>OW804095.1:43616272-44866272 GCA_942159475.1 Sthenelais limicola | reverse complement strand
AGTACAGTAAGAGAATTGAAGGCTTCTAGGGATGCTATTTCGCTGTTATCCATGTACATAGCCTTCTTTAGATATATATATATATATAGACGCTTCCTGGCTAAATTGTAGGTTCTACTAGTACAATAAGAACATTGAAAGCGTTTGGGAATGGTTGTTCGCTGTTATTCATGTGCATCGCCTTTGTCATACCCTGTTTTTCCCGTCTGTTGTTCTTATTTTGCTACGGAAACACCCGCCAATCACGGCATGGGTTTCTATCAACAATTATAACCCAAATATTAATCCAAGAACGTTCATGAATTTTATGAAGCGCTTGTCTTATGTAAATTTTTGCATGAACGATCAAATGTAGTGATTCAGGAATTGACCAAATCTCTGCATGCCCATTGCGAAAAATTAAATAATCATGATAAAAAATATCTAGCAAACATTTTTAGACGGTCTCTTTATATAGTCTGATATTTTAACTGTTGGGTTAAGTATCTAGAATAGTCTCTCTGCTGTATGTACTACAGTGTAATATTAGCATTATTTCAATCACTGTAGCCTACTTGATTAGTCTAATTAACCGTTCGCGTGTTGTTTCACTGTTCAGTTGTTCTTACATTTACGTTTTTCTTCAGGAGGAGAAAGAACAAAAACCGAAAAAGAAGAAAAAGAGGAAGGCCAAAAAGGAGAAGGACGGAAACCGGTCGCCCAACCTGGAGCCCATTGACCCCGATGAGCCGACATATTGTCTATGTGAACAGGTGTCCTATGGAGAGATGATTGGCTGTGATTATGACGCGTGTCCTATTGAATGGTTCCACTTTAATTGTGTAAATCTCACCCACAAACCAAAGGGTAAATGGTATTGCCCCAAATGCCGTGGAGACAAGGCTAATGTAAAACGGCCGGACCTGGGGAAATAACCTCTGCATTGTATTGTGTATATTGTATTAATATTCATTTTGTATGACTCGTTTGCCGATTGAAAAAAACAAATGTATGCATTTCCCTCTGTAAAAACTGGTCGAATTCACATAATCTTTTGTTACATTTTTTTTCTGAAATGAATTTGACTTGTCAGATTTATTTTCGTACGTGTTCTATTAAATCAATGATTTTATTTATTTTGAATGTTATTTCCTGCTCAGTGACTCTCGGGTCGTCTGTTTTTTTTCATCAAGCTAACGAGTCATACATGTTTGTTGGGGACCGCTGTAATACAGCCCACTATGTCCATAATGTATATATTACTGTAGAATACTTAACATTGGCTTAGTATTAGGGAGTGCAATGGAATGGAAGTCTAAATTCTACTCATTTCATTTATGTCCGGCGGAGGGTCCCAAGTCGTAATCATGCTCATCCAAATGAACTGTCACTTCTTCATTAAATATGTCATAATGTGGATCAGTCGATCAAACCATTTCACTTGGTGGTTACCATCTCCCCAATGTGTAATAAGTTCGTGGGCTTAACAATCATTTTTCTACATAAAAACGTGTATAGTTTTGGTGCATAATACCAAATTATTTTCATTGTCTGTATTTATTTTTTTCCTGAAAAAATGGGATGTTGACAGCTTCATTCGATTTTTATTTCATAATGGTAGTTATCATTCTGACACCCCATTATGTCGACATTTAGGGGTACTGCAAATTCTAACCCGTCAATAAAGAATTCAATGTGATTTTTTTTAACACCTGTATTTTATGTCATCCAAGATGCCTGAATCGTTGAAGAAGAATTTTTTTCCTTAAATGACTTATTTATCTAATACTTGAAATAAAATTGCCTCTTTAAATTTCTGATTTAATGAGTTTGGTTAGAAATAATATGCTGTACGAACGTCAGGGTTACCACCCAATGAATATGAACTGTAAGGGGAATATGACTTCTCTCCTTTTCAAATGGACTGTGCTCATAGCACGTTGTTTCAATAAATTTAACCAATACATATCATTTTCTTGGTGTTACTTCTTTATAGTAATTATTAAGACAAAAACATTTTTTCATGACAAACATTTATTTTTGTGCATGTTTGTTTAAAGGGAAGTGTATACATGAGAGAAATGCATTAATCATATCTTGTTATTTCTCCATGAAACGATTTTCTGGAATTACAATGATATATGGGTTTGTAGAATGGACCTTTTACGAAAATATCTATCCCCATCTTTTCAAGATAGTATCCTTTTCAGAAATGTATCTCGATTCGACCCACAGAAAAGGTATCGACATGAACCCACCTAGGTTAATTTATGGCTCAAGGAAACCCTGTCCCGCTCCACACGTTTTCTCAATATACACATGAAAGACTACCAATGTAAGGTACCAACCACTTCTTAACTTACATCTCAGGAAGCAAATGGAGTGGTACTTGGAAAGAGAACACATGCCCTTGTATACAACTCGTTTTTAATATACCAGTATCTTCTTAATTTAAAACGCGGCCAGACTGGTTTTACGGAGTGCAAGCAATTTAAGCTCCAATTCAAAGGAAGACGAAACCAAACCCTGATGTCGTATATATCGCTACCGTCCCCATCACCATATATATATGATGTACCTTGTTAATGGAATCACCTTTGTTCATGCACCTTATACTACCACCACATTAAAAATTATTATTGCTTGCTTGACAGCACGGGGAGGGATTTCTGGTTAATGTCTGCTTTAAAAAGAAAAGCATTAGACACATAATACTTTCTTTTTTACCAGAAACATCCACAATAAGATCGCAGCTAGAGAACAGATCTTAAACAGCTTATTTGTAATAAAAAAAATCCTTCTAGTCATGAAATTGTAAAACGTTATGAAGCGTTAGTAATCATGACCTGTAACTTGCCGATATATATCCAGATATAATAATATGAACCAGTAATATATTCACACGCATACTCCTTGCCCCCAAATCTGATGTTCCATCCGATGATAATATTTAAGAATCAGATCAATGTTGCACGAATAAGATGAATATCAAATGTTGCATCAACTACGCAGATTTTGGCAATGTGTGATTTTCACATCCAAGTATTGTATGTAAGCATACTTCAGCTAGATCCGCACAGCAAATCGCTGAATAGAAAACAAGTGCAAAGTGAACATGTCAGACATTTTAAAGTTGGGAATGGTTACGATACACATGTAATACGCCATTTTATGCCTGCCAAAAGAATCAATTTTATTAAGATACATTGGCAGGCTCGGCTATTTCAAAAGGAGCTTGACATCCTGGTTTACTGTAGAAAATACTTGTTCAATAACTTGAACAAAATACCTAGTTCTTTCTATTTTTAAACCCTACAATCATTATCGTTATCGAATTATTTTCTCATTCAGCGGATTTCCACTTATGGTTCTAGAAACCCAATGGCGGATCACTGCATAATTGAACAACATAAATTTTGGAATGTGTTCAATGTTCAAGCTTGTCTAATATGAATTAACAAATAAATGAAAACAACACAAGAGACAAATAGCCAACAGTGTCGTCAAAACCATTACATTTACAGGTAAAGAGCCGACGCCAGGTTTTCAAAGGGACTATTAGATGTGCACATATTTGTGAACATTTATTTCTGTGTGTATCCTGTTTGTCAGAATTATGACTTAAGATACTTTTATCATTTATGAAAGAATAAAATCCAAGTTTCTGATAATTTTACCTTTTTTTTTAAAAAAAAAGAAGAGAAAAATATCAAGTTTACTTCTGTATATCACAAAATATTTGTAATATTGTCGCAGACTTTCATCCTACTTAATAATAATGTGTGGCAAACTTGCAGCCAATAATAATTAATTGTATGATTTATGGTATAACCAGAAAATTTTAGATTAAACGAACAATGTACTAACCTTGTGAAGTTTAATCCTGATTATAAGAAGATATCTAACGCTGGTAGTAGTTCAAGTGAGATCCGAAGCGCATGCGTCGACACAGTTTTAAATAAGGGAACATTTATTTTATGCTAACACGATAAAATAAAAACCCAAAAATAAGAGATATCTAACGCCGGGTGGGCCCGGGTGGGCACTTGAACTACTACCAGCGTTAGATATCTTCTTATAATCAGGATTAAACTTCACAAGGTTAGTACATTGTTCGTTTAATCTAAAATTATAATACAGCTATCTACCGCTAGGTAGTAGCACATGTGAGAATTTTAAATAACTCAACACAACAAAAATAACGATAAATCGAAACAACAGTTCAGCGATTTATTAACTTCTCTTAAACCTTGACAGAGAATTCCTGGGAGTAATCACAGAAGAGGAAGGCCTGGGCTTCCTAGATACATTCTGCGCAAGAAGTGCGTTGTCATGAACAGACTCTTTACAAATAGGCTTCTGGTAGAAAGCGCGAAAAGTGTTTTCACTCTTCCATGCCGCCTTCTTGAGAATTTCATTTACAGATACCGAAAGTGAGGCCAACTTCGAGGTGCTAGCGCCTCTTACAGAATGGGCCCCGAACACCTTAGTATTAATACCTGCCAGATGTAGCGTATCACGAATCCATCTGCCAATCGTTTGAGATCCAACCGCATTGTACGGAGGTCTCACACTTACAAAAAGATTCTTCGTTTCACCACGCAATTCTTTAGAATATTCTAAATAATCAGCTAACACTTTTACTACACAGACTCTTGGGTCCGGAAGAAAAGATTCAAACGAAAGCATACCCAGTGCTTCGCCAACCCTAGAGTGTTTCTGCAACTCCGAAAACAAGATACGGCAAAAGTTCTTTGAAAAAACAACGTCTTCTAGCTTAAGACCAGCTAAGGTCTGACACCTCTGACTCGAAATCAGACTAAGAAGAGTAACCGTTTTCATAGTTAGGTTTTTGAAAGTTAGTTTCTTATGAGGAAAAAATTCCCTCAAGTAATCCAACAAGACATCTGGGTCCCAAAATTCACAGTATCTGGTTTTCGGAGGCCTTAGGTTATAAAAACCCGTTACCACTCTACGCGTAATAATGTGCTTACCGAAAGAGTTCCCTTCTATGTCACTCATCAAGGAAGACAAGGAACACCTCATTGAATTCAACGAAGAGTAAGAATACCCTTGTCTATACATCAAACTCAAAAAACGTAATCCCATCATTAGATTTGGTTTTAAAGGGTCGAGGTCATGCAACACGCAGAACATTCTCCATTTCCTATGAAAAACATCGTACGATTTTTGCGTGTTAGGCCTCCAAGAGGCCCTATAGAAGGGAACTACCTCGGGGGGAAGATTTAAAGACAAGATTTTCTGCTCTAAAAGAGGAAGATTCTTAACGGAGTGCTTAGCAGCTGATGTAATTGCCCCTCTCGATTGGCCAACAAGTTTGACTTCAGTTTTGGTATAAGCAACATATCTCTTGCGTGTCTCTGCACTTTGGGGTACCAATACCTCCCCTTCCAGTCCGGAGTCACGAGAACTGCTTTGCAACGTGCTTGTATTATCCGGCGATATACTCTCCCAATCAGGCTAAAAGGTGGAAAGATATAACAAAAGTCAAATTTCGACCAGTTCAGAGAAAAGGCGTCTACAAAAGAGCACCACGGGTCTGGGAACCAGGCACAATAAGAATCAACTTTATGATTGATTCTAGATGCAAACAAATCAATGTCGGGAGAGCCCCATTTTTCAACAATCAGTTGGAAAATATCAGGAGATAATTCCCACTCAGTATCGTCAGTGAAAAACCTGCTACCTAGATCTGCTTCAATATTCTCAACACCCGCTATATGTGAAGCATATAACCGAATGTTTCTGGACTCAGCCCAGGACCAAATCTGCTTCACCTCATTATTGCACGCACGCGACTGAGTGCCACCCATCTTATTGATGTAAGCAACTGCTGTCGTATTGTCCGAACGAATAACAAGGAAAACATCACGTAAGTCCGCAGCTTGAGACCAAAGACCCAATTTGATCGCTCTGATTTCTAACACGTTAATGTGTAAGCTACGTTCCTCTAAGGACCAAGCGCCTCTAGCATGGAGATTCCCCCATACGAAAGACCACCCTTCTAAAGAAGCGTCACAGAAAATCTCAACAGATGGGCACGTGAAATCCCTTTCCTTACTTGCGCAGGGCAGATTTCTTACCCACCATTTGAGATCATCAATGGAACTCTTAGTCAAATACATGAAGCTGTCCCAGTCACCATGATTAGCTTCCAAGGCCAAAATTTTGTCCATCTCGATATTCTTCAGATAAAGAGGACCGTATTGAACACCTTTGCATAAGTCATTAAGTACCCCTACTAATGAAGCAATGCTCCAAATGGTAAACCTACCCTTAGACTTACTGATGGTGGAAGATAACCAACCAACTGTTTTCTGTACCTTATCGGCGGGGGGTGACACCCTCAGTAGATGAGTGTCAATGTCAAACCCTAGAAATTTCAATTTCGTCACCGGGTCAAACGCTGATTTCTCATGGTTAATGCAATAACCTAACCTCCAAAGAATAGATTTCAGATTCTCCACTTGAAACACACACTCAGCTTGGGTAGGAGCGGTGATAAAGCAATCATCGATATAACTGAAACCTAGACCTCCTACTTCTCTAAATTCAGAGAAGACAACACGCATGAGTTTCGTGAAAATATAAGGGGCAGAGCATAAGCCGAAAGGCATACACTGGTATTGATAAACCTTATCATTCCACACAAAATTCAGAAAACGTTTAGTGAAATCGCTTAGAGGAATATGGAAATAAGCATCTTTTAAATCAATAGAAGCCATAAACCAATCCCTGTCAATAAGCTCTAACGCTGCTTGTAAATGATCCATTTTGAAATGAACATGTCGAATGAAATTGTTTACCTTTGTAAGATCAATAATTAGCCTAATTTTGCCACCTGGTTTAGGCCTAGCAAACACATTGGAAACATACAACTCTTTTGAGTAAGGGACTTCCCTTACCACATCAAGATTAATCAATTTCTCAATTTCAACCTGCATTTTCAAAGCAACATCACCACTGATTTTATACTGAGATGGGAGAAATCCCTGATATGGAACAGACATAAAATTCAGTTCAATGCCATTTACATATTCAAGAATATTCCAATCAGAAGAAATTTCACGCCAATTAGATTGATAGTATTTCAGTTTACCAGGGAGAAAAACATCATCACCTTTAGTTACCTCTGACGTCACTTCTTGGTTTTTTCCTGAGAGCCCCGACGAAAATCCTCATTGTCGTCGTACTTCTGGCGATTGTAGCCCTTACTATTGTTGTAAGAACCACCGCGACCACGCCCCTTTCCTTTGGCCGGAGCGTTAGTGGAAGCACCTTTGCCTCTGCCACGACCCTTCGGGGTCGAAGTACCTTCCTTCGATTTCTCGGTGGAAATCTTCTGCTTGAGCTTGAACGCCGCGTCCAGCTGTTTCAAGTCGTCTTCGATTTTCTCTCCCAGAAGAAGTTTAGGAGTCGAAGGGAAAGACACCGTGTCTGAACAGTATGCCTGGTACTTGGCTGGGAAGTGCTTTTTGAGGTCAAGCCTTCTCCTCTTGGTAATCTCCTCCATATTGAAGAAAGCCCCAAGTTCAAGGGCATCAAGTACAGAGGTCATACAATTTGCCACGAAATTCTTCTCTTTGAGCAAAGCGCTACCGGCAAGTTGCACCTTAGCTTCTTCCATCAAATCCGCCACACGCACAAGAGCCACCATCATATGAATGAAAACCTGTTGGTGTTTCTGGTGAGTTTTCTCTTTGGTACGTAGACCCTGGGGAAGTCCATCCCACACTATCTTGGGAATAGTAGGCACACGCAAATTATCTAAATTGCTTGGCCTTCTGTACTTCTCCTGGATATCTTTCACCCTGGCCCAAGGAGGAGCATCAGCCATAATGGTTTCGATGATCAACTTGATATTCTCAGATTCTACCGGCACCCCAACCGTCTCGTCACTGGTCACGAGGACGGCCCTAGCAGCACAGACATCCACATCAACTGGGGCCACATTGTCGTTTTTCTCAGTAACAACCTCAACCTGAGCCTCCTCAATCACGACCTGAGAAACATCCTCAGGAGCATCCTCAAACCATTCTGCGTTTTGACCCATAGACAGATAATCATCTTCATCGTTACTAATGTCATGGATAGGTCTACGAGGACAAGGAGTCTTCCTGGGCAATTCTTGAAGCTTAGCCTGCTTCTCCTTCAGAACGACAATATCATCTTTGATAGACTTGAAATCCTTAATAAGGGTAGCAAGCAATTTGTCAGTCGTAGTCGAAGACCCAGCACCTGACGTACCCGGTGTAGGTGCACCGGCGTCAGGAACACCACTTGTAGCACTGGTGTTATCGTTTTCGGACATAATGACCTGCAACATACAAAAAACACACATTAGTAACCATACTAGCTCCAATACAACACACCATAAAGGCGAAATGAAAGGAAAGCCAAGTAAATAGCCAGTCCGAGTTCTCGGTCAGGTTCGACTCACTATGTTTCATAAGAAACGAGAAGAAACCAAACATTAAAGCAATTCCAGCACGAGAACCTTCCACACCTTTCAAAGGATGGGTAACATACATAACAGTACAATTTTCAAACTTCCTTACCTGTTTGGAACCCAAACAGCAAAAAGTAGAATTCAAAGGCACCGCTCAAAAGTACGTCCGTCGTCGACGATTCACGGCTTAAATGTGTCGACGCATGCGCTTCGGATCTCACATGTGCTACTACCTAGCGGTAGATAGCTGTATTATAATCAACAGATTTGAAAGAATAGGATAACTCACAAAAAATAATTACATGAACGGCAAATATATACAATCAATATATACAAACGTTCAAAGTTGATACCTCTTAAAGACATCTTACCTAGCTGTCTATAATGGCCAATATAATGGAGATGGCAAATATCTTACACTCCCACAATAAAACACAGGATACATAGACGTACTGGCTAACTTCATGGCAAACTTGATAGCTAAATTCTCTCATACCGACACAAGGTAAAATGAGCCTGCCTAAAAGGCACTCCAATAATGACCTACATTAAGGATCAGACCGTCCATAACAATTTAATAGTACAATATTCAACTTACACACATAACAAACCAGGCAAATGTCCCGAGATCATTCCCATACAGTCATGAGCCCACACCAACATACACACAAGGAGGAATCCTTTTTATAGATGCATGACGCAAACATATACCAGATTGAATTAGATATGGTTCAAGCTCTGTGTAGTTCACTAGTGAAGATTTTAATGTTCGAACGGCGAACAGAGCAATATATGACAAAACTGACTAAGGTGCATTACAATGCTACCAATGGAAAATGCAATGGTGTCACACAGTAGGAGGTGCTGATTGTCATGTACCTCACTGTGAACTCCGTTGCCTCAGTAACATATGATATTGTTGTCAACCCAAATCAATGTTTCAAAAAAGAACTTTCTGATTTGGAATATGACTTTCACAGAAGGACATCTTTAGAAGGAGTCTGAGATAATGCCATAACAATGAACCGATATTGTCCGTAGAAATGGATTAGTGTATCAGTGATTGATAGATTTGAGGAGATGAGGGAACATGTCAATTTTTACCTCGTTGTATCCACATATAAAAAACAAGAGCTTGAAGACAAGCACACCTTTACCCAGTAACAAGTAGAAAAAAGCACTAGTGTTGAAACCCAAATGGATTTTTGTCATGATTTTCCTGAGGCTTTCGCCCATTTTATATTAACAAACAGGCAACTGGGAAGGTTCTCTCCCGTAAGTTTTCAACCATTAAAGTTAGACAACGGACATTTTAATGCTTCAATAGACAGTACGTATTTTCTTTGTATCTCTGATACAGTAGGCAACTTATCATTAAAACTAATATATGAAATTTAAGCCTGTGGAATGAACCTTAATTAACTACATATAGAATACACACCTGTGGAATAACCATAATCCATCTAAATCAATATTTATTGTACAAAAAAGTACGAGCAGGTCAAGGTTGCATTCTCAGCTCAATAGACCAAAATTCTTCTCCAAGTAACAAATGTGCGTTCCATGAAATTATTGATATTTGGTTGCTATTATGTGCCTGAACTAATTTTAAGTGTATTCCGCGGGGGAACAAATTTGAGAAATAGAGCGATAATAAATGAAACGATAGGATCATAGCATTTTTTAGAATTCGTACACCGAAATGTAAATTTGTATGATGTAAATTTATTTATCCATGCTGTAAAAATCCTCCAAAACTTGGGTCAGTTTCAGATTGGTAGGGAAAGAATGGAACAAGCAGTAGAAAATGTTACCTTTCGGTCGATGTTTGCTAAGAATTGTAGCCGATAATGCCTAGTTATTGACAATTACTATCAGTCTCATTGCTACAACCTAAATTGAAACGTTTTATTTTATTTAATGACTATTACTCAAATTTTAAAATGACAACGGAATAGTACTTCTGAAAGTGCAGTAACACTCATACCTGGGAGTATAAGAAAAGGTATTTGCTCTATCAACCAGCAGTGCTTCTTTTGAATGCTCCTCACTCAACTTTATTTAATGAGATATGAATTTTACCAGCCAATTATAGCACACATAACACAACCTTCCATTCATCTACAAGAGAAAAATAATGCTGAATTCTGCTAGTTTTACATCCATCTTAAAGTTTGATTGATAATAAATATACGCATGTAAAGATATTCACATCTCCAATTAGGATTAATGACATCCCAGTATTCTCCAACTACATAAACATTTAAAATACAACAATTAATCAATTATATCCCGTATGTAAACATACAATAAATTTCAGATTAGTGGAAACCCACTTCAACGACCACAGCAGCAGTAACATTATACAGTGTGTTCCTAGTAGTTTGGCCAAGTGATACTAACCACAATCCCATGGTTTGAGCATGGTATGATGAGATACATGATATTATGATTTGTGATATAGGAAGGTGAAGCTGATATAATGATATAATAATGAGGAGTGACATCGTGTTGACCACAGTACAGCTTTAGAACACATACCCAGTCTCAAGCTTTTACCTTCACCTCACCCAGGTCCCTGACAGTGAAAGAATAGAATTATGAAGATGTATTAATTGTGATGACGAGTTCCTCTCACTCTTGTTATAGTAACAATAGTCGTCTAGTGGCAGCCTTGCCCCACTCGATCCTTGCGGCGGTTGTGTTGACCGTCTGCCACTTCCATTGCTGGGTTTCGAGGCTGGGGTTGCACCGACTCATAAAGATATCCTGGCGTTCTTTATCACAGTCTAAACACTGCCCAGATATGGGGTGATACATCTGACGCGTGTCCTGAAATGGAAATAATATATTTTACATGTGTACAAATGGAAGAAATTCTATATTAACTCATACAACACGGCCACATAATGTGGCTGTTCATCATAGCAGTGTCGCACATTGATACCTAAACACAATGTACATATTATCTCCAGTTTTGATCGTCTACCCGGCAAAGCTACGCACGTACAACCAAGCGTCATTAGTGTCATTTTGTATTACTTCTGATTTAGTTGTAAAATCGCTAGCAAACACAAAGAGTGAAAGGTCATATTTTTGGTTGTATTGATTACTCAACGTTTCGGTTATTACTTTTATTTGGCCGCAACTTTACCATAGATATAATGATAATTAAAAAATGGGCATAACCCATGTCAAGCCGACCATGATCTCCTGAAATAGGAAATAGGCTGGCTCAGGTGCATCATACTCACAGGGTTAAATTTGAAGTGCTGGTTGCCCTTCATACCGTGACAGTTATAGAGAATTACTGGAGCTTTATCTACTGATGATGAAGCATCGAAGCAAACATTTCGTTTCCTTGGCCGCACATCCTTATGCCACGTCAATTCAAGGTTCTAAAATAATAAGCAACATATTTTTTAATATATCTCTTCAAACTTCGATATTTGTTTCTCTATGAACATATGTAACAATGAGTTACTCTTGTGGTGAATTAGTTCCTTTTTTTTTAAAAATAAATTGTGGTAGATTCCATTTACATGGATATTCCAATATGGTGAAATTGGTTGTTTAACCTAGTATATCGAATGGAAATATTCGGTTAAATTTCCTAAGTAAAACAAAACATTATTGGACTGGCAAATCTATCTGAGATAAATACATTGGTAGATTTCGAACCGATCGAGTTTAGAAATTGGAGATAAGACAGTGAAGGTATGAAGATAGTCACCTGCTCGCCCCCGGCCCCTGGTTTATCAGTGATACACGTCTCAAGTTGGAAACGCTCGCCCTGGTTCTTGTAACGAGTATCCACGCACAGGTTCGCTGCCATGTTCCTCAGCTATATAAGGGAACAAGTCAGAGACGTGCTAATAAACTTGATTTATATATATACAGTCATATCACAATACGCGTGATGGCATACACACCCACTCGAACTGCCAGGAGGGCTTATTATCTCATTCCTATATGATATTAAACTTCATGTAATATAAAATAGAGAACAGAGGACTCATAAAAGGCCAACGGGTGTGGTATCGGCAAATCGAAAAAGACACTGTGGCAGCTTAGGTAAGGGTATAGGAAATATTTGGCAACTATTAACTGTCCCAGTAAAGACATGGGCTGCAGATGGTGAACAAATGGGACGCGACTTACTTCTCCCTCTGCTACGCTCGGAGGTTCTACGGGAGGGTAATGGTCTGCTAAGTCAAAAGCCACCTCTTTCATGAACCACTTGAAGGGTTTACAGTTCAACTTTTTCCTGATGGCAAACTGCTCTGACAGGTCCCCAGTCTCTATGTTGCGGTAGTGAGGTCTGCGTTTGTATAGAAATTCTTTATATTCATCCATCCACACTTCTGCAACACGGCGATAGTTCTGTAAAAAAGGGCATATTAGATTCTCTTTTTTGTTATTTTTGTTATAATACATGTACATATAGTTGACCTGGTCTTTTTCATGTCGCGACAACCAGCTAGAATCATGGGAGGTTAGGTTATAAGTATTCAAGTGCTGGCTAAAGTTACTTAGTAATCTCTGAATGGCGAGTATCTATGGATAACTAATAAAGTCCGCCTGCACAAAAGACTGGACATGCAAACTCCCAATGCACGTTCCACAGTACACATTGCATATCCACCTTTGGTGATTTTCACAGCATCACAGGTTGTACAGGTCAGTTCCCATTTTTCAATTCAGTTTCGAGAACCATAAACAATCCCATTGTTATCTAGGCACACAAAAACACTTACCCTTCCGACAAAATCGCCTATACCGGGGTTAGGGAAGGGAGCAAATTTCCTGTATACGTGTCCAACTCTTGAACATGGAGCATCTACCATCATACCACCGCATTGCCAAAGCTGCAAGAACCAGAAAGACAAAATTCTGAGTATTCAACAAAGGTTCAGTTGTTTTATCAAAGATTGCAATACTAATCAACATCAAACTTTATACTGCCATTTATAATTCAAAGTAAGAATTTCAACGCGAAGAGATATCCTCTTCATAAAATAATCTTCAACTAACTGTTGACTTACCTTAAAGGAAAGTTCATACTGTTCTCCTCCCCAGATATCTAGACCTGGGTCATAGCCTCCCATGTCCCAGAACCACTGGCGATGGATAGCAAAAAGTCCACCAGCCATAACAGGGCTCCTAAACAAGAGTCAATCATAACAAAATAAGTTATCAATCAAATTTGAGTTATAGAAACCATAGAATTGACAGCCAAGCAATAGAGTCAAGCGCAAGAACCAAATAGATACTGGATTGATTGACGAATCATTTATTTCATCGAAAACTAGGAAGGGTAGGACGCCTCTGATGTATCATGAGGTCTTCGAGCGTGTTGACCCATATATAAATAAGACGACCATCAAGAAAGATTTAACCAAGTTTGATTGTAGTTGCCATATAAAATGGAAGGTTCGTATAGCCTCTTTAGAGTTAATACAATTTAAAATCCAAAGTTTAAATAAATGACAAATACAAATACTGAGCCAGATAGTGAGATATTTATATCTTAAAAAACAAGATAAAAAGTAAGCGTTTTTCAACTAACTTGAATGGTTCGGCTGGATGCTGTAGATCAGTTTTAAGGAGAGGAAGACGTTTGTAGAAGAACTCCCAATCAAAGGCACCACGTGCTCCTTCGTCCTGAGCTCGGTATGCAAATGTCTCAAAATCAATGACGTCAATGAATGGGCAGACAACAGTTTTACTATCCTTAGCAATAGGTTCTGGAAAAGAAAACGTATGTCAAATAAGGATGTGTACAGTTTGTTATATCGTAAGGATGATAGTCGTATTTCACCATCTGACGCAAAAAAAAAGAACTTTGCCCGTTCCGTGAAATAAACCATTGTATGGGGTTTACATGCGACACTTACTACCTTTTTTCGAGTTAATATATACATCGGATTGATTTGAGAGGAGGAATTTCCTGTATTGCCAGGTTTTAAAATGTTATCTTCTTTAAGTTTGTTTAAGTATCAAATTATATCAATAAGTGTAGAGGATACATTGCTTCGCACCCTTTTTTGGATATGAAGCCAGAAGGGACTTTGCAAGAAAGGGCTTTCGTAAGTAAGGGCTTACCTAAAAGAGGAGGTAACCAGTTGGTGTTAGCCTCACAGTGAGAGTCAAGGAAGATGAGAACATCTCCAGTAGCAGCCCGGGCACCCAGTAGACGAGTGCGTATAAGTCCCTCCCTCTTTTTGGCATGAACCACTTTCACTTTCCCGTTATAGTTAGTTGCAACATGGTCATCTAAAGGCTTCTTCAAGAAATCTGAATAAAAGAGCAACAGAAGTGAGAAATCATTCAAAAAGAGGTTGAAACTATGTCCAAATGTCAAAAAGAGCTTGAAATTTGGCACCGACATTTATGAAGTTTTTCTATACGTTACTAATATTGAGAAGCAAATAAAATTATTTCAAAATTCCAAAGAACTTGGATCACAACATACTCTTAACTGTACGATCAAGGAGGGAAAAAAGCAACATTTAAACAATGCCTCGACATATTTTACATTCAGGCAGGAGAAATGATAAAAAGAGCCAACTGGGCATTGGCAGAGATCACAAGAAGAAGGAAATATTTGGACAGTAACTTGTGTTGGTTGTTATGTAAAACCTATGTATTGCCTTTAGTAGAGTATGCACTGATAATGAACAGTAATCTAGGCAGTCTGAATAAGCTGCAAAAAATATGTTATAGGGCTCTGAGATTATCTTTTGGATGGCAACATACCAAAAAGGAATTACACGTAATGGGAAAAATACTACCCCTGAAAGACCGAAGAGAGATAGCATTGCTAAAGACTCTTTATAGAAAAAAGAGGTTTATGTTGTCGATACACCTGTAGATAGGCTATTAAGAAGAAAAGGTGGCCCAATATTCAAAACTATTAGACCCAAATCTGAGCGTATGCGAAGGAGTGCCTTCTTTAAAGGTAGTATTCTATGGAACAACTTGTCAGAAAGTACTAGAAGTTGTGATAACCTAGATTCATTCGCAATACAGAGAAAACAAATTATTGGAAAGATATTTGTGAAATAGAAGAGCTTTGACCATTCTCATCTCTGCGAGAAAGAAAGTCTATGCTTTTTATACTCCCCCGTTTTTAATTTCTTAAAGTCCTTATAAGGGCTAGGCGATCATCAGTGTCAGACAAAAATGATCAACGAATAGGAAGTATATAGAAGTAGTTGATTTGTGAAAAAGGAATAGTGGTATATCAATTTGTAATACGAGTATGAAGAATAGGAAAGTGTAGTGAGTTTTTCGTATATGTGTTATGTATTCGTGATAATTTGTTCACATTTATTGGATCGGTAAAATTGTAAGGCAACGCAGGAATATATCCACATCGTGGGTACGCGTATTTGATAAAATTGTATTGTAAATGTGTGGCCATATTTGTAATAAAAAAAAACCAAAAAACCGTAGGTTCTCAACAGTTAAGATCCACTAGAAGTCCACATATGAAATAGGATGACCCACCTTTTGTACTGAAATCATCTACCAATATGATCTCATGAACTAACGATGGGGGAGAGCGGTTCAAGATGGAATGTACAAGACGTAATAAGGTGGTCCAGTGTTCGTTATGGAAGGGAACAATGATGGACGCCGTGAGCAGTTTAGCCAAATACTTCTTGTGTTTACACCTATGGAAATACAAATTCAATCAAATCATTACACATTTCTATAGATCGCTTCGTCACATTTTCACCAATTTTACACACGTTGACACCTGTGTTTAAAACCAATCTAACCATTCTACTCCTGAAGAAGGATCGATAGAGATCTGGAACTTTGAAATGAAGAATCACCTAGCAAGAAACCGAAGATTCAATCAAATCTTCAACGTAATACCCGGTAGTAAAAAAATATCAATAAATCTCTGAACACGTATAGTTTTGCTCATAGGGCACAGATCGACAAACAGAAATTCATCCTGGGATGTACCTTGATAAAAACTTACACAAGTTCGAATAAACTAATTTGATACGTAAAGAAATAATGATTTTTGTTGCTTTTTAAATTTAGATATGACACGAACATTTCTTTTTAAATCATAAGAATTTGCAAACGAAAGAATTTCAGAATAAATTGCAACAGTATTGACGACGGGGACGATTATATTTGTCTACATGTGTTTGTCCTGTCTATAGAAATGGCACAATTTACAATAGACGACAGCTGGACTCAACAGCTGTTACAATCCACTTTGTGATCGGCAATCCCGGGTGGAATTACCGACCACAAAGTAGCGCCGAATGAATAGATTCGCAGATAATATATCTAGCCCCCTAAACATGGCTACTGCATGCTATTTTAATCATACACGGTATGTTAGAATAGTAAAGTGATGAGTCAAATTAACTTTTACTAGTTAATGTATGAGGCAGCAATAAGAAGTTTGAAAGGTGAAGTTACGTCCAGATAAGTGATGAATCAACGTAGTATCAACACACTTCGCCGTAACTAATATACTATACTAAAATATATATAAGTGTATAAGTAAGTGTCCCTAAGACCAGTTTCAAAAAGTGAGCTTACATTGGATGGCGAATGTCCCGCAGAGATCTGTCCAGGGATATTTTGTCTGATGCATATGCATTGAAGCCGTTCACTTTATAGAGGGCGTTTTTCTTCTGTTCTTCTTCAGCCGACAAAAGAACTGCTGCGCCCTGCTCTCCGGGTCCTAAAATAAACGGAAAGTTCAAAAGTTTTCATCTATATGCATACACTTCCATACATAGATAGAACGGTATTCTTTTTTATAACAAAAAACAACATATTTTGTATTGGCCTTGGACTTGCCTTGGGTGGCCTCTGATATAGTAACCAATAGTTTGCGTGGGCGGGTGATATTGTTAATCATTTTCTAATCAAAATTCCTAGATACCATGGAATCAACCAATATTAAGTTATAATAACAGATTTAGAAACGAGCAGTTTAGTGAGGCTGTAAATACTCTTGGCACATGGTAACACAGTGATGGCCAAGAATCCATTTATTAACGGTGAACTATGTTGGGTCAAGTGTCTAAACAAGAGCCATTTCAAATCTAGGGGGTATAATAATTATTAGTGTGAACAATTTTCTAAGACATGAAAACATACCAGTTCTTTGTTGTTCTGCGACCATCTTGTCATAGTCATGCCAGTCTATTTTACCATCACCGTCCGCGACGGCGTGGAGAAAAGGGTCACCATGCGGGTCGCCCTAAAGAGAAAAATTTTAAGAAATTAATCAAAACCCAAGCATTTTCTTGCCTTCGTTCAGAAAGCTAAGTGGGAATGGGAGAGTGAAACGGTATTGAGAGTATAACATGAGTACACCCAGTATAGAAATGGTTAATCTAATGCCAAGAAACCTTATTCTTAACATAATAGTTCATGATAGTAATACATAAGATATTTCAAACTAGCAATTGATCAATCAGAAAATACATTTAACAAAATGAGTACTACATGCCATACATGCACACTTAATCTTTCAGTCAGATTACAGTAAGTCCACATGACGTTCAAATTGAAACAAATTATTATAGGAACAAATACAACGAAAGTCAACCCTAAGCAATCGATTAGAAAGATATATCAAAAGCAAATCAAGGAACCTTTAGAACCGCAATGAATGAGACTATTTAAATCTGACATGAATAGTTATATTGTTTACTGCCACGTGTATTTTAATCGATCCCAAACCACAGTACTAAATGGGGTCAACGCATAGAAATAATTCAACCAAGCTAATGTCGTAACTCCCAAGTAAACATCTGAGTTGATACTAGTTAATGGTGGGCTCAACCTAGCCAACTTTAAAAAATATGAAAATAATAGATAAAAGTATATGCATGCCATGTGTTTATACATAGCTGATAAGACTAGGTAACATCAGCAACATGCACATGAAAGAAGGATGAAGAGATGTGATTGACGAGCATAAAGGAGGTTCTTTTCTCATCTCTCTTCATGGTTGGAGGTACTACCTTCACCTTCCATGTAAAGACATACATTACTACACCCCACTTAAACTATCCTCACGAGATATGTTGGACATAATAATAGCCAATACCCAGAACGCTTTTAATATACATTGAATTAATACTCCTTTGTTGTAAAAAAAATCACCACCATCATGGAGACCAAAATACCATACATAACTAAATATGAGCAAATAATTGAAATTGTAGGTGTGATAAAACATACCCCCGTTTTGTTGACAAGTTCAAGCTGCAGGAAAAGCGTTCATTATTTGAAGGATTAGATATTATCACAATCGGGAACTTTAAACCTACATTAGTTCTACAGAACACAACTATCGGTAACTAAATGATATATGGTGATATTAGTCAGGTGTGTATGTACATATGTGGGTTAAATTTCGTTCTGATGGAAGCTTTCATATATATACAACGGACAAAATAGAGGGAACTGGTCAGTCAATTCACCAAGTTTATACTTCAGCGTTTTATAGTAACATAAACAATATGTCACTTTCCATGGTCACCAATTATGGCAATAGCTGGTAAAAATAGAAACATGAATTATATTTTCAACATCCAGATAAATTTTAAATGAATCTTAGACTCAGAAATCTAATATGTCCACGTTTTATACCATCACAACTTCCAAAAATGCAATGTTTACCGAAATATGGATTATTTACAGCATATTAAGTTTTTAGTCATCCTTTTATGAACACATGTATTTAAATAGATATTGGTATAGACCGATGGCTAGTGACCTCGCTCAGAAGATTCACGCGTTTGTTAGTAAAGCGGATAAACTAAAAAAAAACGTACAATCACTTTGGGTGGACGAGTTGTAAACTTGAACTCCTACAGAGAAGTAACACAAGCGTGAAATTAAAAAAAACGAGCGACTTATCGATTCAAGAAACGCGCATGAAATATGAATGACACCTCGAGATTCGAATGCAAAGTAGATCACATTTTGCTATAGTATAATATTAACCAATTTGATGAATACGGAGGCATGCATCTTCAAAGTACCACGAAACTGACAATGATATTATTTATTTTATTATTTTTAAATAGGTATACAGCATTAGACATTCAATAACTATCCTAGGATAGGCTAATGTAACCATTGAACGGTATCTTAAATGCGATTATTATCAATGTCACAATTTAGAAATGCATTTTTAAAAATCGATATTCATGAACATTTTGCAAGAATGACTGCCATTCATTTTTTTCATTTTTCATTTTATTTATTTGTTAATTGAGAAAGATGTCAAATTTACCTTGATTCTGTGAGTGCGCAAGGTATCTCGCGTTGGATCGAAGGGCGCCTCAGGTAAACCTCTCCCACCTTGATTCATGCGCATCACATCGCTCCCATCTTTTGCACCGAACAAGGCACGCAGAGTCAGCGGCCCTAAGACACAGAATATCGCAGCGACCACGACATACTTCAGAATTGTCACAGTGTTACGCCTCATCTTTAAGCCTGAAAACACAGAGTCACGTATATTTGAATGTGGAGACAGCTATGAAACTGGGATGAAGAGAAAAATACCATTATGAACAATATGTATATCAATCGTTTGATTAATGCAAATTGTAGATTTATGAAGAAATGCCATTGGGGCAGGAACCAAATACTCTTGAGTAGACTTTGTGTTAAAATAAACGGAGAACATTGCGAACAGCTGCTTTGTCGTTCTATTTCTTTGCTGAAGTATCTGGGTTGTAGTGGAGAACACAAGAATGAACCCATAAACTTTAATTATAGACCGCTTTTTAAAAAAAAAAAATCCAAAAAATAAAGAGCCACGAAAATGGTGGACTATGAGGAGGGATAAAAAAATCTTCTCGATTAAGATGTATATCGTAGCACTTCTGAGGTATCAGAGGTAAGGATATGAGATGGACATTTTTCAGAGGTCCTATATGCTATGACATAACCTAGGACGTCACTATGAAATGAATATGTCTATATGAACTTTTAAATCTAAAGTGTAATGAGACGCAAGAGATGTGTAAGCCTAGTTATATGTACATTGTTAGAATAAATTGTTTAACCACTGCTAACATACAGTGTGTCTAGATACAGAATTCAGAAGGGCACAGCAATCGCATTCTCCTTTGCCTTGGGTGCAAAGATCCCATCGGACCGGTTTCAATGTAAATCACGAATCAGCATATTGTCCTCAGACCTCACTGTATGCGAGGCCTGATACTGTGATGGTGAGATCAGGGGACAACATTGTGTTATCTGTGAAAGTACCTGACCGGGTGTTTAGATACTTCTCGGGGATTGCACCCTGTCATGTACAGTATTTAGTATAGGTTTGCCCCTCCCACTCCCAGAGTACTATAAGAGCAAAGTCAACATGCAAGTTCGAGCATGATGATTGAAAAAAAGTTTCGTCCGGCGACTGAGTCATAAATTTACAGTGATCACTAACTGTTCCCTTAGTAGTACATGAAGGCTTATAGCCTAGGAATATATTCTACAAAGCGAGGAAATGTCTAAATCTCTTGCACCAAATCAAGACTGAGCCTCTGACTGAGGCCCAGCCCCAGGCCCGGGTTAATTTGAACCGGGGCCAGTAAGCTACTGCTCTGTAGCCAGTGTAGGCCTACTCATTTCATTAGACATTACTTAACTTAAAACTCTATCATAAAGTCAAGTCCCTAAAACGTAATGACGGCTGCCAAATGATCACACAGTTCCATATATATATACAGGCATATATTGAAACAATCATCTCCACTCTTATTTTTTTCCCATCAATGCATGATTGCTTTGGTCGGGGCGGTGAGGGGCGTAAAATTTTACCCCCGACAACTTCCACGACAGTGCCACTGGGAGGGAGTGTGTAATTCAATTTACCTCATATATGTGACTCCGTCCTGTCCTTGCTTCGTGCAATGCAGCAAAATTTCAGAGAATGGGTGTCTCTGGTCTTCCTTACAAGCAGTTATCAAAGCTGGTTTGGGTGTTGCGCTTGTGAGGAGTAACTTCGTTATTTCGCGTGATGTTGGAGATCGGTGTCTCCACACTCACACCCAACACACCGACAACCACCACGTACACACGCGCACTGCCCAAAGTGCGCGATCACATTGGGCTCGACAATTGATAAAATATAGGACTAGGAAGCAAAGTCAATATCAATATTTTAAACATATGCATTTGAAAACAGAATATTTTCATGCTACTCGATATCAGTTAATGGCTGATTTGTTCTCAAATATGTATAGTCTTTACTTACGTACCAAGTACTTTAGTCACGCATATGAGAATTGCCAGCCAGAACCCCAATTATCGCTCACACTTGAGCGCGGTGCGCCTTGCTTTCTTTCTCGGGAGCAGAGCGCCTCACCTGCCGTTGACTTCCTGATAACCAGGCGCTCTCAATTCCAATGAGTACATTTGAAGAATCAAATACGATTTTTTGGAACTTTAGGGCAGGAATATATGGGGTGCCAAGTGTTAATCTCACAGTTTCGTTGATTACCGGGCCCAACCTATTTCGTTAAAAAAAATGGTCATTTAAGAACAAAATTGTAATTTTGTTAGGCCCTAATTTAGTACTAAGTCTAATTTACAAACTAATTTTGTCAATGAAATAGTTATTTCGTTCATTCAGCAATCATTTTTGTGTTCCAAATGGTTTTTGTGCAATGCCAAAGTCGATTTTGTGTACGAAATGGATGTTGTGCAGTACCAAAGGCGATTTTGTGTAGGCCCACGAAATGGATGTTGTGCAGTCGCAAAGTAGATTATGTGTAGGCTACAAAATGAATTTTGTGCAGTGCTAAAGTCAATTTTGTGTACGAAATGGATTTTGTGCAGTGCCAAAGTCAATTTTGTGTACGAAATGGATTTTGTGCAGTGCCAAAGTCAATTTTGTGTACGAAATAAATTTTGTGCAGTCCCAAAGTCAATTTCGTCTACAAAATGACTTGTGCAGTCTCAAAGTTGATTTTGTCTACGAAATAAAGATTGTGCAGTACATACCAAAATCAATTTCGTGTAGGCCTACAAAATGGATTTTGTGCAGTCGCAAAGTAGATTATGTGTATAGGCTACAAAATGACTTTTGTGCAGTGCTAAAGTCAATTTTGTCTATGAAATGGATTTTTGATATTTTGTGTAGGCCTACAAAATGGATTTTGTGCAGTGCCAAAGTCAATTTCGTAGACAAAATAAATTTTGTGCAGTGCCAGAGTCAATTTCATCTATGAAAAGAATTTTGTGCAGTGCCAGAGTCAATTTTGTCTACGAAATGTATTTTGTGCAGTCCCAAAGTTAAGTTTGTAGACAATATAAAGAGAGGAGAGGGAGAGAGCCAGGGAAAAGAGTAAACAAAGGACAGGTGGGGGAGGGAGAAGAGGAAAAAAGAGAGGGAGAAAGGAGATAGTACGGTAGTGGAATGGCAAATTTTGGCCTAACCAGGAAATCCCGGATGTTACTTCTCGTGGGTATCTACGATATGTTCTTCATCAAAGCATAAACTTGCGGGCGATCAACAAGACCAAACAACCATCGTGGGCGCCGTTACCGAAAGTGCTCTTTTATTCATTCCGTTCCCAACATGCAATGCTCCGTTCGTGAGCGGACATGACACCTGATAAAGTTTTTTCTCTCTTGACGAGCAGCACCCTACCGCTATTCCGCTAGGAATAGCTCCGCTATGTTTATTGAGACACGTGACCGGTGCCCTGACCAGAGGGAAGAACGATGTATATACCGATCGACCTGTGATCGACCTGTTTTCATACTATTTCCTAGGCTGGAACTTTCTAACCGATCCCAGAAGCTAGCTTGAGTTATGTGGAACAACTTTCAAATTGAATGTTATTTGGTTTAATGAATAATTAAAAAGATATCACAAACCACGCATTCGAAGCGAGGGGAGTTAAAAATGGCCGCCAAAACAAAAAGTTGATGAAGAGAAACCAGACAAGAGCCACTGCCGGTCTAAGCCAATCAGATTGTGAGATGCGATCACATGACCATGGGCACAATGACGTCATATAGGCCTGGAAGCCCTCCGATCAGAAAAACAAAGCTCATAGGCTTTTTTTGCTGGTAGAAAATCCGGGATTATCATTTATTCCATTAAAAAGGTAACGAAATACAGAATTGAATCCTTATAAATCTAAATATCTGCTGTCGTCTTATGGAATTGTAAGATCGACAGCAGATCTAGCAAGGCAAAACGCCTGACAACTCTTGGTGTGGTTTGGAATGTTTAGTTTAGTAGCTGGGAAACTCCCGGCTGGTTTGCGAGGGCCGTTTTTGTGACGATCCTTTATTTTTAAATACAAAAACAATATTAGGCGTTCAGATCTGCTGAAATATAACCAATTTCCTTCCCCCAAATTAAATATAGCTCTCTCGTAGCGGTAACTTTCTGGATTTATCATCTATGGGGTCCCTATATCACATTCTTGTGTGATGTGAAGTTCCTGACCTTGAGATATTCAAGATGGCTGCCACAGAACATGTCAAATCTGTAAACTGGCATATCTCTGCTTCTAATGGGGCTAGGAATACGTTCTAGGTGTCTAAATGTATGTTTCATTAGCCTACAAATATGATACAGTCATTAAATAAGTCATTGACTCAACAATTTCCAATGAAAATTGCATTATTTTTTTTATTTAGGATGTTTATACAGCAAGTCAAACAATACAGTGAAACATAATTGTGCTGAACCCAGATAGCCAGATAGCGTGCAAATGTAACACCAGTGGCGCTGTAGGCTGGAATATCTCCCAGTAGGCTGAGACGGAAGCTTCCGCCTTAGGTGTTCGCGCCTGCCGCTACCCGCGAAAACGGCAATAACACCAGCAAAAAATGTGAATATGGTCGCGGGATTAAAAAATTTGAAAAGAGTATATTCTCAGCTCTCCGTAGGTATATAATTTTACCTATTTGAAAGAGTAGAGGCCGAGGAATGACTGTATGGGTATAATCATGTTAAGGCCTACTCTGTTTCTAAGGTTGCGGGTGCCATGACCGGAAGCTCCCGCCTTAGCTTTATCTCCACCTCTAGGTGGCGTGATGGTCAGATAGCTTATTTTCGCACTATCAAGGATAAGGAGAATTGTGACGTAGGCTCACAGGTTTAATTCATATAAAAATTGCCATGGTTATTCTGCCCATTGCTGTGTCTAGCTATTCACTAATGCTACCGCTAGTATTTTTTTTTCCCCAACACCAGGTCTTTATTCATAAGTAAACAGAGCCAACAGTCAAGAGCGGATACATTTTTTTTTTACAACACTCTTGTTTAAATACTTAACCATATCAAAATATAAATTCCTGATGAAACCTCCAATAAAGAAATCTTATTATTCAAATTTGAAGAACTCTATTATTTGATATCATTGGCAATATATTCAAGCTCACTCCATTATCATCATTATGTTTATATTCAGTAGAACGCAATTATTCAATATTTTTTTTTTTTTTTTTTTTTAATTATTTTATTTTTCCAGGTATTACAAAAGGGTTTGGCCTTTGCCATCCCTGTTCTAACGAGGATCATGCTCATATAATATAAGTATGATTTACACCTCGCACCTGGCTTGAAGTGTCATTGCATGGTTCTGGAAAAGTTGGGATAAAAATTTCTAGAATTTGGACTTCAATAATTGAAATAATGGGTCCCAATTGGGTGCAATATGGTGGCAACCTTGCTCCAAATTCACATTCCAGCATTTACGTATGTTAGTTATGACGTCATCATTATTGTCTCCATGACAACATACCTATAAAAATATTTCTAGTATGTTTGTATACATATATTTTAAATTTCATAAAAATCTGTTCATTTTTTATTAAGTTATGCCCCCTTCAATTTATATAAAAAATTGATGCCTTGAGGCATCACCCCGTCCACTGAGCCAAATTATGTGTGATGCCTTGAGGCATCAGCCCGTCCACTAAGCCATTTTGATGTTGATGCCTTGAGGCATCAGCCCGTCCTCAATGGGTTAAATTATACATAGATTTCACTGACGTCACGGCCCTCGCCATGTTTGGGGTCAAGTTAGATGGCTATGTATGCTGAGATACTTGAAAATATCGTGTTCTGGCTGTTTTAACCTTTACCAGTTTTAATCTGCCTCAACAATACCTTCATGATACGTTAGATAATCTGCCTTTAGTTTAGAATTACCCAAGTATCTACTCTTATGAGGTTTATCAACTTTGTTTTGATACCCCCACCATAGACGGCAAGCGTAGCGGTGACCCTGGACATGGCGGTCACTGTGATACCTCAGCCTACTGGGTGACGTCATGTGAAATCTATGTATATGTCAAATCTGTAAACAGACATGTATAGATCCCTGCTTCTGATAAGGGTTAGGAATATATTCTAAATGTCATTTGCCTAAAAATACAGTACATCTGCATATATTTAATCATTGGCCCAATATTTGCCAATGAAAATTTCATTATGGCGTAGAAGAATTCACTATATGCAGTATTGTTTGTCAGATTTAGTCTATGAACAGACAGTATTGATTGGCTGGAAAACTGGATTATTAACAAATAATAATTGCTTTAGACGTTAACATTATAAAAGGGAGGACTCTTTAATGTGTACACATGGGTATTGCCACGTTTTGGGACATTTCTGACTCATTTACCATTGAATTACAGGAGCCAATGAGGGTCCAAATGCAAGGGCCCAGAACATTAAATGTGACCAGGCCATGATATAGTCGGAAACAAAATAATCATGTAATTATTTGTTAATAATCCAGTTTTCCAGCCAATCAAATGATTATTAATTGTTTGTAAGAGCTCAACATATTAATCTTACTAAACTATGTTGTTAATTTAATGAACTTGTGCATCTAAACCATAATTATTTATCAGGTTAATTTCTACATGTTAAAGGTATTTTTCTATGTTTATTAGTATACACATTGGTATCACATGTACACATTAGTATCATGCAGTCTAGTTTAGCTGGGCTATTTTTGCAGAATTTAATATTTATTGTTAGATATATGATGGGTATTGGACTGAATGGTATTTATGACTGACATCACATATCATGATCCTGTATTATTAACAGGTCATCACCTTAAAATATATTAGACTGCTTTCTCCCTCATGTCTTCTCTCTCATGTCTTCTCTCTCAAATCGTCTCTGTCATGTCTTTTCTCTGTCAAGTCTTCTCTCTCTCTATCTTCTCACTCATGTCTTCTCTCTTATGATATCTCTCTTATGTCTTCTCTCTATCATGTCTTCTGTCTCTATTTTCACTCTCTCTGTCCTCCCCCTCATGTCTTCTCTCTCCTGTCTTCTCTCCCTCATGTCTTCTCTCTCTGTCTTCTCTCTCTCTGTCTTCTCTCTCCCATGTCTTCACTCTTATGTCTCTCTCTCATGTCTTCTCTCTCCCTGTCTTCTCTTTCTCTGTCTCTTCTTTCTCTGTCTCTACATCAATTCTGTGGTTTATGACTCATTCCCCTGTGATACATGTTCTGAAGATGCAGTGTTCCCGAAAAGACGTCGGCACATTGACGTCTACTCCTTTCACGTCGGCCACCTTGGCCGACGTCGTTGTCATCTTCAATGTAGGCTAACACTTGATTTGATGTGAAAACCATTGATATTCTAATTACCTATACATACATAGGCCTACTGATGAAGCCACTGCCTGGAATTGTATATTATGCAGAACATATAATGAAACAAGATTCTTCCACACATAGAACTATGAAAATAGAATCTTATTAATTTGCGTGTAGGGCTGAATTATACACATGCTAATATTAAGTGATCTTTGGTTAAAGTAAAATATTTTCCCCTTGCCTAGAAGCAGTTCATCCAAATTTCTGCGAATAATAAAACTGCATTATGGGAATCAAACTGGGAAAATTATGTTGATGTCCAGATAATATTTAACTCCCAAATACTTAAAATGCACCAGAGAGTGAGTTTCAGATTTCCAGAAAATGATGTTAAAATGTCCCCAGAAAGCACCATTTCACTGCTTGTTTAAAAAAAAAAAATGGGAGGAGGGGGGATGCCCCCCCCCGAACCCCACTAGTCTTTATTACTCCTGCCTGACATAGGTGAAATAAGTTTTGGCCATAGGTGTTTTTTCATGAGAATTTGCAGGTACCATTACAATTCTTTTGGTAGGTAAAAAATGGCCTGCGTCAGTGACAAATGGCAGATGTAGGGCTTGTCCACATCAGCCACATTGGCTGGCGTCACTAAAATGTTTTAGGGAACACTGCATCACATATTACAAATTTCAGAATGTCTACAATGTTTACCTCATATTAGATGTTCATTTTAGCAGGTTTAAAATGGCTACAAATAAGTACCAAAATTCAATGAATGATATAGGTGACAGACCATTTAAAAGGCTTTCTTGAATAGCTAATTGGCTAGGACAGTACATAAACTCTCAAATGTGTAAATTATTCTATAACTCAGCAAATTTGAGGGAAGAACTAACAATAGTTATCAGGATTGTGATAGCCATGTGAACATGCAATACTCACATGATACACCAATGGGACAATATATTCATACCTTCCCCCACTAAAATGGAACCAAATTAAGGGTTTTGTTGCTGTTATTCACTTTTTCCTAGAGCAATGGATTGCCTAGCAACATCTCTTTAAAATGTTTATTTGCCTAGCAGCACTTGTTTACCTGTATTCTAGAACCATACCTACCCCCACCAAAATGGACCCAAGGTTAATACTTTTACCTTCAATTAGCTCTGGATACTCCTTAAAATTGCATGCAACTGGTGGCAGAAATAGGAACTAAGGGGGGTAATTGGTCGATTCTCATGAAACGGTTCCAAATTGGTATCTTTGGAAAGGTCATTGAAATGAAATGAAATGTCTAGTAAAGGTGCTCTATATCATACTCTTCTAAACCCTGAAACTGCGCGTCTTATGTATGAAAACTGTTACCTTAGACCTATATCTACCAGTGTACCAAATTTCAAAAACTTGTCACAAAGTGCGCGATTTTCTTGAACTTCCTCCCAGCTATGTTAGAAATATGCTCTTAAATATATTGCGTCACGGACGGTGATGGTCACAAAAATATTCATAGTTATTTCCTTCATTAATAGAACAATAGAATGATGATTAAAATTCATGATCCAAAAGAAGAAAAAAAGCCCTTTCGCATGGTATATGGCAAATAGACCTCCCTTTATAGGAAAAATTAAACTGAGATTCCAAGACAAAAGGAGGTCTAATTGGATATAGTAGAAGGACACAAAGTGTAGGATGATGGATACATTTATCAACACAAAGGAGGGCAATACGCACCGACTTGTTTCAGAGCAGCCTCTGCATGATAGATGAAGATTCACAAAAAGACTGCACAAAACTAGGATGGAGCTGGATGAAAAATTCATCCAAAGTAGGGTGGACATTGTAGAGAATTAGGGAAATTCATTTTCTGGTGAGCAAGAAATCACGCACTTAGGTAGGGAGTGCATCGCTTCAGACAAACTGATTACAGGTTTGCTTGAAACTTATTCTCTTGGCAAGGCTAAACTCATAGTTTGTTTAAGACAGGCTGCCCTCAAAGAATGTTGAGTTTGATGCACCAATGAAAAGCATGAAGCTTGCTACATTAGCTACCAATGAAGAAAAATCTAATGGAAGAGAAATCCAAAAGCAAAAGAAAGATGTCATACATATAAAACCGTCACAGTCATACATTCCAACAAGATGAAAATGTCCTTATTCTCTCAATTTACCATGCCAAAAACATAGAAGGTGAACTGAACTGAAGAAAATCCTAAATCCTATTGATACATTGACCTCAAGAGGTTGATGCAATACTTGGGTACAATATGTCTGATGCCTTACCTGATTTCCATGCTCCTACTGGCTGTGATTCTACTAGAACTTAGAAGTCCTTTTAGAAAGGGTAAAGTGGTAGTCTACAAGACCATGAAAACATCAAAGCAGTGGTTGGAAGCAACAACAAAGCTTGGCAAAGATGAGCTTGTTGAGAGAAACTCATTGTGAGTTTATATTGTAAATGATGAAGAAAGCCCAAAGAAGGCAAGGTACAAGAATCCAAATTCATCACTGGCCAGACTACCACCTATACATGATAGCCTTAAACGCCATATAATAAGGTCAAACAATCAAAATAGATTATGGAAAGGTGGACTCAATCACAAGTTTGAACCATCCAAAATAGAGGAATCTGGTTGGAGGATGGCCCAAGGAAGAATTGAGATTGATTCAATGACATATCCTCCTTATCCTCTAAATGCTTGAATGGTCAGTTCAAATTTTAGTATTTTCCCTTTGATAAGCATATCACATCATCCTTTTCTTGGCAAGTCAAACACCGGTTCAGGAAGGTATAAATGTACCAGTTTCAGAATGAGACATTCACATAAGGAGTGAGGCATAATGCTATGAAAATATTAGCAAAGCAAAATTCTTAGTAGCCAGCAATAGCTAGGATAATACCTCCCTAACAGTTAATGAGTGTCTCCAGTCATCTTACATTAGTGTGTCCAGGGCTGTTCCTTCATCTCTGTCAATATTCTATAGGATGGGGATCAGTTGCACTGAAAATCCTCTAGCATCCCTTTAAGCTTTAGTTCTTAAATTGCAAGCCAAGCAGAATGAGTAACTACACATTATTGTTAATTGAGGATAGGTCATTGGATTGACAACCCTTAGTCTTAGGAAATCAAACAATAACACCAAAATTCAAGTCTTTGAAATTTGAAGCAGTAGATGAAAAACAAAATACTCATAAAAAAAGCCCTTCACAGGGGAACAATAATTCATACCCATGGTGTAAAGAGGGCCTAATATGAACCATACCTATGTAAATATAATAGCCATGAAGTAATATATAGTTAAAATGGATTAAAAGATGTGCTTAATGTAGTCTATATTATAGACTACAGTCTTTTTCACTGGACAGTCGGACCAGTGAAACTTCAGTTTCACCGATCCAACCTGTCTTTCACCGGTCAAGGACAGCGGTCTGGCAGGTTTCACCATGTCTGGTAATGAACAAACATAAGTGATACTTTGGTTGCCATAGGAACTGGGAACTTCTTTCAATTATGCCCCTAAAGCCCATCTAGGGAATAATGTGAGATTAAAAATTTGTTCATTAAATGAGGAGGCGAAGAATAAATTAAAATACATTTTGTTTATTATTTTGGATAAAAGGTTATGAAGGTCCAGCGATGAACATTTTCATTTGTTGAATAGAAATAAATGGTGAGGTGTATCACATAAGTATCACATTGTCTGTTGAAATTGCTGGGTAATAAATAGTTGAATATTAAAAGAAATAACCATTCGTGGGATAGTTTTTGGTGAAGTCTTTTGGTAAAAGAATTAGGGCGGAGGGTGGGCAATTTCGCTTCTGTATAGCTTGACAGCGAGAGTCCAAGTGGCGTGTATTGGAGACTTGGGGAGAGTTCAGTTATAAGTCGTGCAGGTGGCGCCACCCATTCAATGCCCTATAATGCCCTGTCATTATCAGCCTCATTAAATGAGTAGGCGAAGAATAAATTAAAGTACATTTTGTTTATTATTTTGGATAAAAGGTTATGAAGGTCCAGCGATGAACATTTTCATTTGTTGAATAGAAATAAATGGTGAGGTATATCACATAAGTATCACATTGTCTGTTGAAATTGCTGGGTAATAAATAGTTGAATATTAAAAGAAATAACCAAGGGGATTCGCTATGCGATTCTCTTTAGGGCGTGATGAACAGAAGTTCTTGTGGAGGAGAAGGGGCGTATATATGACGCCACTGCATCGGACGCCCACGTCCCGTGCGTTTTCACATCTGGGAGTGACGCTCTGGCAGTGTTGTAAGCATATGATGCCGACCCCCGGCGAAGGCTATGTAGCGAGAGGAGGCGTGAATCAAGGTGGGAGGCTTTTAGGAGCACCTTCCATTGAGTCACAATATAGTTGACGGTCATGTGTCGGGCGTTAGGGAATTGTAATAATGGTGAGCTCAAGTCTCTAGGTGGTGACTGTCTGTCTAGGCATAGGAGGGCTCTGCGGAGGCAGAACATTGGATCATCTGTCGTCAGGACAAACAAGACAGTGGCCTGACGCGATGACTGCATTGATTTAGACCACTTCACTGAGATATATGAGCCATCCGATGCAATTCTGAAGTCTCTCCTCGTCAGATGTCTAGTGGCGTCAAAGGGAACACCAGATCTGGGAGCAAGGTTGCTCTGACGCAACATTCCCATATACATCACAAGTATGGCCACTCTGATGTGTGTAGGAAAGTCAAGGAGGTGTATATTGATTAATATCTTCTTGAGGATCTGTGGCGTGACAGGAAGCTTCGGCTGGGGGACATGTCTGAGCGTCAGTTGCAGGCCCCTTATGGCGTAGGCGACCCGCGGATGGTAGAGAGAGGCCGATGCATATCCCGTCAGCTTGAAGAAAGTCCTGACGCTTGTAAGAATGTTTATAATAGTGGCAGGAACTTTTGTATACTTAGCTAGATATTCGATGAACCAACATATTAGTTCGGGGAAAGGTTGCTTGAAATCATGGCCCACAGCTTTGCAGAATGCGATATACTTCCTGACGGCCGCTTGCCTATTTGCGACAGTCCCCGGGCGATGTGCTTGGCGTTGTCTGGCCTGAGCAGCTTCCACGAGGTGCCTAGGTTGCCTGCCTAATTGAACATATGAATGTTGAACATGTTATCACGAGCACAGGAAATATAAATGTCATTTTGTTTAACAATGTCTCTAGCTTTGATTAATTCTTCAGAAGAGAGAGCTGCCCGAGAGAGTGCGTCAGCTATCACCATTTGTACGCCCGGGACATGGACAAACTCATATCGGACTTGAAATTTCATCGAATGATACCAGAGCGCCCTGGCGCAAGCACCCAGGGTCGGGTCTCTAGCTCTGCCGTCTCTGTATGCAAACACACCTCCTCCTTTGGCACCTCCTCCCTTGAGGCAAGCGTCGGCCCATATGTTTTCCACGACTTGTTGATGCGGAATTATGGCCTTTCCGTTGAAAGCTTCTGTGTATTTAAGAAACCACTTCAAGTCAGACTTTATATAAGAGGAGATGGTGACCTTCTCTCCTGCGGCTCCACGGAGGCCAGCCAAAAGTTGTTGCATGAAAAGGCGTGCGGGTGCAATAATTTTGGCTACGTGTGCAATCTTCCTCACTAGTGATTGCATGGCGCTTGTTGTTATTTGGTGTTGACGCAGTGTATTTGTCAAGCAGGAACTTGTTTCTGCAAGTTTAGGTAGAGGTATTGAGAGGCGATTTTCTTTGGTGTCAATGTCAATGCCCAGCCACCTTACTGCGTGGCTAGGGCGCTGCAGCTTTTTGCGTGCGACTTGTAGTCCCAGGTCTGTAAAGAGTTCAATTGTTAGTTGCATTTGACATTTTACTACCTCGACGGATTCACCAATTATAAGTAAATCGTCCAAGTATTGTTTAGCTGTTATCCCTTTCTTCTGCAAAGCACGCACTATGAACTCCGCCACAGACTGCATCACAAAGGCAGAACTACGAGCTCCAAAAGGAAGCACCTTATCGATGTAATAGGCGTCATCTACCATGATTGCCGTCAGCGGCCAGTCCAGTGGGCAGAGGGGAAAGTGTCTATATGCGCGACTCAAGTCGATGACAGCCATTGCTGGAACCACGCCCATTTTTCGGATAATCTCGACTGCACAGTTTATAGTGGGTAGTTGGTGATATGCTGGAGCAGAATTATATCGATTTTTGTGTATTTGAGCGTTGACGCCCCCTTCCGGGAAGGAGTAGTCTACTATAATTCTCCTCAAGCTTGTATCAGATTTTGGACGGGTCATAAGTGGACTCACGTTTAACCAGGGCGTGAAAGGAGGCCGTTTGTACGGTCCGGATATGGCGTTATGTTCCATCTCCTCTTTTACATAATCTCGAACATGCGCCATATGTTGACGGATGATTCACTACTGACTGCTTAATAGCGAGACCCGCCGACATATTGCATCGGAAAACCAAAAGTCACACCTTCTAACACCATTTTGTCACCTTTATGTCCCGTGGCTATGTCTGTCCATTTTTCAATATTTAGCGTCGACTCAAGCGGGATTTTTGCACCTTTAAAGTTGGGAACATTGCAGATTTTTACCTTTTCATAAATGTCAGCCATTTTAGATTCCATATATAGATCAGGGTACGGCCAGTTTGTATATGCATTAAAGGCAATGTTCTGTGGACTGTCACTATCACATTTGTTGGAGGAATTTTCAGGTAATTCATACTCACAGACGTCTAGATCATTTGTCACTAGTTCCTGTTCATTAAACACCTGTTCATAGTGTGGATATTGAATGTTTCGAAGGAAGGTTGGCACCTCTCTCGTGGCTTGTTCGCCGTCACTCGCTTGTTTTTGGATGCTAGATTCTCGGTCGTGGGCGTGAGTTTCTGCCTGGAATTGTACAAAATTGTCATTAGATATACACATTGCACCGTCCATTGTTTCACTGTTTCTCCTGTTCACATTTTCAATAGTTTGAATCGATCCAACTTTGTTGATATTAACTCTAGAGATAGATTTGTCTGCGACAGAATAGGTTCTGTCTGAGTGTTCGTGTTTATGTCGGCCATTTGGATGCGTTCTCGTTCCTTGGGAGGATCGCTTGGGACACGAGATTTCACACGAGAAGCGGCTGCCATGTTGGCTTGCCTGCTCTCGCTAGTATGGGCGCCGCCATCTTGGATGGGGCGTGGCACATATGTTTTGAAGCCGACATATTCATTAGTTTCAGAGTTATTTGCACATTTTAGATTGTCTTGAAAGTTGGTCAACTCACCGATCGTTTGTGATTGTATGATGGAACAGGAGTTTAAGAGTTTTTTGAAGCCTGAGCTGCTGGCTTCTTTTGGAATTGTTGGTTATTCCTTCGGCCAGCGCCGTCGCCGCTATGTAGGTTGGCTTGAGCTGTTCTTTTATTTTGGCAGTCTTTGACGGCATGTGCGTTCTCCCTCTCTTTCATTGCAAAATAACAATAACCGCACACATGTAGAAACTTTGTATTGCCATCCGTGTGGCTGTTCTTGTGGGCACAGTTGTCAAAATTAAAGTCTCTACAAATTGCTTGACTGTTTGCTTTCGTACAATTTTCCGCACTTTTTGTTCCTTGCGTATCCCAGGCCATTTTAACACGATAGTCATTGAATACGTCGGTGTGCGACCATTCATTTTGTTCCTCCAGAATAAGATCTAGGCACGCTTGAGACCATGCATGCGCCGAATCCCAAGTGCGGAGAGCTGTATCCTCAGCAAGGGTGGCGAGATGGTGAAGCATGAACCAAGATGTCGACCCGTATTTAACACTATTCATGGTCATGCGTGCAAAGCCGCAGGTATATTCTGCAAGGGACAACTCTCTCTTCTGTTTCTTAATATGTGCCGCCATATCTGGCGGTAGAGAAGTCTCAGGCGCACTAAAAATTTCAGTCCTACCTCGTCTCCCTGTAGACCTGTACTGTGCGTCAAGGGCTCGCTTAACTACCTTCGAAGAACGATGTCTGGCGGTCAAGCGTCGGGGCGAGGGGAGAGAGTCACTATCCGAAGCTGACTCCTCCGAACTGTCTGCGGGCTGGCGTGATCTGTATGAGTTGGCCGGGTGATGGCTGCGTAGGGGCGGGCTGTCACTGCAGTCACAATGTTTCTTCTTCCTCCGTCCATGATGGTGACGGTGGCTTTCTCGTGTATATTGCCGTTCCCGGGGCCGTTTGAAAGTCACTATGGTATCGTCCGAGTCAGCAGATTGAGATTGTTCAAAGTCAAGTTGGGAAGCCTCCCTTCTCGATCTTTTGGGCGTGCGATGCACTTGCTGAGCTGGGGGAGGTGACTGTCGCTGCCTTGTGTAGCTGTCACGTTGACTGACACTCGCTGACGCAGTCTGAATGGCTGTCGTACAGATCTGTTGTAGCATATCTGACATTTGTTGCATCGGGCTGGCACACACTATAGGGGCGTTCTTTGGCCTTCCACGCCTTTTTGGAGTAACAATAGTCTTTCGTTTTGCTCGTAAACCACGTCTGGGCAATACTTTGTTGGACGTCTGAGGCGGTCCATCATCTTCCCCGCCGGCAGAGTCCCATAAAGCATGCTCGTCAGCGGTCTCCGACTCCGCCATATTGGCATGCTCGGCCCACTCCTCTGGCGTGAAATCTTGCTCCTCGTAAGTTTCCTCCTCATCTTTCTGGCGGTCAACTATTATCTGGGTTTGCTGAAGGAGCCTCTCCTCCTCCTGTTTCTTGAGTTTTTCTGCCTTTTTAGCGGCTTTTGAGGTAGTCGACCCTTTGGGAGGCATAGCGGAGGTTAGTTCTACAAGGATTTCGCTTCTGTATAGCTTGACAGCGAGAGTCCAAGTGGCATGTATTGGAGACTTGGGGAGAGTTCAGTTATAAGTCGTGCAGGTGGTGCCACCCATTCAATGCCCTATAATGCCCTGTCATTATCAGCCTCATTGTCAATACTCATCTAAATGTATCTATCAGGTTATTGAAGCAGAAATGAGTGACACCATCATTTCTGTAGACTTATTCAGGTTACCATGGAAACCACATTGCAAAATGATAAAAACATTCCAAAATCTATCTACAATAAAATTAAATATTGAAATATTCCCAAACATAATACTTTTATCTTATGTTAATCTTTATGACTTCAATTATATGTATATATGTGACCTGCTCTGCGATTATGGGTCTTAAATGTTGCTATCTTGATAGCCCTAGGGGCATTATTTAACAGGATTAATCAGAAAGAATAATGACACACTCATACAAACCATCACCCTGGCAGCATCCTATTACTACGATCCGAGATTCACGAGTGTTTATCGCAGACAATATACAAACAAATCAAGAGAAATGCTAATAAATCCAGGCATGTACTACCGAAAGGGCATGACATTAGATAACCTTATTATTAATAATTTCCTAATTTCTTTCTTTAATTAATTATATTATTATATGGATCCATGCGCGAGTAACTAAATGAACAAGACTATATATGTTCAAGTAGTCAGGTTGTTAAGGCAACTGCACTCACCTCGGCGGCCATCATACTTTTGTCGCGCGCAGACCCCGAAGCAAGGTTGCTTCTTCCTCAGCCGCGCTATGCGAGCACCTTTTCACTTAATTTAAAGCGATTAAAAAGAATATTTGAATTAACTTTTCCATAATTGTTTGAGTCACACGACTATTTGTACTCGTTAATTCTAATTTCATGTGATAGCTCTTCTAATTTTATAACTATTACATGGAAGTGTGGCCACTTCATCTTAACTCTTTGATTTTTTTATTCTTGATAATACGTAATTATTACGCAATATTACGCGTCAATGTGATCGCGTCTTCCAATTTCTCTATTTCTACATTTTACACGGTGCGGTCAACGAATGCAGGATCGTTGGTGTGTTACTGTTTCATCTAGATAATTATTATTAACAATCATCTTAATTATTGTTCATCCTGTTATGTAAGATTATGTAATGCTACTGACTCTTCTAACCTAAACTTCATTATTAATCATGCTTCAAGAAAGAAGACGTTTATTATTTTTAACATCGGTGGAGCGACTTTGTAATAAAAGGGGGATAATATGTTATACCTCCTCGTGTGATATAATAATTTACCACAGGTTACTATACTAAATTTTAAGTTTTAATATCGGTTCATAATTATGTACCTCTATGTATATATGAACCTTTTTTCCATGGCAAACACCTTCATAATAAATTGGTGCAGACTACCTATTGGTCAGTCTGCACCTGTCAATCAAGGTGCAGTTAATGAACTATGCTTCTCACCTAGTACTTAAGGTGACTGCATGGATCACCTTGTTTAAGTAGCTACCGTACCTGCCGTATACAAACTATCATCAATATATACCAGGAATAAATATCAACTTAATATACTTCACTTCGTTCCTTATATGTTACACCAAGCGTGAAAATAGAAGGCCTGCGACTCTTTCTTGCCAGTGGCGGCTCTTATTCTCCACAATAAATCAAAATGACTGAGGCAATTGAATACAAATATTAGTGTAAATAATAAATCTCTTTATTAATGTCAATTTTTTTAGAAAGATTTCTTCAAATTATTGGATTGGAAAACTGTTTTTTTTGCATTAACATCATTTGGCAGTTGCCATTTTCTCATCACATGTGTCCACCATTTCAACACCTAAAACAACGACTGGATGTGTTGAACCTCTGAGCATTTTATTAAGCACCAAAGGAATAAGGTGGTCTATTTAGTGCAAAGAGGAACTAACGTTATTCACTCGTTTAATCAGAAGATCCAAATAAATGGAATACGATTCGGAATAAGTATATTAACAATGGGCGTGGGTCTAATCGACCAGCGACATGGGTCATATCGACGCTTGCAATGCTTCACCCTGATTTTCGGCGATTCTGTACATATAGGTGAAAACATTCCCGGATAATTTGAAGACATCAGTAGCCTGATATGTCCCTGGCACTATGATAATACATTCCCGCCCCCGCCCCCGCCTCCACGCGTTACCTGCAAATTTCGCAAATCAGTTCAAAAGAAGTCACAGTTGTAAAACAATACCAACTTTATTATATATATCTATATTATATGTATACACAACACACGATATGGCATATGGCAAAGAAATAAACTTAATTTTGGCTAGAAGGTAATTAAGACTGGCTAGGTTTTTTAGCTGAAAAGCATCAGTTTGATTGTCCACGTTTATCTACTGATCTACATCAGATACACCACAGTCTTGTTATGGTCGCTTCGGCCTAAATACTTCCATGTCCAAACGATGCACTGGGACATCAGAGGAAGGTAAAACGTACGAAATCCTTTTAACCGATGAGGACATCCACAATGCGCAGAATTAACCCTACAAATTAAAACAATTGTTATATAAAAACATAAAAATGGGAAATGTGTGTATAGTGGTGGTGGGGATGTGTGTGTGTGTGGGGGGGGGGGGGGGGGGGCTTTAAACACTAAAGTAAACAACCCTTGATAAATTTATTACCAGTATAACTATATCAATATCAACGCAATATGAGTTGATTTTAATGTTATTTTGGTAGTTTTTTTCACCGAGTAAAACGTGGCTCGAAAGTTTTATTTATTGAGGTAAGGGTTATGGGCTTGAAGCGCCCCAGACGGCCGCAAGTATTCGGATACCTTTGCCAGCATCATAACCTGACGAAGAGCAAGTGAAGCTCGAAAGTTTATTTAATGAACCGCAACCATGAATTTGGGTATTTTTTCCTTCCTCAACAAACCCCCTCAACATAAACACCGGGTCCTTCGTTATACAGGCGATATTTCACCGACCTCGCTACATTATAACATAGAACTATCGGATTTGAGTTCTATAAGTATAACTATTATGAATCCCATTCACATCACTAATCGGATCTTATTGAGTAAGTTTCTGGGTAACCTGTAGGTGTGAACAGCAAAATACTGTTAGATTACAATAGATACACAGTCAAGTATTTTGTAAAAATCGACCTTTGACAACCAATTATAGTGTTTATCTTGAAACTGTAGCTTGGGTTTACAGAGGTATAGTGCATAATACTTATTGAAGTGTAAATGGAGATGGAGAAAATTGCAAAGGTCCCATACTCACTTGCGATTATTGATTGACTTTAAACATTGACAGCCTATAAAGAAAAAAATGAACATTTAGAATGCTACCAGGGCTTTCTCTAAAGTGATGTGAAAGTAAGCATTGCCAGGATAAATGGAAGAATTACAAACCCGCATATGTGCCCCGACATTTTCTCTGTAGAAGGAAAAGACGCATACCAAGGCGTAAACCTGTAAAAGGATAATATAATGTTTACTTTTAAATAGTATTAGCTGAAGAAGACTGTAAGTAACCCAGTCGAAACATCATGAACATATATATGTGCCACCAAATGCCCAAATAAAACGCAAAGATACTCCAAATAGAGCGTTGTAGTGCTTTTTTAAAAAAATGACTTTACTATGAATAATTTTTTAACAGTGTAAACTTATTCCGGAATATTTTCATCACAGCACTCTCGTTCTAAAAGAACGGTTTTCGTTGTGCCCTGCTTCTTAATGTTATTTTGCTATTTTTATGAGTATTCAGTTTGCTTTAAATATATAGGAATATTCATGTACAATATTTCTTTTTAATTTAAATATATAGGAATATTCATGTACAATATTTCTTTTTAATTATAATATTGGCTAATATATAATATTATTATTTGATAACATTGCAAGAACAAGTTTGATGAACACGTACGTTGCACATGAAAATGATGACAAGTAGGATGAAGTTGATAGTATTAACCATTGATCCAAATGTCACAGCTAAAACAGTAATAGGCAAGTTATTGGCTAAACTGTTTCCCAGTATATTGTTTTATTTCTGTATAAACTTAGCTTGTGTTACATTTAGTGGTGATGTTGTACTAGAGTATGGAGCACAGAATATGAGACAGCAGGGATGTTTACTCATGGACGTGACTTAAATCATGATATGGGTAGGATTTTCAGAAAATGTACAATTCAGCTTCACCAATCTTCTCAAATAACCAAAATTTCAGACGAAAATAAAGTCCAAGATACAGTTCAACCTAACCAAACAGATTGCTATAATCAATGCAATGCCGAATATACTCGAATTTACCAAGTATTGACCATATTGCAGCCTAATTTAGCAGAATTTACTAAATGTGTACAGCTACCAATTGTACATTTTCTGACAATCTGACCCATATAAGCTTCTCAAATAGCACAATCCCAATATTTTGAAGACATACATCATATATACATGAATGCAATCCTATGGCAGATTTATATTCTATTGCCATACTGTAACATAAATCTATTATTAATATATTTCAGACTACAACAAACTCTACCGACAGGATTATATCTAAATACTTACTGAATGCCACGATGAACAAAATTATGTTGATACCAACAAGTATCGTGAAGGTTATGGTCAATGTCATCCATGGGATTAAAAGTCCGCGCATTCTCTAGAAATCGAAGAAGTAGATGATGTATTAGGCGTGGTCGATTTTTTCGTATTATTGTCTTAGAAAGTAATTCAATCCTATCTATATAGAGCTTGAGAAGGCAGATGGAAGTGAGATATGAGAGGTGTAAATAGTTTATCACCTACCTTTAGTACTCCCATAATAAGAAGCCATGACGTTATAATCCAAACAATGTTGATAACAAGCGTTATGATGAGCATAATACCAGCCATTCTAGATTCTGAAATGTATGATAACAAATATTTTTCTCAATTTACAAAATTAGGTCAGTTACTGGTGAGTTTTTGTCGTTCGTATTAGAAATTATCTCAAATGATATACCTACCTTTATCATTTTGATTTGCTTCCTTGAGTTTCCGATGGGTGTGAATTGCAATCGAATTTACAATCACATATATGATTCCCAGGACCTGAGAATTACATTGAGACTTTTATATCAACATCTATAAACACCAGTAAATTATTTCTCTACTGTTATCTGTGATCTTATTCAAATCTATATATATTATATAGCGTTGATCTTATTCATATTAATTTTAAATACAACAGTTATTCAATTTTAAAATAAGTCGATTCCATTTCTCTTCGGGTTATTTACAACATGGTAGAGATGTACGTAGATGCTTTCACTAGCTAAGCATAGACACATTTTGTGTGGGATGAGATAGGGACATGTGTTTGTCTCTGCATCTTGTATACACAAACAAATGGATCCCCCTTTCCTTGTCAGTACTCCAGCTGTGGCAGAACTCAGACTCCAAGAAACGACAAGTCTTTATGCTTTATAATCTAAATGTGACTGCGAAGTGGCTGAAGGGAACGGGGACGGAGAAAATAATGGCAGAATGTATTGATTCATCGGCAGTTTTATACACATGTTCGTTCGTATATAATAATATCATTATTGTGATAAAACAAAAATGCTATATCACTTCTATATTAATTCTACTGACCATAGTGTAGACTGCGCTGGTAATACAACCAGACCTCAGCGAACAGCAACAGCAGCATCTCCTGATGTTACACATTTTGACTCTCTTTACCTGAAAAATAAGTTTATTTTTAGTGTCCCAGTTCGTTTGATGTACACCACGTCAAAATATAAAGATTTCGTCGGTAAAAGCTTGACTTGAATAAACGCCAGCACTATCTCAATATCGCACAAATTTCCAATGTGTTTTCAAGACCTTGGAGTGAAGATTCACAAAACAAGATTGCGCGCAAGCTTTTCCGCTAAGTTATTCTGTCGATGATCTTTAACAATACCTATTTTATCACAGATCAATTAATAAAGTAATAAATACACGACATGATTCGATGAACAAGAACAAATAAAATGTTTAAAACAGACCGCTTATTTCCAGGAAGTGTTCCTATATATCCTTGGTAGAGAAAAGTATGGCACTTCGGGTTCGAGGTGTTAGAGGAAATAAAAAGAGGCATGGAAGGGCGGGCCGTGGGAGAGACCTGCGTATACTCGTGCTCCCTCTCAGTTTATGTCTCAGGTTTCCTTTGGTGAGGATGCACTAGTCTGAGGGTCCAACCTACGAAAACTATTCTCCACACATCAGAAGGTGTGTATGCATAAGGGGAGCACAGCTACATATAATTATTTCTTTTAACATATTTCTATTCAGGATACCATAACAGTTACACACTCACTTAAATAAAGTATTTTCGTTGTTTCCTTCAATCTCTATACAAGTATTGTGCAGTAATAGGCCTATACAATATAATACATCTTCCCTTCCACTTTAAATGGGAGATAATGATACCAAGATACTTTTTTTAAAGCTTGTATACATGACATCCTGCCATCTGGGGGTGTACAAAACTAAGCATTGAAATCGATCATACCAGGATACTTTTCTCCGAAATGTATGAAGCCTATTTATTATATTTATGTATCTCAGTTTCTGCATAGTTTTTGGTGTGATTTAGTTAGGGTTTTATAACACTCAGCGGAGTATAATGATAAGAAGGCGCTATAGTAAAAGGGGCTCTTTTGCTAGAGCCAGGTTGATCGAGACATATATAGGGTGTCCATATTGCACAGAGGTTACAACAGCCTACTCATCTGAACACGGCTGATTTAAATCCGACAAAATGTTATTAAAAAATTAACGTGTTTTGAAATGTGTAGTAATTACCAATTGCCAATATCAATAGGAGGAGTCGCCACCTATGGACATCACCACTAACTACTCCAGTTGGTCGTTGCAACTTGAGGGAGGCCCTGCACCAGTTACTTCGCTTCAAGCTGTCGCGCTGTGCAGTCCACTTTGAAATTTGGCTTACGGTTATGTCTATACGACTGTAGATCTATTCAGTACCGGTGCACAGGTTGTGCTTTTCTGTTTCAATATGACTCAGAAGGAACAGATAAAGGATTTGACAGCAAAGCTTACCTTGTTACAAGCTGAAGTCTTGGACAAGGACAGGGAGATTCAAACTCTGAAGGACGATCGCGTTAAATCGGTTTTGAAGGAGGAACACGGTGTTGTTAATCCAGACGGTTTGGTGGCGGATCCCGGTGCTATTGGTGCTACTGGCGGTGGTGGTAAGGTCGATATTCCTGATGTATCTGCCGCTCTATTGGGATTGATTGATAGGGTGGCCTCCCTCAAGCTTGCCAATATTGCCAGTATTGCGAATCAAGTCCAGGTTCCCGTGGTACAAGCCCCGGTCCAACCTTCGGTGGTGCAAGCTCCAAACATTCCTGTTATTCCCTCGACTCCATTGGTGCAGGCTCCCGCCGTCAACTCTAGTGCTTTGGGTGCTACTAGTGGTACTACTCCGGCCTCCAATGTCCTGACTGGGGCCTTGTCAGACGCCTTGAGTAAACTCAGCTCACCTGGTTCACAAAAAGACGATCAAGGTAAGCCTTTTAGGCCAGAAACATATGCTCAGAAAATGGAGAAAAAGAGGGACTATTCAAAGCTAGACATTATTGATCTGTTCTACGGCTGGGCCTGTGTGGCAGAACATTTGCTTTTGGTTGGGGGTGATATTGCCTCTTACGTTGCCCATATCAAGTTCGCTACTGAGATGATTCACAGTCGTAAGTTTTATGATTGTTCTGCTGTGGAGTATGATCGTTATATCTTGGACAAGGTTCTAAATGGTAAAAGCTCATCGTTCTCACCGGATCCTATTGGTTCTTCGCTGTATTTCTCGCCGCATGTTATTCCAGACTCGGTGGGAGTAAAGAGCGGGCATGGTGCATCGCTTCACAAGACTTACATCGATGCCATTTCTTCAAAATCACAGGGTCAAGGCCAGAAGAAGACGAAGGCCACTTCTAGCAATGCTAATAGCTCGAACACTCGTGTTAATACTAGTTCTAGTAGTGATGATTTCTGTCTTTTTTATAACTATGGTTCCTGCCATAAGGCTAAATGTGATAAACAGCATTTATGTAGAAAGTGTAAGGGTGATCATCGGGCGGACGATTGCAAGCCCCCAAAGAAATGAAATTTTCACCGGCGTCTTGATGACTTGAGCGGCCCTGAAAAGTGTCATGGCGTCGGCAGTAGCTTCGAGCATGATTTTCAGACAGTTGCAAATGATTTTTCTTCTATATCTGATGATAAAGGTTGTGTTGCTTCTTTTATCGATTTTGATTGCATTGATACTTTGAATTGTGATTTTGTATGTGCTCATGAAACTGATGGTACTATTATTTGTAGAGATACTGATGATTTTGTACAGCAGGCTGGTACGCATGGTTTGGATCCCGTCCGAATGGTTGCTGGTGCGGCCGATTACCTATATCATGATTTTCACAAAGATTTTTGTGCCGATGCCTATGTGGGGGTGGGGCCTGACATTGTCTTTGATTGCATGGCTGGTTTTGATCGTTATAATATGTATGAACCTGTTATATTTTGTCCTGACCTACCTACATGTACCACCAGAATTTATGACCATTACGTTGGTGGTGTTAGGTGTGCTTGGAATCTTCATGCTTGGCGGCACGAGCTCGCACATGAAAATGATTTGGCCCTCAGTAATTACCTAACTTATGGCGTAGAGAATGGTTTTCTTATCGTAGATGATTGTGATATTCCTTCCTATGATAGACGTAATTATTGCTCTGTTACTGATGGGCCTGCCCACGATTTTATTTCTGATTTATTTAGAACTGAGCTTGCTCAGGGCAAATTCATTGTAAGTAATGATAAACCTCATTGTCATTGCGATTGGGGCAGTGGGTAAGTCTGATGGTTCCTGGCGCCCCATCACGGATTGCCGCCGTCCCATTGGTTCGTCCATCAACAACTTTATGTTGTCCACATTCAAAGAATTCTCCTTCTCCACCATTGATCAAGTAATAAACAAACTCTCCCCTGATTCCTACATGGCTACCGTCGATATCGCCGCTGCGTATAGGACTGTGGCAGTACACCCGTCCCATTGGACTTATCAGGGCCTCAGGTGGGAGCTTGATGGGAAAGAAGAGTATTTAATGGACACTAGACTATGTTTTGGGCTTAGGTGCGCCCCTTATATTTTCCAGCAATTAAGTAACTTTGTAGTGCGTTGCATGCATCGTAGAGGATTTGTAGACTGCATCTCATACTTAGATGACTATATAATTATATCTAAGTCCAGGGAGGAGTGTGCTAGAGGCCAGGCTCTTTTATTCGAAATATTAGGGTCATTAGGATTTTCCGTCTCGTGGAAAAAATGCACTGCTCCTAGTAAGGTCACCAAATACCTGGGTATTATCCTAGATACTTCATCCATGACTGCTCGACTGCCTGAAGATAAAGTTATTCGACTCCATTCAGAAATTGATTTTTTCCAAGACAAGTCTAGAGCTACCAAACACCAGATCCAAAAGTTATGCGGTGTTCTTTCAAATGCAAGCAAGGTTGTTAAGGGTGGGAGGACTTTCAGCCGTCGTATAATTGACTTGTTAAAAGGACTTCCAGTTAATGGCAACGTTCGCATTACCTTGTCCCCTGAATTTAGAAAGGACCTTGTCTGGTGGAAGCAGTATCTCTGTTTTTTCAATGGGGGTAACCATATGATCAGATATAACTTTGGTGATGGGCCTTCGTTCTACACCGACTCGTCTTCAGTAGGCTACGGCTTATGGGCGGGTTGCGACTGGAAAGCAGGCTACTTTAACTCTGATATGGTTCCTTCCGGCTTTGACCGCTTGGATTCAACTCATGACCACTGGTACAATGTTAATTTCCCCGAAGATTTTGACTCTCAGATAAATGTATTGGAAGTAATTCCTGTGTGGCTAGGTATCATCCGCTTTGCTGCAAGTAACCGTGATCGCCACCTGGTGGTTTACACTGACAACCTTCAAGTTCGCCAGCTGATTAACAAGGGTGTGTCGGCAAACTCAACCTGTATGGCCTTTATGAGGGAAATATTTTGGGTTTGTGCTGTTAACAATGTTCATTTAACTGCAAGGCACATTCCGGGGGTTGAGAACGTTCTTGCTGATAAACTCTCTAGATGGGATCCTTTAGAGAATATATCTGATCAGACATTATTTGGGTTATGTTGCAGTGGCTACCCCGACTATCCCTCTAGGCGACCTGGACAGGCGTTTGGCCTTTTTCATCAATAATGCATGGGCAGCGTCTACTCAGAAGACACGAGCTTCTCAATGGAAGAGATATATCGCCTTCTGTCAGCAGTATGGAATGACTCCTGTTCCCGCCGACAACTACACGATCGCCAGATTTATATCTTTCCTCTCCCTGTCATGCACCTATGGCACGATTAATAATTATCTATCAGCTATTATTGCCATGCATAAATTTCTAGATTATCCGGCCGATTTCAGAGACTGCTTTTTAATAAAGTTGGCATTGAGAGGTGTTGCTCATGAGAAGGGCAAGCATGTGGAAGCAAAGCTAGGATTATCTCCCCATGATTTATTGGCCATGTTCAAGAACGTCGATTTCGCCATTCCAAACAACACAGTGCTTTGGTCCGCTCTGATTTTATGTTTCCGTTCACTACTTAGGAAATGTAATGTGGTACCGGAGAAAGCTGATGACTGGGGTCAAGTTGTGTGTCGGAAGGATGTTTCTTCTTCTTCTGAGGGTATCACATTATCCCTTCGACGTACTAAAACAATCCAATATAGAGAGAGGGTCCTGGATATTCCTATCTCTTTCTGCAGCTCCCGCTGTTTCTGTGCTGCTAGCAGAGTTTTGGAGCACATGGAAAGTATACCTGCTGATATAAATGGTCCGATTTTCTACATAAATGTCAAGGACTGTGTGAGACCACTACTATATGCTGACCTGCTAGCTTTTGTTAAGCTTGCTGGGTCTTCTATCGGTTATAAAGAATCTACATTGGGGACTCATTCCCTTCGTCGATCTGGAGCAGCCCATCTACATGCGCTGGGAGTTCCTCTTCTAGATGTCATGTCGATGGGAGATTGGGCATCGATGGCCGCCTTGGACTATCTGTCAACCCCCCTGCCTCGAAAGAGTTTTATTGATTTACAGTCCAGTGTGTACTTGCAGAATTTGTAATTTACTTTATCTAATTTCTTTTTTCTTTTTGGGGGCTTGGCGGTAGAATAATGCCGTGACCCACAGCTACAAACTAATCTATATTGTCTCCTATGTTCTGTGTTCGTTTCCTCAGCTAGTTGATGTGTAGTAATTACCAATTGCCAATATCAATAGGAGGAGTCGCCACCTATGGACATCACCACTAACTACTCCAGTTGGTCGTTGCAACTTGAGGGAGGCCCTGCACCAGTTACTTCGCTTCAAGCTGTCGCGCTGTGCAGTCCACTTTGAATTTCTTTTGTGTTGTAATAAAGGGCGGTAGAATAATGCCGTGACCCACAGCTGCAAACTAATCTATATTGTCTCCTATGTTCTGTGTTCGTTTCCTCAGCTAGTTGATATGTTGATGTATGTACCACATGCTATTTATATGGGCGGGAGTAGATTTTGACTCTCAGATAAATGTATTGGAAGTAATTCATCTAACTCATATTTTTACACTAGTTCAACGCGTGTGGTATGACTTCCTGTCCTAAGTAAACATAGCCATAAGGTAAGCATATAGCAACGTGGGAGCACCATTCTAGATTTTAGCGAGAAGTGACAACATCCTCCTTTGGTAATTCTGAGATAATAATAATCATTATTGTTTGGTAATGTATATTGGCGGTAATTATAGACAAACCGACAGCAACAGCAATCAACATATGACGTAACTGTATAACTCTCACATCGGTCTCACTGCACCCGATCGAGAAGGCTCTCACTTGAGCGCACACACTTGTAGTGAAGGGTCGTGTTTCACCCACCCACCATCCCAATTTCTCTTCTTATCATATTTTACAAACTTACATCTTATTGTCACACAATGTATGCACTATGATTTGTTTTATCTGCTCAAATAAAAAGCAATTTACGGGCAATCTGTCTTTGTTAATAATTATGAACTGTGTCCTGAAATATAACATGTTGACCCCAAATGACCATGTATTGAGCCGAACGCTAGACCTAATTCTTTTGCTGAGTCTGTTGCTGTCACTGCACGAATATACACCCAGGGCGACGTATATTGCGCACTGCGTCTACAAGTATAGGCTTAAATAGCGTATCCACTTAGCCTTGCTAGATGACAGACGCTTTTTGAATGATTCTGGAGATGACTTTGTAGTTTTTTTCCGTTTCATCCTTGAAAACCATTGTATATACGCGGTAATTGTGGCATTTTGACATAGAAAAAGGTTGCACCACAAATAGCCTAATAGAGCACTATAATAATATTATGTGAACTAGTCCTTTTGTTTCTGTTAACAAAGAATGTTAATGAAGAAACACTGCATGTTGTTTTGAAGATTTCGAATTAAATTACAAAATACATGAAATGACACCGACCCTGGTGAAAACACCCCATTTCTCTATATATTAATATATTGGGTGGTATATATGGGGCCTTATGTTAATCCTTGAGTAAATTTGATATCTATAGTTGACCGCAATATTTGTTATTGTTGTGCTGGTTGTTTAGCTAGGTGGAGAGGGGTGGTGAGGTCCATTTGACTGATACATTTTTTGTATTATCTATTATAATTCCCGGGTGCGTGGCATGATATGAACTCGTTTCCTGAAAACGTATTGTTTAATGTAGAAACTATATTTTGCTATGAATATAAAAAAAATCTACTTGCATGGGTTTATCGATGCGGGCCAGTCCGATTCTCATAGACGTTTTCATGAACTGGCAATTGCGCAATTGATTTTTAAAAAACGATGTAAAAAGGGTTATTGTTTTATTCCATATTTCGGAGACTTTTAATTCCTATGAATTTACCTTTTAGTCAATTTTGTATGTGCTCAAGAACGAGGACAAAATGCGGACTGGTATGAGGAGTCACGCTGTTGTCAACTTGTCAATGATATGATACCCTTATCATTTCCAAGGCCTCGTTATCTCTTTTGTTTATCATTCGAATAGAACTTGTCCCCATATCTTGTCAATAAGCCGGAGTTAGTGTTCGAGGCTGGAGAGGACGTATCTAACTCATATTTTTACAAGGTAGGTGTATTCAATTTCTTGGTTGATTCAGATGATAAAGGTTCAATATTAATTTTCTCAAAAGCATTCGTAAATTACAAATCCTATGAATAGCAGCCATAGGATATCCTATTATTTTGCCATTCTCTGTTATGGGGGTAAATACGTCAACTGTGTAAAATCATGCATATAATTTAGTTGTAACCTCTTTCAAAACAAACAGAATTTATTTATATATAACCAATGTCTTTTCACCGGATATTAAATATCTAATTATGCGATTATAATGTTTGCGTCCATATATTATGTAGACACGTATAGATAGAATGGAACGAGGTGACACTACTAACTGCATATTTATTGGACGAGATTGCACAGCCATATTGCGAGTCCGATAGATATTCAATTACTAGTACCGAGTTCCATTCACTATTTATTATATGCCCCTAGTCTATAGGAAAAAAATGAAATATTATAGCAAGAACAGCATAGTATCGCGTATGAGGGGGGGCTATATTCTCCGAGTATGGCCGTAGGCCGAGTTGTTTTTCGGCCATACGAGGAGAATATAGGCCTCCGAAGACACGATACTGTGCTATTCTTGCTTTTATTCCATGATTCTTAACTTAAAACAACTTTATTTGCTTTAATTTCATCAAACTGAGTTGTCTGCATTGTCTCGAACGGTCGTGACGTCACTGTACAATACAGGGAGTTTATATTGTCCACCTTGTGAGCGGCAAGTATATCGATTATATTGTACGCTCACGGCCAAATCATGGAATAAAACCCTTTTTTATCGTACCTATCAAGTGGAATGCGTGTATAATGACAACGGAACCTTTTCCAAAAACAGAGTTTGCCCCCAAAAGTATTCAAATGCTCCATTTCTCACCTAAAATAAGGCTTCCAGAAAACATCATGGCTACTAAGCAAGATATGGAAAATGCGCTGTCCATAATTCGTGCTGATTTAGATCGAACGGTGCAATTTTGGTTGGAACACTCTCATGATGATTTGCATGGGTAAGTTCACTAATGTTTTAATGCGTTGTTTTAATCGTTGGTAAAAACTATAAATATTTGAACTTTGATTAGTCCTACAGCTTTCATTTCGCCGGTAAATATATATCTGTGTCTTCTAGAGGATTCTTTACCTGCTTACGATTGGATGGTTCCCGTTTTGATGACCTTAAATATGGATGGTTACAGGGACGTCAGGTGAGCGTAAACTGTTTCAGAAGTTTTTTTTAGTGAAGTTGTCATGTAAAGATTTGTTTAAAGGACTTCCTTTGATATTTCTGGAATGCATATCACTGCCATATATCCTTCAAATTAAATGTTGTGCCATATATTGTGGCATGATTTTGTATCTCGATTTTCTGTTTCTCATGTAGGTATGGACATATGCAAGGCTATACAACGAGTTCGAACGCTTCCATAAACCACAAATACTGGAGGCTGCAACAGCAGGTAGGATAAAAGATATATTGTGACAATGTAGATCTATATAGGTATGAACGTGCTGATAATTTGTCATATAGAAGCATGATTATTCATAATGTAAAGAAACAACGTCTTGCTTTTATACATATTCATAAATACGGTAAATAAAGAATGGGGACTATATTTAAAGCAGAGTTTGTGTAGACCCACTTGGTTGTTAGCCTTCCGTGTCATGACATTTGTAAAACAAACACTAGTTGTACGTCTGATCTGTTTTAAAAATCCTGATTGGCAATTTTAATAGTGGATATGATATATAATGTAAATGGTCTATTGTAGGAGCCGAATTTCTTCTGTCTAAATCAGTATGTCCAGAATCACACCGATGTTCATTCCTAATGACACGAGATGGGCGCGCATTAAAAATGCAAAGGACGATTTTCACCGAAGTTTTTTTCACCATGGGAATGTCCGAATTGTCCCGGGCCTACAAAGACGGTCAGAGGGCCACAAAGTATAAGGTTGGAGTAGACTTTTGCATCACTATTTAAACATCAACACGTTTTGTATCATGTGATCTTTACACCTATCATAACTAGTGACGCGTGCTACAACACATTTTCAATTTGTTTCTTCTATACAATATTGTTGTGCATTAAATTTGAATATTATTTGAATTTTCTCATGTGGAGTCAATATTCAGGGATCCATCTTTTTTTCGAAGCTTCTTCTCGTGATCAGTGGGATTGGTTCGATTTTTACTTTTAGGAAGCTGCTTTTGAAATGATGGAACGCATTATAAACTGGACTCAGATTGATGATGCGGCTCTGGGGATACCTAAGTTCAGTGGCAGCGAAAAGATAAATGCCTTAAACGTGCCTATGATGCTATGCTGTCTTGTTAACCAAATGGAGACAAGTTTTCCTGACATGAGCACAGATAAGAAAAAGACCTTTAACGAGCTTCGGGATTGGAGTATAAAGCAGATACTCGCTCATTGCCAGGTTTGTGAACATTGTGAAGATGTTATGAACTTCAGTGCACCACTGTTTTCTAATAGAATACATTTTGCTATATAATACAATTATGTATATAGAAGGCAATATAATAGAAAACTAAATTCAAATTTTCTTCTACAGCGAGATGGGTCCGTTATCCTTGAACAAGTGTCACTTTTGGGACAGGAGCTCCCGGGTAGTTCAGGAAGGCTAATCAACCCAGGTTTGTGATTAATCTTAGCCTATATGAATAATAATAATAACCATCAACATAATAATAGCCTACTAATATTAACATAATTATTTGTTATTCGTCAAAATAATCAGAATAACAAATAGGAGGTGCACATCTGAACGGAACGCTGGTTTCCAAGTGCATGTCTTTTTTTATTGCGATTTCAGGCCAAGACATTTACAATGATTGAATGTAAAAAACGCTTGTCCACAATGTGAATATTTTCTAGCGTTGCCTTTTTGAAACCTAGAATAGTTACATAAGACTAAGACTACGTGAGATAACGACAGAGATAGTGTGTACCAAAATTAATGGAGTATAAAGTTTATAATACAGAATCTCCATACCGAAGTATTTGCATACATCGCACTCCACACTACGGTATTCTTGATTTATTCCATGATTTGATGTTAACAAAATGATTTTACGGAAAACAGGACTAGTGTCGATACTAGTGGCGTATGAACCAACAATACGTCCGTGGTCGTGAGAGTGGCGTATATATCCGATATACGTCACTCCCGTGGCTAAATCATTGAATAAATGTACATGTATACTGAATACTTCCAGTTTTTTTGTTTACGATGAAAAGCTTTGTAGAAGTAAAGAAAAATGACTTGATATGATTATATTTACTTTCTTGGTATCAGCATACATGGCTAAGATAAGAAATCTTTGTCGACATAGTTGATTTGTTTTCTTTTTCTTAATCCAAACTGCGGTTTTTTCTATAATATAATGAACTATTTTTCTTAAAATATTCTCAGATAATTCAGTTTGCACACCTTTCTCGTGATTTTCTGGCCACGGAATATGATACCTGAAATAATAATTATAGTTGTACATGTTTAAAAGGGCTCACCTGCTCCTTTCTTTCACTAAGCGCTGCCACGTTCCTATTTTGATCGAGTGTTTTTATGATCTTTACATCTTTTGATGTCAGTAAAATTTGAACTAAATTTGAATTCTATGTTAGGTTCTTCACACCATGATATCATTCAATCTTAGATTTAGATGTCTAAACACACTATAGTTTATGATCTGGAGACTTGTGTTCGATATATGGGAACGGGTATGTCAATTAAGTGGGACGCTTACACCTTCCAGGTCCCCTTCTCACCCAGCCAGTCTGTTTTCATCAAGAATATGCCGTCCGACTTCCCTATATAATTTAGAGTGAATCAAAGAGATAGATATTCATTCCCACGCACCATTTCCTTTTCTCTTTTTAATCCTAGGTCATGCAATAGAATGCGGATGGTTTCTTATCGAATGTGCCAAGAAACTCAATGACAAATCTCTCCTTGAAACAGCCATCGGAACCTTCATAGAGAAGCCTTTTAGGTGTGCAATTTTCAAGTTTACTAAGTTTCAAAGATAAACGCCTTATCTAATGAATTAATTTCTGAAGAACGGGTACAGCTTTAACGAACATCAAAGAGATAAAAGACTATTTAAAATGTTAGTAGTAACCTTTATTTTAATGGGAAAATATTATTGTTGATGGGGATGAGAGGTTAATAAAGGGAGTTCGTCGTACCTCCACTGAAACTGAAAAAAAGAATGGCAGGGTATCAAAATAAAATAAGAGTAGCATTCACAAATTTAGGCATACATGTAGGTTTTATCAAAATGCTTCCCTTGCAATTTTGAATTATTTTTATATGGAACTGAGAAAATACAGATTTTAGTGACCAAATAGAAATACATGTGTGTTGTGATTTTTTTGCTGTTTTTTTTCGTTTAAAAAGAAGTTAACTGATGTGGAAAACATATTAGTTCATTCGCTGCATGATTTTATCATAGCGCGACAATACCAGTGATATCGTTGTCTTGGGGCACACGTTTGATATTAATAAACTTTATTTTCATTCACAAAGAACCGGTTGGGACGAAGAATATGGAGGACTTTTCTACTTCTTAGATGTTGATGAGAAGACACCTGTTCAATTAGAATGGGACCAAAAATTGTAAGGTTTTACTTCTCTTTATTTTCCGACTAATGATATTATACACATTTCTTGCAATCGGCCACAGCCTTCATGTATAATTGGCATCACATGACAGTATCCATAAACGGATTTTCCTTATTAACTCACGATTGGTTTGAAACTAAAAGATATTTATAGCGAAGTTGGTCAAATCCAAGTGATTCCAGTTCCTGTAACCACCAGAGAAAAAATTAAAATCCACCCTTCATAGCATAATTATACCATCGGATCATCTAATTAATTTGATTAAAATACCAAAAATTGGTCCACGGAATTTTATAAGTTCCGAACGAATTGATATGAAACTGTTATTCTGTTCAGTTCTATCTTTAAGGTAACATTTCCACTGTTCTTCTTTATAAACAACAATACGCGCAAAGATGGTGGCCGCATAATGAAGCCATGATATCATTTCTTATGGCTTATGAAACAACCAGGCAGGTGCAGCATTGGAACACATTCATGAAAGTTATGAATTATGTCTACAAACACGTGAGTATAGATCGTTTGATACATTATATAGATTCATTTTGTGGATAATATGTGCATAGCCCCTTTAGTTATCATTATTATACGTGCACTCCTCTTGAGAGGTGCAATATTAAAGCATTTGATGAGTATCAACCAACAAGATAAAGCCTACTTTAGGTACCTGACATTTCATTTTTCATATTTATATCGATTCTGGGGATAGGTAGAGATTTTAAAATATTTTATATTCATAATTACGACAGCTCGACAGCTGTGTGTATACCCGGCTATCTAGCTAGGCTTGATATAGGCTCAAAGAGAGAAAATAAGGTTTGAAATGCTATTTATTCCAAATTCATTGGTATATATGAATGTTTTTGTTAACGAAATGTTTCTTGAAGGATATTTGGTCATTATTGAGGTGCTATGAGATTTAAATGATATGGTTTGTATAAGCAGCCATGTTGAAGATTCATAAGGTCAACATTTATCAATTTTTCCTAAATTATTATTTACGTATTATAACTTGATATTATGATACTGACTTTTCTTAGAATTTTTTCAACTGTCTCTTTCAACATATTTATGCTTATCAACTCATTAGTTGTCCAGGAACATCCCCCCTCTCCCTCTCAGGATAACAAGGGTACTCTTGAACATTATTGTATTTCAATGTTTATTATTTTCAATTACTTACAATCACAATTGATTATTACACCCGTATACCCACCAACCGCAGATTTGCGGTGCGTGTACACCCGTAACTGTTACTTGTTCAGTGTTATCAGATGATTTACACATGATATTGGATCAAAGTTATGCACATATAGTAAATATCTCGTCCAATAAATTTTCGATTACTGGTGGCTCGTTCCATTCTCTCTATTTATTGTTTATGGTTCCTATCACCACACTTCTTCATGCTCCTCACACCATTCCTCCCTATCTTCATGTAGATATCTTTTTCTTCCCCCTTTTCCTAATATGATATTCTATATCATTATTACTGTAACATATAATATGATATATTCCTATAATTCCATTTCCACAATCCCCGGTTCATATTGCATGAATATTAAATTGCACGATAAATTCCATAAAGAGCGTACTGAATGCAAAGTAAGCAAATATCATTTTTCTGTAAAGGGTCAGGCTTACTATTTGGATACAGAATAATTCAATTTTTCTATCCATTTTATTGGCTTTATTACTTGGGGTTATGAAGCTAGGGAAAGCTTTCCAAGGCGAAAATAAGTCCTCGAAAAGAAATTCGAACAAATTTGAAATTGAAACTATTAATTCAATCCTGGAGGGCCCTTTTATAAACCTGTCCGTGAATCTCAAACCCTTATTTTTCGATTTTAACAATTGAAGTTTGTAGATACTGAGAAGGGGGAGTGGCTAGGGTACCTACACCGAGATGGTACTATGAATCTTGAACTTAAAGGAGGCCCATTCAAAGGTGAATAGTTAAATCCAATTTCACATGTGTTGTGTGTGTTTTGCGAGTGGTGGTCAAGATGTCTTTGAAATATATTTTATGAAAAACATTCAAGTATCATTATGTAAAATGTTACTTTATTTGTTTATTGATAGCATTTTATCAGGTATACATTTACCAATTATAATTTTGTTTCCATAACAGATAAAAAGGTAATAACTTCGTATCAATTATACATAATATATCATATATATATGGACATGAATCTAACTATCTCCTTGTAACATTGTCACAGGATGTTTCCACGTGCCACGATGTTTGATGATGTGCGAGGAAATGCTGACTACACTGTTGAAACAAGAAAATAGTCAAACTTAGGATTATTTACTGCCGGCTCATTGCCAGGAAATAGATCCTGAACGACCGGATCCCTGATGACGTTGTGTTATATAAATTTATAATTATAATATGTCTGAAAAATGCGCCGGACGTTGACTAATATATGCAATGACACGTGTAAAACCCTAATGTAACACGAACAATACAAACTGATAGTGAGGAAAAGGAGAAAAAACGATGGACAATACTTTCAACTTTAATCCATAAGAAGAATTTTGTAGTTAAACGTTTAACGGTATAACGATCCTTGTGTGATGCCGCCCTCAATGTGCGCTTATCTATCATTAACATGTTACGATACGATACGATACGATCTTTATTTGCCCGTCCCCTATTCGTGGACAAGATTTGATATTATAGCTTCCAAAAAAACTGTAATTCCTAGCTATGACCTTTGAAGAAGTGCGATTGCTACGAATAACAACTGTGAATTAAGTATTATTTCTTCCCATATTATTCGGTTATTGTGATCCTATTTAGGAAAACAATCGACTTGCGAGTGTTCTCCCCCGAGGACTCGACAGGAATAACAAGTAAGGCCAACATCAACACGAGTGCGTTGAACAGAGTACGTGAATCCAGAGTGTTCATGGATACAACAAACATGGTTATCCGTCCACCTATTCCATATACGTAGGTCAACTGAGTCGCGTTCATGCATGGGATGAAGGCAAGGGCAAGGAATAGTACTAATGTCCAGATGATATGGCTCGGCACACTGTGTTTGGCCCTATTGACTCCATGTAACACCATTATAGGACAACCTAATCAACAAATGTTGACCGATCCCAAATATGTATTTAATTATGGCCATTCATTTGTCATAATTTTTCGGTTCGTGGCTCGACTCCACTGACGTTATTCCCTCTGCGGTCGTTGCGGTTTCATTCTACAATGCGTTCTCAATCCGAATATAATAACAAATGGAGCTTCTTGAAAGGTTGTGCAACATAGGTTCTTTGCAATAATTAATATATGACAATCACTATCAAACCGCATATTAGCAGCAATAAGCAGGCGGTCTGGCGGAGCCCTGCCTTTTGCATCATTGAACTTCTTGCATACAGAAGACAAAGATGCTACTCTGTGCTCTCCTTTATATCATAGTATATAAGAATGTTGCCGTGCACATTTCTTATCAAGTTTGTCCAATGTTTTGATCAATACAATTCCGTTCCAAATCGATCTCTTGTGGGTCACCCTATGGGTCCTGATTTACATGAGCCGTTTAGCTCTTGCAGGGACACACCGCTGTAATCGACGTTAAGCCACTATTAAATCACGGCCAGAAAAACTTCATCAAATAAGGCAAAGTGTACCATGTGCACAGCAGCTTCTCTGTGCTGGCTCTTGCAAAATATATAATTGTCCCGATATACACATGAAAGTTACAAATTGTAAAAGGTGCAGGTTTAGAAACGAACTTAAATTATCTTCCTTAATCTGCCCGACACATTCGAATGATATTGTTCGGGTCCATTAAACTTCACCACACAAAAAAACCCATTAAATTCTTGGACGTGTATTAGGTCATGCAACACATATTTAAAGCTTAGATCGCAAAATAATATAACCAAAAGTTCCAGGCTGTCCATGAGAGAGTCGTTGGTTTTCCTTCCATGGCCTATAGTGCGGATGACTGACATAACAAACTGCAACTGCAATCATTCTTGTAAACTTAGTCTTGTATGAACCTTTGTAGTCGTATAGCCATAGCTAGCCATTAAATGGTAGGACTTGATATAACCTTTATTCACGGACTGGACAGCCTATGGACACTGGTTTATCTAAAGAGGAATAACTGGGGTCACAGGATTAGTTGGGGGATTCTTGGTCATATTTAACCAAATGATCAATATAATAAAGAAATATTTGCGTCATGAAATCAGGGTGAATCAGGGTGAATCAAAAAGTATATTTGCAACTCGATCCTTAATTTGCTTTCTCACGCTGGAGTGGGTAAAATCAAACAACACGCAGGTTGTAATCTATATTAACCACTTAAAAAGAAATTCAGTGAATAACATATATTCAGTGGACAAAAATACATAATTATATAATATAATGTATCAAACTTCTGAAGAGAGTAAGACAAAGCACGAATTGATCAGTATCGTTATCGTTAACTATCTCTTTACAATAATATAATGTTTCTCCATTGAATAATCCTAATCGTATTAAGCCATATCTCTTCTCACCAGTTACCCCTCAATAATAGGTATTTCTGCCACCATAAGCGACCAAAGATTTTTTTAATATTTTGAATGGGACTCATTTCAGGGAGAGAGGGGGAGGTGGGGGCATATAGATCCTTATCTCATACGAGTGGCGAAAACTGGGAAGGCATGTATGCATACATGCTCATACGAGTTAAAATTTATAAACGACTGTAAAGAGATAACGGTACACATAATCATATATGCCAAATGCATATCGGTATTTATTTTCATTCATATGAATATTAGATATCTATGCATACGACTATGTAGTATAACATTCCCAGATTACGTTCCCTAGCTCTCACTTACTATAGACATACAGTCCCTGCAGTGCCACATATGCATACACATGCAGGAATGTTCTGGGTATAAACGAACGTAAGACTAGTGTTAAATAATGTGTGTCCGTGTACACATACCACCACCACCGACATATACCACTATTACTATATAATAGTCTAATCCCTCCATATAGCACACCCAGTAAAGGAAGGGATCAAGTTCCCAAACGAATGATACATGTGACCTTGCTCCGCCTTAATTAGCAAAGTTGGAAATATTGTCTTAGGTCAGTTGTTTTTTAATTGATGGAAATACACTCGTTGTCGTATGTAAAATCATGAAGGTTTGTAAAAAAAAATTAAAAGACTTAAGATGTTTTATAAATGGAATCTCAGTCAATTACTTTCTATCATCAAGTCGCTTACACAGAGCGAACAAGCTTGGTGAGTGGTCCCCTTCCCTCTAGCCAAGAACTCACTGCAACTCATGCAAGTGTACACACAACCCATACAGTGATTGTGTATTGGGTCAACATACGGACACATTTCTTCAGTTCGGTTTGGTCCGGCTGATATATTATTTATTTTCACATACTATCCTGACAAAATTATGATGCAGATAGAGCTGAATGCTTCGTTGTGATTTACCCCAAACGTAAAAAGTTTGGGGTGATGCATGCCTTTTATGAAGGGACAGGGATTTAAATAACAACAGACCCCTGTTGTTCAACTTAGATCATGAATCTTCGCTCTGGGAATGTGTAACTTCTGAACTCCATGGGTGGATCACAACCTAAATCGGTAGAGATCGACGCATGCCACCTCCTCTGCGAAACTAACGGATTAACACCAGGCATTAAAACTCGCCTTTAATAAGTTGGGCCTCTAGCTACATGGAATGACTGTCAAACCGGACGATACTTTGATATGACTCACACATTGAACGTAATCATACAAGGTAATCAGCGATATATATATATCCTTTCTTATCGTGGACCATTATTGGCTACTAACATTTACCGTATAATACAAAACTGACACACTATGATACATTATTTTCACATATTTGTGTTGTGATCCATTTGGAATGATACGTGTCCACCAACTAGATACAAAAGAAGAGGAATAGAGACTAATAACAATTCCAAATATTGAAATTCTTAGCGACACTGGTATGTCTGTGTTACTGTTTATCGGATTTTCACATTTTAAAAGGCCCCAGTGGAACCTTGATTCAATTTCATATTGAAATATGATAAAGATTTCAAAGCATTTGTATTCATATCATATCAGTATATCACATTGTCAATATACTCTCATTTAGTACGAATACAGACTACATGCCAGGCTAATACAATAAAGAAAAAAGACTCAGTTTGATAACTTGTACTCGATATTTTTCAGATTACATACCTGGATTGATTAAATGTCTCAATAACATGTGATCTCATATCATTCTAAATATTCATTCTATATCTTATATCTAAATATTCATTCTGTATTGTGTATCCAAAAGTGTATAAAAACCCGTCGTAGAATCAATCAAGTGCTCAAAGGCATGCAGCGACTCCTTTTTATACAAATATCTGTAACAAACAAATACCTGAAGCGTAGCGGATTTAGGTGGACGATTATGAAATGAAATAATTAGGTCAATACGTATTTCATCATAACTGCATGAGCAGTGTTTTGTTAATCCACCCTTTTATCTACAGTATCGCATTGATTGTACCCTGGGATACAGCATTTTAAGTCTTGTGTTAGATACTGTGTTGTATAGGCCTAGCTACTTTATCTCATGCAAGTTATTGATTTATTGCTGTTTCACGATTCAGGGCATAACCTGCGATGTACTTCATTATATCTGTGGCCAACCGTTGGACGAATTCTCGGTGGAAGGGTAGATCCCTGTGTAAGGCGGAGATAAACCTTTGTTTGACTTCTCAGGATGACAAGAGAAAATAGCAACAAAAAAAACAAAAATTCGCAAGAGGTCAGATTAGCAGCAAAATCTAGGCGATTGAAGAGGGACCGAGGAATGAGAAAAACAGGTATTGCCGATTAGCACTCACACTTCGTAATTTTCGATAAGTTATTATGATCTTTCATAATCTCAGAAGTTTAACATCGTTGTTTTTTCTGACGGAATCGTATGAATAATGATGGATAAAGCAAATTTGCTTTTGACATTTTATAAAAACCCTAGAAGATTTGTGAAATAGTGACAATCGTAATTGAGTTTCACCTATGTTTAGCTGTTGATACTATCAATTAAATTTCATTGGGGTTTGCTCCCTTAGTGTTCAGTGTATTTTTGATATTGAATAAGATATACCTTGCGCACGTTCAGGGCATTTTCAGTTAAGCTAAGAGAGGTCTATGAAAGTGAGAAAAACAAATTGTGCGCCAATACAATGTGGAATGTTCTGAGTTTAACGGAAACAATTCGCCCCCCCCCGCCCTGTCTTGTACCCATTGATATTGGAAGGAAATAACGCTCTGCTAACATTCTGAGTTGGTTGTTGTTAAATCCTTTGTATTCTATAGCTATTTAAGTTTACATGATAAAATGTTATCAAAAAACACAGTTTCGACTTAACGGAACTTCTCAGTTTGAAAAGAATATGATTCACTATAATTGTTAGCCTTAATTTCTCTTGCAGAATATGGGAAGACAACTCTCATTCCTTTCCCGCGCATTGTTGGAAGGACAGAATGGCAGACGCTAAAACCAAGGGTAACATTCGTGTGGGCCTACAAAAGGACTACCTGACGGGCCTTGACCATCTCCGGAAGATGGTCGATGGAGTTGAGCTTGAATTAGACAAAGTCAAAAAGGAATTCTATGGTCATGACGGGCATGATCTAGAAGGCAATCAAAAGTATTTGAAGGACCTCAATGATAAGTTTCAGTACTGTAACGACGCTTTAGAGGACAGGGATATAGCGGTGGAAGTCATAGACTCGGAGATTCGACTTGTAGAACTTTTAAATAAAGTACAGGATATTAACGATGACACCTTCGATGGTTCTGTTGTGGCGGAACTGACAGAATTCTGGGAACATATAAAGGATTGCTTGCACAGGTTAAAAGCAGCAAGTCTGAAATTCCAAAGTGAAGTCATGAAACGTTTGGAGTCTACATGTAATAGTTACCAAAACACTATGGAAACCAACCTTGATTTCCCTGCAAAATATTCAGAAGATGCTCACAAGTACCAAAGGGAGATAAAGGACAATACAGAGAAAATAAATGGACTAGTGAGAAGTTTTCCTAATGGAATTAGACAAGAAAACTTTACAATAACAAACTTCTCTCAGAGAGTTCTGTCAACGAGTGATCCAAAGGCCTTTCCAATATTGAGACTGGTGCCAGACATTTCAGAGAAAATTGTCCACATGTGTCGCCTGGCTAAACAGTGGATAGATAAAGATGAGACATATGTACACGATATCAGCCACCAGATAAGAGAGCAGAGACATAACACCAGGCAGAAGGAAAAAGAACTAAGGCAGCAGAAGGAAAAACGTTCACAATTGTCTCGAGCAGTTATTGAATGTCAACATGCTGTGAAAGCATATCGTGAGAGGTTGGAGGAGCTCGGAAAAGAACTAAGAGACTTAGATGAACAATTCAAACAATTGGGAGAAAATAAAAAGTATAAAAAAGAGGAGGCCAGGCAAAAAGAGGGCATGATTGGATTCCTCGAGATAAGCATCTCTCAAACGAAGAAAAACTACACATTACAACTGAAGAAAACAAGGATATTGAGACAATTGAAAGAATTAGAGGAAAATCTAAGGGGTATTGAGCAGGAGATCCTAGAGATGGAGAAGGACGCGGAACTCAAACGCAGAGAAAAGGATGTAGTGGAAGAAAAAATAGAGGAAAATGGGACATCGTTTCACACTTTTAAAAGTGATCTCGATAAATTTACTGAGATAGTTGATGCAGTTCAGCAAGATATGAATGATATGGCTTCTCAGCTGCAACAATTGGAGATTATTCAAACCTTCAAGACTAGCCCTGAGAAGGTTGATGATTTTTATGACAAGCCTCAATCAGTAAAACTAGCCCCCAGTCTCAAGGAAAAGATACAGCGGCGAAGGAAACTATTAGCTAATGTTGCATTGAAGGCTGGGGGAACAATAGAGGAGGATCCTGAACCGGGAGGATTTTTCATAACCCAATGAAACGAGTTGAAATTCCCAATACATAAACATTATCTATACGAATTTTCGTTTGAAAATATCCATTGTGACATATGACATTTTACCGGTTGATAATCAGGAGCATGAAGTTTGATAATGATAAGTCTTGACTATCATATATAGATCAATATTTTCTTTTCATTTTGGCATTCGAATAGTCAAAGAAATTTAAATTTACTGTGACTATTGACAAGATGTTGCTTACTTAGAGTTTCAATTGATTTATTTCTCTCACCATATGATTAAAATCAGGTATACATAATAAGTGGATTTTGGGGAGAAATATGTTTCTATGGTGTAAAATTATTTATAACTAATTATAACTAAATCCACGTCAGCAATATCAACTTGTCATTGGCGTACAGTAGAAAAACACGATATTATCACTTAAAAAATATATATCTGTGACCTCAGGCGTTTTCGCCGACAGTAGTTTCAATGAAAGAGTATTTCTTCTAATGAAAGCTAGTCCAAGTCGTATATTTTGTATATAATTAAGTGCCAAACTAAGCGAGCTGTGATAAAAAATAAAATCAAAAGACCAATGTGGTTGAAACCGTTTCAATGCAAACGCTTTCTACAAATTGCTGTGTTGATCTTGGGCGGGAGATTATATAGAATAGAATAATCCTTTATTTGTCAAAAGTTACATATATATAGGTTGACAAAGAGGTCGACAGGCTTTGGGGGTGGGGGGGGGGGGGGGGTCCAAGCTCTTCCAGCCGTTACCTTTTACCTATGAACCTACTTGTGTCCTCATAGTCCCAGAAGAAAGTATAGAAAACATATTTAGTCCATGTTCCCCTACATTTACTCACAATTATTGGGTTTTGCTTTTTCGTCCACCAATTATCTCTGTAGATATTCAATACTGCTTTTTATATTCTTTCATTAAATTTTCTTCCATGTACTAACTTCTTTTCAAAAGGTGTTATTCGGTCCCAATAATATTAGTTTTCTCAAAATCCTGGGCATACCGTTTTGATAAAAAGTAATCCATTCGGTAAACTTTCGGTTAAGTATAAATTCTGATATTATTTTGTAGACCAACACCTGTAAGTGCTAGAGAATGTGAACTTGGTGATCCGTATAAGCGTCCACTATTGTCTACACCCCTTTATAAGAAAGTCCCTGCTCTACATATCTAAATTTGAGTGACCCCTCTTCAGTCCAGAACCTTCATCATTGAAGACACTTGAATTCAGATTCATGGTCACCTACAATTGGGAAGTCTTAAGGCCCTTGTCCACTAAGCCGATTCTCAGGGGATTTAGTGCAAAAGGTTCCTCTGCGGCGCAAAATCGCATGAGAATCGGCTTAGTGGACTAGACCCTTTACTGTATTCCATGCCATGCAGGTACATTACTCACACGTGAAATAAACTTTCACAAATTCGGGGAATTTAGGGGCATCCATCTATCAGACATGTCAGATGGGGTGGTTCCTAAACAGGTTAACTATTATGATGGACAGTCAAAAGTTAATAAGTCAAGTGAAACTCGTTTTCTACGACTAACGATGCCATGGGAAATTCAATGACTAAAAAATCATGTCACAATTATTTTATTCTATTGCATGCAGACTGTCAACATTGTTTCTTTAAACACGGTAATATCGTAAACTTGCATTGGAATTAATTTTTTTTCACTATAAAATTATACCCTTTTCCACACAAAATGCATGGGTAACATATAAACCAACATAAAAACACGAATTGACAACTGTATGATGTGTTTGCAGTATTTTATTACTTTATAAACGTATAGAAATATATATGTATATCAATAAACATAGCCATGCCAGATGTCATATCAGCAAAAGTCTGAGATACAATCCAAAGCTGCAGAAAATGTTATCCAATTGTTAACGAAATTCTTTCACTGGGTCAATCTAAGAATAAGTTTGTGTCCATTGTGCTTAACATGAATTATAATTATTCAAGAGTTAAAGTTACATAATGATACGATAGAATAAGGCGGTACCTATTTTGAATCACTTAGAGGAATAACACATCAAAGGCAAGTATTAACATAGCATTCAGATCCACAAAAACTAAGAAAGGTCAACGGAAAAATGACTTGAATTAAGAGCCTTGAAATTAACAAATGTACCTCAATATAATGTACGAGTAAACATAACATAGGCATATATAATACATGGTATTGTAACGATTTGTACACACGTCTCAGTATATAAATAACCTGAAAAGCAGCGCAGATCAATTTTTGTTCATGATCGTTGGACGTTAATAATAAAGGTTGGCCGTCACGATTTTACCATAGGCAAAATAACATTTCATTGAGTACCAATCTTCATCACTGCGATCACGATTACGGCAGCGGTCATACTGGCAAAGATGATCGCCTCGAGCGAGCTATAAGAGTTTTATTATGTAACATGAACTGATAAGAAAGGTGACGGATACCAAAATAAAAGAAAGAAAGTATGAAACATGTGAATACTGACAATTTTATGGACGGGCATTAATAATTCAAGTCCTTGTAAATTTCTGGTCAATTTATGACTAACAATATCAGATTACTCTTAACTAATTTTGATTACGGTAGAAGCAATACCTCAAGGTCCGATGAACAAAACAATTGAAATAATCTTAAATACATCTGGATATTATCGAATTGAATTGTGGTCTTACTCAGCAGAAAAGATGTTTGTAAAAGCCATGAGATCATTTTGTTTTTATATTTCTACTAAATACAAACTAAGATACTTTAATGTGTCGGATACAGGTTTTGCACAGATGATGGGAATTCGTAACATTGTTTGAATACGATAAGGATACAGACGGGACATGTGAGTATTTAATGTAATGACACTCATAACCGCGGAGTAAAAGGGTTTTCCATGTTGTCCTATATCTAGGTAATGAATTCACATAAGACTGCATGCAAAAATGGAAACGAAACATCCAGCCATCTTATGACATCATCACCAGATATAATGTTAAACTTTCTATGAGAGAGCAGGTTAGTATTTAGAATTTAGATATGGAACAGTTTAGAGAAATAGGCCACCACAGAACACGACGCCTGGTGTATTAATAGTATTTTAATAATCTCATACAATGTGCGTAAACATTATGTTTGTTATCAAGTAAATACTTTGGGCAACCTCATCAAGTATAAAATATTAGACTGTAGATTTGAGTATTGTGTTTACATTATAACCATAAATTAGGCGTATGTTATCTGGGGCATACCAGTTACGCATTAAAGAGTAAACAAAGAAGAAAGGGGCCTAGAGGGAGGGGCCTAGAGGGAGAGGGGTGCTCATAAAGATTGTGGAAAACGGGAAATGTGATTATAACATTTTCGATCGAAAGTGAAAAGATGTTAGCAACACCAAAGTACATCACTCTAGTTTTCACTTGTATAGTAAAAATAATGGGTACATACGAATATTGTTTTTAATAAAATGGAGTGGAATATCCCAATCCACTAAAAAATGTCCCTTCTGCAAGCCTTTAAATACAATGGTATTTTAATACACATGAAATATAGCTACGGTCTCGGGCGGTATACAATACTTGAACATGGCTCCTCAATTTTAATCACAAATTTAACAGCATGTGGACAGAGAATAAATTAACTAAATTCCATCTTCAAAACGAAGACATTTACAAACGCAACTGTCTAACTTGCAAGAACGTTCAAGGTTATAAATAGAGTAGAAATGACTGTATAGCTGTAGTGTTTTAAACATACATATTCATATACTGAAATATCCTTGGATATTGCTAGGGTTTATAACAAACACTCTATGGTGAATATTAGTTCACATGGCTGCTGCTGTCCCAGGTAACAATACTGAATATTAAAACTTAGCTGCACGGCAATTAGACAACCCAACATTTATTTACACGAGCACCAAATTGCAGAAACGCAATATTTCTGTTCTTAGTAAGAGAGACTCACTACCTAGTAGAATTACTTTCATTGTTGTGTTGGCACGACTTCACTCTAATATGAATGCCAACCAACATTGTGCCACGTTGCTCCCAACTAAAACACTGCGATCATTGAGGTCAACAGTCGAAATACAGAACGAAATAATCATTTGAGTGCTTCAAGGTTCCCCCTCGACATGTTGTGACTGCACGCTTGGACAATCTAGTCTTACACCTGGTTGTAATTCGAGCAACCAAAGAAACCATAATGAACAAATGAAAACAAAGGTTTTGTTTCACCCCAACTACACACACACACACACACACACACTGCCGGAGACCTTTGACAGCTATCATACGCAAATACTGTAATCTTTCTGAATAAATATTTTAAGATTTAGAGATACTAATACCTTGTATATATATTACAGTGTCATTATTCAACAGTGGTTTGTTCGAATCCGTTGATAAAACTGAAAGATAAAACACCACAGTGAGTCTCCCCCTTAAACACAATCGGAATTCCCATTATAGCAGAAGTCTATAACATACCATTCTTGGTATATCACGGTATATTTACAAGCCAAAAGACATTTATAAGAGAATAAAAGCAAACTAGCTAACTACCATGTGCAAATTATATGTTCAAATATATAAACAACCATCTCTTCTAAACGGCAATATTATAGCATATCATTTCATTGTTTCTTCAAGTGATATTTTGTTCTATCCACTGAATTAGACACATCAACAGTGGGGGCTATTTTAGATCCCTCTAGTCCGGGTCTAGACATCACCATGGGACGTCAAAGAAAAACGCGAGTCTTTGATTAAAAATGGCGGAAGACTCAACGCGATGACTTCCATTCATGTGATTAACATAAGGATATACTTTTGACAAGAAACTTTCACAATGGAGGCAACAGTACTAAGTCTATATAAAAAAGGGGAATGTTAACCATGCGATTTATATTTAGGCATTTTTTAAATACGAGGTTGGTGAAAAATGGCGCAAGATACATTGGATGGTCAAGATCGTATCCTCAGTATCGGTATAGCCATACATTGATGTCAGGCAGTAATTTCATTATTTGGCTTCGACCCCCTCTTCATCCTGTCAATACGATGAAAGATAGGACTCACTAGGCAGGGAGGTAACATGGCAAACTACATTACATCTCTCTATTAATCTAAACCCAAGGCAATGAATCACCATAAGGCATAACCAGCATTCCTAGGGTATTAAAGGAGTAGTTTCAACATGTATCTTAGTTTACAACCCTTAAAAGGTTCAATCCAAGGTCCAAAGGTTTCTCAAGTCTACATAATTATTTCAAATGTTAATCAGAACCAGTCAAAATGACTTATTTTGTACACAAAGACCCCACTCTCACACAACGTTTAATATAACACACAAAGCACCCTTCATGATTCAATTAATAGTATGTATGCTTTAAAGGTAATCTGTTATGGACCTAGACCTAGTAATTCAGTGATCTTTACTATGAAGTACACGCATACATACACGCGTCTGGGGGTTTAAGGAAAGACACATCTACGATCAACAATAAATAATTCACTAAGATTTAATGCATGGTGCAGAAATTCCTGAGGCAAAATGGCAGACTCAAATCCATAAAGGGACATCTGACGGTAAAGAAAGTTCAGTGAAGTCATAACACGATTATATGAGGTTCTGTCGGATAAGCGGGAATAGAATCAAATTCTGTCGGATAAAGCGTGAAGAAGAGGAATTAGTAAGAGGAAAAACATGGGGCATTCCACCAGCAGACACAAAGGTCAAAGAACACCTTTCCCTATACATGTTAGGAGTCGGAACCTATTCTAAAAAGAATTGCTCCCGAGAAAGCTGTTTAGAAATTGGTGGACCAAATCGTAACTCCTTTATTTCAGAGAGAATCTGGATGCACTATCGTTATGCTCTGTGTTAGCTTAAACAAATAAAACGAAGCGAACGGGTCCTACAGTTACCTGGTAGGTCCTCCTGATGAGGCTCTTCAACCAATAGCTGAACCATTAGTATTAAATGGATGAATTTATTATATGCATTGATTGCAATTATACTGCAATCGCCTTGTCATTTCCCATATTACATGTACACGTATCTGTGAATGTTATGAGAGTTGGTCTGCATAGGCTAGAGTCAATTGTTTGATAACTGTAAACAGCTGAGGGCAAAGTTTTGGAAAGTGAATGCAAAACCAAACAAACCAGACTTCACTCTACCCACACCAGGCGACACCATGACATGTGAGACCCCAACATCCTTTGAAACAAATTATATTTGCATTATAACATTATTATATATTTATCAAACTGTACCTCATATAAATGTGTTATGATATACTGAACTCCTTTAATTCCAGGTAGGCGGTATAATTTAATACTGACAATATTTAGACGACTCCCTCAATTAGTCAATAGTCTAATGACTACTAACTATGCACGTCTAGTAACGGTCTTGTCTCGTGAACAATTTTTTTGTGGTTCATTTCATGGATCAATTTTTAAATATATATGTAAATCAAAGGTTTTTTCATAAGAAATTTCATAAAAGCTGTGGGACTAAAAATAGAGAAGGTTCAGGGAATTTCTAGGGAGAGCTGAATATATCATCCACAACTAGGCCTGATATATTAGATTTTAAAATCAAAATACAGATCTATAAAAGTAACGTCCTGAGACACGCGTACGCACTTGTGATTAGATACAAATCTCCTTGAGAATCATGTAAGAATGAGGTTTATAAACTACCCTATTTTTCACTTATGAAAAAAAAAAGATAATGATAATAAATACGACACCTAACAGGTGGTAAGCCAGGTCAAGTCGAAGGCTGGGATAAGACAGAATGGAGTTGAAGAAAAGTCAGTTGATAGACATCTTTGGAAATATAGTATTGATCAATGTAAATATTGGACTTATGCTAAAATGTTGATGCTATGATAAAATGTGAGTAATTGATACAGGAGAAATAATTTCATCACCGGGGTGTATATTTACATGGAATTTATAAAATAAAAACCCACAAAACATCCTGTAAGCTCATCGAAAAGGGACATGATCTTTTCTACACTGTAAAGTACAGGGACTGGTCGAATTTATTATTAAAACATCTCCCGGGCCCAAACACATGATATGTTCCATAGAGACGCAGACAGAGAAAGCTAGAAGTCACATCGTCAACTGCATGGATGAGAACCTATGGTTTAAAAATGTTCGAGATTTAGAATATATAAATAAATACACAAGCCTTGAGCATAATTTATATACATATCGAACAAGTCAAATTCAAACATGAGGGCGATTTAGCCAGCAAAAATATCAGGCACACACGCAGACTACGGTTTTTTACCTACCATCACAGAACAGTGTAAATTCATACCAAACGAAAATAATAAAGACATTTTTTTAGATCTATAAATGTAATAAAAGGTACTATGAACGCACCAAGCAATCATTCATATACCAACACCATATCACCAATTTTACTGTTACTTTGCAGAGATATCAGCAGCAACGTCTTAGTCCATGATTGAAGCAACGACGTCATCAGGGTTATGACATCACAACAGCCGGGGAAATGACATCAGTTGGGGACGATGTGCAGCCTCTTTCCATCCAAAACGAAGGGAAGTTGATTTCTACCGACCATACAATCTGTCCTGTGGTGGATAGTAAATCTAATTCCTTCGTCTTTAGATCTTACTGCAGAGGCACCATTTATGGCGTTGGGGTTGGATAGGTTGTCAAACCACTATCGCACTCTATTAAACCCCTGGGCTTTTAGAACAGCCCCGCCAAGTTTTCATAAAACAGGGATCCAGTGAGTAGTAACTAAACCAACCAGTGTATAGGATCATACTGGACACATTCCCAATGATAACAACCGGTGATGGTGCGTCCCCAGGATAGCATTTCCACCTCGGAGACGAGTCGTCCTGTTTGATGATCAGGCCTTGTTTTGACTGACTTTTCATTTCAGATCATTAGAAGGAAAGCTCTAAATGATGAAGAAAATCTTTGCCCCGGCACGTGTAAAACCCTGTTGCATGCACTCTCTCTCTAACCCGTGTTAGTTTAGTGTAAAAGTTAATGGACACATTATATCTTTTTTTAACGTTCGGGCATCTAGAGGTAGCAGCGACATCGTTGCTTTCTCCTTAGGAGACACACTTCGTTGCATGACATCGACGTCGTGCACTTACAACGTCGCATCTGCTGGGTTATTCACTCTGACGTCAGTGGTAGTGTGGATCGTGACGTCACCAGCATTACCGTTGACTGTGTATGCAGGAAGAAGATGATCTTGAGCGTGTTGCCCTTCATTCATTGTCATATTCTGACACATATTCTGTGTCAGCAAAGAAAACAAGTGGAAATAGTATCAGTATAAAGTCAAATGGATGGTTTCAGATTAACTCATAGGTTTATATTATAAGCTTAATATTCATGCGTGTGGTTTGGAGAACAGTATGAAGATATACGAGGAAATATGACATTTAAACTAGACTTATACCTTACTGGTATAAGTCCCAAATTGAAACGAATGGCAAAGATAAACAAAAGAGATCGTTAGTAAAGTATTTTAATTTTGCTACGCTGGTATAAAAAACCATATCAATTCGAATTCAGAAACTGGCGCTATATTAGAAATTACCGAGGATTATATTTAAAAAATAAATTAATACTAGATCTATAATGAATGGCCATTGGGTTATAAATAACGTCACTATATAACCAAATATAGAGGTTTGATTTTTATAAAAAGGTTCCGACTCAGACTGCAACATACTAGTTGGTAATTATATGAACATCTAGGACTAGCTTGAAGTTTTCCACGAATATTAATATAAGTTTGGTAAAATGCCAGGAGTCGGATATTCCCGAACCATGGGGACCTTAATTTTGTGTATTGCAATAATAATCAATATTCATCAAGTTTATAGACATATTATGATAAAGAGCAATACAAATAAATTTCAACAAAATACCCAAAATACAAGTCATTGGGACATTACCAATCTGGCTTGGTGCTTGGCATGAACATGTTTGGCGTGCTTCACAGCGTAGATAACCACAACTACAAGTCCGATGATGAGGAATCCAACAAAAGTGAGTAGAAGTGAGGTATGAAGCGTATTGGGCCCTATCTGCGCCTCTATTATTTTACCCATAGATATATTCATATGGACTTCAATTCCCCGGTCAACTAACTCTGCTAATTGTAACCCATCCTCGTGTCCAATGAATACACTCACGATGTGTGTCTCTGCAAAAGATAAGACAAAAAGACTTGGTCAAATGATAAGAATACACCATTTGATCTTTATTTTGGGGTAAGATGTAAACAAAAAAAATGTATCCAGTGCAAAAGAAGTGCTATGATAAACGACAGAATTTTACAAGGCCCTGGGTGGGCGTTAACAATCACTAATGGTCTATCGCTTCCCAAGGTCACACTTCCAGCTCCACTTACATATAATCCGCTCATCCATAATCCCAAATACAAGTATTTACTACATGGCCGACACCAATATTAACCACATGCTGTTGTTGTGCTATCACTTCAATTAATTCGGTCGTATACCACGGGAGTCGATTCGGCAACATTTCAGCCGGGTAGGAGGGTTTGTTCTAGGTAGGCTACGTTATCAATTTTATCAGTGAGGTGTTTCATCATAGATTCCCGATACAATACCTCCCTGATAATATTGGTTTTGAACGTTCTAAACACAACCCTGTTAAAGAACAAAATCCAACCTGTTAATGTTACAATATTTTCTACACATAATCTATAAATCATTATAATTATTATAATGTAACAAATCAGTGAAATGTTATTTCTGCCAAGTGTCCAGTTGTCAACTAAAAATTGAAATGAATTGACCTTCACCAATAAGTGGAAACATGCGGAGTCATATATAATTTATATATACCGGAAATAATATAATGTATATCCACCCACATTAGATGAATGTAATATGTCAAACTATGGCGTATGGATACCCCTATGTCAACTTACTAGGTTATTTTGCAGAGCTAGCAATTAAATGACGCTGTTTTCCAGTAATCGCGATACAGTTCCAATTAATACCATAAAGGATCATCCAGAAACATAGGCCCCTACCGGGTATGACCCCATGAAAAAATGAGGCATCTAAAGGGAAGCGATTAAAAGTAAAAATCCTGTGCTAATTGGAGCAGTCTTATGACGTTGATATGTAGGAATACATCTAGAGGAAAACTTTTAAAATCAAAAGTTTAAAAACCAATGGATCATTTGAAATTTAAACTGGGATAAAATGTGGTTTTGTTCAATAAATATTGAATTCAATAATCGTGTATTCTCTACTAAAGTAATCCACTTATCTACAATTGGCTTAGCTCAACTAAAGTAGGGCCAAGTCCTAGTTTAAAACAGCTAAGACATTGTAGAAAAGCAATTTAAGTACTAACATTCAAATGCGGTTACCAGAATGAAGATTTTGGGGGTAGTGGGACAAACGAGATGGATTGCGCTAGCTAGAACCAGTCTTAAAAGCCCTACAAAGATCTATGACCTTGCATTTGTTAGAAGGAAAAAAGCCCTGAATAATCCTTAGTCTGTATTATGAGCCCATCCCATCCCTCAAGGAATGTAGGCCTACACATCAATAAGCATAACAAGTATAGGGGTGGGTGGGACACAATATTGCCCCACTAACCCCGGTAATAGTAAACCAGTAAAGTTAAAGGGTATAACACGATTTCCAGTAGAAAAAATACCGTATAGGGCCTAGGCGGCAGGAAGGCATGGGGGCGGGGGCAGACCGGGTAGTTTTCTCCAGTAAAGGGCTTTCTCCAAAATTGGGATTAGTTTTCTTCAAAACAGAGTGCGAAATTAACTTTTTTCTCCACCCGCCAACTTGGTGGATAAATGCAGATATTTACCCACCCACACATAAATTTACCCGCCCACACATTGCGCTTTAATGACAGAAGTCAGAGGTGATTTCAATCACACAATTAAATAATAAAATACCATTCTTTCTTTGTACCAAAATAATATAGTACGGTAACTAACAGATTTTCCCCTCTTCTTATGTGAAGAGTTGTAACGATTTCCAGTACCTCGTGACCAGGCTGGTCATTTTGCCTCGTACCCACAGAGTGGAAGACTTTTTTAAATCATAAAACTAAGAGAGTGTTAATCTAGAAACAGGAGTCCATTTTTTTTTTTAGAAAAAAATAAAATTTGTCGAATCTCTATTAACAGGAAATATCAGCATTAGGCCTATGTAGACACAGTTTGAGAAGGCTGTGGCAACTATTTCGATTCCTACAGCAATATATATGCTTCAGAAACCTCAACTTTTCCCTATTGTTTGCCTTATTTCGGCCATATTAAACCAGATTTATCGAATAATATAGTGTAACTTTGATGTGAAATACCCAGTAATTATGCCAGTGATATCAACTGACAAAGTCACAGCTACCTAAACCATAGGCGTTTTAAGAAGCTACTGAGCTAGGGAATCAATGTGAGCCGCCAAAATAGGAGCTGGTTATTACCAGAGTTTCAATACCTTTTTGTCAAAATATCCGTTTTATTTCTATAAAATTACAGTGTTAAAATAGGAGGATCTCTTTGTTTCTTGCATAAGAAGTTTGAAAGTGGGGTTTCCACAGCTTTATTTATGCAAAGGAATCCAAATAAAATGGTTACCGTATAATTATATCTGGTTATCATAAATACAAGTTGTAGACACTCTTGTCTGGAAAACGATATGATGCCCTATTGGGAGAATTACTCATATGGAAAAGGTTGAATCTACTAGGCTATTTGTTTCTCTTCTAATCCATCAATTCATGTGTACCGTAGCTCAATTTCTTTCACCCACCAAGGAGAGCGGGGTAACTTGGCAGTTACCCGCCCGCCCACATTTTTACCCGCAATTGGCGGCGGGCACTTACTTCGCACTCTGCAAAATCCTATAAAGACATCATAAATATATAGGCCTAGGCATTGTATTGGTGTATCGGACGGCCTTAAAATAAAAAGCGCCCATTATTTAGATTTTTTTGAACCCCCCCCCCTCCTTTTTTTTTAAAACAACAAAAACAATAGGTAGGCCCCCTATGGCCTATCTAGGCCTTTAGGCATAGAATTACAGTTGTAATTAGGGTCAGTGGGTTCTCAACCATGCCTGAAAGGGGATATTTACTTGAATCTCCTGGCCCAAATACCTTCAATTTCCAAGTTTTACTGTCATGTTTTGATATTACGAGGTAAAGCAAACATAGATTACTAGTAGATAGCGTTTAGGTCACGCGCCCACCAAGGCTAAGGCCAAGGGTACAGGGTAGGGAAGACCCCCTCTTGAATCCCGTTTCCCGTTTTTTATAAGCTCCATTTCCCGAATCACGTAGGTTTTCAATTTGGAATGCCGTTTGTCTATTTGCAACCCCTACCTGAAAAAATTAAATCTGGATCTGAACCCCTTTCCCGAATCCCGTAGGCCCTTTTAAATCCCGAATCCCGACCTAAAATAGGCCCCAATCCCGGTTCCCGAAAAGGTATTCCCTACCCTGAAGGGTAGGCTACCGTACATTTTAGCATAGAGCGGTCTACTCATAGCTAGCCTACTCCTTATTTACCTATTAGTAGGCTACCTGTATGTTTTTCTTTTTGTGTGTGGGGAGGGTAGGCCTACAACTTGCAAACACAATTTTTAACAAATTTATTCCAAGCAGGGAAACATCTATTCGACGGCACCAGGGAAGGCTTACTAAAGTAAACCGAGTCATGTTTTTATAAAACTCCTACACTACAGTCAACACAAGTGAACTTGGCTTACCGTTATGTAACATCGTAAGCAGGTCGTCTTCGGGAATATGGTTGTAAATGACTAAGGCAGAGGCATTGTGCAGAAAGGCTTGATGGACTTTTTGCTGAAATCTGCAGTCCCCCCTCTCTACTAGGGCGATCCACCGTTCATGGTTTTGAGGAATGTTGTTGATATAGGGAGAACATCCATGGTTCAAGCCCGTCTCCTCCTCCACGTGCACCACAACCCCATCTTGCCATCTTATCGAACTTCCTAGTCCATACCTGCCCATTTCTTGCTCTATGACCATTTGGGACGAATTTGTAGGTTCTAAATACTCGTATCTAATGACTGCACTCCAGAAACTAACCGTATCTATCGTTTCAGAGGCGATGGTAAGTGAGGGAAGGCGCAGCCAAAACAAAACTAGACAGAATTTATGGAGGAAAGCGAAGGCAGACGACTGCCATATCGTCCATGATCCGAGGTCATACACACACCTCATTTTGAGCCACATTTATTCCAATTATCCGCCGGATTTTGGTACTTTGAAGTGACTACGTAGGTCCAGGTGGTTCTAAATATGTGTGGAACGTGTTTAGGGGGTAGGATCCCATTCAAAAGGGATGATTTTTCGGTCACAGTCCGCCCCTTGTGAATAAAAACACTGCCTAGCAGTCCGCGTGTACTCCGCGTTTACATTTGGCGACCTGCCAAGTCTCGTGACCTACTTTTAGTCCTTGCCTTATTTTGGTACTTCCATTGGATAACACTAGAGGCCTCTCATTATCGCTAGAGCGTTCACTACCAGGACTTCTAGCGGTACCGGGTAGGCCTATGTTACCAAACCCCCAGTAGGCAAAGGGGTAAAATTTCTCCCCTCCTATTTTCAATAATTCTAATTCATTATTTAGATTCAATTCAATATGTGTCGATACCGTATCTCCAATTATTTGCAGATACCGGTACACTTAGGCCAATTCCTACTCCACCATCCTCTAAATATTTTCGATAGGCCTAGATCTATCTCCAATTATTTGGAGATATCGAAAAAGGCCATCACAAATAGGGGCCTACATTCTATCAGAGCCATACCCGAGCCATATACATTTGTGTATTTGTGTATTTGTGATTCTATTCTTACAGTTGCTAACAATTCCATCAACCTCCGCAATTCTATGTCAATATCTCATCACACTCCAAAACTTATTTCATTTGTTATGCCTACTTTTAAAATGCATTTTAAAAAAGTTTGCCTGAATCTACAATTCCTAAACTAATTCCCTAAATTTCGCACATCCCTCTTTAGTTCCATTAGCCTACCACTATCTCCGAATTCACATTATTGATATCGATAAATATTCATGGATGTTCTCTTCCCGATGTGCATGTGAAAATCCACCAGTGCCTGCAAAAGTGCATCTGACCAGTCAGAAAAGTGCAATCCTCTCAAAAAAGCAGTTTTGCACCTGATTCTGCACCTGATGCAATGTGCTTCATCTGATCCACTCCAAAATGCATATCAAAGTTATCTATCTACATCGGGTGTAAATGCACTAGCTGCATGCAGTTGAATAATTTTATCAAGTGATGAACATGTAAATATTTGTACTGATAAAATAATGTTTGGACCTTCACTGCATATCCCATATGTGACGTGTCACAGGAAAATGAGTCACAAGTTGCAAAATTCACCTTTTTGAAGTGGTTTATTAACAAGATCCCTTGGCTGGAATCTTTTCATCTTTGGGGTGTTTAGCACTGTTAGTATTACGAATACATCTGCCAAATCCCAAGACTCTAAATTGAACATATTCATATATTCCCGAGGTTATCTGAAGGAGTATGTTTAACTATATGGCCTTTAATTGAAATAAAAAAATAATATTGAGGCCTAATTACTTTACCATGCTCCGCCTACCTATTTTACTTTACTATATAGTGATTAACCATCAGGAACTATAGCTAACTTATTTTCATACAAAGTATATATAGGAGTACCTATCATAGATGTGTTAATGTTTACCATCAATGGAATCCGCCTGATCTCATCTTTACAAATATGATGATAATTCAAAATAGGCCTAATTTTTGGGCAACTTGTGACTCATTTTCCTATAACCCATCACATATATGGTCAGTAAGTTTGAGACTTTTTAAATTATGAATTACCAATAACCTCTACTTATGCCTGTCCCCGGTGAATGGTAGGGGGGGGGGGGCTGGAAGGGGGAGAAGAGGTGAGAGTGTCGATCTAGTGTGAATCCTCTCCCATTAATATCGTTTAATTTGTTCATCTATTTATCGTGGGTTTCTGAATAGGAATACACTACACAACAGTTTCAACTGTACCTGAATTTCCATTGTGACGGGCTTCTTTAAGGTGTTAAAGCTTTTCTAAGAGTTTGGTAATAATAATGTCTGAAGAATTGTCTATTAAATACTTTAACTTTAACACATAATGTGATGTGTTTCAGGAAAATGAGTCAGTCATAAGTCGCAAAATTTTTCAAAGATTTTTTTCCACAAGATCTCTTTATTGAAATGTTCTGATTTTCTTTTTTGTTTTTAAAAGTTTTTATTCAGCCTATCAATAAATCCTTTCTTCATCCGGGGTCGATCACACAATTTTACATCGCACCCTCTCGTCACTTGAAAATTGCTAATTATAGGAGATGAGAAAATGACAGAAACATATTTACTTCATGTACAAAGAATGACAGCTTTTGAAAATAAAATTGCACACGCACCAAGATGATTCTTTGGTGATTAATTAACTAAAATTAGCTGGATTTACACTTCTCGTTGTATTTATGTTCATTTCTGTACGGAGATTAACTCATTGATATTAAAGAAGGAAAAATATACCGATCTTGACTCTTTGATGGTACACCCATGACGGTTTTTTTTTAACAGCAACACCTCTTATTCGATTTGTATTGAACATGTACTGAGGATGACTTTTTGGTAGCATCCAAGATTTATGTACGGGGTATGACATTTTGGTACCCAGTCATGCGAGATAACTCCGATTTAAGAATTTTGTTATATCTAAAGAGGATTTATGTACAGAGAATGACTTCTTGGCAGCACGAACAAGCTATGTATTGGATATGACCCTTTGTTACCTAACCAAAGGATTTTTTAGCCTCAACAACAACGCTTCTACAACTACCTTAATCCTATAATATTCATATGTACTGAGAATGACCTTTTGGTAGCCGTCTTAATGCATATGTTTGTAGTAACCTCTGGTCACATATTAAATACATTTCCAGATTAAGTCTGACCAAACTATTATAAAAATCCCAAACCTATCCTGGGAGGTGTCTGAATTCTCTTGTCATCACTATTATTACTTGAATATTTTAGTGAGCATAACATATTATTTACATTATGTTTTGAACGAAGGGTTAAACACCAAAAAAAGGATCTTTTTAGTTAACTGGTTGATTCCCTCAGCATCTGTTTAAGTGTACGCCAGGGTAAGGATTGAGCCCTGCTTTTTTTGTACATAAGCATACTTTTCATCTATACCAAACATGATTTCAACTGGCTTGATAATAACTCTTCCTGACGAGCTTTTTTTAATAATAGGTTCTTTCTGAGCCTTTATGTTAAGAAAATCTGCTTCTATAATCCAATTAAAAAGATCTTCCCACACTTTTCTCATTTTCTTACATGAAACAAAGAAGTGACAAGGATCATCTCTATGACCACAAAACTTACATATAGGAGACAAGATTATTCTGTTATGGAAAAGGTATTCATTACAGGCCGCTGCATTATGTAATAGTTTATACTGAAAAGATTGAATTCTGGTTTCTGTGCTCACTTTGTAAACTCGAGAAAAGATTTGTTTCCAGTCTACATGCTCCAATTCTTGGTCAGACATATTTAAGTATTTTTTCCATTTTTCAAACTTCTCTATGTTTAACTTCTTTTTCTCCACTATGGCTTGATGAATCATTTCATGTGTATATTTCAGTATATCAAAACTTTCATTCAAAATTTGAATTTGAATTTTTGTATCCTCTGTATCCACATTAGTCTATTGACTTCATAAAAATCTTCCATCAGTTTTAAACCCATACCACCATATTCTACTTTTGGGGTAAAAAAATCTGCGCTTATTGGAAATTTTTTCTTGTTATTCCACACAAAATTAAGAATTAAAGGATCAACTTTTTTCCTCCAGTCATTTGCCACGTTCAACATTTTATCTAGACATTTGTCTACATTTATTCTGGACATTTCTTTTTCGTTTCTTGGACACATTAAAGTAACTCCTAATATATTAATGGTTTTTTCCCACTGAAATTCTTTGGCCTTGGAAGATTGTATTATAATATCCCCTACCAAAACACCAACGGATTTAGAGGAATTAAGAGAGAGGCCTGAAGCCTCCCCAAACCTCCTCAGTACCTCTAGAGCTCTGAGAAGGGAGAATTCATTTCTGATAATTATAGTAGTGTCATCCGCGAACTGGACAACTTTCATAACAGTATCACCAATTTCTATACCTTCTATCTCATTATTTTTTCTAATCGCCTCAGCCATCTTTTCCACGCAAATATTGAACAGGACAGAAGATATGGGGTCTCCTTGTTTAACACCTCTACCAATCTGAAACAATTCTATTATATATGTTCGAAATAATGTGAAAGCTCTTGTCTTGTTTATGATCACATATAAGCATCATTTTATGTGGCAGACTCCTAAAAAGCCCTCTTTTTTGCGTGACCAAAGCCTAAAGGTTGTAGCAGACTGATCATGAAACATAATTTTAAAAACGATATATCCCATTTGCTTCCCTTAATTATAAATTGACCAGGATACTGCCAAGGATTCTTAATAGATGGTGGATCTTACCATTAAGACATTATTTTCGCCAGGTGGCGGTACTGTTTTCACCAGGTGGCGCAACTGGTAACTGGGGTGCATATACAATTTCTTTTACAATGAAAGTGCCGCTAATTAACTTATGTGGCATTTATACTTTATATATGTTCTTAATCATTTAATCAGAAACATGGTAACATTTCCACTGGTAAAGCACCAGGTCAGAATCGGGTCAAAATTTCCAGGTAAAAACTAGGTCAGAAATGCAATCATGCACATCGGGTTGCCCCTCATCACACTCTGTAACTCCCATTACGGAGGGACATCAATACCTACTCTCCCTCTACAATTCCAATGCGAATGGACATCAACATCTCATCATCCTCTATAATTCCTTTTGGGAATGGTCCACAACATCACATCTTATTAGGTATAAGATTAAGGTTTTGATATAAAATACAAGACGGTTGATGACATGAAGGAACAAGAAAGGACAATATAACATGAGTTGGATAAAACATGATAGGCCTATACGAAGCCCACATCACTAAACACCTCAGAAGGGTGCGTAAGGCTTCTTGTGGAAAAAGTTTGAGAAATATCATTAATTTGTTTGTGACCTGTGACTCATTTTTCAGAAACACATCACATTATATCAGTCAATTGGCACAGTGCTAATGCACCTGCTAACATTGATAACACTAGATTTAAACAGATAGATTTGAATTTAAAGGTAAATGTGATGTGTCACAGGAAAACGAGTCACACATAAGAAAATTGATATTCCAAGACTGTATATTAAAGATATCCATGCTAACTTTGTTTCATGCATTACAAAATATATAAGTATTTATCAGAAGTCCTTCTCATCTTTTCAAATGGGATGATATCTTAAAATCCATCATTTGTGACCTAACTGTGACTTAGTCTCACTAGATCCCAAAATCTGGCTTTTTTCGGAATTTGTCCACTGACCTTTTCAAATTAAAGACACTGTTCAGATTAAGGATCTCCCGGTCTTAAAATGTAAAATGTGCATTCTCATTTCTCTGCAAAGGACTATAATGGCAATAAGTTGGCACCCTGGTGTAAAGAAACAAGGTCCAGATGCTTATTACGTTTACCTTATACAATTTTGAGAGCCCTGTTTTTTATTTTTTCAAGATGCTCGGTAGGTCCTAGGTCTGAAGTGACCCAAGAAAAATCCTGTAAAATAAATGTTTTAAAAATTTGCAATAATATTTTGCTCACTCATATTTTGCAATCAAATGGTGTTAATAAGGTGCAAATATTATGATAATTTTTCTCCTAACCAACAAAATATGCTTTTCTTATGCCATTGACATTTTTTGGGGGGTGGGGGTGGGTGGGGGGTGGGTGGGTGGGTGGGTGGGTGGGGGTGGCATGTCCTCCCTGTCAACCCCCTCCCCCCAGTTCCGACGCCCCTGCGCTAGTGACTGAGATAGGTCGCAGTTGTGAAAAGGGACGATTCCTTTGTTAGTTTTTCCTGCCTTAGTTGTACCATCTTACCTTCCACATTGCTATTCATATCTTTCATATTTATATTCATATCATATTCATATTGCTTTGTATCTGTTTTTGATCTTTATTACATACGTATTTTATATGAAACAATATAGAGTGGAATACGTTGCATGCGTATACCACTGATATGCAACCCCGCCATCTGAACAGCTGAAATTACTTTCTGAAAACGTCCACAAAATGGCTTTAAAATTTCCTTTTTAGATTTGTAAAACATATGATATGTATAAAAGGACTAATGGCCGACATTGAGGGGCTGCGGTGCACTGTTTGATGTATACCCCTGACAGTAAGCGTTAGTGTCAGTCGGTTCACTCGTTGCTGCGCAATCCGGCAATATGCATGCTCCTTCAACCAACTCGTTTGTTACTTAACCTATATAGCAAATAACCACCTTATAAAGTGTTTTTACCTGTTTATATATGAGTTTATTCCTGTATCATTTCTAATGCAAAGGTAAATACATATGCCAATTTTGTAATATTTGTATCAGGATCAGCTGAGAATAGCGTCTACTGGATGTAATGCTTGACTGAATAAACATAACTTGAATTAGAATAAAAAGTCCGCCACTGATATCCCATGCCTCCATACACTACTTACAGCTGTATTGTGTAGTTTATGATAGTGGGTTTAGTGAGTGAGTTTATGATCGGAGAAACGGTGCACCAAGAATCTGGTAGGCGAGTGGGTTCCATTGTCAAAGTAATGATTCTATATACTACTAGGAGCAAGGCGTATGATTGACAGGCACTGCATTGCTTATATATTAAAGCTGCGCTCTCAGTTAACATAGGTCCCAAACCAGTTAAAGCCATTCGACCAAAATTTCGGATGGTTCTCTCCAGTTGGTTTTGCTACAGGACCTCATAAACACCCACCATTTCAATATTGGTTGGGATCGATTCCAGAAATTAAATTACAATTTTGATGTTTTTCACGCTTTTTGTTTATGTAATATCTTTGTCAATTCTGATCGTACAAACCTACAAAATTTAATGGTATGTATGTATTCCTGAAAACACCATCCTTATTTCTAAATAAATTTAAAGATTATATGAATATAATTTCTGCTGATTTTCTTAATCGTTGCTCTATTGCAATTTATACTTGACAAGGCCCCGAGTAACACGGCAATGTCCATTATATCAAATACTCTGTTTTTAATTATAGTCCAGTCAACTTAGAAGAATTATGGGTCACCCTCTAAAGAAGTGCAAAAGAGTTTATTTTTGAGAGATCCTATTTTTTGAAACCCTTGCTTTACTCACCCAAAAGTCCCAAGCCGTCAGCGGCTGGGAAAGTTCCAAGAATCGCCGCTAAGAGGGCTTAATACCCGTACGTTTCATATATATGACTTGTGTCTCTGCCATTTATAGCCGCTGAAATATGATATACTTCAAAATTTAAGATTTTTTTCAAATTTTGTTCTAAACAAATTAAACTGGCTATTCCTAATAGATAACAAATAGTAGTAGCTAGTAACATATAAAATTGTTTGTAGGAAACAATATAAGCTGTAATTTGTGATAAAAAACATGCTTCAATTATAAGAATTTTATTTTCGATGATTTTTTATTTGATCGAAATGATTCATACATTAAAAAAACTCGCCTATATACTGGATATATCAATGATATATATCTTTTCGGACAGCAGTGGTAATGCACATAATGATACATCCTGGCATATTTACTTTACTCATTATAAAAGTTATGACAATTTAAGATTATACATATATATAGTAGCAGAGACACAGACATACTAAGAAAAAAATAACTGTTTACAGCAATCACTTCTCACATAATTACGCTTTACAGGCATCCTTCACAAAATGTGTTTCTGCTTTAGAGGCATCACCAATTTACGTTACGGGGATCACCTATGAAAATAAAAACACCTTTTACACATTTTCTACTTATATATAGCTTAAGTAAAAGTAAATGCGGTATTCCTTGTTGTATTATGCCTCAAACAGTGTATGAAATAATTACTTTTATATGAATGGAAAAGGTGCTAAAACTTAGCAAACCGTTTTGAATGGGTGCCTCAAAATCGCCATATGTGATGAGGTAACGCACTTTACGGGGATCACCGTCCCACCCGTGAAATGCCACCACACTCCTTGGTATGTCCACTGTTTGGGGTCAACTGAAACCGATCTATAGGCTGCACTGATGTCAATGGTGCACATGTAACAATTGTGAGTCATCACACTGGCATTAGTCTCGAATTGTTGGGATCTGGTGGTTTGCTTTGGACGTGTGGAGTAACCTGTTCGTTCTGGACTGGTGAACACTGAGCGGGAATGAGTGTGCCAGTGTGTGGACGGGGGATGGGTCACATGATAGGGGTGGTTAATAGTCGTTGTCTGCCGTAAGTACCTTATTTGTAACAACTGTTCGCAATATTGTTGGTGGTTGGAAAGTGTCTGAGGATCCCAACAATGCAAGACTAAAGCAATTAGATCCTTTCATTGTAGGGGGGTCCGGGTGTATGCGTTCTTAGGGACAAACCAAGGCCGAAGGCCGAGGTTTGTCCCCAAGAACGCATTCACCCGGCCCCCCTACAACGTCAGGTTCTAATCGCTCAACCTCATCTATTGCATGATAGCAAAAGGTCTCACAAGTAGATAACATGTAACAATTGGTCGATTCACCAATAGAGGGGTTGTTTGCAGTCAGTTATTGGTCTAAAGGTGCCGTCTCCTTTAGGAACCGCGCCGATTAAGTTGACACAGTGGGGCTCAGAGGCAGAATAGGTGAATTTCCCCTGATCAAGCTCCTGATGAATGAGGGTGTCAACAAAGGAGAAAGCATCTGGGCGCAGGACAGAGGCATAATTGGGGTGGTTGTAACTAGGGAAGGTAGCATCCTTATCAATGTTTTCAAAACCATTCACAACTCAAGTAGGACAAGTAGGACTTTTTTCCCCAGCTGGGACAACAATAAACATGTGCGTTACCCGTGAGTAGGTGAAGTGAAGGGACACCTGTCACAGGTGAGAGATGTTAGTTAATTGAAATTAAGACAAGAGGGCGCCAGCGCTGCAACCCTTCACCGGTAATTTATATGAACACATAGCTATGCATATATATTATCAAATAAAGGCCTAAATGTTCTAAACATAAAAAAAAACACGTTGAAATGTATAACGTTAGTTCATTAAGTGCGGGTTGGTCAGTCTTTAAAAATATTATGGAAGGTAATCCATAATATTGACGAAATTGAAAATTCTATGATGTTTTTATTTTTGGAAAAAAAGTTCGCAATATTTCTTTACAAGTAAAGTAGCTAACATGTTGTGAATGCATAATGATCAAATGAGGGCATATAATGTGCCAGGAAGTAGGGAAATCAACGAGGCCGATTAATAGCAAGCAATTGATACAGATACGGTACATTATTGATCCTTTTATGGCTACATTTTAAACTTTATTCATTATTTACAGTCCATTTTAAGTATTTTCGCAACGCGAATTACCAACTTTTCAGAAGTCTCTATCCCGGTTTTAAACTTAGAAAAGTTCAATTTATATGCCTACAAAAATATAATGTTTGTGGCGCATCGGTCTAAAGCAAGGCTTTGAACCCATGCGGGGCCCCAGGAACAGTTCTAAGCGCATTAGGCCCTATATCCAGATGATAATGTGATGTGTTTCAGGAGAATGAGTCACAAGTAGCAAAATTGGATTTTGAGATACCATCATATTTGAAAAGATAAGATCAAGGTGATTCCAATGATAGTAGGAAATCTAATAAGTACTTCTATAATTTAAGTTGGATATTTTTACTTTTGAAAAAAAAGTTTTGCATTATTTCTGGGTGGTCATTTACAAGTAAAGTAGCTGAATATATTATATAGGATGACCTTAGAAATACATAGGTATATTTAATACACTGTCTTTAAATTTGGTCCATGTATTGCGACCTTACGGATTAGATACCTCTAAATAAGTACATTCCAACAAAGAGAAATTGTAAATAAATGAATTTGGAAATACGAATTTTGCGACTTGTGACTCATTTTCCAGAAACACATCATATATATAAGCTCAGTATTGTGAACATTACTATTCTCTCTCGTCATCACGTCAGCAAAGATTTTGGTTTTGGTGGTCATAATTTAAATGTTTTGGCATTATAATGGACATCCAGTGGTCAGATTTTTTCCGATCTGTTGTGGTGATAAAAAAAACAGTGAAACATATGATATTATCAAGGTTGACATATAGCATATATTTGGGCATTATAGTAGTACCCGAATCTATTTGATGAAATGTATATTACATTGATTGAATAGTACCACAATAATTTATGTGGTTGGAATATGGGAGATCAACACAATCAGGGAGAGCAACAATTTATCGGGTTTGAAGAGTCACTTGTAGAAATCCGACGACGTTCTCTGCATGGTTCTAATCGACTCCACTTGAGATAACAATGACAAGGAAACCAATTGGGGAAAAAGGAACAATATCTAGCAGAGGACCACATTAACTTTTGCACTTGCCTCAGATAGGGCCTAGCTGTGAACATGGAACGGGATATATTGTTTGACGATATATTTAGATACGTCGGTGGATTTGGGGTCTACCAAATATGCCTAAGTTTAATCATTTGGACCGGTCCCTTTTTAGCTGTAGAGTCTTTATATATAAATTATCTTGGCTATATCATGGAGCATTGGTGTTTTGTGGATGAGTTACAAAATCTGACCCACACGCAGCAAAGATACATCGCGACCCCCAATGATAAAAATGGGAATCCAAGGTAAGTTGCAACATGCAGGTATAATAGTTACATGTTCATTTAAAAGCTGCATTCTCTGCAATTACAGCAAAAAGAAATCCTAATAAATTTACTCATTATCATGACTTATATGGCTGAATTTATAAATATACTGCTGCTGCCAAAATGTTGGTCAAATGACTTTTAGATGGGTTGGAAAAGAATGAAACAAAATGTTCAATTCTTTACCTATGTTAACTGAGAGTGCAGCTTTAAATACATGAAATGCATAGGTCTCCACGTGAGTGCTTACATAGTCCCATCAATTTGGTGATATAACTAGAACAAATTGCAATAGTTTCAAACTTTAATTTTAATTCAGGGTCCTACATGTTTAAACTTCAGGCTAGGATGATTTTTAACCCGAAAAGTTGAGTCCCAATTGAAGTCATATAATTTTTTTAAAAATTTTGGATGATTTCCCTAATATTGTAAACGTATTTATCTTCGCGCAGATGAATTTTCGCGCAGTAATTACTTTGACAACTTTTCGCGCGGATTTAAATTCGCGCAGCAACTCAGCAAGTGCATCTCACACCTTGTTTATGCAATAATTGTACCTTTCGCACAGGATTTATTAATTGACATTAATATTAATACGTATACAGTATATTTTCTAACTTATTTTCTTTGACGCGCTAGTCGAAGGGCGTCCCTATCTTTCATGATTCCAGATTTCTAGTATGTTAAATAGAAAGACCTGTAGATTCTAAAAACTATTCGAAACTATTGCAATTTTTTTAGGTTGACCCTTTTTCACACTAAATTGACTGAACTAATAAGGGATACCAGCTCCACAGGAGTACATGGGTCCTGATGAAATTCAGGATAGGTCAGCTTGCCCAGTATGAGGAAACTGGCTAGCCGCGCTGCTCATCTGACAAAAAGCATGGAATTTGGCCCTGTCATGTATAATATATTATACATGATAGTAAGAACAATGTCGGGATGCCGTGGCAACGGATGAAAACAATAGAGCATGACAATTGGTAAATTATCCGTATTATGATAACGTTATAATTTAAAAAAAAAAAAAATATTGGCCAGACATTTTTTTATTTCATTTACAGGCCAAGTCATTAATTACAAATACAATTGTTAATAAAATAATTAAAAAAACACATATTTAAATAAATACGCATAACTCGCTATTCCAGTTATTTTTATATACGTTGCCATCAAACTGTCAAATCTCTTCTACCATAAATTCCAAGATTAGGTACTATGAAAACACTTTACATACTTTACGAACGTCCTTACATTATCGCAAAATACTTCGAACTACACTATCTCTAACACCTTCAATTAACCGTTCTTACACAAATACAATCTCATCACCATACAATCAAGTCAATACAATGAGCATTTCTCTTCTATGCATCCAAATACAGTAGTCACAATTGACATCTCCTAGTTGTTGCGTTCTCGTTGTCAAACAGCATGAATGACCGATAAAACTGCTAAAAAAATGTGGTTTCTCATATCGATGAGAACACGATTATGTGCAGGCTTTATCGTTAGCTTTTTTAGAAATATTTCCTATGTAGGTCAATCGAAATTCTATGGTAATGTTTGATAAGCGAGCCTCGATGGCAGGTTACTATGAATAAAGTTTGTGATTGAAAAAGAAAAGAAAAGATAACCGATTTAAAATTTAGATGTTTATCTTGCAGTGGGTGCACATACTACACATACAACTATAGTATGTATTCGTATGAGGATTTTATGACTTGGAATCGAAGTGTAATGATCTCTACAAAGCCAGGAGTCAAAGATTGTACAGAATGGAATTTTGACCAATCGGTAGTTGTGTCAAGCATCGTATCAAAGGTACATGCATAGGAATTCTTAATAAATTAGAATACACAATATGAATCGGAATCGATGAACGTGACCGTCTGACATCTTATTTCTTTTTAATTCCTGTTGATCAGATGTAATTAAAAATGTAGTTGTTGACGGTAATATCTCCAGTTCCAAAGAGGTCACCTGCGGTGTTCCTCAAGGAACCTCTTTAGGGCCATTGCTCTTTATTCTGTATATCAATGATCTACATAGGGTAGTAAAGAACTGTCGGATACAACACTTTGCCGATGATACGGTAATTTATTTATGTAAAGACAGAAAAACTCAGAAGGTCGTTGACATTCAGGATGATTTAGACAATATTTACAGATGGTGTGCCACAAATAATTTTTTTTTATTAGAAACGTTTATTAATCGATACACAAAATAATATGACAATATACAATCTATTCTTGCAGAGTACAGTGACATGTGTATAATTGGTAGGAAATGAGCGTCAGTTTTAACCATTTGAACGGTTAAATCTGGTTGAGTGGCCATTACCTTTTGGTTTGATAAACTGTGACTTGTTTATGCATGTAACAACACAAATAGAAAGAGACTAGTTAAGAGAAGGAACTAGGAGAGAACTACGATGATATAGGATGAGGGGTGAGAGATAGGAGGGTATTTACGGTTTTAAGAGAATATAGGTAACATACATACATATGAGTAATTCCACCAATTGGTCGACATATGGCTAAAAATTCCTAATTTTTTAAAATTGCTTCTATTGATTTATTATTTTTCATACATAAACTACACATATTGCTGACAATATAGACGAAATTGGGAAGGTTAATAATGAATTTTGTAGTCAGGGCAGCTTTGTGGAGTCTCGTCACGGGAACTAGCTCATGAGGGCACAGAAGAACTGTACATATTTCTACATAAATTAGGAATAAATAAAATGATATATGGATATATTTTTTTTTTTTTTTTTTTTTTTTTTGTTTTTGCACAAACTTTATTTCCAACATTAACATGTATAAATCAGCAATACAGTCGTACATGGAAACAACCTATGGTAATCCGGAGATGAAATACATTAGCATCCTCGCATCATGTGGAATGACAGCGCTGTTTACAAAAAGAGGCGCTAGATGGCGATAGCATTGAAACCTTCGGGAAAACGCTTTTGCCGCTTATTCATAGGTGGCAGCACGGATGTAATTATCGGAGGTATATATTCAAGGGACGGGGCTATTTGACTCAGTTTCGTATAGGAGGAGAAGGTGAACACTAAGATGGGTGGTTACAGTGTTATTTTAGGCTGTCGATTTTTTCTTGAAAATCTTCTTTGAGCCTTCTCCACATTGCTTTTTTTTCTTTTTGGATGCTACCATTAGGGATCGAGTAAATAGTTACATTGCATCTCATTTTTAGCTCCGAATATACATTCAATAAATTGATTTTACCTTGGTCAAACAACCTTTGTCTATGTATGATAGCTTTGACTTGTAAAAAAATCCAATTGATGATATTTATACATAGTTCATCACCCTCGATGCCAAACATTATATCTTTGAGAACAACAACCATTCTACCTCTGTTCAACGACAAGATGTTTTTACCTCTTTTATCCGTATTTAAATATCCTACATCATGTATCCATCTGAGGACGTTTTGCCATATACTAGTGTTGAGTTTGCATTTTACGAAGAAATGTACAATATCATCCCTTAGGTAACAGAAATTACACTTTGGCGAGTTGATTATTCTGATATTCTTTAAATGAACATTGCATGTGATTATCTTATGGAGGATTTTAAACTGAAGTTCTTGTAGTCTAGTTTCAGATGTGGCCTTGTATGGCAAGGTAAAACATTTCTTCCAGTCAACCTGATCAAATTGATTATCGTTCATTGCTAATAACCTTTGCCATTCATCAAACTTTTCCTTCTCCATTTTTCTTTTTTTGATTAATTCACAATATACATTTTTTGCATTACAGCTAATGAGATTTAATGGCGTACCATTGACATAAAAGTCGATAGAGTTCTTTATCTGTACACCTGCTGTTTCTTTAATAATCTTTAGCCAATTTTTAGGGATGGCATTTTTAATCGACATTCTTTCGTAGAAGGAAGGTCTGAAATTGTAATTGAGACTTATCTCAGTCGTAGTCATAAACATACCATCCTCTTTTATAAGGTCACCTATAGCTGTGATTCCTTGGGCTTCCCAAGTTTTGTAATATATCATTTGTTTTTTATCTTTTATGAACCTATTACCCCAAAGTCTTTCTTTAAAGAACTGGGCGGGCTCTGTGGGCTCGTATTTATAGTAATGCCTATTCCACAATCTGAAAATATCACCGTAGAAATTGTTTAACACCTTGGTCGGTTTGTGTTTGGATAATAATACATTGTCCACTTTTCTACCATGGAAGGCTTCGAGAGATTTACACCATGAGCTATTACCTCCATTAATAATTCTTTTTACCCACATTATTCTGTTGGCCTCGTATATTTCGTTAATCAATCGTAACCCTAGTCCTCCGTTGTCGCTTTTTTGGGCTAGGAAGGCTATCCCAATTCTATGAGACCCATTTTTCCACACAAAGTCGATCATGATTTCATTGATCTCCTGTAACACAGCTTTATCGAAAGAAATACAAGACAGAGAGTGCTGAAACAATGGCAACAGAAATACGTTACATACGAGGATTCGTCCCTTCATGGTTAGGGATCTACATTTCCATTGGGCGATAACATTTCTCACCTTTACTATAATATCATCACTGTTTATTTTGTTGAGCTCTTTTTCATTTCTAGGGTATAACAGAGTAACTCCCAGGATTTTCATTGAATTGACCCATTGGATTTCTTTCAACTTTTCATTTGTGATGATAACCTCTCCTATTTGGAAGCCTTTTGATTTGCTTTTGTTTAGGTTAAGGCCTGAGGCTTGAGAAAAGGATTCTACACAATCAATAGTACACAATAGGGACTTTTCGTCCTTTACAGTAATTGTAATATCGTCTGCGAACTGGGTAATTTTAGTCTGGGTATCAGCAAGGTTTATTCCTTGAATATAATTATTTTGTCTAATGTTTTCCGCAAGCTTTTCAATAACGATAGTGAAGAGGGAGGATGACAGGGGGTCTCCCTGTTTCATCCCCCTATCCACTGAGAACCATTGGGAGGAAAATCCGTTATTCATGAAGGTTGCCTTTGAATTTTTAAAAAGCGTTTCTATCCATGTTATAAATAAATTATCAATATTATGCACTTCCAGAGCTTTCCTTAGAAAGGTCCACTCTATGGAATCGTATGCTTTGGTAAAATCGAGGGAGGTGACAATTCCACTCTCCTTTTTATGTTCTAAATAAGAAATAATGTCATCAATTTTTCTAATGGCGGTTCCAATAAATCTTCCTTTCACGAACCCAAACTGGTCTTCGTTAATTATGCTTGGGAGAAAGAGATTTAACCTTGAAGCGATTGTTTTCGAAATGATCTTATAGTCGACATTAAGTAAGGTAATAGGTCTCCAATTTTTTATGTAGGAAGGATCGTTCCCTTTCTTTGGGATTACACTTATTATGCCACGTTTTTGATTCTCTGTCATTTCTCCTTCTCCCAAGCACTGGTGAAGCATATTCATAAATATATCTTTTATGGCGTACCAAAATTTCTGGAAAAACTCCACTGTAAACCCGTCACACCCAGGTGACTTATATTTTTTCATTTGTTTTACAATTTTTTCGACCTCAAACTCTGTTATTTCTTCACATAATATTCTATTATCAGTATCGTCTAATTGAACAAAGTGCAGACGATTAGTAAAATCATTTGCCACATTATTATTGACACTTTTGCTAGAGTACAAGTCAGAGTAAAAATCATGGCCTTCTTTGAGTATTTCCTTAGGACAATCCGATAATTTACCATTTATATTTAAAGTATTTATAACCTTTTTCTCTCCTCTATATTTTTCGAGGGCACAAAAAAATTTTGACGGTCTTTCACCCTCTACAGCCCACTTGGCTTTGGATCTTATTAAAGCTCCCTCTGCTTTATTTAAGTCATATTCTCTAACTTGGTTAAGCAGCTCATTTTTTTCATGGCGTTCTTCAATATTAAGCCTTTTTTTCCTGTCTAGAACACTTAATCTGTTATTTCTATCTAATACATTTTTCCTCCTTTCTTTTGCTTTCTGGCTGGATATTGCTATAGCTTCTTCTCTGGCTTTTAATTTAAAGAACTCCCATGTTAGTTTCAGACTAAGCTTATCTTTTGCTGCAATGCTACATAATTCTTCAATTTTTGCTATGAATCGATCATTTTCAAGGAGGGAAGAATTCATTTTCCAGTATCCTTTACCTCTACATTGGGCTCCCGTATGAAGCATTATTCTTATTTCCCTATGATCCGAGTGAGGGGTGGAATTTGTTTCATTTAGCTCAACCTTACTTATCAAGTTTTTAGAGATAAAAATATAATCAATCCGGGACTCTTGCTCGTTTCTTTCCCATGTATAAGGAGGATTACCGTTCTCTCTTTCTGCTATAATATCAGACAGGTCTTGCTCAATTACAAAATATAACAGCTCTTTACTTACACCAGAGGTTTTTTTGTTCACGAGATCTACATTAAAGTCTCCCATTATTATACATTGGTCGTATTTCAGTTTTTCCAAACATTTTGACAGCTCTTTCCATAAGCACTTTTGCTTTTTGGGACAATCCGCTGTTGGAGCATATACATTTACAATACACATTTTCACATTTTCACAGGTTATTATTATATACTGCCACCTGCCTTCACCATCATTACCTTCATTGGTTACTTTGTTTTTCAAATCTTTAGAAATTAATAATGATACTCCTCTAGAGGCGGATGAACCGTGTGAATATTTTATTTCCCCTGGCCATTGAGTGTTCCATATCTTCTCTATTGTTGGTACGGAGTGCGTTTCCTGTAGGGCCACGATCGTATTGGGCCATTGTCTGTATTTGTCTAGAATTATTTTTCTCTTCAAGGAGTTGTTAAAACCATTTATGTTTAGCGATACTAGCCTTAAGGATGTGTTGTTAAAGTCAGTCCATTTCCCTTCCATTTCGGGGGTTGGGTTACATCCTATTCGATATTAACTGGTCAATTAGTTGACATCTTTGGCGTCTTCCTCGAGCAGGTTCTTCTCGCTTCTGTTGAGCTTTTGCCTTACAGCCATCCATGCTTTGCCCATGATGTTTCCTTGGGAGGGCCAGAGGGTTGTGTTAAGGACATCAGGGTTATTTAGTCCCATGCCAATGCCCCACTCTCTGTTGTTGGATGCTTCTCCGATTTTGCGGTCTCCAGTTAATCTCAGAAAGTCTCTCACTTGCTCATGGTATTTGGCTTTGGCCTTGCACGCTCGTGTTACAATCTCCAGCCTGTGTTGTTCCCATTTATCTACATTTGCTGTGAGAGCAGCCATGAACTTCTTACAATCCACTGGATCCTGGGTCCTGAGAGCCATAGCAGGCTTATCTGGGTCTTCTGCAATCTTTGCTCTCCTATAAAACAGATACTGTTCGACATTTTCGAACCTATGCTCGTCGATGGCGAAGGGGGCTCTGTAATGATTAGACAGTGGACTATTGCAAGTAAAGAAGACAATTGCGTGTTCGTCTTCCCTTTTGCTTAATTGAGAGAGTAGGAGTTCAGTAGGTACTCCTTCCAGTTGGTCATGTCGGTAGGTCACTCCACTAATTATAATTCCTCCTCTAATGATTTTATATTCATACCCTTTTTTGTCGGCAGCATCTGCGATCGTTTTGACCCTATTGTACCTTTGGCGAAGGATCAGTGGGGTATCTCTTTTAATTCCAAAGCCTCTTTTTTCCGTTTCTGTTGTTACTTCTCTACCTTCCTCCTTCAGGGTTGTTCTAATGGGTTTGGGTCTTAGACTCCACACTTTGTCTGCATCAAGTGCTGCAAAGAACTCAACTTTAATTAGAGCATCTTGTTTCCGATTGACCCTGTATGCTTTTTTGTACGACATGTTTTCGAGGCCCAGATTATCACTTAATATGTTTGCTACTTTTTCGTCTAATTCTGCTTGCGATTCATTCAGGGTAGACTTGACTCCTACGAAAAGTACGTTGTTTTCTAATTTTTTTGTCTCTTCATTGACGAATGCCTCATCCTGATTAATTCTTTCTCTTCGACTTTTGGTGTAGTCGGTATCTCTGGTAGTCGCAATCACTTCTTGCATGGCTCTCATGTCTTTTTCGTGATCTTCCATCCTTCTCTTTACGTTGGAAAGGTCAGTATCCCTTTCACTATTGTCGTCAATGACCTCCTGTCTCAATACATTGACTTGTTCGATAGTGTCTTCTTTAACTTCTTTTTTTACTGCTTCTATTTCCTCTCTTACCACCTCGAACTCTTGGGTATTTTCTGTGATGGCGTTTTTTTGGGTATTTAAGGTTGTCTTCATAGTGTTGAGGATCTTCTGTAATTTATCCATCCTCTGTTCTGCTTTCAGATTGCTGGCTTTCTGTTCGATTGCCATTGTGGAGACTATTTGTAAAACGTCTCCTTCCAGCTCTAGGTCGTCATCTGAACTTACGTTACCATTACTTTGATCAGATTCCTCAAGATCAACCATCTCCTCCTCCATTTCTTCTTCCTTGGGAGCATTTTTTTTTACCGGTTCGACCTTTTGGTCCTTTTTATCATCTTTTTTTTTGTCGTTCCTATTTTTGGCGGCCGCTTTTATCACTCTCTCTCCTTTAATCCCCCCGGTAGTTTCTTCCCCTGTCATTGTGTTTCCAACTTGCTTTATCTTTTTAATTTCCAATTCCGTCCTCTCGTCTGAACTAGTATTCCTTCTTTTCTCTCCCTGGGTCTTTGCGGCTGAGGCTGAGCTCATAGCGGGAAACGTGCGTTGAACCAGGTTGATACAGCTTCTTGCTATAGCGTTACTATGATATTTTACCCTTTACCTATCTTCCGGCAAAATGGCGGACTGCACTTCCGGTTGTTTTGTTTTGATATTTTGCAGATCGTTAATTAGAGTTTTTGTAATTATTCTGCATTGTCAGTACTAATTACCTGTCTTGAGAGTATTTGAGAGAGCGTACACACGTTGGGGCACAGTTTTCAATCGTGGGTTTTGCTTACTAGATCATTAATCCTACTTTTAGTTCCTCCTTGCTACGGCGTATGTGAACCTGTATGTGGGTCGAGGCGTCTAGATTAGATAGTCCGTGCTTGACCAGTGGTCAGGAAGCCCCGTAGGTGGAAACAAAATGGCCAGCCTCCTGGCGACTGACCTACTTAACTTTAGTCCGTTGGCACGAGGTTTATGAATAATATTTATAGCTTCCTTTTCCTTGCTTATTAGTTTTATGTAATTGTTTCCCTCGTCGTAAACTGTCACTGTAATATTTCCTTCATATATCCAGTGGGTATTAGGAGATTAACTTTCCCCGCTCGGCATGAAGCGAGGTCGGTTGGATAGTCCGTGGTCTTTAAATTCTTCGGATTATCGTGGAATTAGTAATTTTGTTAATTGTTCACCCGGTATTTCCTAGTTGTTTTTTAGATTCGTCTGATCCTTGTGTGTCCTTTTACTTCCTTTTTATAAGCGGGTTATTTTTTCACCAAGGGTGATTTTAGAGTTGCGATAATCCCTCCAGTGGGCGATAATCCCTCGCGGGCTAGGGTCCGTTGGATTTGAATTGGCCGAATCTAAAAGTCTTTCTAACACGTTTTTGCTTAATCCAGTTTGCTTTTTCCAAGGCTGAGTTTTAGTTATAAGGGTTTTTACACTTCCTTGCAACTTTTGGAGAAAAAATTCTCGTCCTGGACCTGAAAAAAAAGGAAAGATTAGTGGAGCTCGCTCCTGTACGTCTTGTTCCTTCAAGATTAGGCCGGAAGTCCTCCCAAAAAACGATTCAGTAATGGTAATGGTAATGGCAGCGGCACAGGTCACAGGTCATTGACCCTCTGCTACAATTGACATATAATCCATTAAATTTAGAATTTATACACAAATATATCACATTATTCTCTCGTTTTCCTATTAAGATGACTTGAATACTTGTATTGGTTGTTTATGAAGGTAAATATACATTCTGTTTAAGAATTTAGAGGCAAAATTATAAGGGAAAAGGTTCTCTGTATGTTTACACAATACAGTCATGTCAATTATGTCACATAATTTTAATGTCACATACTTTATGTCACCGTAATGTGCCGGCACGTTACGGTGACATCATGTTTTAGCCCTCTTGAGGTGCAATAATGCAAAGCAGGGGGATAATGTAGCTGTTTATGTTTGAGCTATATGATGACTTACCTTCAGCCATACTTTATTTTTTTCAACTCTAAATATTTAATTTTTTATTAAATAAAATGTCCAGCACGTTATGGTGACATAGGAACTTCCCAAATATATATTATATGCTCAAATTCTGAAGAAAACTAAAAAATTCAAATACATTCATTATTATATGGGAGAATATATTGAAAACTATCTAAAACATAGCCACTTGATTCTTCTTGGTGTATAAATCAATTTTTATTCTAGGTTTAAACAGGCACGTTATGGTGACTTCCCCAGACTTCCCCAGACATTTTTTTATTGCAAATCAACCACTGGATTATTAGAAATATATTTTGTTCTCATTATTCGGTTGCCAGGGTCATGATATGAAGTTTAAATAAACATGTAACACTGATTTGACATCATTTTTTTGATATTTCACCCTTTTTCTCATAATTAGTAAGATTTTCTTTAATTTTTAGGCAATAAAACAGAGTTTTTTTCCTCTAGAATCATAAATATTGGTGCCAGATATGTAAAAGTGGGGTATTTCTGATGTATTTTCCGTCAGGGAAATGGACAGAATTCATTAAAATACCTCCAGACCAAGATTTCTCGTTGAAAATGCAAAAATCTATTTTATAGTCAAATGTCGACCCATTGGTGGAATTGCTCATATAGGTAACATACAAGGCTGTGAAGACCTTATAATCATTTATGTTTCTCGTGTCAATATCGAGATTGTTCCATAGTAACACAGTTTTTCTTTGGACACTTTGGTCATAAGACACAATGTTTGGCCTAATTGAGAACAGCACTGGTGCCTGCCACTGTCTGGTCTGTCTTACATTTTGGTCAACAAAGGCTAGTTTTTTGCTTCGTTTAAAGGCAAGGTTTAGGATATGAGCCCTCCTTCTGTCCACTAACTTTGGTACACTGGCTATTCTGTGAATAAGTAGTGTATTTGTTAACTTTGGGAGTTTGAGTGCAATTTTTAGGCACTTGTTTAGGTAGTTGCTGAGAACAGTGTTTAGTTCCCTGTGTTTAGGACTGATACGCTAGCTATATTGTTGCACAAGACTAGGATGTGTCCGCCTCTATCACTCTTGTCAATTAGTGTGTGTAGGGCAATGGGTATGTTGATGGCTTCTAGTTCGGAGATGTTGTCCACCCCGTTGTTACTTGGGGTGACTTGGACCCTGAAAGCGTGTCTGTGGTCCGCCCCCCCTACTCCTGAGAGGCAAGCATCCATGACTATGGTTTTTGTGGGAGATGGGGATGGTATGACGGCCTTTCCATTCCACTCCCGGCAAAAGTCTCTGAACCGGTACAGGTCCTTTTTCATTTCTGCATTTATGTTAATGTACTTTCTGCCTTTCATGTCTCAAAGGCTTCCTAGTAGACGACTTACAAATAATCTTGCGGGACCCACGCACTTAGCCACATGAATGAGTGAGCCTATGGCTGATTGTAGTTCTCTCCGTGACATAGACCTTCTAGTGATATATTTATCTACTATGTTGAGTATTTCACTGACCTTCTCGTTGCTTATGCTCAGAGTCATTTCCGGCATGCTGATATTAATGCCTAGCCATTTGACTGCTGGCAAGGGGGGCTGTCTTTTCTCCTCTGCTTCCGGGAGCCCCAGCTCGCTGAACAGCTGGATTGCTCTTTGGTAGTGACTGGTAGCCTCCTCTCTGTTATGAGAAATAAGTACAAGGTCATCAAGGTACATTTTTGATACGATTCCTTCTTTAGCTAGTATGGCCACAATAGCATCCGCCACTCGCTGCTTGTGGCAGGAGGATGAGCGTGCGCCAAAGGGCATAGTAACGTCAAGAAAATATTTCCCATTCCAGTTAAGGCATAATAAGGGCCAGTCGAGAGGATCGCTTTTAAAATTTTTATATGTGTGTGATATGTCAATAGTGCTCATCCATGCGCCGGGGTCCAATCGATACTAACTCTTCCACCAGACTTTCAACATTAGGGAGAGAATGTGCGCGCTGTTTTCCCCATACACTATTTTTTAAGAGATAGGCGTTTATTATTACTGAGCGATCCTCTGGGAAGCTGAGGTCGATGATTACTCGTCGGGATTCAGATTCACGTTTCTCCCTCAACATGATGGGGGAGCAGTGGTACCATGATGTGAATGGGGCCTCGTCAAGTGGACCCACTAGCCCCCCCAAGCTGAGTTCTTTATTAATAAAGGAATCTATTTTCTCTCTGTATGCGTCTGCACTGGAGTGGTTCTTTCCTGTATCGTTATGACTAACTGGGCCTAGATACCCCATGAGGAAGCCGTACTCGACTAGGTCGCACAATTCTATGTCGTCTCTACTGTTGCACAAATACTTCCTCCACTTACCGATATTGAGGTTAGTGGGGAGAGGGATCTTAGCAGATAGGGCCTTAGGTAGCCCGGTATCAACTACGGCAGCGTATAAGTGTCTATGAGATAAGTATTCGTCGCCTATACACATGTCGGGCCATTCTGCACGGTGATGTTCCGCGAAGACATATGGGGACAAGTCCAACTCTCCTCTCTCAGTTTTGCCCGCACATATTGATTTGACAGTATCATAGAAGTCACTGGTACCTACCTACTCGATAGTTTGGTATGTTGAGCGGCCTTGCATCATAGATGGGTGTCATGTTGGTTTGACCACAGTCTGCCTTGAGTCCAGTGACAGTGCTGATGTTGACAGCGCGGCCATCTTGCATGGAAGTCTCGGCCCGGGCGAGAGGGAGCACGATGTCAACAGTGGCACGTGTTGGCCTAGTGGGCGTGGCACTGTTTTGATCCGGCCTTGTTGCTGGTTTGCGCGGGGCCCGATCTCTAGCTGCTGGAACAAAGGGAGGCTCCTCCGGGTTCCACTCTGTGGAAGCGCCGTCTACTCGTTTTTTGTACCTGGATTAGAGAACTGTGAAGCATTGTTAGGGTGAGGGTTATTGCGATTATTGTTGAAGCCTTCATTCGAGTTACCTCTTGCATTATCATTGGCGTTTGCGTGATTGACCTTGCGTATGCAGTCTACTATAGAATGACGGCAGCTTTTCCCTACCGAATCACAGTAGCTGCAAATGTGTAAATACGATATGGCTGATTCACTATGACTAGATACATTTTTACACCCGTTCGTGGAGTTGTAGGCTCAGCATACCACCTCGGCCTGCCCTCCTTGGTTTCTAGATGCTGTGTTATTGTTCTGGGGCCTATGTCCAGCACTACTACTGTCAATGTCCCATTTTCTATGCTGTCCCATACATGCTGGGTCCAGCGGCGTACCACTGGCCAGGGTCTATCTAGTGAGTCTTTAATTACTTTCTTGACGTGGTGAAAAATGTCATGATAGTCCTCTCTCTCATAAGCCCTGGGGTGATCTAGCAACGTCAGAGTGGCGTCCACATATTCCATAGCTGTCATACTGATTCTTGCTTCTATTTTCTGTTTAACCGTGGCGACCCCTTCCCTTGTAATAAACATATAAGGTTTGGCAAAAATACAAGAGGAAAGTAAGTCTGTCATGATGGGGGTCTTACCGTGGAGGCCAGAGGATTTTCGCTCCTTCTCAATCTCCCTCTCCATGAATTGGTCGGAGTCGTGTTGTCGTTGAATAATATAAGGGGCTTTTACCTCGGACCTCCGATGGCGGTGCTTCTTAGACTTGCGCTTGGATTTTGGCGAGGGGGTCTCTTGGTCACTCGAGGATTCCTCCGAGGTGCTGTCCTCCGAGCTGTCCTCTGAACTAGATGATACCAGCTCCTTTCTCCTTTCCTTTTTCTTGTCTTTGGACTTGCCTTTTGCGACTGAGGATTTGACTACCACAGCTAGCTGTTGGGCTATCTTCTCTACTGCCCCTTCGAGGCCCTTCACGGACGCCTCCATGGTTTTGACCTGGCTGTCAAGTTGTTTGTTGGTCATCTTGCTACTTTTGGCTTTCTTGGGAGAGGGCTCAGCCCGGTTGTTTTCCTCCCCGTCAGTCATATGTTCGGTCTCTGCACCGGCGTTCGAAGAGGGATCATTGACCGATACCACCTTGCTTGCGACTCTCGTCTTGGTATGCTTTGTTCGTCTGCGAGTCATATTGGACCAGAACAAGTATGGGTATCCGAGAATATGTATGGTAAGTAATTGAAGGTTGGGCTGCTGGTGTATTGTAACCGGGCAGCAAAAACTTCACTCGCCAAAAATGAAATGTGTGAGGCTTGGCGGTTGAAAGTGAAGTGAGCGGGGAGTGGGTTGAAGTGAGTAGTTTGCTGTGTGGTTGAAGGTGGCAGCAGTGTAGGTGGGAGGGGGTAGGCCACAGCAATGCCCGCGCACCGCTAAACACAGTGCTTAGAATATTGTAATAATATGATATCTCTATTTCTGTACAAGTGTTTTAAAGTAGGGTACATTAGTTAAAAGAACTAAATGTAAACCCCTAAAATGTTAAGCTCGCGAAGGAAAATCGAACTATATCAGACAACACATCAAGTCAACTTTCATACAACTATATTATAAGGACTAATGATGTAACCCTGTATCTTAATATTATACCTGCTTTACACCTCTTTGTTTCGAGGTTGTCCTGGAAAACCTACTCGTAGAGGGAACATCCCATTTTGTATTGATTTGATTACTGAATAAAAGTTGTTAAATATATATGTATATATTCAAATTACTGTGTGCTTATTTTGATGCATGCATGTATATCGTTTTCCAGTTTTCTCTTTTCTGCAATAAAGAATGGCTGGTGTCGCTCGTCCCTTCTTTGTCTACTGCAGGAACACTGCTGGCATGTGTGCCAATAGGGGCTATTGTAGACAAGTATGACAATTGTTTTCTGAATTCTGACAAGTAACTCCCATGCAAAATATCTTTTACAAATAAGTTTTCATGGCTTGTTGTGTAACTGCATCAATTCATAACACTTCCGATTATGTCTGGAGTTTTTTTTCGCAATTGTGTTACAGATTTGGCAGAAGGAGAGTGATACTGATGAGCCTAGTGATGAAAATATTCCTGGGATTGCTGAGCGCATATGCCCCAAATGTTGCAGTTTTTGCATCTCTCCGTGTCATTCAAGGTCCAGTTTGGGACAGCTTTTACGTCATTCCTCTACTACTATGTGAGCTATCATTGATGATTCGCCAAGGAGTTAATTTACCAGGGACTTGTATCTGATCAAATAGATAATTTTGGATTATTATGTTGTTTGTTAATTTCAAAATGATGCCTTGGGTATATATTTATGACCAGATCAATTCATAACAAATATTGCAGGACAACTAGCATGTATATATGCACTTCGCTTGTATACCTCTATGGTAAACCGCCCGACTTCATTAGTTAATTATTGGATATTGATATGATGCAAAGCATTTGTACAAGAACTGTATCTCGTCAACCTTTTGAAACTTTGCAGTGCTTGAAATGGTCGGACAAGAACATCGTTCTGTAATAGGTTGTGTTTACAATGGCATGTACACCCTCGGAGGAATGTCAATAAGTCTAGTTGCGTACTTCATACGAGATGTCAGGAAACTGCTACTTTTCATGGCTTTGCCATACACAGTCTTGCTATCTTACTTTATGTGAATACACTTCTCTTTATTTGTATCACATCTCAATATTTTTTCAGTGTGAAGTTCTGACTTTTGATCGCCAATGTATATAGTTCGCCTAGCTTGTAAGTAGTCATTCTCAGCCTTAATTAACTTTACCGCAGAATCATTCCCGAGTCTCCTCGTTGGCTTTTGTTAAAAGGGAGACACGATGAAGCTGAAAAAGTCATTCATCATATGGCAGCGGTAAATAACAGAAGTCTCCCTGAGGGATTCTCAGTGAAGGATATAAAAACGGTAAGACGAGAAACATAAGGCTTTGCGCGACCATCAACTTCTCAAAGGTGAGATTTTGAGATCCATGTTAAAGTCGACGAGAGTGATCCGCTTATGCTTTATTTAATGACATTAGAAAAAGAGGCATTGTGATATATATACATATATAAAAGCATTTTGATGGCAAAACCATTCAATAGAAGTCATGACGTCTAATCTCTAATTTGTAATTAAGACACACATTTTGTCATGCTTTTTGTAACCATAGGAGGAGGGAGGTAGGAACGGTACGATCTTTGATATACCGAAATCAACTATTTTGACAAAACGTGTTATAATCATCTCCTTACATTTGTAAGTACGTTTACAGTTCAATCATTCCCCCTCAACCACGGATCTCTATATATTTAATCTTTTTTCTCATTATTATTACACGACTGTCGGGCTTAGGACCGCCTATGGTAGGCTATATGTATGATAGTTTTTTTGTAATAAGTATGATAGTTAATTGAAATGTAATCTTTTTCTACTTAAGCTGAAAATATCATTGTTATTAATATGAGCTTATATTAGATAAAAAAACAAAGAAACGAAGTACATATATGTTAAATACAAAATATCTCTTTTGAGATAGTGATCCAAATTCCTTCGCTATAGAGACGCATATGTGTGGGAGACTTAAAAGGTATAACTCCGAGAAACAAATGTTAGACTATTAGAATTGATTAAAACAGTGTTTCCTTCATGCAAAAATGACCATATTATTTCTGTCATGTAGGTGCTGGCTTCTAAACCATATGCAGGATTGAGTTGTGCGTTTAAATTCCACCTTGCACCTTCCAAAACATCCCCCGACATCTTATTTATTCCCACTTCTTGTTGCTAACGACATAACAACAATATTGAATTTTACATTCCAGTTTCACCGACAGCCTGTTGTTTTATGCTCTGTCCTTGAATACTGCTACCATTGGCCATGATGTCTACTTAAATTCATTTCTCATGTCTGCAATCGAGGTATTTGTATTGCAATCAGATTTGATACTAACCAAACGTTCATAAGTCTAGGCCTAGCAACGATAAACCTATAGGAATCCAGGAAGTAGTGTGGCGGCGAACTCATGTTGCAATTGACAAGTGCAATATCTTATGTATATATGTGGCAGGTACTGTTTTATTGTGCATTGCGTTAAAAGAAACTTCCTCTGGAGGTAAATTCGTCTAACATCGCATCCTCTCATTATTAGATTGAGTATATAATAATACATATATATTTAGAAAAGTTTTTATTCCCAAGAATTTCCCAGTCATGCGATACATTTCATCTCGAGAAAAAAATAGAGATAGACCGAACCAGACTTTAATTCTGTAATAATTACTAAGCATATACTAGGTCAAATTAAGCTCTTGATAATTATACACGAATAATCATAAATAACATTAGTATTATCAAAGATGACCATGCAGGAAGACCAGGAAATCTTCGTCATGTTTAGGTGCAAATAAAGAATATTTTGAATTGAATTTTTCCCTGATTAATATCCATCGATTGGAACAAATATAATTATATGCATTAATACGATGATAGAGCTTAAGCCCATCCCCACTCTAGTAGTAACCACTGTGAAGAAATATATCCACAAAAGTACATGTGCCGTTTTAATGTAGGCCTACTTGTCTAGATACTAAAGATGGTCCATGTCAGACGCAGCATCAGCTGCAACAGGCATACATGTCAGCACACTTTCAGCTGCTTTCCCCAATGATATTTGTTTCATATTGACCTACCCCTTAATGAACTGCAACATTGCTGGATTCCATATCATAATATGTCGCACAATTCTCTAGGCTATGCTCTGCCTCTTGACAGTTACCCGCAAACTTTGTGTGTTATATCGGCCTGAATTGGAAGCGTACAGGGCGACGTCTGACGAGTAGCATTGGACTCCTTTTTGCTGGTGTCAGCTCTCTCCTTTGTGCACTTTTGCTCATGTTAGAAGGTACGTGCTGGGAATGGAATATCAAATCCAAGCCCATATATATACACACCACATAATAGATAAAAACAGATATAGGTGGAGGTGAAAACGTCTCTATTCCCAACCTCTTTTTAAATGTGTATTGCCTGGGATAGAAACCAAATAGTCGGGACTATGTCATACATTGAAAAAATGCTAAGAAATTACATGATTATAATAATTGTGCTTGACTACCTTTAGAATTGTCCTCACCAACTACTGTAATAAAATGATATTGCCACGATCTATGTGATTAGATGTGAAGCTATAAATTAAACTGGGGAAATACCCCACCTCCATCCCCATCAACCCTCCTAAACGGATACGATATATTATACGAATCGCTTATGATGATCACAACCTTAATTTTAGTCCCCATTCTTGAGTCGTACACTTTTGAAGATAGTTTAGGACTTCCCCAGCCTTTTCTTTCATTTTCAGCTTAGAAACTGTTAATTAATAATAAAATAACTTAATATATTTCAGCCCCTATGGATGCAATCACCGTGTTGTCTCTGTTTGGGAAAGCAGGGGCCACAATGGGTTATACGTCTATCTATGTATACTCGTCTGAACTGATCCCTACTGAAGTGAGAAATGTAGGGTTTGCCATGGGTACCGTCTGTGGTAATATAGCTGGGATTGCAGCACCATTTGTGGGCGGACCGCTAGTAAGATTTGAAAATAAACCGAAATCTGAAATCATGCTATACGTACGCTTATTGCCAATCGTGTTTCTTGTGAATTAAAAGTTAATAAACTCAATATCTATCAAATCAGGCAACGTAAAAAGAACTGGATACTCCTTTTACATTTCAACTTCTATATTTACTTTTTTGATGTAGCGCAAAGTTTGGGCCCCTCTACCCAGCCTAGTTTTCAGTATTTTCGGGTTGGTTGCTGGTGGATTAACTCTAATGTTACCCGAGACCTTGAATCAACCCCTGTATGATACGATTCAAGAAATGGAAAAGAGTCAAAGGTAATCTTTATAATAAAACTAATTTCAAAAGATAAAATAGGGCATGGAGTGAGTGTATGGATGTGTTACCCCCTTGATGTGGTAAGGTAAATCTTCTCACATTACAAGGAGGACCTTCTAGAGGAACCGATTTTGAGAAGTTATTTTGGTCGAAGGTGGACCTTGCTCTTGAAAATGAGTGTTATATGGGTTCTTGACAAAACTAGATATGCTTCACAATCAGCTTGCAGTTCAGCATTGTTTCATGCAGTAGGAATCTCAGATGCTATAAATTGAATGTATTGTACATTGTATATCCCTCAATTGAGTTTAGATGAAACTAACATAGTTGCTGACATTTTGGTCTCTCCTGTATCCAAAGGCTAGTCCATGTCTAAAGTGTCTCTTGTATGAATATTGTGGGTTTTTGTATGTGTTTTTAAACGATTTCAGTGATTTGCTCCTTCTTCGATATCTCCTGTAGTAACTAGAAAAATTTGCTTTTACAGAGTGGAAGATGGAACGAAGTATCATTCTTCTGGTACTTTTTCCGATGGAGGTCCTGATAAGTCAGATAATAGCATCAATGAAGAAGTAGATGACTATTCAACTCGATTTTAAATAAAATGTCAGCAGAAAGTAAAGTTACTACCGTAATACAGTATGGACATTACTGCGCCCCAGCGCTAATTATATGGAACATAATACCTTTTAATCCATTTATTCAATTGGAACATATATCTTTTCTTTGATATGCTTGTATCTGAATAATAAAGGGAGTATTCATATCTCTGCAAAACGATGTGTATTTTGTCGATCTCAGTATACTTTACTTTGCCAGTGTCTTAGTCATTGATACTATTGACGTATTGTATGATTTATGAGTTTTGAGGCCAATGCACGTGGATGTGGACGTACAGAGGCTAATTTCAGGTCAGCTGCTCTATAGTTGGTAACATGATACCCGTACTGCGGGGACATCTCTTTGATGGGGATGGGTGGAAGACGGAATTCCATTAAACCTCTCGAAATCTGTCACCTCCTCATGAAAACAACAGCTGGGATAGGATGGAGGAACTCAGATTTGGGGGACAGCTCCCCTTGTCTTATCATCATGAATGACATTACAGGCCTGATGGCGACCATCCAGAACACTGTAATGGCGGTGATGGCGGTGATGTGTATCAGGATGGCGGGCCTCATTACCTAAAGGAGTGGTCCTAGCTGGTCCTCCCTCCCCTCACCTCCACCCGTGTCCAGTTAAGAACTATAGATGCTCTAGATATATGGGCTGTTGTATAAAATCAATATCAATTTTGGCAAGAATTTAACTAAAAAAGAGCTGTTGGTTAAAGGGAGAATCTTACCATTATATCAAAGGAGACAGATGGCTCTATTAAAAACATTGTACAGAAAAAAGGATTTATATGTTGAGAATAGAGACAACATTAGTGAAACAAATTAAGCCCTGATAATAAAAGTAAAACTTGGAATAATCTGAAACGATTTCTGAAAGATACCGAGCTTTGGAGAGATTGACCGCATATAGCTATTATTGTATAAGAAACATAGACCTGATAAGAGGTAACTACTAAAGTTACAGACGGTGTAGACTACTGAAAATATTTTATTGCGAACAAGATATGTACTGTTTTTAGAAGGCCACAAAAAATGTAGAAATGGAAGTGATGTAGCAATAGAAACTTTATTATCTTTAAATAAATAAATGACATATACGAAAATTAATGCACTTTAGATGGGAAAATGTCCCACTGAAGAGGTATGACATGACAAACTATTATCATAGTAAAACAGAGATGTATTTTCCATAGATAACTGGATAATTGTAATATGATGAATCCAACGACGTATCAATGTAATGAGGTAAAACTTAACTAGTGATTGTAAACGAATTAATGTTAAATTGAGGTATGTAAATAATCAAAAAGAGTTTTTCAATTGGCAAATGAGAATTATTACATCTGATGTAAAACTTTGACCAATACAATTTATTAAAAAAAATTAGAAATTTGAGAGGGAGAGGGGGACTGACTTATAAGCAGTTCTTACCGAAATCTGACCGAATGCGTAGGAGCGCTTACTATATGGGCATATATCGCACTGTACTGGTATTCCTTGAGTGAAGAAATAAGGAATTGTGAGAATCCGGAGAAGTTCTCAGTACTTGTAAATAATTTGTATTGTGACTGACAATGAAACAGAATATAGATGCTAAGAGGTTATGTATAATGTCCTTGTAAGGACTCGAGTTTGTTAAACAGACTAGTGTATGCAAATATATCTAATGTAAGCAGGAAAGAAACGGCGACTATTGCTATGTGGATGACATCTTCTGAATATCTAAGAAGTGATAATCATTGTACAGATGTTTACTTGTGCGTTCTGTAATTTGTCTTTATAAGTTATGTCGAATTATTTGATGTATCTGGGTTTGGTAAGGCATAATACCACCAGGAGATCTATTATTCCACCATCGTAATTGCTTTCACGAGTATATATAATTAGTTTCTGTTTTTTTATGTATAAGTATAGATGGTAGAGGAAAGGTAAGTATTTCTAGACGTTCGGCAACGCAATGATATATTCACTACGTGAACACGCGTCTTTCTTGTAACAAATTAAATGATGTACGGCCTTCAGTAATAAAACATTTTTTTTATGGTCAATTCTACCGTTCGGAAGAATTTTTACATAATGAGCAATATCTTTTGATACGATTCTTTTACAATATCTTAACCATAATGAATGGCTTCTATGGTATCCATTATACGCATCTGCGATGAATATTTAGAAAATTATGGCAAAAAAAGAATCTACGTATGAAAAGAAGGCCTATATATTGGCCTTACTCTAATTTAATGTTAGTTTTCACTTAGTTTTGCAGTTCTCATGTCTTTAGGTATTAAATGATATCAAAAACAATTCATCTATTCATATATTTATTCTGATTATGTTTAAAAATATGTTGGTGTAGGTGATTGTCGCCGTTCAACATTATATATAGTTTGGTGAGTCTCAGAAATTAAAAAATACACTGAACATAAATACTTGCCATTATAAATGAGGACTAAATTGGTATTTATCCTTCAAAACAAAGAAACCCCTTCAACAGTTGTTATTTATTCATATAGGAGTAGGCAAATGTCACAAAAATGCTGTGATGTAGGCAAATTGTCGCCATTCGACATCCATATACATTTTATTAAAAACGTCTCAGAATATATGTTAAATTGATGATAATAGTTGGTATAGATGTTACACATGTCATGAGCCCTATTACAAACTGCAATATCAGTTTTGTATCATGGGAGATATTGTCACCATTCGACACTAGTTCCACAGTTTAGTACTTCATTCAGGGCGCCACGGTATAAATACGCATTGTATAGTGGCGCAGTCTTGAATGAAAGGCAATATTATACAAGTCAGCTGGTATACATTTCAGGCGCCACAATTGTGACCAAAGGACGTCACACATGAGTTGTAGTGCTATCTTGTGTATCTTTCTCCGTTGGTGTCAGTGAGTGGCTATAAATTAGTCATGAATTAAGATAACAAAAATGAACTTTATAAACTCTATAACCCAAGTTCTTCAACCGTTATTATTGCTAGCTCGTAGTTTCTATTAATTCATCTTGTGTACCTTTCTCCGTTCGTGTCAATGAGTGGCTATAAATCAGTCATGAATGAAGATAACAAAAATGAACTTTATAAACTCTATAACCCAAGTTCTTCAACCGCTATTATTGCTAGCTCGTAGTTTCTATTAATTCATCTTGTGTACCTTTCTCCGTTCGTGTCAATGAGTGGCTATAAATCAGTCATGAATTAAGATAACAAAAATGAACTTTATAAACTCTATAACCCAAGTTCTTCAACCGTTATTATTGCTAGCTCGTAGTTTAATTCGTCATTTATTTTTAATTAATACATCTTCAGCAAGTGCTTGTTTGAAATACTGACTGGTAATTTGAAATGATTCTAAATCTGTGTAATACAGGTTGGGGGTAACTCTACCTCAATCTAAACTGAAACGAGCGGTAAAACACCGGGGGTAAAACATCAATACCTTCAGATGTTATGGGTAAAAAAACCCACATTTATAAACACGAAAGTGGAACAAGGCATGTAGATTCATCGACTCAGGTTGCATATGTGTATATAGTCTGTCACTGGAAGCAAGGAGCGACTTGGGCAGCTGCGGACAGGCACCATTGACAAACGATCTACTGAGGTTGATGAGACATTCCCATAAATACAATTATTACAACTATAATGTCACCCTCACTCAAACTCTCTTAAATGCGCTCGATTCAGCTAGAGTTTCTTTTTCAGAACAGTAACAGTACAACACTCCAGCCTCTGATTGTTATTGGGATGGGAAGGAGGAAATTTATGGAAACGTGTGATGAATTTCCATATCTGAAATAGGCATCATAGCTGTATCATGTCAATATCTTTCTATCTTTATTTTGTGTAGTAAAACAATACTTAATTCTATAAAGGTGGGCTATATAGCAACGAGATACCAACAAAATTGCACATAATGATAAAAACGTTCTCATATCAATCAACCAATAATATCAAAACAAAACATTCACCTTTCATGACCGTAACTTGAGTGAGTGAGTGAGATTGGTAGCTTTACGCCCTTATCAACACATTTAAGATGATTTGTCTATCCAGCTTTTCCGAGGGAATTTTGGTTCTCCACCATGTAATATACTCGATTCTCGGGGTATATGGTAGAGCTATAGCATATCGGCTGGTTACCGATATGAATAATAATAAGCTGGAAGCGTGATGTAAGATTCAGAGTAATCTGAGAAGTAATCATTTATTTCTGAACAAGGGTTTATATATGATGCAATACCAGGTGTGTCTGGATGAATATCCAATGAGGAGAAAGGAATACATTAACCAATTAGAATCATTAATACAAAGGGAGATAATTTATGCATAACCAATCATTACCGGTCACGTGGTCACAGGTAGAGTGAGCCGGTGAGGTGGTCACATGACCAACCTCTAATTAATACGATTATGTAATCTGTAGACAGCTTGGCTGGCTCATTAGGCCTCGCCAACTGTCATGGCTTTCATGTTAAGCTAATAAGATAATATCTGTAGACACACCTGGAAACATGTGAAGATTAGGTAATTAGACAGTCTGGTATATGAACCTTTAACGGTTATTACTCAGCATGAATATTGGTAATATTCAGTATATAATATATTCATAATATTTCTATATAATAAATTCATATTTAATAATACCTTACGTCAATAATACCTTACGTCACCTTATGTAATCATGTAAAAGCATTTGATCATCGAATTATGAGTATGACAGTTATATCAAGGGCGGGAGATCTGAGAAGGAGGCAGTTTATGATCATACCCAGGAAATAGAGATAGAGAAGAAGGGAGAGAGATACAGAGAAAAGAGACAGAAAGGCACTTTATGGTCATACCCAGGACCAGACAGTAACTTGATTGGTTGTCCCCACACAAGCCGATACTCATATACATGCCGGTGGCATGCGTTACTTTAAAAAGCCTTTTAATTTTAGCCCATGCAGCGTTTCACTTTAATGACATAATCTGCACAAACATACACAATGCGATGCTTAAAAACGAAAACTATTACTCCCATAACAGATCTGTACCCATGCAGGAAGAAATGATTCAATAAACGTTTATAAATATGTAACTTAATAAGACAAGGGGAACTGTCCCCCAAATCCGAGTTCCTCCATCCTAACCCAGCGGTTGTTTTAATGAGGAGGTGACGAATTTCGAGTGCTTTAATGGAATTCCGTCTTCCACACATCCCCATCAAAGAAATAGTGCCGCTGCAATGTTTTCCGGTTACAAACTATATCACAAATATTGCTTGCTCAGTTGTGCTGGTTCCCGGTTAAATATGTACCCTAAAACATACTACTCTATATATTTGAGATCAAGGATGGTGGTGGGTTCAGGGGTTGCTAATATATATAGGGGCACTGACTTTGCCGTCACTGTTGTGTTGACATTTCTCTGTTCCTCTAGCAATATTTTCAGTCCTGATACTTTTAAAGTTAAACCTTTTCTCTTTGACATTTTTATGCTCTAGCCCCCGTCGCATCCCCGTCACGCCTATCGCTAAAGGGTCGCTAACTTAGACGTTTCCAAGACTTGACTCTTCGTGTCTGACAACCGCTTTTGAAAAAACAGATTACTACTACTGTTACAACAGTTCTTCTCAATCAAGAAAATTAATGATATTATTGTTATTGATTGATAGAACATATTTTATTCCGACTTCCAAAATATTAATAGTTATACACATTGTTAAATTAAATTTAATTGAGAAAACAATAGACACTTATGCGTTGCCTTGAAGTTGGCTTCGGCCGCCGCCTAAATGAAACGAAGGAATATTTCATAGAACCCCAAGAACCATAGGAATCCTGAGCCGAACTACATACTATTCATCCGGTGCAATGTAGATGTAAGTAATGTGGGCTCAGGGTTGTACTATAGACCACTTGAAAATATATTCTGGCGTCCTGACCCATATATGGAGCGCAGTTCACAGACTATGGACCTCAACCCTTTTTCACATAAATTTGTCCTCGCTATCGTTTTCAAGTGGTCTATAGGTTGCGGAATTCAGTACAACTCTGAGGTTCTGTAGATGCAGTCGACAAAATGATTTCTGGTTTAACAATCGCGATTGTAGCAATACTGTTGTCTATTGTCTATTGGCTTTTTTCTTTGGATAAAGGTCGAAAAGCTCTGTCTCATATACCTGGACCCAACCCGTTGCCAATTCTGGGTAATGCTTTGGATCTATCTAGAGATGGACATGGTAAGTATTACTTGTGATTTGTATATTATGGGGACGCATAGTTATATAAAGGTATTTAAAATTATATAGACAGATAGAGTGCTGATTCGACCGACCCATCCGAACATTCTAATATCAGCACTAATTGTGTTTCAGCCGACGATATTAATATTTTAAATATAATTTTAATGACCGTAAACATTATCTGACGCATTGAAAGTGCCGCTTTCTAATTATATTTATTGTTATTTTACGCTCGCCTGTAGTACGCTCGCCTGTAGTACCCGGGACAGGTAGTTCAATAAGATGATAAATTATAGTTTATTATATCCAAGTATTTTCAACATAAGTGAAAAGGCCCCCAAAATAATTTATGTATGCCCTGATCCAATGTTATTATTCGTGTTATATTAGAGATCAAGTGTTGGTTCTATAGTTGCATGGTTGAGAATTATAGATTTGTACGTTGACCAGTTTTGATCGGTGCATGGAAGTGTACACTCGCTGCATACGCTTGTATCGTTTAATCTAAATTGCACTGTGCCGACACCTACTTATGAACGACTACTTATGAACATAAGGCAAAATGGCATTCAGAGGTTTCAGTTCATAAACGTTTGCTAAGTTTGGCTGAGTTGACTGAGATTACACAAGATTTACAGTTGGACCTTGACCCATTGACTCAATGGCGTAAAATAAATAAGATATCCATCAACTATACCAAATCGAAAATACAAACAATATTCGGACGTCCATCCCTAGGATCGAGATGGAAAAATCTCTTCGCCTTACCACAGTATACTATCAACCTCGATGAAAATAATCTCGAAGGTGTGGACTCATATAAATATTTATGGACGACCATAGACTCGTCACTAAAAATTACACCGATTGCAAATATTGCCAAACCGAATCCTAAAAATAATTTATAGAGTCCCAGCGACAGAATGTAAAAAAAACCCTACACATAGAAAAAAGGCTCCTCCCATGTAACCATAGAAGATAGGGTTATATTTGTTACAGGCCGTCCACCAAATGGCTCAAATTCCCTCCGATATTGACTTGAGACTACTAAATACCAGAAACTTTATCTTGGGCAGAACATTTTAAAGACAACTTACTCCCACCGGGAGGGGGGGGGGGAACACTCAGAATCAAAGTGGGTTCCCATGCTCGTTCCCCAGCTAAAAAACAGCCCCTTTTTAAGGACTTTTCCCTAAAAAAGTACCCTTTTTCCATTAAAACGAGGAGATTTTACCTGGCTAAGAGGATTCCTTTTTTTGAAAAATCAAGGAGTATATAATATCATATATCAGGGATATATATAAAAAGTACTCCCAAACATGAGCAAATAAGGAAATCTATCATTAACAAGATCCCCTATTCATGGAATAGGTTGCCAACGGTCAAACGGTCAACAATAACCCAGGGAGGAATATTGTTTGCAAGCATTGAAATATGCTTGTCGCGACATACTCATGTATACGCCCCCATTTCCAGGGGAAACAGGGCCCTATTCTTAAACAGGCCAAAAAGCAATAAGATGCTGACATGCCCCCATTATATGTGGGGCCTAGACGGTGGAATGGGTTGCCCACCGGGAGGGGGGGGGGGACACTCAGAACCAAAGTGGGTTCCCATGCTCGTTCCCCAGCTAAAAAACGGCCCCTTTTTAAGAACTTTTCCCTAAAAAAAGTACCCTTTTTCTATTAAAACGAGGAGATTTTACCTGGCTAAGAGGATTCCTTTTTTTGAAAAATCAAGGAGTATATAATATTATATATCAGGGATATATATAAAAATCTATAATCAATTCCTCAAAATGTGATATTTTATTGAGGGTTTATGGTATAGTCTGTCTCAGACTAAAATCCTATTGAAACGTGTAAGGATAGCATTCCTTGACCAAGATTGAGAGATTGAATAATCATTAATAGAAGTATATGCAAACTTCCCGGAAAGCGCATCCAGGTCCCCGGGTGCAGTATAGCTCCACACCCCAAAGACATCCCCAGAAAGCTATATATGTGGCTAGGCTTTAATTTGCTAATGATCTAATGATTTCTTTGTTCAGTTTTTGACAGTTTTCTTAAAAGTATATGAGATAGGAAATCTTCCAGTTGTTTCCAATGATTCCCACCATGCAAGAACATATTTTGCTCGTGATACTGAAGCTCAACCTCCATTATCAATGATTCATATTGAACAATAAGTATTCATTTTCAAGGAGTGAGACCTGAAAAAGTACCCCTTTTTCGGATTTTCAAGGTCCTTGATTGTACCTGAAAAAACAACCCTTTCTCCTTGAAATTGGGAACGAGCATGGGAAACCACTTTGGTTTTGAGTGCTCCCCCCCGGGGGTTGCCCATAGAGGCCAGGTTGGCTAGACCTTTGAAGGGATTTTTAAGGATGCTGCCTAATTATTACTCCAGAATCATACATCATCGGGTGATTCAGTCAATCAATCTCCATCCATTTCCGTTGAATCTGTTTTATTTTAATGCAACATAATACATGGCATGTAAGGATTAAACATGAGTCTGAAGGGTTTTATACCAAAGTAATGAAACGGCACAAATATAGCTTTTCTGTTTTTATGTTTATATGAACATGTATTGTCAAAAGTGCATGTCTGATGTAAAATTGTTAGAACAGAAGTCAATTGTATCAAGATATATAATTATGCTATCACTATATGAACTATTTTTCTGTTTCTCCATATAATTGATAATGTTTCGATCATGATGATCAGGCACACATTTTGTATCGTTAAAAACTAAAACCACCAGCCTCAAGCCTCAATAACAAAATTTCAACAACAACTTTCAATACTACAGGGTTCTACAAGCAACTCATGCAATTCAAAGAGGACTATGGAAGCGTATATAAGATGATGCTTGGACCAACACCTTTCGTGTTGGTGTCTGATCCGGATGGTGTAGAGGTACAGAACCTAACATTATTTCTATATACATTTTATATTTACTATACCCTATAGATGCTCATTAGTATTCTCACGATGAGTGACATGTTATTCTAAAGATATTTTTTTATCGAATCTACAGGTATTGTAAATTTACTTGAATTATTAATATTGCAGATCATGCTAAAGTCAACCAAAAACTTGACCAAAGCTTCTGAGTATGTGTACCTTCACCCTTGGCTTAATGATGGACTCTTGACGAGGTAAACCATAATACAGAGTGCACCATGGCATTTGGGAGAACTAATATCAGATGGTATCTTTTAGTAAATGTGATTCATGTAGGCTATTCTAAATAAGTTCATCACATTTAATTAATATTTAATTTAATTCTTTATTAGGTTTTAAAAGTATGAATTCATCAAATAGTCCATGTATTCATCATTAACTTTATACTATCCTCCCAGTACGGGCACCAAATGGCGCAGCCGCAGAAAGATGCTCACTCCAGCGTTCCATTTCCGGATCCTGAATGACTTCCTACAGGTGTTTTGTGAGCAAACTGACGTCATGATTGAGAGATTGGACAAGGTGTGCGACAAAGGCGAAGTCAATACCTTCCCTTACATCACACTCTGTGCTCTAGACATCATTTGTGGTAAGTAATATTGTTTCATGATATCAATATAGCGAGACCACCAGTTGAGATTCATCGTGCTTATTCTATCAGTTAAGCAGAGTTATGTATACATATGCCTACATGGAGCCTTTTGCCCATTTTCTATCGTACCTATTACCCACAATAGAGACAGCGATGGGGAGAAAAGTAAATGCCCAATTGGACGGAGGGCAGTCCCCCTACGTGGAAGCAGTGTATCAGTAAGTATTTCATGTCACCTCTTGGTCTTCACACGCATGTTATGCTGTATTTCCTTGAAACACTGCCTTCTATTTCTACGGCTTTTAGATCTTTTTGTAGTACCAGATTTATTCAATTTAGAATATCTTTATCTAGTTAAAATAAAACAGACTGAATTTCACCTTTTTGATCGGGACTTACATGCAGAACCAAAGCAGGTGCATTTATACACGTAATTCTTCATTTGTCTATAAAGGATCAGCAACATCATCATGAGGCGTATTCGCACCCCATGGCTCCAACCAGACTTCATCTTTAAATTATTGAAGGATGGACAGATGCATGATAAATGCCTTAAGATCCTGCAAGGCTTCACAAGAAAGGTGAGAATACTCTCTCGTCTCTACTTGTACACAAATAATCAAGATACATTTACTGCTATCACGGCCAACGAGTATAGAGCGCACCACATCTGATAGTTCCCCTCCCCCGCCCCCCAACACACACACATTCCCACTGCTATCTACAGGTACCCCAGTGCCAGAATCAAAGGGTTTATTGCCCTAGCTGTCCAACTTTTATCCGAGGTTATTTCCGAGAACTCCACTCTATACTCGCTGCCCAGATCAAGACAAAAGTCTGATCTAATAATGTATAATTCAAATGATTTATGTCAATAATAGGTCATAGAAGAGAGGGACAAGGCTCTTACAGCTGAAGGTGGATTAACTGTAAATCTTGATAGCGATGACACAGAATATGAAAGAAGTACGAAGGGCAGGCGACTCGCCTTCCTTGACCTTCTTTTTTCAATGGCCAAAGATTCGGGTCTGACTTACGATGATATTCAGGAAGAGGTGGACACATTCATGTTCGAGGTAGGTTTAGTGTATATTGTCATAATCATTTTGTACCCCATTATCAGTTCCTTCTTCGAACTATGTGTCTGAACATTTCTAACAATGTACTAACATTCACTAAAATATGCCTTCCCTATTTTCATATATTGTGAGAGGTACTGGGATCGATTCTCCACCAATGATATATATATGCATAAAGGCTTAATATCATGTGTTGTTATTTCTCCTGAAATATGACTATATCAATTGCCTAAACGCAAACCTCTGTGCTGGATCCTTTCTACTATGCAAATTACTGTAAATCTACTTCACTTCCGGCTACCTTAGCTTCCATACACCTTCATCCTAGCATTGATGCCAAAAGTTGTTTTGGTGAAGGTTATCAGGGAACTAAATTTATTATGAGCTGTTAGCTCTGCTAGTTGTTAAGTAGTTCTATTTAGGACTGAATCTGTGTAGTTCTTTAGCAATGGTGGCACCCCTTGCAGTTGGGTAACCCGGAGATATAAACAATGTGCCCTCTTAAAATGTTTAGCTTATAGGCCCGACATAACTTTCAATAAACACGCTTTTTAGGGTCATGATACCACTGCAGCTGCGATGAATTGGGCGGTGCATCTGATCGGTTGTCATCCTGAGGTTCAGAAGAAATTACATGAAGAGGTTGATAATGTCTTTGGAACCAGTGATCGCGCAGCCGAAATGACAGATATGAGAGAGTTGAAATACCTGGAAAGCGTTATCAAAGAAGCTCTGAGACTCTTTCCTTCGGTGCCATTTTTTGGTCGAGAGCTTGAGACAGACACGACTATCAGTATGTTTCCTTTGGCTTATTAGGCTATAATAATAACACTAAAATACTACTACATTTTGTCGAAAAAGAGACAACCATACTTTTTTTCCGTTTCGAATCGATGACGATTTATAGCAAGTACATGTTTCAAAAGTATTTTTAATGTTGCATCTAACTAAATGTATGGTTATTGCTGATTTATATCTATTTGGTTAATTTTCTTTCAGATGGTTTCATGATTCCTAAAGGAACAACAGTGGCTGTATTAGCAGTTGCTATGCACAGGGATCCAAAACTCTTCCCTGACCCTCAGAAATTCATACCAGAACGCTTCAGCAAGGAAGAGTCAAGCCAAAGGCATCCATATTCTTATGTTCCCTTCTCAGCTGGTCCCCGAAATTGCATAGGTGAGAGAACTTACTTAATCATTAATTTGTTTTGCTATTTCCACTACTGATCCAATTGTTACTTTTGAGGTCATAAAGGACCTATTAACTGTATGCTTACTGATTTCCCTCATGCAATCACTGTTAGTTTTCCACATACGTGATATTAAAGCTGCTTTCTCAGCTATTACGATACACATAGTCTTAGAATTACTCCTATTTTGACTTAATTTATCAATATTTTGCTACTGTTATAGGTTGATACAAATATAAATGCGAAATATAATTGTTGGCCTTTATAAAGGCTTATTGCAAAAACAACTGGACAAAATCCTCCAAAATTGTTGTTAAATAACTTTTAGAGGTGTTGGAAAAGAATGAAAAATCTTTAGTTTTTGACCAACGTTAACTGAGAATACGGCTTTAAGATCAAGGTCAAGAGATCCGCTACTACTGAACAAAGCGGGGTCATTCTTATAATTTGAGGCACGTCAAATTCTAATTTTTTTCTGGTACCAAATTACTACTTTCATACATTATGTTTTATTCACTCAGGTCAAAAGTTCGCAATGAATGAGGAGAAAGTAGTTCTTTCTTCAATTCTGAGGAGGTTCAATATTGAGTCGACCCAGAAAACGACGGATCTTAAACCAGAAACCGAGTTGATCTTAAGACCCCAGGATGGAATAAAAGTGAAGTTCACAAGAAGAGCAAAATAAATATTTCGATGGTTCGAGTTAATTACGAAGAATTTACCATAACTGTATGGATGCTATATAAATTGCGACGTTTCTTCGAAAATATAATTTCTATCAATCTAACTAGCTTAAACCCTGACGCTACATACATAATTATATTATTGTGAGATTTAAATGTTAGATTCTGAACTCCTGCCCAAGGCGTAGGAGGATCGGAAAAGTCTGAGTATACTGTGCATATCAAGAGAAGCTTCGACTTTTGTCTTTCACATTCACGTATCAAGGTGTTATTCCTGAGATATGCATCTCGTATACGGTATTTTACTTTATGCATTATCATTTCCAGGTTATGACCGCTAGTAAACAGAACATGAATATGTTGAAATAATTTTCAAAATTATCAGATATTGATTAAAATGAAGGACTTTCTACCTGTGCAAAATGAGGCCGCGATTATATCAGCTCTTCCCTGATAGCAGTTATAGCCTGGAGCCTGTTGTATAAGCTAAGGGCAGGATCTTTTTGTGTGAATTCCTTCACCTGTACGTGAAATTCCCAGCTGGTAGGAATAACCTATACACAAAATGAAAATTCCTATCCCACCGAAGGAAAGGAACAAGTGTAGCAGTTTTCACACACACACTTTTCCTTTCCTTAGCTTATATAGGCCCCTGGTTCTCAATACATGTATTTTTCGTTTTACCTGTATTGTTGATATAGATGAAGTTACAAAGGTAGACCCATTGATCGACCCCATTCTGAGTGACTAGTACATAGCATTCGTCATGTTTGTCTTTCTGAGTAAATAATCTTGTTCTGTATCCATTATATATAGTTCCTGTATTTAGTTTAGGTAGAATTAGATGTTATGTAACAAAGAGAAGCAACACAAGAAAGGGATGGTCTGGAAGACTTCTTTTTGAGAAGAGTACAACTACCATCTTTGACGAATAAAGAATTCTCTTATCTTATCTTATATTGTTGGGAATTATTTGTCTCTAATCCTACATGGAGGGACACTTGATAATGTGGCCTTTGGTCCTCTTCAACTAAATATATATTTTGGGGGTAACGGAATTGGATGTTGATAAGATATGTCACTTATCGTGCGAGAGGGATCTTGTGTGACAACAACGATTAGGAGCAAAAACTGTGACTAAAATTGAGTACAATGTGTTTTATAGGTCACTCGTACCATATAGAAACTACAGTTGCTTATTTTCACAAAGTAAGTATCAGAAAATAAATAATTGCACCAATTGCAAATCATGAAGATTACAGGAAACTACGATGCAATCATTAACTGCCCCCAAATCAAGCATAATTACTATACATCGTAGCATCGTGAATCAGGAATAAACAGAAATAAGGGACTGAGGATATTTCGGTGAGATCCTGTCCGCCCTATATCTATTCAATAATATCTTTCATTCCATTAAAACACTGTTCCTAGCTGCTGCTCCATTGTAGCGGATCTCCGACACGTATACGGAGCACTGTTTCATAAACTTGTGAAGATTTATCTTGGATTCCTCCACATATAGGAAGGAGAAAGAATGGGACCGAGAAAATCCTTCTTATGTGCCATTCCCTACTGGAGGAATAATTATTCCTTGCTCTAAAATAGTGGGTCTGCACGGTAAAAGGTAGGCCTGATAGCTTGCATACTAATCACACCAATCACCAAAATCCTTAATTCCTAAGCTTATGTAGCATGGCCCTGATATTTGAACCTGTCACATGACAAACAATCGGAAGTACTAACATTACTAGGGGGAGGCGGCACTATCGTCGCTTTCGGTGCTTAAACAATGTCAATAAGAAACATACAAGTGCTGTGCCAGCCTCTACCTTGATATTGCTTATACGTTTTCTGCCTCAATATATTTGACATTGTATCGTCAATCTCGCTTTGTCCACCAAGTAGACCTCATCAGAGGTGCCATGATCACCTGTATGTTTTATTTGTTTGTTTTCTTGAGTGTGATATATTATATTATATCTGAAGAGTACACTAAGGTATATAATCACAATAGGTTATAGATTCGTATTAAAATCATTTATAGAAATTATTACCCATGTCAATTTCCCAAAATAGAGTTGCGAGGTTTGATTGATTGTTACACACACTGTTTTATTTGATTTATAGTCCTTACAAAGGTCACTGAATCGCCTTGGACGAGACTTCTATGAAAAAAATCTTATTCTCTTTAATCGTATTCGTATGATAAAACTACAGAGTAGATATAAGACTAGTATACAATAACATAATACAAATAATAAATGACTTGTCTAGTCACATTTGCACATTACAGGGCTCCTATTTCGCGATAGCTAGTTAGGTTACAAATAATAAACTTGTACACTTGTTTGTGTCAGAGAATAATATCCCTGGTTTGGGCTAGACACAGCATTAGGAGGCAGTAAGTCATTTATAAATAATACATTTGACATTTTAGGCAACATCGTAACTCCAGTTTAGGCTAGACAGACACATTTACATATCTGACAAAACAAGGGCCATATAGTAAATAAAAGATAAGTGGATTAGATGTGGGGGTGGGGATGACGTAGAAGTGGATACAAGTCCATAATAATAATTATTATTACAAGGACTATGTTTCGCCAGGCTGTTTACTTCCGCCCCATAGCCTCCACTACATCCTTGGGTGGTTATCATTGGAGGTTTGGGGGAATTATAGAACATATATTTGAATATCGATATCTACACTATCTAGATCAGTAGTATTCTTATATAAATATGAACAAATGATTTAAACAAACTACACACACAGTTTTGGGATCGTCACTTTAATCCAACCATTATATTTGTCGTGTTATGGAAAAGTCAGCATTTCTACATTGAAGTCGAATAATTGTATATATACAATACTATCAAAAGACTTCATTCCAAAGCAGTTACGACCATTCACACGCTATGATATACTTACACACAGGAATGTTTCTAAATATTGAGCGGTATGGACTTTTAATAGCAGTTACCTGTGTTAACTTATGTTCCCTTTTACTTCCAGAAGCACCTATATAGAGCTGCGATAGTCTTTGTTGAAACCGGTAAACGGTCGTCAGTCAGTCTTATTTGATTGTATAAAGAACATCACATAATCGAATTTTCTCTTATGTTAAAGGAGCAGTTAGTAGTACACCAATGCCTACACCTTAAACCTAATCACTTTCTTTGTTGCTATGTGTATAGGAAAGGTCGACGGATAACCTTCAGTTACCTGCGTCATCGTCCATAACGCTCATTAACGCATAAATTATCTTAAGTACTAAACATTCTAATTCAAATGAATTATTCAATGAATTCAAGAGAAACTAATTTCATAAAGATATTCATTGAATATCATTATGAAGTTAGTTTCTCTTGAATTAAATGAAGTTTATCTTGGCTTTTAATCCAAAGAAATGATATACTCAGTGATCGTGTGGGAATTCCATGACAGAGCTGGCTCATTATAATATTCTCCAATTTAAATGTTGCTCAATTTAGGTGTAAAAGATACATATGCACACTTCGCCAAAATGAATGAGTAGTATAGATAAATTAGTTATTGTCTAGGGGAGTCCAGAAATCTGGAACACCAGTCCCCGCCTTAGAAAAGATGTTAAAGTTAAGGCAAAACACATAAGATTAAGAGACTCCATTAACTGAACCAAATGGTAATAGAACCAGTGCGTTCGTGTTGCCCCAAAAGCGATAGGTGGCGCCAAGGTACAATCCCATGGAATGCCATAGTTCAATATCCTCACACCAGGGACCTTAATCAAGTTAAAACTTACTCAGGGTGCGTTATGTTGAAATATGGTAGTATAATATATTCCATCTGCATTCTTCTACTGCATACAAAAGATGAAAGGTTTGTGTGTGGGTGAGTAACTGTAATATTAAAATGCCGATGTTCCGACGTTGCGTTCATTCTTTATGGCTATATATAGGCCCTATGTAACCGACTTGCACAAGATTATTTACATTTCAAGGCTTAAAGAAATCAAGTAATTGATGGCGTTTACCATGAAAGCGATAACAAAGTATTCCTAAACACTATGACACTCTGAAATGAGGCATAGCATCCGTTTATCCCTATCTAAAACCTTGCCCCTGCTCCTTTACTCAACGCTACCCGAGCTCTGTATAGGACTTCTCCATTTTTCTTCCTACATAGCATTGGCCAAATGAAATACTCGATTTCTGCTCCAATCGCCACCTTTGAATATCTCTGTGATGTCAGCACTTCGTGGTAATATTCGTCATACCTTCTCCTGGTATTATCGATGAATATATGACACGGTGGCGACATTGCACAGCCTTGCCAGGACAATCGACAGCAGCCATTCAGGAAGTCGGAGAAAGTTGTATCATTGAGGACGGCCTCTGTTGCATAAGATGGGAATGTACGTCTCAAGATATCTTCAACTTCCTGTAAAGAGAATTATAAGTGTAAAGATATGTTTTATATGAGAATATTAGACTACTTCCAGGAAGGTACACGTATACATGTATAACATGTGTATACACATAGTTTGTCTCTAATCTATTATTATTTATAAAGGAATGGGACCGGTCCATAATTGTGAAAACTTTTCATACGGTTCTTAATATTCTTAATATTCGTAATATTCTTTGAATACATTTAAATATGTGTAATTGATGTTGCACAATTATTTTAGGCAAGAAATAAGGTTTATTACATGGACACTGCCATCTAGGCGTTGGAACTATAATGGATTTTGCAAAAGATATGTAGTTAAATAAATCCGCAATTCAAGGGAGTCAACTTTGCATGATTACCGATATGAGGGTTTCTATATTGGTACTATCAGATGTTACTCTGATAAAACTGGCAACCTCCTCTTCCAAGTACTTGGGCAGTTCTGTTGTGAGACGAGTCCTTCGAGCCAGACGGGACATTGCATGAAGATCTGGAGACTGTTGAAATCAGAATAACGTTACGAACATTTATTTTCTGCCAAATTGCAGCAAATACCCAAATTCAGTTACTCATTTCGATGCATTACGTGAAGTTGATGTAAAATTTCTCTTTACTGACCAGCCATTAAGATATCCATTTAGGAAATTTCACAGTTTTTGTTCCAAGGATACAGTGGCAGTTAACATTCATCAGTGAGGTTACGTATCAAAATGGGGATTGCTATAAAACAATGATGATGTAGAGTGGAAATTCAATGATTAAGCCTATTTTGTAAGGACCTCGCAATACTGCATTTTACCCCTTCCAAGGGAAACATGTATTATAAAAACGATCAATTGTTTTACCTTTTCGAACATTTTCTTGTTGATATGTCCATAGGACTCTCTTTTGTTCTCCAAATCGGTCACACTAGGCACATCACGGTTGAGAGGATTGATTAATAAGGAATGCACGGTGTCAATGAAGCCTTTCATCAAGGTCGTGGCCTTGAGGTAAGCAGTCTGGAATGGGAAAGTGAGTGAGTGAGAGTGGTTGCTTTACGCCCTTATCAATACATTTAATTATGGTTATATCAAGGGCGGGAGAGCTGAGAGGGAGGCAGTTTATGATCATACCCAGGAAATAGAGATAGAAAAGAAGGGAGAGAGATACAGAGAAAAGGGACAGAAAGGCACTTTATGGTCATACCCAGGACCAGGAATGGGAAAGTCATAGTACAATTGTGTGATGACCATTGCATAAGACATGCAATTGATATAGCATGTAGTAACTATTGTGATAGATATGTATTCTAATCCAGGTTATAGGAACTGGCAGAAAACACAAATCTTTCTCCAGCATAAGCAAGGCTGTGAGTAATTTTGATCCATAAAAAAAGATAATTTCAACTTCTGTTTCTGTAGACATTGTAATGTCTGCATGATGTAGGTCGAAAACATCCACCAGGAGTCTGAGGAGACCTTGACAAAAGGTCCTCTATCAAGAAATTGATCAGGTGTACTACCCCAGAATTTGACATAACTATTCAAAACATCATTTCATAATCCTGCCAATTTGTAGGGTAATGAGTCACACATTTTTGTACAACCAGTGAACAAAGTTTGACATCTATAGTGAAGTATAATATATGGAAAATGGAAAAGTGCCCATATTGACCAAAGCACCAAACTGCTGCTGAGGCAATTTGTGCAGCTTCCTATTTGCTCGTTCCCTGCAATGCCTGTGGCACTGCATAACTCCGGGTCCATCCGGGCAACTTTGGGTGCATGGACAGTTCCGGTTGTCTGTCTTGTTCCATTCTCAATGATGGAGACCATGGAAGTGCAGGATTACCAAAAGTATCTAGTGCCTGAACTAAGAAAGTTCTGACAGGATCCACTCAACTGGGAAGTGAAAGAAAGAACTTGTGAAGCTATGCTTGCAAGCTCAGAAAAAATACAGTCCTCTAGAATGTTGTGACAATATTATCAATTGCTCTGGCTTACCTCCATTGTAAAGCAAAGGAATTGGTGTATAGCGCCTTCTGTTTTATCCACTAATATTCTGGTTAATGAAGCCGTAACTCTGTCCAACGCCCGCTCCTCCAAGTCACGGTACAATTCTGTAAGGGTTTGTATAGTTGGACCAGCAGATGGAGCCAGCTTAGAGAGGGAACCACTGGTATCCAAACGCGTTTCCAGCCTAGAATAAAATCAAGAGTTATGGATGATCAAATATAGCTATAACCGATATGTACTATGTCAGCCCTTATATCGACCTCTATATCGAATTTCTTTACATTAACAGGGTTGTGTAGGGAAGGGATACATACTGGCTACATATAAACTCCACTATTTGAATATTTCTCTTGAATGGTAAAGTGGACACATATATTTTGTGAAACTAAATTAACCAACCTATCACGAAGTTCTTGATTTTCCCTTTTCGTTGACTCCAGCTGAAATTGAAGGTTTCGCATTTTTGCATTGAGCTCCTCCACCATACTTGTAGAATCGGTGGGCATGACTTTCACACCAGTACGTCTCCCATCTGTCAACATACTACTCGATCGCTTAATGGCAGCGTCTTGACCCCGCTGACCTCCAGCCTGAAGGAATGGCGTTGGGGTCATGCTAAGACGTTTTTCACTTCTCCTATTGAAGTGTGAACCTTCAGCAATATCGTCATCATAATCTCCTCTGGGTTCTTCGGGAACCATCACTTTCGGTGCGATACCCCTTTTCCTCAATTCTCCTTCCAACAAACCGACTTTATGGTCTAGGTCACCTATTTCATTGTCTTTCTTCCGCAATTCATCTATGTGGCGTTCAGATTTAACTTGTAGACCACCGATGTAGTCATTTAGTTTATGTTTCTCGCGTTGTAGGGAATCAACTTCCTTGTGTTTTCTACAAACAGTCTGCAAACACAAAAACGAGATTTTCCGTTTAATACCAAGCGAATATATGATCTCTTCTACCGTTGGGGAGAATTTTACATTATGAGCAATATCTTTTGCAATGACCTTTTCATATTATTGTAACTATCACGATTAGTTTCAGTCGTGAAAATGAAGCAATGGGCATACCCTTTTATGCATCTACGATGAATATTTGGTAAATTGTTGCAAGAAAACGCCGTTTTTTCACCCCATTATTCTCGAAAAAAGTACAGTATGAATAAAATGAAGGTCAACATATTTGTCTTCTGGTAATTTAATGTTATTTCTCCAATGGTATTGTATTACCCATGTTCTGAGGCGTCATATGACAGCATAAGAATTTATCTATTCAAATATTATATTTTGGCAATGGGTAAAAATGTGTTGGGGTAGCTAAATGTCGCCGTTCGACATATTCGTTTTGTGGCGAGTCTCAGAAATTCAAAAATAAACTATATGTAAATATTCGCCATTATAAATGAATACTAGAATGGTGTTCATCCTTGAAAACAAAGAAAACCATTCAGCAGACTGTATTTACTCAGATATGAGTGATAAAGTGGCACAAAAACGTAATGGTGCAGGCAAATTGTCGCCGTTCGACATCCATATCTATTAACAATTTCTCAGAATATATGCTTAATTGATAATGATAGTTGATTTCTATTCATGAACACAATTATAACAAAAAAGTCTAACATTATGAAAGCAAACTACAGCATCACTAGCTTCTCAGATTGGAGACAATAACCCATAGATTTACTTTAATATACACCTTGAAGAAACAACATGGGCTTCGACCAAAAATCTAAATCATCAGAAATCTCAATGGGACCGAGTATATGATGAGAGACATCCTCATTATCAATTTATATTCCTAAATATTGCAGAACTCGGCTAGAATTATTACAATTGTGTACCAATGTACGTAAGAAACAATTCCCTCAATGTAACACAAGGCAAACTTATCCATGAAAAAACCCTATTAATTAATCGATTTTGTAATAATGATACCAACTAGATTCTTTAAGGGAAAATGGCAGCAAAGCTATCGACGTGAAATAAGTTTGCTGACATAAGAGACGTACCTCCAAGTAAAAATAAAATTAACAAACAACAAGCAAACACGATAAAGTTATCTACATGTGCTTTGAAGAAGATACATGGAGATTCTTACGTCATAGAGCTTTTGCAGCGCGTCCAGTGTCTCTTTAGCAATTTTCTTTGGATTAATCTCAGTAAGTGACGAAAATTCCGGCCACACGCTGATGACCTGATGCAGATTCCGCTTGTATAAGTTGAAGACGGACTCCCCTGCCAGAGCACTGGTACCGACCACATGATCAGTGTGGAATACCTGCAATGAGAAGAACGCATACATACATCCTAGATTCAAGAATGTGAACATAGACTACAAGCTATTCGTGAGTATACATCCAAGCTCTGGAGTAAAAACTTTAATTCTATAGCAAAAGCTTAAATATTTGGCAATCCGGAAATCCATAGACAAATATATCAGCCCCTGAGAGTAATTTTTTATTTTTTATTTTTTAAAGAAATGTTATTGTGCGACAGTTTCAGCGAGCTGATAATCTCATGTGCACAATTAATTAAGGAGGCAGTACACACATGGAAAGATGTGTGAAACTCATTCCACCGGAATGTCGTTGTGATAAACACCACAGCTCGATCAGTCAAACTTTTCAACAATGAAAAAGCCCTACCTCAGGGTGGTATAAGGGCACCACATGAAAAAAGTTAAAATTTTATTGTTGCGTGCTTTAGTCCTTAACAGTAATCTAACATTGCATATTCATTTTTCTCAATTAAGTCTATCATATTTTACTGGAATATTTTTATACCATGAACTGAAATAAATGAATAAATGAGTTATCGAAAACGTAATTAAAACCAATTAGGCATATCCAGCGGAATAAAAATAGATGATCTATTATATAAATATGACACACTTCAATATTTCTTGTGGAGATAAAATGTAGGAAAAAATGAAATTGGATCACGATAACAGGTATTTAGGTAAGTATGACTTGGATACCACATTTGATCCCATTGCTTATCTTATCTGAGGCCATTCGTTTTCTCACCAGTTGTTCTGGCCATTCGAATGAGAGAATGTGTGCAAGAGTAATATGTATATAGGGGAGTTTGATAACAACATGTAATATCTGGATGAGTTTTATACATTGCAGTTTAATTAAATATCACCGACAGACATCGAAAGAGTCTGAACACAAACATCTCCAAGATATGGGCTTTCCATAAACGTTAGCGTATTAATTAACACACCTTTTTGCAAAATCTAAAACAATAGTAATTTTATACATTCTCCAAGATATCTTCCTCTGAATCAGATCTCAGATCTCAGATTAAGGGCACTTATTAGCAACTTTATATGTTGGCAATGGTCTTTTCAATGAAAGGGATTACTGAAAATTTAAAAATGAAAGGAAAAGGTGAAATCGAAAAACGTCTTTCATAAGAATTGATTGGCCTATTTGGTTATCGATATGCTATAAGTTGAACAATTACAAACTAATGCCCCTACTCCACCAATCAGTTCGTGACTCGGTCATAATCAGTTCTTATCAGAAAACTAAGCAAAAACTGATCTACTATCTATATATGATACATTTTCTATTATTACTTCCCTTTTGACTGAACCATAAAACAACGAAACATTTAAACAAAAACCGGTGAATAAAATTATAGCCATTAGTTGCCTCAATTCAATATTGTGCATACTTTATCATATCACCACTTAGCTTGATACCAATCCCGATACTAGCCTACTGGCAATGAGAAGAACGCATATCTACTTATCATTTTTATATAATATATAGCTTATAGTATTGTCTTTATAAATTAAAGTGGTATATGCTGTATATGCTGTATGCTTGATAGAACTATATCAGTCTATTTACAGGCCTATCCCGTACAGGCCTATCCCCGAATTATGAGAGATTGAACTTGGACAACCCTTTCACAATTAAAAGAAATTAAAAGTAATAAATAGCCTAGGCAAAATAACAGTATAGGCCTAGCTATTCATGAGTACCGATATTAATAGGCCTAACTACTATGCGTTTTTTTAAAAAGAACCACATGTGATTTCGTTGTTAATTTTATTACATGTAGGCCTTAATAATGTCGGGGACGACCACACGAGGTAATTTCACCATTTAAACATGGTAGGTGTGATATAAATATGGAATGCCAATAGAAACGAGGTGCTCGCTTCCCGTGCTACCGCTGAAGTGAGTCAAAGGACTCTAATACGTGATGTCATAGGGCTATGACGCAACTGAACTCTCATTACCGGTGATTTGATTGGATCTCACCTGGTAACGTTGTGAAGGCTAGCTTTTGCATGGTGACACTGTCAGTGTTTTGTCAACAAATTATTGAGGATATTGTATTTAATCTATAATCTGATTTAATTATTGATAAATTAATGAGTCAGGATATAGGGAAAGCATTGTAGTCCCTTCCCTTATTCCGTGGGAAGGTGACTGTCTGGGGACTGTTGTGTATTAAGGGCCATAGAGAGAATGTTTAAGTTTGAACAGTGGATTTAAGTTAGTTAAATCATGGTGTTCTCTCAATTTTAGGATATTCTCATATATGGAATGCCAATATTTCATGAGATATATGATTGACTATTGTAGATACAATAGCTAGGGTGGCCTGGAAGACCTGTGTCTTTTCGGTCGTGATTGTGATAGATAAGTTCTCTTTAACCCTTTTCCCTGGAGTGAAATTGTGATATAAAACGGAAATAAACATATAAGGACGCTCTCTTGGCCTCCGCATTCATTTGATTGTGAATTATTCTGACTGAAGAAGGCAGAATCATCAGGCATATTTGTTTTCGAAACCCTCAGATGAGATAAGAATGGTATGTCAGCTTAGTTCGCTAATCGGTTTCCTGGCTTAGGACTTGGCGTTTTAATGGGAATACAATGAAATTTTGCGATCATAATGGAATTATAATTGGATTTTGCGGTTTGAAGCGAAAGGTTTTCCCTTCGTTTGAAGGGACTCGCATCTTTGGGCCTAGACTGGGTTTTGGTATGAAATCATGGAATAAAAGTAGGATTACCATAGTGTTAAGAACTCGGCGGACAATACGGGCTTCGTAAACCCACGAGTAACTTGGCCTACGACCTCGTTACTTACTGGGCTCTCTCCGCAAGTATTGTCGTGTTGTCTACATTTTTCACTCATTTGTTTTCTCATTAAGTAACAAATATATAGACCAAAGCATAGGCACAAAATTGGATATATTGACCATGGGTTATTTTTTTAAAATATTTTTAGCGGCGAATCATCAGTTACAAAATCCGCATAGCTATATTTGCTGATATATTCCTTGAGGGTATGATTAAAACATTTTAGCATATGTGACAGTTTTGGCCTTTATTGACCCCATAGCCTTGTCATAAATACTTTAATAGTGGTCTGCCTCTTGTTGGTTGGGGATAGAAGCCATAATGACTAGTAATGCTGGGAGAGGTGAATTAGAGACGTTATCAATGGAATTGTGACGGTACCACTTCATTCATACCAAATAAATGCCAATGAACGTTACATGAAGGGGAAGGACTTGTGAAAGATGGGATATTTTCATTAACATTGTTTGCACCAACACAAGGAGCAAGCGTTCAGAGTGGTTCTTGAGTAGCTATACGGATGATAGCCCTAATTTCTATCAGGGACCTATGAAAGGGAACACCCTGAGGCCAACTAAGTGAGTTCGAACAGGTTGAACAGAGTTATGTATGTATACACGTTTGTAACCCCTCACCACTATGACAATATGATCGATGTGTAATACTTAACATATACCTACTCACTATCTTTAAAACAATGGATGGAACATCTTTTCCATTGGCAGCTCTATTCAGAATGATGATAGGGTTGTTGTGGATAACTATAGTTCTTGAGGTGTTCTTTTATCATGGCCAGCAGGCTAAATGTAGCACTACCAATAGTGAATTTCAACCAATTAAAAAGCAAATTAGCTGCTAATTACCATATGTAAATATTCCATACGTGAAGGAGCGAGCGATGAAACGGAGATATTTCCATCAATTCGAATTTTCAACGACCAATTACCTTATGGAATGAATACACAACAAAATAAAAGTAAAACAGCTTGAATTTATAAGTTTACCACCCAGAACATATTTTAAAGAGCTAAACGCCTCGTTTTCGCCGCTCCTTCAACTTTGTTTTCTTTGATGGGATTTAATGAATAAATCAGAATACGACAGCATAGATACTGATCAAGATAAATAAGACGATCGGGTGTAGATACCTTAATTTGAGTCATAGTAAAGCAAAAGATAACAACTAACATCATGTGTGTTTATCTATTCACAAATCCTTTTACAAAGACTTACATTGGTTGTGATATTTGACCGCAGTGCAAGATATTCGGGATAGAATGATCTCTAGAGATACATGACATGGTCTGGGGACAGAGGAATGGATCATTTGATAAAATAGAAATAGATAGCAGGAGAAGGGAAAGGCTACACTTATCTCTATATAATTCATTTATCATCTTGTAGCGATAATAATTGATCCTGTTGTATTTTCGATTTTGCGGTATTTGTTTCTTTTTGTCCATATTATATTGGTCTGCCCATATATCTTCTTTCAATTGGCAGGTAGTTTATGCAGATTGATATAGTTAGATCAATATTATATGGTAGCTATCGAGTATTTTACAGTTGAATGTCCATTTCTCTGCTAGTAACTTAAAAAAGAAATTTGTTTATGACTTTTCTATCTAGGAATTTATCTATCTATCATAGCATATGATAACTATTATGGCATGCGCACATATATATCTAGATCTATGGCCATGTGCTATATAATACTAATACACCAACACACTACGTGTATACCTAGTCTTCATACATACATACATACATACATATATATAAAATATTCGCATCTATATGCACAACACCCACCTGATCACACAATCATTTAAAATATACATCATACTACTTCCTTGTGCAATCATATGCACATGGTAAACTCTTAAAAAGATAAGCTATGCAGTATATGTGCACAAAAAGCCTCTAATATGAAAAAAATCCAATGTGAACTGAATGGAAAAAAAAGCGTTACGTCAGTTTCTTCATTAATGGAGATGGATATTGCTCACGTTTTTTAAATGGATTTAAATGTGATAACTATTCGAAACATATTCGTATCTCAACAATGGCATTGTTTAGCAAATCCTTGCAAGTCACCACAATTAAGACACTGCTCTGTACTGAATTTATGAGTCTAAATTTATTTCCTATTATTGGTTGGGTTTGATAGCGATACATATACGAGTTTGAAACCATTTTGATTTTGATCGTGTAAAATAAGACATTTGGGGTAAAATCTTACGATTTTAGGATTTAGGAATAAATAAATATGTGACTAAACTTGCGCTTTCCAGTTCTGGGACGTCACATTACCCTTGAGGATGAAACTGTGACTGCTATTTTCTATTCGCCAAATTAGGGACTCTCTCAGGATGAAATGAAATAAATTATGCTAACACCCATTATAACTCTGGCCACCAGTCTAAAATATACCTTAATGTTTGAGTAGGTTCTATAGTATGTCTATGGATTCGTTGGAACCAGACAGATTATTATAAACAGATACACACACTTAGGGCTAAGTGGTTATGAAACAACATACTCTACTACACAATAAATATGTTTGGAATAGCTATCTACCTCTGTTTGTGTGGATACTTAATAGTGAAGTGTTGTTACATTACATGGAGGATGTCTGCTATATATGGGATATCATAATCTATATATCAAACCACAGTTCAGAACATGATTCACTCTAGGTAAGTATACATGTAACTTGATTAATAGACCTCTCATGGTCTGAGATGAAAGGCATTGTGATCTCCTGAGGATATTTTATGATCTTACACTGCATTTGGTCTATATGACATCTTGGTGCTGTTTATGCATTTATTAGATAAGACTATCTTCTTGATATTTACCATAAAAGAATTGTATATCTCTTTTTAGCCTTTAGCCTTATAAGAGATTTCAAGAGTAGAAATAAATGTATGTCTATTGAAGTCTTAAAAGCTAACATCACATCAACTATATCAGTTTGGCTTTCCTCTTCATTAGTATTTTGAAATATTAGATTACTCCCTTGATTACAGATTACTGAGATGTTTAAAAGGATTGCTATAAAAATATCCATGAGCATGTTCATCTTATAAAATATTGCATTCTAAAACATTATATCTACAATACCTCTATTTTACCAGAGGAAATAAGCATGCAACTTTGTTTAAGATATCAAAGTTCATTGCCATCGATCAAAAAATTACATAGAGTTGTAAACAAAGGCACAGAACAAAGGCACAGTTTTGCATTTGCCTTAGCCATTAAACACACGCAAATGCTAATCGTCCTTTGTTCAGAGAGAAAGATACCGATTCCACAACCATCTAATCTGACTAGTATGTTGACGTACAATACTCTCTAGTGGCTGGTCACTTGGACAGTAAGCTAATTTGTGTGGATTGGGCATTTGTAAACAACACAGGCGTGATAAACTTTGCTCGGCGGTTCACAAATTATAGCTCCTCTATTTAGGATGAAGAAATGCTGAGTTCTGATTGCCCCGAGGAAAAAATGAAGTCCTGCTTTACTTCAAGAAATGGACCAACCAATACTGCATGCAACGGTATTAACTTGATATTCACCGTCTAAACCCAAGTGTATGTATTCCTATTTTAGAATATCCTTCCTATTGAGTATTGATCTTTTTCATAGCTGTTAGATTCTATTAAAGCCACCCAAGATTAGAAATATACTTACAACTTCAGCATTTTGTTGCATGTTACTTATGTCCACTGATCCAGCACGACGCATTGGGGCACCTCCAATTTGTCCCATTGTGGGGCCTTCTTCGTTAAACTGTGGGGAGCTAACAGGTCTTTCTCCCTTCTTGGTGCCCTTTTTATTTCTCTTCTTGACCCCATCCGTCCCACCCTTAGCGGAACTTTGCTTATTCCCCATGTTGCTTTTTCGACGAACGTGATGTTAATCTGTGGCCTACAAAACACCGATCAATTTCACATGATAATATCCCTTTAGGTATGACATTCAAGAGGCCGGTTATAATTATAACCTAATTTCTCATTTTGTTGTTCAATGTCCTAAATTTGTTCCTAGTGTGTACAGGTTCTGGGATGGTTTAAAGCTCCTCGATCTCCTCTCGGTTGGTCCCCTGTCACATACCAAGCGAAATCCTCCAAAGAATGTGCACGCCCTGCAATATCATGACTGTTACCCGCTGCATTTGTGGAGGTACGTATGCAAATATCGTCTTACATTGATCTGCTCCTGCAGGTCTCCTATCTACCACGACAAAGATAACCGAGAACGAAGTCCACCTGATATGAAATCATCGGCATACTTTCAATGGGCCCCACCTGGCTCCATGTATCGCGTTGTTTTTAGCTTCAGAAGTATTTACTGAAGATTGAATTGGGAAATCAGTGTCGTTTAAGGGAACTTGGAACGAGAAGACTATGGCCTGGACATCTAAATTATGTCCTTTATATCAATGAATAATTATCTGTATCTTTACACCAGTAAAAATGATCGATATTTCTTATCTAGTTATCGGTCATATCGAGAGCATTGCTACTAAAAAAGTATAACGTACACAATTTTCAAAGGCAGATAAGGTTGTATTAAAAATCAATTATAAAGTATACCATTTTAAAACGATCAACAGAATTGTCCCGTTGTCCCACATCTGGTAAAGCAATAGCCTACTATATCTTGTATGTGGTCCGTGAAATAAGGGCCAAGGTGTAGTGTACCATTTCGATAAGACTAGACATACATAGATTGATCACACTTTGCCGAAAAATTATCTTCGACGGAGGGAATATTGGTTAAGCTATTATATGAATGGCTGAAATTTCAGTTACTTCACATAGCCTACCACATACGCTAGCCATGTCCCCCATCCCATGCATACACGTTCAGCAACGATACATATCCACAGTTCTAAACTTATATCATGAACAGCTTTATTTTGGTACAACGGTTTTATTACCAAAAGTTAGACATAGACAACAATCACTGCTGTATATACACAAGTTTACAATAGCAGCTTCACCACGAGCATCAATTGACCCATTCCGCATCAAAGCTTTCATACATTTCATCATCTAGACCTTTATAATTTCAGACGTGGAGAAACATAGCAAAATAAAGACCACAATAAGTCCTTCTACAAAAGTTGTCCTTATCTCTTTTCATTTACTTGTTCACCTAGCTTCTACCAAGGACTTTTACCATGAACAGCTTTACTTTCACAATGGAGAAAAATATCAAGGAGTGACAGTGTATTGAACACCTTTTTGTGAACGATCGATATTCAATGTTTCATTTCATATTTGAAATAGTGTAGTAATCAGGTATCTAACCAACCATCGTGTTGCTAAATATCTAAAGCCTAGCCTCAGAACCCAGTAGAGGTTTGTGCTGTTACTATTGAGTTTCATTTGTTGTGTTAGGTACACAAAATATACACAAAATAGGGGTTAGGAGAATAGACTTAGAGGGAAGCGGAAACATCAGAATCTGAAAGAACACCTTCAAAGAGTTGGTACGTAGGGAAAGGAGGACTATGATGCCTCATGATACTAATCAACTTAGATAAAATACCGAGTCACCTCTTTTTTGTAACGAGCCCGGATTCTCCCCAATTCCTATAACACTTCCACATCCATATAGAACTAATGACCACATTGTTACAGATTAGTGGTGCTTGCTGATGGCTCGTGGTGACACGATGTCCTGAATTTATCATTTTCATTAAAAAACTATAAAGAAATTGTAATATTAGAAAGAGAACACATCATTTGCATTATGCTCCAAAACCTCCTGTTAACTGCACCGCTAAAAAATAATAAGTACAGACTCATATTCTTTCTGACTGGTATCAGAGATGTCCCCACCACCTAAAAACACCAATTATATTCACCAGATTTCAATATGTCAGTTTTCATTGTAGTTGAAACAAGGTGATCTTTTTTAGGGTATACCCGGTATCAAATGAAGTGGCAGCTCCTTAAATTATTCAATTTCCAAATAAAAAATAATTCAAATAGAAATTAAAGGTTCCTTTACAAGCATACCAATCCGTAACTATGTATCATCCAAGGTTATTATGTGAGACATGAAATCAAATGGATCACATTTCTCCCAAACAGGAGTGTTTTGATCGGTAACATATGGTTCAAATATAAATTCAATAATGCTGCAGTTGTTGCCATAAACAGGGTGAAAACCTGTTTTCTGGTAACATAATATTATACCTCTTTTCCATCAATAGAGCAACTTATTACCAATTTATCATGTTTAGTATCCCTGGGAAAGTTGGTAACAGAAAGCAATCTTTGATACCGGGCATCCCTTTGCATATATATATGATACCGGTTATCCTCCAGTAAAGTACCTGCCTTATATCTGATGTCTCACTGTGGCTACAAAAGTGGACAAAACCACTTGAAACCTAGCAAAAACATAATCAGCATGTGCGGTAGTACATACAGGCTCAAATGACTGCAGTTCCATGCATTTAGAGTTGAATTTGAATATTTGGACTGGGATAATTAAAAAAAAAATCACTCTTCCACCAACCTGCATGGTTATCTCAAATAAGTCAGAAATTAAGTGGCAATATCCATAATAAAAAATGATTTACATTAGAAAAGAAATATATTTAGCACACAAAAACTAAGATTTCAATTCATTTCTTGTCTGAATTACAACTTATTTGGGTCTCAGACTAACACCCTTTCAAATATATCGGGCATCCCCTTATAATTCTCCACTGACTTGGACATCACAAATAAATCCGAAATGATAAATGATAAATAGAAAATGATTTACATCAAAGGAGAAATATATTTGGTACACAATTGATCTAATTTCAAGTCACTCCTTGACTAAATATCACCTCACTTGGCCAACACCAACCAACACCAACACCTTCTCAAATATAGCGGGCATCCCTCTATGTATACCAGGCATCTCCAAGAAGAGTACATGCTATCTAACATCTCACTGTGGCTACTTAAATAGGCACAATCACATGAAACTCAGTAACTACATGAGAAACATGTGTGGTAATGGATACAGGCTCTAAAATCAATGATAAAAACTTAATGTGATGGATCATAATATTTTTAAATAAGATTTTATGGTGGTTGAGAACATCAAACAAATAAAAGTTGTCATATCTCATTTCAAATGTTCTCACATGTTGGGGGAGGGAACTGGCCATGTTACAGCCAAAAATACAGATGATATTTAGGCACATGGTTATTATAAAGATTCTACCCTTCAGGGGATGCCCAGGGATTCCTGGTATTATGATTCTGAATCAAGTTTAAATAAATTGCATGGAAATAAGGCATAAAGCCACATCCATATATACAGTAAGACATAATATGTTGACATATTAAGTTTTATGGTGATTTTTAGGGTCACTAATGACTTAGTCAAGGGATGCCCGGTATCAGGGGATGCCCGGTATCATCCACTCTTATAATATACTTTGAAAAAGTATCTGCTGTGTTTATGTACCAATTTTTCAGTTGTACTTTGAATGAGACATTACAAGGAACGTTGAGACCTTATATGAAGACCCTATCAATAGTAGTAATGCTACTTTTCTATCATTTATCTCCCCATTGCTTCAATGGGGCGCCATTGACCGGAAGCAAAGCTCTCCTCTGCTTCCTCTTCCGGGTACCTCAGACGATCGAGTCACTACACTCACCCTCACTCCACGCTACTCCTCCAGAGGGGCAACAACTGTTCCCTTCCACCCACGCCAAAAGAAAGACTTTGTGAAAAGCAGGAGTGAGACTATCGAAGAGTTGGCTCCCGAACAACCACTTGAACACCTGGACAGCTTGTGTTGTATCCTATGCTTGTCCTATGTACTGATACGCCACCTACCATACACTGAATAAACTAGACTACCTACAACATGGCTTCCCTTGTGCTAGATACAACATGGTGGCAGCGGTAAATTCGTGATGTTAAGCCTCAAGGAAGAGGGAAAACAAGCAAAAAACCAGTGTAACAGTAGGAAAACAGCCTCTAGATAATCGATGCACTAAAAAGGGAAGTGAATCTGAAACCCATATTGATTGCCAGCTGTGTTTAGAGCCTTGTCTGAGATCCAGTTGTCCTAAAAACGTGGTTCCCTATTATCACTCACCAGCGAGGTTGCAGCCACACAGGAGGGAAGATTCAAGACAATATGAACTGCTATTTTAGGTGCTAAATAAACTCATAATCTGTGTTACAAGGTACCTGTGTTTATGTGCCTAATGAAATGCTATATTCCTGCCAAGAAGAGGAACCTGCATGGAATGAACTGTGATGATTATGCTATTTACTTGAGGTGCTAAATAGACTGATAAACTGTGGTATGAGTGTACCATTATACATGTGCCTGTGAAGTGCTCCAGTCCTGATAAGAAGAGGAACCTATAGACTGACTTTTCAATCGTTTTCAATGGAAAACAACTGAACCATAGTGAACTGATATTAAGCAGCAGAGAGAATATTGATTACCAATTTTGACTTATTCTATAATACTTGTCATTTGTTCTTGGTATTGCTAGAGTGTCAAACTGTATTTTCCAACTATTTTTATACTGTCTGCATATCATCAGATACTGTTATTCTTGCTGATTTCAGTATATTTCTCATGGTCTTTCAGAGTATTATTCAGTGAATTGTCTACTTATAGAGGAAGCAGTGCCTTCATATTTGTATTTACTCTTACACACATTGTCTACTATTTGTCTATCCCTCAACCATGGCTAGTTACAAAATTCCCACCCCTTCCCCCATGTCCCTCAAAGGTGATGTCACTCAGAACTGGCAAGAGTTTGAGTCTTCATGGGAAGACTACATCCAAGCAACGGACCTCAAGGCCCAACTGACAAGTCAAAACGATGATGGGGAAGAAGTGGAGAATATAGCCGGCATGGGAAAGGTTGCAGCCACTCTCCGTGCGGTGATGGGCCCGGACTGCAAGAGAGTCCTCAGTAACCTTGCGGGACTTGTAGCAGCAGACAGTGGGAAACCTGCCCGAATTATAGAACTTCTCCGGGATCACTTCATACCCAAAAGAAATGTTCTATACGAAAGGTTTGTCTTTAATTCCACAAGCCAAAACGCATCCGAGTCCATTGATGAGTATGCGATTCGCCTGCGGAAACAGGCCGACTCCTGCGAATTTGGGAACCTGAAGAACTCGCTCATCAGGGACCGACTAGTGATTGGCACTACAGACCAAGGCTGTCGGGAGCGCATCCTCCGAATGCGACCTGTCCCTAACTTAGACGCAGTGGTGGATACTTTGAGGGCAGCCGAAACTTCCAGGAAACACGAACGTATTATTTCCAATAAATCCGAGGCTGCAAGCGTGGACCACCTACGTTCCCAGGGCAAAGGCAAGGGACAACAGAAACGGTCGAAATTCCAAGGCCAACAAAACAACCACAACCCTAGGAGTGGGAGCCAGAAGGGCAAATCCAAACCCCAGAACCGTGGAGGCCAAAATAAATGCAAGTGGTGTGGAAAAATGACCGATCACGTTAAGAAAGACTGTCCAGCCGTAGACAGCAAGTGCCACATATGCCAGAGAAAAGGGCACTATTCTGTGGCTTGCTACTCAAGATCTTCTAACGAAATCGAAGAGTATGAAGAAGTGGTCGACACTTTCAGTCTGGAGGAAGTCAATGCCGTCACAGACGACTTTTGGTCAGTAGATGTCAGTGTGAACAAGCAGAAAACTACCTTCAAGCTCGACAGTGGATCAAAACTGACCATCATAGGTGACACTACACCATGGGCAAGAAAATCGACCCTGGACAAGTGCACCAACGATATTAGAGGCCCAGGTAGAGTACCACTTTCTCATCTGATCCTTGGGCAAATACCAGACGCAGAACTAAAGGTGGGCGACCGTGTTCACCAGGAACCAGTCTACGTCATGAAGGGACAGCTCAACAACCTGCTCTCAAAGAAGGCAATTGAGAGTCTCGGACTTCTGGTCCCAGATCCGGTAGTGTATAACACTGATACAGCCCCTGATTTCAGGAAGGAATTCCCTCAGCTTTTCAAGGGATTAGGCCTTTTAGAGGAAGCGTACCGAATACCCCTCAGAGATGGCGCTGTCCCGGTCTGTCTATATACAGCTAGGCGTGTACCTCACCCTCTACTTCCCAAGGTGAAGGAGCAACTCACCAAGATGGAGGAAATGGGCATCATATCCCAGGTCAAGGAGCCAACCGACTGGTGCTCAGGCATGGTGGTCGTCCCAAAGGCCAATGGAAACGTCAGGATCTGCGTCGACCTTACACCCCTCAACAAAGCAGTTAAGAGAGAAGTCCATCCAATGGTTACCGTCGATGAGAACCTCGCCAAGCTGCAAGGAAGTTGTCTGTTCAGTAAGCTCGACGCCAACTCAGGTTTTTGGCAGCTTCAGCTAGAACCCCAGTCACGTCTCCTCACTACATTCGTGACCCCGTATGGCCGGTTCTGCTTCAACCGCTTGCCGTTCGGTATCAGCTCTGCACCCGAAGTGTTCCAGCGCACTATGTCACGCATCCTAGAGGGATTGGATGGTATTGTATGCCATATGGACGACATATTAATCCATGGCCCATCCCAAGAACTCCATGATCAGCGACTGCGTAAAGTGATGACCAGGCTTCAAGAGAAAGGACTGACTCTGAACGAGAAGTGCGAATTTTCTAAGAAGAAAATCACATTCCTTGGACATGTTATCTCATCGGAGGGTGTTGCTGTTGACCCTGACAAAACCAAGGCTGTGCAGAACTTCCCAACTCCAACAACGGTCAATGAGCTGCAGAGGTTCAGCGGAATGGTAAACCAACTAGCCAAGTTCCTACCAAACCTTGCAACTCTAAATGAGCCTCTTCGTCAGCTGCTGAAGAAGGATCAACACTGGCTGTGGAGTGAACCACAGAAGAAGGCATTCAAGGAGATCAAGGATAAACTGACATCCACCGAAGTCCTGGCTCACTACGACCCAAACAAACGCTGCATCGTAGCTGCTGACGCCAGCCAGAGTGGCCTTGGGGCCGTTCTGCTTCAAGTGGACAAGGAAGGAAACAGAAGACCCATCTCCTATGCATCACGATCTCTCAGCGACGCAGAGAAACGCTATGCTGTTATAGAGAAGGAAGCACTAGCATCAACATGGGCATGCGAGAAGTTTACAGACTATATACTTGGGACCAAATTCACCCTCGAAACGGACCATCGACCACTGGTACCACTACTGTCCTCTACAGATCTGTCGAAATTACCAGCTAGAGTGATGCGATTCAGACTCCGTATGATGAAGTATGCTCCCGAGATCGTATACGTCCAAGGTAAAGACCAGACAACAGCGGATGCCCTATCCCGTGCACCATCTAGTGCACCAACGAAGAAGGAAATGATCCTTGTGGAAGAGGCGGAGGAGATTAAAGATGTGATGATGAAACATCTACCAGCTTCTGACCGTCGCCTGCAAGAAATAGCAGTAGCCCAGGATCATGACTCCATTTGCAAACAAGTTAAGTCGTATTGCATCAATGGTTGGCCACCCATCATGCCAAACTCTACCCTACTCCGTCCATACTGGGACAAGAAGCATCACCTAACAGTCAACGACGACTTGCTGATGTACGACACTCGCATCGTCATACCCCAGGAACTACAAGCCCACTGCCTGGAACAGATCCATATGGGTCACCTCGGAATGACCAAATGCAAGGGTAGAGCGTACAACTCTGTGTGGTGGCCCTGTATCACAAGCCAAATCGAGGCCATGTGCAACAGGTGTAAGACTTGCACTCTTCATCGCCCTGAACGGATGGAACCTCTCCTTCCACTCTCCCCAGCCGAGAGACCATGGGACAGAGTTGCAACAGACCTGTTCGAGATGGACAAGAGACAGTTTGTGGTCATTGTGGACTATTACTCCAGGTGGATTGATTTTAAAGAGCTTACCTCAACCACTTCAACAGCTGTCATCCGAGTCCTGTGTGAGATATTTGCTACTCATGGGACCCCAAACGTTGTGGTATCCGACAATGGACCACAATACTCGTCCAGAGAGTTTGCTGAATTCGCAAATGAGTGGGGCTTCACACATGTGACCTCCTCTCCAAGGTATCCAGCTGCAAACGGAGAGGCAGAGAGAGCGGTCCAGACTTCTAAAAACATCCTGAAGAAGAACTGCAATCCATATCAAGGACTCTTAGCATACAGGACGGCACCCCTCCACAATGGCAAGACACCAAGCCAAATGCTTATGTCTCGACATCTCCGCACCAACCTACCATCAACCAAAGCCAGCCTAACACCGGAACTGGTCGATCAAGAGAGCCACCTCCAAAAAGAGGAGAAGTACAAAGCAAAGTACACGGAAGACTTCAACAAAAGACACCGTGTTGTTGCCTTGCCTCTGCTCCACTCTGGAGATCAAGTCTTCATAAGAGACCAAGGCTGCTATGGCAGAGTAAAAGAGCAGGTGAAAGAACCACGCTCGTACAAGGTCGCTCTGGACAACGGACGGGATGTCAGGAGAAACAGAAGGTCACTGATCCATACTGGGATTGACACCAGCAACCCTGCCGAAGAAACTCCGCCGGTTCTAGTGACACCCCAGCCCAAACCCTCAACTCCTAGAAAGGTCATTTCCAGGCCTGTCCCCAGCCCTACCAAAACCAACAGCCCTGCCAAGCCCGACACTAACCCTCCAGTTCCCACTACCTATCAAACCCGGTCAGGTCGAAATGTTCAGACAACCCAAAAACCTGATATGGTTTATTTCTAAGAGATAGAGTATGGTACAGATAAGCCTATTGATCTGTTAACAGTATTTTCTAGTCGTTGAAAATCTATGTCATCTAAAGTCAAATGTTATATCAAAGATTGAATCTCAACCAAAGGTTTTTATTGAATATACCTCTGTACTTAAAAAGGGAGATGTTGTATCCTATGCTTGTCCTATGTACTGATACGCCACCTACCATACACTGAATAAACTAGACTACCTACAACATGGCTTCCCTTGTGCTAGATACAACAGCTTGTATGTCCAATATTGACACTAGCTTATTATTATACAACCAAGGACGAACAATAGACTTCAGTCTATTTAATTTATATCATTCAACATTTCAAATTTATTTCAATATAGAAAATAAAAACCAGTTGTGCTTCCAGCTTTGCGTTTGAGTCAATGTCAACAGAAAATGATATGTGGGACATGCCCGGTATCAATTCTAAACACATTTGTCTCAACATCCCTGCCCCCACAGTCCTAAATATTTGTTGAATTATGCATATATGACATTTCTGATCAATAACAACTAACTTAACATGACTTAACTTAACTATTGAGAAACAATTATTAAATGTGGATAGACATCAAGTTCAAAGATAATGGTACCGGGCATCCCCTCTTCGATTCTTGTTAACTGTTATATAGGCTATGTTACTCCTTCCTTTAACCCATGACAGAAATATGCTTCACTAAGAATGATTGAAAACACCTTTTTAAACATACAAAAAATGATTAGACAGCTGAATATGTCCAAGAAATCTCAGGAATACCCACCCAATCACTATATGTGGTGGTCGACATGGTTCCCAGAAGTTAACATAGAGTTTGTTTGTTTGTTTTACTTTATTTTTTTTGTTTTTATACATCTTTATTAAACAGTATCCTGCTGTTTTACTTTATTTGGCTAATGCCCTGTCAGCTAGTCTTAATCTCCCGAGTAGTGGGAGGTTTCAAGACTCTACTGGACACGGTGGTAGAGCTATAGAGTCTTGAACATGTGACAACAGTTTGAATGTGTCTCCTAGTTGTTTCTTTCCTGCCATACCGGGTATGCCCAAATGTACCGGGTATGACCACCCTATCATTTGCATTCATATTGCCATGATAAACTGTTTTAGAAGAATGTCATTTGGAGTATATATGAAGATACATACTGGGATTACATATACGGAAATTTAGTACTGTAGTACCAGTGGAACTGAGTTTCCATTAAAATAGGTTACAGGGCGTATACCTGGTACGAAATAGTATAAAATCTGCGGTTTGGTAAACATTGAATCATGGCCCTGTCAATGTCTGCATTACTGGCTAAATTGTATCAAGATTGCATTAGTGACATATTAAAGTGTATTTTAGGTATTTTAAATCAGATGCCACGGATATATTCATAGCCAGTATACTAGAATCTATGTTTGATACCGGGCATACCCTAGTGACTTCTGAATATTGGAGATTTGAGTATAGGACTGACATACAGAGAGGAGAGCTAATAGAACGTTAAAACCTAACAAAGTTGTCATGAATGAAAAGAAATGAAATGAAAGGAATGAAACCCGGTGAAATCTGGTACTTAGAATGCATACTTTTTTAGGAAAGGAGGTACAATATCAAAAAGTAATGAATTCTGAGGTGTCTTTACAAGAATCTCCACATTGAAAGTGATTTCTTTTTCATACAAAACTTACAAAAAAGTATACTAATGTGCACATTTTCATAAAGCTATGGATGTCTCCTTTCCAATGATATCAGGGGCATTAGGATTTATTCATTTGTTTGCAATACCCATTCAGTATAATATGCAAAGGTTGCAAATTCCAAGGAATTTCGCAATTGTACATTCTAAAAATATTTGACCCACTTGATTATGAAATTTATCTCCATCCCAAGAGCGATATTATATGCAACAGTGTCGCCACCTGCACACAAGGAACCAATCTACGGCTGGTTGGGTATTGTTTGGGTGAAATACAGCCGGAGGATGGATAATCTACCCTCTATCCACGTTGAGTTGCTTGAAAATTGAGAAAATAGTCATTCAGTGGCATTTTCTTCAGAATTATATTATTAAAATACTATTCTTTCACCAATCTGACATTGTGAATACATTACTAGAGCTGCGAATAGCCTCTATCTGATACAACATAATTTCCCCGTGTTGTAAATAGGGGATAGTAATGGGCCAATCCAAGAATTTGTTTTATAACGACAACAATAATACAACGCTTAGCGGTTTCTTATTCATGTTATGGAAATTTAATAAGAAAGGCAAAGGCTGTGCAACTAGAGGAAGAATCACAAAATACCCAAACAATTACTCTCTTATGGAGCTTTAAGAGTACCCCCGCCTAACAAATGGGAAACAATCTATTTCCTATTGACTTGGAGTTGGAGAGTAGTGGGTGGGCTAATAAAGCAGAGAATGGGCACGATACGGACATCCTTTTATCTCGGACTTCATACCAAACAGACTAGCTGGTCTTTCCAGCAAATAATGGAACATATTAAGGCCAAGATAAGAAAAGTGTTGTTACAACCAACAGCTGAATGGGAAAGTGTATTAATACATGTATATTCTTCACATCCCATTCATTCATGATATAAATATACAGGCCTAATGTCTATAATTATTATTATATGTTGAATTATGGAAAAAAATGATGCTGGTGATGATCATTCAAAGATTGTCTGTGACAGTAAGCCAATTACCTAACTAATTTAGAGAGTGCCCCTCCACACATGACCCCTAAATCTCTTGACAAACATGGATCAAGACTGAACCAACTCATGATAGGGCGTGCAAAGCTAACTGGACATTGCATCTCTTTCCTCGAGTACTTCAAAACAGAACAATGGAATAAGAGGTAAAGATTTAATTTTCATAGTTTGTGGTAAATTTCTAAGGGAATATTAGAAACCTTTAGACTTAAAGTCGTCAAACTGCGAGGGAAAATAGAAAATACCTAAAAGAGAGGCACGTTTATGTCCATCAGTAGAATCCACACACACGTTTTTCTGTGTTTTTTTTTAGAATTTCTCGGGAGATAGACACCTCATATTCTAGAACTATTTGATTGAAGTTCCTTCAAACATGGCGGAGTTTTTGTAATGTACAGTGAGGCATTTCTTTGTTAAGCAATGAAAATGTGCACTATGCAATTGTCAAAACTGATATTGTCATAAAATCGGTTGTTTTCATTTTTAATAATGAATACCCTATACCTTCTCAATACCCTATACCTTGTGTACGCGTGAATAGGCTTGAATGGGTTGCTAAATAGTGGAGACCGAGAAAGAGCTCCACAGGTGACTTTGAGTCTCCCGCACTGTATTTAATGTATGTCTGCTAGTAGTTTTAACATACACGTACATACTGGACATACTGTATAATATACTGAAAGCATTTAATGGTATTTTGCAGTTATCGATTGCAAGTCTTAATAGACCCGCACCGGTCTATCGATATATATATAGAGATATCAATGCACGCAATAATAGACAACTTATTTTGTACGTGGCACAATTGTTTTTACTTTTTTGCATGGTTTGTTTTGACTCCAGGGCTTCATAGAAGTCCAACCGAAATTCTCGTAAATTTTTAAATTCTCGTAAAAAAAATAATAAATCAACATTAAATAATTGATAATTTCCTACAGATGAGTAAATTTGGTAAGGATTTTGTACTATAGCAAGAATACCATATTGTGGAGTACCATAGTGCGGAGTACGAGGTGCATCAGGTGAGTATTGTTCACCAAGTACTTCACGCTGTGGTTTCTTGCTTTTATTCCACTAGTTCATGCAAAACAAAATAAGAATTTCCTTGCTTTCATGTCAAACATTCGGTGCAGTTTCTCATTCTGACGCCACTTCCGGTAAAAAAAAGACGCCTATTTTCGCTTGAAACTTAAATAAAATCTGATTTTACCTGATATTTTTACTGCCAGCTATTTAGGGATGGACAGAATTAAGCATTTGACTAATTATTTCAAGTAGATGGGCTTGAACTAATCTAAAATCAATAAATGAACTTTCTTTTTGTTTTTTAAAAACTTTTATTTTCTTTAACCTGCCGTCTGGGCATTTACAATGTTGAGACTTTTTCTGTGGCTGCCTGTTGGTAAAAAGGAAGAAAAACATAACCATATGTATTACATAGAGAAAAAGCAGACGAAGCATTTGTGAATTGAAACATGGGATATATATATATATATATATGGGAAGGAGAGCGTACATCGAGGATCCGCTTCGCGCGAAGGGGGAGGGGGGGGGGGGTAGGGGGTCATCACATTAAATTTACCAAATCTCCCCGGTTTTGAGCTTTTTAGACCATATTGGCGTTTGTCTTTGCTCTTTATTTTAGGTATTCAATACGTTTGTCTATATCGGCTTTTAGCCTACTCTATATTATTCTTTCCTCCTTGCTAACCTTGCGGCGAAAAGCTTGAGAATATATAACGACCATACATCTTGCCCTTAATTCATGCATGAGTAATATTTCTTTCACTAAACCCTTTGCAAACAGCTTCTGTCTATGTACAAAGACTTAATTTGTAATATAATCCAATTTATAATATGTGAATTTTTTGTTGTTTTTACATCATCATCTTTATTCAATTTATCAACAAAGCTTTCCTTTCGCCTAAGCATATCGACATCTGGATATACATGCTCCTATTCCTGTTGGACATAAGACGTTGCAATCAAATACACGATGGGTTTAACATTACCAAATGGAAGATCATAAGGAGCCTACTTCTAGTAGACAATATATGTGAATTTATGTTCCTCATGTTGATACCGAACGCTATATGCACAGGATTAATTTCTATTTCATTTAACTTTTTGTGAAAGATTTTGTCACCTTTACTGTCGATATTTAAATGACCACTTTCATAAATCCATTCTATCAGTTTCTTCCACATATGCTTGGTTTGATCACAAGAGACCAAAAAGTGAACTATATCATCCACCCCAGAGCAAAAATCGCACTTATCGTTTTCTTTATTCTGAATATTTGTTAAATATTTGTTACATGTTAGGGTTTTGTGTAGAATTTTATATTGGAGAACCTAGATTCTGGTTTCTGACGTTACCTTATAAGGTAGCATAAAATCTTTTTTCCAGTCCACCTCTTCGAATTGTTGGTCTGTGAGGTTTAGTAAGGTTTGCCACTTATCCAATTTCTATCCTTTAACCTTTTTGCTCTGGATTGGAGCCTGATACACATCTGAACATTCGATGAGATTTAACCATTTTCCTCCAATGTAACAATGGATGGAGTCTTTTTCAATTGAGGTGCTTTGTTGTTTCACCTTGTTTAACCATCTCTTTGGTATAGCAATCGCTATCTCCTTTCTATGATAGAAACTGGGTAAAAAATTATAATTCAATGCTATATCTTTGGTGGTCATTACATTTCCATTTTCATATAAAATATCTCCAACTGAGGTTTTATACCCATTTCTTCCCATTTGGGAGGACATATCATTTTATTCTTATGTGTTTGTTATACCATAGTCTTTCTTTGACTATCTGATTTGCTGTCTGTGGCTCATGTATAGCATAAGCTTTGTTCCATACCTTGAATAGCTCTGTGTAAAAATTGTTTAAACATTTTTTTGGGCCACTTCTGTCTAACAATACATGATCTAGGCCCTTTTTTCAAAGTGCTCCAACGCTTTAAACCAATGTTGACTATACCACTGCTGAGAATTCTTTTAACCAACATAATTTTATATATTGTATGTATTTCTTCTATTAATCTTAAACTTAGGCCCCCATTTTCTATCTTTTGGGCCAAGAAGGCGACACTAATAGGACGTGCTGGTCCTTTATATACAAAGTCCAACATTATTTTGTTAATCTGTTTGATAAGAGGATCGCAGAATGAAATACATGACATTACATGCTGGAAAATGGGTAGCAGAAAGACATTACACACCAGTACTCTTCCTTTCATAGTGAGAAATTTGTTGCTCCAGTCATTTATAATATTGTTAACTCTAATAATTAGCTCATCGCTATTTATAACATTTTCTCGTTTTTGGGATACAGTAGTTTCACACCTAGGATCTTCATTTTTTCGACCCATACACTTTCTTTCAAGGACGCCTGTACGATTTTAACTCCACCTATTAAAGCCCTTTTGATTTTGCAGCATTTAGCTTTAACCCTGAGGCTTTTGCAAAAGGTTTTACAATTCGTATGACCTCTACTAGGAATTTTTCATTTTTAACAGTAATTGACATATCATCAGCGAATTGGGTTATTTTAGCCTCTATACATCAGCTAAGGTTACACCATATACCCTCTCAGATCTACGGATCTGTTCTGCCAATTTCTTCACGACAATTGTGAAAAGGACAGATGATAGGGGATCCCCTTGCTTCTTTCAACGTTGGATAATAAACCAAGGAGATAACCTACCATTGTTAGTTGTAAGTAACAGCTTTGGAATCCGACAAAAGAGTCTGGATCCATAAGATAAAAACATAATATAATTTATATAATGAGCCTCTATAGAGGCTCATTATATAAACAATTTTTTATCTTAACGATTTTTTTTATAAACGATTTTCTTTTCTTAGGAAAGGCATTTCCTAATTAAGAAAAGGCCGCTCTATTCTATAGAATCGTAGGCTTTAGAGAAATCCAATGATGCCACAATGCCTTGTCCTCCCGACTTTTCAAGAACAGAAATATATATCATAAATTTTACGCACAGCTCTACCTATATATCTATTTTAAATAAAAAATACTTCACTGGTTATGAGAGTGAAGTATATCGGATATAACTCACTCTCACGGCCAAATTGTGGAATAAACATCGTACATGCTAGCTGAGAATGCAGCTTTAACGGTCTGGTTGTCGATTCTGTCTGTGTGTGGAGAAACTGAGGCAATAGAGATCATATATTTATTTTTCATGTTGCAGGACAATCTACAGTCATTGAAGAAGGTAGACAAAGGAGCCATGCCTTCCTATCAGCAAGTCTTACCCCTAGATGGGGGATGGGGTTGGATGATTGTAGTCTCCGCTTCAATCATGATGTTTTGTGTGAATGGTACGGATCGAGTGCAAGCACAGACGTATGAAATCTTCATGCAAAAACTCTCACATGGACAGGGTAAATGGTGTGTTTGGGCCGTTGGTATGCAAATAGGCCTAAGGTATCTACTAGGTCAGTTTTTAAATTTAATTGAACTATTATAAACATACACAACATAAAGACACCAGCGTTCGATTGAAACTATTTTATAATCACCTGTGCATAATCCAATGTGTTTTTCCCAATCGCCACCGCTAACTTAAAGCCGGTACTAGTACCTGGTAATGCTTACCTTGTTAATTCATTCTTACTATATTATGAAAAATGTGCTATTTTTCTTCATGGTCTACCATTTCAAAGCCCCACTGGGCACAATTCTCTGCCATGCATTTGGAGCTCGTGCAGTAGTGGTATCTGGAGGGATTGTTCGTACAATTGGAATACTTTTATCTATTTTTGCCAAGAGAAGTTGGCAAGCTGTTATCACCTTTGGTTTACTTGGGGGTAAGTATTCAATGACTTTTAAAAATTAATCTTTACTCAGGAAGTATTATAATTGTATGGCATATAATGCCAAAATTGATTCCGCATTTATTTTGGGAAATAGCAATAATTATGTTGCCAGTACAATTCAATCATGATGAATGTAAAGGCAGGGAACGGTAATATAAATACCCGAAGAATTTATACATATATTTGGTTATTCCGCTTTCAGGCCGTCGCATTTAAACAATTCAATAACCAAAAAACGCTTGTTCACAATGTGAATGTATTCTAGGGTTGCCTTCCAACATACTAACAAATTATATATTATTGGCTTAACATAACCATTTCCATATTAATTTTGCAAACCATCATTTCTTCTACAAGTTTGATACCTCTGTACAGCACTGATTGCATATTCCATCAACTATTCTTTGTTAACAGGAATTGGTTCAGCCATGGCCTTTGCTCCCACTATCACCATCCTTAGGTCCTACTTCGAGAAACATAGGATGCTAGCCTTTACAATAGCTGCGAGTTGTATGGCGGCTGGTCATTTTGTTCACCCTCTGATCATGCAAGTAGGTTTTGATCTCTATGGTTCGTCTGGATTCTTGTATGTATGGGCAGCAGTAGCACTTCATGTCTGTGTGGCCGGTGCACTGCTAAGACCTCTAGAGGAGAATTACAACACTACATACCGCCAACTGGAAAACCCAGATTGTAGGAATCTAGAAAGCTTTGTCGGTGGAGAATATGAATCTATTGAACATACTCACAGTGTTTCCCCTAAAAATGTTGACCTCCCCTCGGAAGATGGGAGCCTCCAGTCAACATGTCAAACAGACAAAGAAATGAGGGATTCTACACAGAAGGGCCAACAAGGGCATTCTTTGAAGGAAAGTAATACTTTGCTGGAGAAGAAGGGAAGAGGACAAATTATAAAAGAATGCTTTTCAAGGTTATGGCCTGGGAGAAGTGGTGTAGCATTTATGGTGACAATATTCACGAGTGCCATAGGATACACTCCAGTCATATTGTTCAGTGTGGATATACTCATGGAAAGGGGCGAGGTGATGGATAAGGTTGTCTTTGTAACGATTATCATCAACACATTTGATGTTATATCCCGACTTTGCATAGCTTTCATATTCGATAGAGATCGTTTCAAAGCTTACAGAAAAAGACTGTTCATGATTTTCCCCCTAACAACTTGTTTAGCCTCTGTGGGATTTGCACTTACAACAAACATTTATTTTTCTTATATCTTCTTTGCGATCGGAGGGATCAGTATCTCAAATATAAATGGAATATGCTATGTAGTCCTAAGTGACCTAGTGAGCTTGGAAAGCTATCCAAACATGGTTGCTTTAACAGGGGTTGTGCAAGGCACTGGTCATCTCTTTGGATCCTTTATATCAGGTAGGTCTATATTTCGAGGAAAAATAGTAGTACGTACCTTCTTAAATTCATTTATGATCAGTGGACGAACACCAGTAATGATTTATTAATACAATATTCAAGGCGACTTAATTGATCACGGGCTATGTTCAAGATATAGTATTATATTACATAATAGTTATAACCGAGCAGATTTAGCTATTGATCATATTTATAGCGAGGGGTTTCTTTGTCTTGTATAACCCCAGTATCTCTTGAAAAGCAACATGGGTAGTTAAGAGGGACAAAAAAGAATGTGAAAGTTAATTTTAGAAATGTCAAGATAACTGTACCTATATCTGTAAAATATAATGCTTTGCCTTTTTGCAGGAGTCATTTACGATGCATGCAGCTCCTATGAATGGACACTGGTGTTTGCAGCGATAGTCTTCTTTGTTGGTTTTCTCTCCATGGTTATTGATGATTTCTGCGGCAGGAAAACAGACAATTAACTTTTCTTAATTCGGTTGAGAGATAGGAAGCAACAGATTTTGTAATGAACCGTTGAATTATCTTCAGTTATGTTACTAAATCTGAGCAAATCTCACAATATTTTGTTTGAGGTCTGCAGCTGGTTATACCCATCATATATGCAGTGTAGGTTCTGATAGCAGTCGGATTAAAGGTTTATACGAGGAGGCCACCTAGTGATTATCAACTGCTTCAGATATCCCAGTATTCTCAGAATTGTGACGCATATACTATCAACCATTCCTAACCATTACTAAGGAGTAGTGATTGTTGGCAGCACCAGGGAGGTATATACAGAGGGAGTGATGTCTCAGGGATGATACATGTGTGTCCACCAATTCAATAGTTGGGACTAATGCCACTACTACTAGCGCCAATTATTTATAAGTGTGTCAGTAGTATGCTGTTGCTGGAAAAGGGCAATCAAATCAAACCTACCTGGGCTAGGTGGTACTAGTGCCAACAACAGTACTGCAGCGTCACCTGGCATGCAGTGGCTAGAATCACTGTGCCGTGACTACTCCATCTGTATATACCTCCCTGGCAGTATGAGACACTGAAGCAGATATCTTGACATTTAGAAAAACTTTTACCAACTGCGCAACATGATCTCAAATTAAATATTTTTTACTGGCCTCCCCTTTTATTTCTTTTCTCCGTGTTAAATAATTATAGATAAATAAAGTCTTCATACAATCATGTGTTTCCTATTCAAACTCATATTATATTTGCTGATAAAGATTTTGAAATCTCCACACCAACGAATTTTGAATAATTATTCATATTATTGATATAATGGTCGCTCATCACGGAATGAGTACACAGGGTTTTAGGGTCAAATTCTAAATTAATTGAAACTACTAATCATTACTACCATTGATTGTAGGCCTACACTGATTTGAAAGTCAGCAGCCAACGTTGGGAACACTAATCTAAACAACTGGTAACACCAATATAAAACAAAAACTATGCCCGTAGCAGCCAAAACCACGAAAACGTTACATTCAGCGTTGACATGTTATCCTTGTCTTCTGACACTTCTGGGATGGTTTTCTTTATTACTACCATCAGCAAATGCCAATGAGGGAAGAATTCCCATGATTTTGAGTCAATTACTTAGTCCTATAAAAAAATTGTTCTATTTTGTTAATTTCATAATGCTTCATTCTCACACTGCTGTCTCTAGGGAAAAGAAAAAATGTAGCCATTTACATCATTAATTTTAATATACTCAGCCCCATCTACAACTTCAGATCTTGTGACGCTACATTTTCCCTACACCACACGATTTTCAGCCTTCAAAGCATAGACTTCTTAATCCCCCTATCATTGTAGTCTTATTTGAGCCTGGAATATACAGTCATGATGCATGATGAAAAAACAAAAGATAAATAAAGAAAAGGAATTTACGCAGTGGCTTATATTACCTAGATGGTAATTTCACCGATCAAAATTAGGGTATGAAAACGGGTGTATGTGGCAGTGAGGTACCTTTAGCCTATTATTAGCAAAAATCTATTTGTGACCGTGGAAAAGACATACTAAGTGTAGTGGTTTTGATATGTAATGACTACTTTTCCATATATATATATATATACTCTGTGTAATTTAACTTTTTACCACTAGGTGTCACTGTTCTATATAAATAACTTACGTTACCTGGACAGGTGCTTTAGTGGTCTCCTCTTGTGATACAGTTTTCCTTTTGGTTCACACATTATATTAACTTCTTTTCTATCCTGCCATGTCTTTTATAACAATAGGATGTACATTGTATTGTGTATGATCTTTATTCTCATCTGTACTGTATGGCAGGACAAGTCCTTTTACACCTGTTTACCTACCTGTGGTTATATGACTATCTTTTATCTGTAATGTCAATAAACGCCAACACTACAGGCCTATGAGCTATTCCTCAGGTGTTACTTTACAGTAGCTGTGAAGGGTTAAGGAATAAAGAAGGTTCAAATATCAATTTATCTCCTGTCTATGTTCCTGATCAGAATAATCGTGGGTCAAGTGTTTCTACCATTATTTTGAAGATATTCTTGATTTTGCTGAATTCTTTCCAACTGTGTAATTCACCATATACGATATATGTATAAATGTCACAAATGTATCATATTATCATTAAAATGTGAATTGTATTGTTTTGAATTGAACCAACGATATTTATATTGGAAATTATTCTACCTGTATGAGAGATTTCTTATCTTATTGTGGTGTTAACAGCTGATACAGATATCAATTAACATGTCAGACTATGACTGAAACCCCAAAATGACACATTTAGTTGTGCATCATATTTTTAATTGTGTGATAAAATCACCATTCACTGAAATGCCATTCAAATCGCATCTGGCGTACACCTATTTGTCACAAATAATTGTCCGGGAAAAGAGTCTAACAGACAAGAGCTTCAAAAGCAGTCTGCATACATAATCCAATGACGAATTACTAGTTACATTCTAAGGATCTATATAAAAATGGCATGTCATAGCAATATGTTCCTAAAATCAAACTTTGAATGGCTATATCGTAAAAGGGTTTTCTACCAAGAACGGCTGGTAAGAGCAAAATTAATCCTTCAATCCTGTAATTAATCCTTTTCAATTTTTAGAAATTATAGTATTATGTCCCTGGCGCAGCGGAGCCGAAACATTCGACGACAAAAGAAAAATAAAAGTACCTACGGAACTTGTCATGTTCACTTTTTCAAAACAACGTCAACAATTAACTTATTAAAAGCTTTCGATAATGGACACCTTCTTGAAAAATCCATTATCAGGATGCAACCTAAATCTTACTATCAGGACAACTGGGTCAAGGTTATGTCAGTTATTTCGGACAGAGGATACATCACAAAGGAAATAAAGTCTCTGAGAATTGTATATTATATTATATTGCGATGAGGGTATTGATGGTTAAGGGGAAATATTTAAAGTCATTTTGTGGACTTTTTCGAACATTTGGATATCACAGTATGTAATATAGGGCGAGATCATTATAATCTCATACAGTTATCAGTGTCCCATAACGAGTCTTCCTATCAGTCTAGTGCTGTGTCATTATGTTTAACTACAATGACGTCAGATGACGTCAGAAACATTAACGTCTCAGCCAATAGGAGAGTTGCTTAGAGACCGCTCTGGCAAAAACAAAAGCAATAAAATGATATCTGAAATATAAGTTAAATACACATATTGAAGGCATTTTACTACACAATATAGCATCGCGAATGTAAACATAGTATATAACCGCATGATATTCAGGTACATGTGGGCTGAAGCGCCCACTCTTATTAATTTCATACCTGAGAAAAATAAACATAAAAAACATCATTAACACTACCACCGCTGGATGAAATAACCTACCTAGAAACATTCGTCTGATATAGAGGATCCCAACGGTACTAATAAAATATCTACTATCTTTACAAAATAATGTATTGAATTGAATGATGCTTAATTAGCTGTACATTCGTTGTATAAGTATCGTGTATATATAACACGCCTTGAGAAGTATTAGAAATTCCAAGGAGACCAATTATGTAAATATATCGAATATTAAATTCATGAGTATGGTCAATTATAACCATCAAAACCGTTGACTAGACTAAGATGGAGTCATATCTACTCACCTCTACCAAGAATAGATATGAACAATTGTGTAAAGCCTGGAACTTTCATTTCTCACTTTTCATCCTTATTCATATACGCAATAGCTAAAGGTTTTTTTTAAACATAATGTGTTAATCAATTAAACAAACATTATATAAATCCCCACTGTATGTAAACCAATATAATTGCTGTCGTAACTCAACCCAACATAACGAAAACCACTCCCATGAGTAAGCGTGTTTTGAATAATTTTCTGAATAAAACGACTGTGCAAAAAGGATAAGATAATAGCCACTTGTTATTACAAGTTAATGATCCACTCAAAGCGTTGCTTTGCGTGTTGTGTAGGCTTACATGTTCGTAGACAACCCGATCAATACATCTTCTCTTAAAAATAATTTTAAAGTACCGCCGTCAGGACAATGGTACCGCAATAGGTTCTTTTATCAAATAAAAACGTATTAATTTTTTTTGTAGTACAGAAATATCCCTAGTATCCATTAATACAACCTTGATAGAAGCATTTGAAACGTCCGAAATAGGCTCAATTTAAGATACGTGACTGTATTTAGAGATTTGGATCTAATGAGGACAAGCCTATTTCTGCTATATATCATTGTAAAATTTTTTAATGAGAATGACCACGGTGCACTCGCAATGCAAGCATGGCAGGCAGGATTCTCTCATGAGTGACGTCCCGTGACGTCATGAATCCCCCGAAGATGTCTGCCTGCATTAAACATCATAACCCAAGATTGTAAGCCCTCCATACCAGGACTCCTATTATTCACCATAATTATGTAATTGTTCGAACTTAGCAGACATTGATTTTACCTCAAGAAGTAGGGATAGGGCTATAATTGTTCTGAAGGCGGTATATGTTCTTTTAAACGATGGGATTAGTTGGTGATATAGACCAGAAACGATGGAGAGCAAAGAGAAACGCATGGCGACATCCTCTGATGGAAAACACTGCATAGAGACACAACAAACCCACTATGGGATTCGGAGACAGCGGAAGTAAGAAATTGTCTATTTATAAAACAGACAGGATTAATTTCTTGTCTGTAAAGCATTTTCCGACAGAACTTGCTTGTACAACATGAACTATTTGAAATTCTAGCACAAATATTAACGGACATTTGTAAATAGTTAATGGTCTAATGGTTTAATGTTACTTCTCTGAGAATTAAGTTGAGGATTTCTTGGTTACTTGCTATGCATGTAGTGTTTTTTCTATAGTTAACAATAATTGCGTATATTTTAATGGAATGCTAGCTATTCGGCGTGACGGATGCTCTTCATAAAGAAAAAAAGAGTCTGAGAATCTGTGTGTATACATACGACGTTCCCTGGTTCATTAGCGAGAACGGTTAATTTAGTCATGAATCCAGCAATTGATGATAATGGTTTCTAAGACTAGTAGTCTAATCTAAGAAAGAAAATAAGTACCGGTAACAACACATGATAGAGACGATTCAAACTTTACCGTATTTCCATGAAACGAGACCTCGCACAGAATATTCTTATCAAACTCAGCACTTTTTAGGATCAAATGCTCCAGAGGGAGCATAGCACTTATATATGATATGCCCTAGATTACTGTATTCATGGTGCTATCCGTTCAAACATCTGTCGATGTTAAACCCTGTCATTCATGTGCATACGCCAAGAAAAATAATAGTTTTAGTATACAATCACTGGCTTCCATGCCCAGCAGACAATCGGGTTCGTTCCGTTAGACCGACGGAAGAATTTAAGTTTCTTCCGATTAAACTCAGCCCTGTATGTACATATATCGCATTAGAGCAATGATTGGGAGATATAGGATCGATATCACGGGTCACACGAGGTGATAGAACAAGTATTCATTGTTTAATAGTTGGATTATTCCGCACTGCTGGCTATCATTTACAGGGAATTGTTACCTGCCATTCCCTCTCTCCCACTCGCTGGGATTAGTTGGTGATATTCACCAGAAACGATGGAGAGCAAGGAGAAACGCATGGCAACATCCTTTGATGGAAAAGACTGCAAAGAGACACAAAAACGCCCACCATGGGATTTGGATACAGCCTTAAGAATAATTGGACCTCGAGGAAGATGGCAGATGGGAGTTTATGCTTTAATATGCCTTATGTATACTACACTCGCCTTTCATTTCCTTGCCTTTGTTTTCCAAGGTAGGTGCATGGCTTGCCATCTTATTGAATATTAGAAAAAAAACCCACAATAGTGATATACTAAGTATATGTTGCAGATGTGTTAATGCGCTTTATAATTGGGCAGCATCTTCTTTAAGAAGCTATATCTAATGTACCGGTATTTGCATTCCACGAGATGCATAGTAAGTACGACGATGTGGAAACGGTCCGTCTCTTGGCAAAATTCCTAAAGTAAAGGCTTTGTAGGGACAATTCTTCATTGGCTTGTAAATAAGCCCTTATTAAGGATGAAACACCCTTGACCTTTTGAGTCAGTCCATCGTTTTATTGTTTCAAGGTGAATGCATCTTTTATCGCTATGTTCCCATACAACCAAGGTTCACCAGTGCATTTCTGATGAATATCTCAACTTTAACTTTAGTTCAGTTTTTCAGTCAATGCGGTTCTCTTGGTGGAGTATTTTATCCCAGTTTTAGCCATACAGCAAATATTTGAACCCGCCCTATTTGATACAACTCCGTTATACATATATGGATGATAGTAAAATTTATTGATCGGCAAAGATAACTGATATGATAATGGCCCTCACAGGTCCCTTTGAGTTTTGTTGATAATCGGAGTAGGTCATTAGATAAGACAGGAACAGACATGTTGGAAAATTTCTCATATCAAAAGAGATATCTCGAGGAAAAACAGGAAGTGAAGGGGGAGGGGGTGGGGGGAGGGTGGAGGAGTACATTCTCCTCATCGTAGAATTTGAAGTCTATGGCAAGAACCACACTTATTAATTAGCAACATTACATTGTCCGATGTCGGAATTAGGTAATAACCGTACCTTTGAAGATAATTTCACCATTTCAAATTAATTTGTCAATAAGGAATACGCATACTTGAGACAGAAAGAATATAAATAGAAATTTTACCGTTACTATGTCAATGTATAAGATAATATGTACTTGTGAATTGAAATTGTAACAGTGAAAAAGAAATTGGGTAACTGTTGTATACATGTATATGTATGTATACTGTATTCCAAAGTTAGACAAAGTTGATCTGGGATTTACATAATTCATATTTTACAATAATTACAGTTTACAATAAAAGTATTTTCTTCATATACTTATATAACTTCTTCAATAATATAGTCACAGACATTGGCCAGAATTTGGCGAAATCAAGAATAAACTTTGTATGTGTGTTCTACTGTCATGAATGCATTCCTTAGTGAATTTTATATAGTTTTATTTAATAAAAATCACGTCCAAAAACCCGTTTTCATACTTTTCTTTTCACTATATAGGGAATTTGAGCCCCTGTGTCAATTCATTCATTTACCTTTTATTTTTTCATCCAATTTCTATTTCATGCATGCATATTCCAGGCTGAAATAAAGCTACAATGGTATGGTTCAGAAGCCCCAAAATGGATTTAGGACTGAAGATGTTGTGGTGTAGAGAAAATGTAGCGGTGAAAATGGGTTATAGATGGGTCTGAGGATACAAATGATGAGAATGACTACATTTTAATTCAATTAAGCATTATGAAATGAAAAATATCTTAATATCACTTTTTGCAACAACCATTGAAGAAATTGAGCTTAAAATAATGCATGTAGGCCACCATGCAACTGAGCCCCCAAATAGTGAGTTTCGTTCCAGCATAGGGGGCACTAGTGTTTATCAGCAGATTCGATTTGCTAATACCCTACATTATAATGCCCCAACAGTTCTCTTTGCAATTCCTTACAACTTTTGAGTGATTATGACAGTGCAAAGCCTATGGAGCTGATGGCCTGGCTTCATTTTTAATAGTCCAGGGGCAGAATATCATTTATTTGGTGAACCTTGAATTTTGGGTCATACCAACTTGATGTTTTTTGATTGATTCCAAATCTCCAAAATCTCCTGATTTCGAATATGCCAAGTTTCACTTTGTAACCTTTGAGGAATTTTAATTATCGATGTTTGAAAAAAAAGTCAATACAAATACAACGATCTACTGGATTTAGCTGGATATCAATCGATAGGAAATAATGTGCCCTAAAATTGTTTCCTGAGAGTAGGGATTATGTGAAATGAACATTCAAATTGGAACAAAAATGAGCAATCTTTCACTTAAAACAATTATTTAATACATAAACTATACATATATTTATTAAATGAATAGTATTTTGAAATGATCTTAAATCCTGATGATTAACATTTTGATATTAATTATTTTTCTACTATGGGATAATTTGGTGTTAATTTTTACCAGTCCGTCATCTTTTTAATAATTCTCCCCAGAGGTGGATTTGACCAAATGTTACATACCTTCCCTAAACCACTTATGTAATATATTTAAATTTCATGTCATTACAAGTTAATATAATTCATAAGCGGGCTTACATATTTATAAAAGAAGAAGCTCGTTAAAGCTACAGTTATAACACATATGTATTGTATAAATTTACACCCTTGCTTTTTGTTCAAAGCAACTTCATGTACTCCTATATCAAATTATTATCTGTTATCACCCGATTGGTCGTGGAAATATCATGTGATAATGTCATAGTTGAAACTGGTTTAAAATTCCTGTTATAGTACGATGTGTTCTGATGTCTTGTTTCTTCCTTTTCAAGTATATATCCTGTTGAAACTTAGCATTGTAGGAGCCCAGATGGCAGTTTAAGATTTGAATAAAACGATGTCGCAAAAACAAAAAAAATTATTATCTGTTAAAACATATTATTTGTTCCAGTTTATAACAAATACATTTCATAATCAGTATTGTATCTTGTATTGTAGTGGGAAAAAAGAAACACAACACGAGATATTGCTACGTATTCCATATTGATTACAGCGACCCAACTTGTCAGTTACAATCTCATGTGAAAAACGAATACATTTACTCATTGTTTACTAGATACCACCACACTTTAGACATTAATGTATATCCTGAGAGTAGGGATTCCATGATATAAGTCCTTTCCCAGAATAGGTTGACGATGTGTTAGTACAAACCTTTAAAACATTATTAGAAATTAGAAATTACAATTAGAATTAGAAAGCCATACACACTTTGTCAAGTCAGAATAGGCCATACAAATAAAAGATATGTGACCCAATGTGTGTTGCGATCTTACAACTATTGTATTATGAACTCCAATAGTAATATCGGTGTATTAAATTATCGGTGCAGTGAATATGGATAAGAAAAGGTTAATCCTCACTCTTAGATTATGATCGGCATGCAACTTCTGTGTTATCTTAAATAAACACTTTCGCTCCCGGACCGCTCATCGTAAAGCTTGTATTGCTCTGTTTATCTAATCTTTCTCTGTCAGTCATCCAAATGGTGATCATCTACTCCCATATAGCTTTATACAAGTTCCCTCTTGTCTACCCACGGTACAGAATATGAGGAACCCACAGGTGCTAAATAGTTGAAGTCTGATGGAGGGAGCAACAAGTTATTTGCATTTGAATAATTAAATGGTCATTTCTCATCCTCTAATGTCCTGACTTGAACTCTTTTGAAATTATAAATATATTGTGACCTTTCAGTAATTCAACAGCTTTTGGCCTGGAAGATATAAATCTATGTTGTAGATGGTGCAAGAATCATTGAAACAGACACTGGTTTGGTAGTAAGCTTTGTCAAACAAGGTTTTATTGCTGTTGGAGATGAAATTACACAGTATAGAGAACATAAGGAATAAAGAATAGAAAAGTAAACAATGCAGGTAATATTCAGGTTGACAAAGTATAGTGGTATAAACACATTGATGTCATTATTGACATGGGCCAAAATTTTAAAGTTTCACAGAGACTGCAATAGCTTTAATGGCATCAGTGGCTTCCTGCTCGGATTTGTATGAAATGTAAGCTGTGTAGGCCTGTGACCTCCATTTACCATAGGCCCCTATTTTCTCAGGAGGCATATCAGACTCTAGGGTGCTTGCCCCTCCTCTCCTCAGGCTGTGCAATGTATACTGACAGTTTTCATGAGATGCAGCACAAAGGCCTGAATGCTATGCAGATAGGAGGTATGACAGAGAGAGAGGGGCGCCGTTCTCAACCACAGTGGGGCAGTATGAGATTTAGAAGGTCTGTGTTTGTATACACATGTCAATAAATGCAGAGAGAGGGTACAGTGAGGAGTGTGCCAGAGCTGGTAGTACAAAACACTCTCCCTTTGCTGTAGGCGCTTGTTTATTTTTTTGCCCACTTGTAGTTAAATGTTATGAACATAGGTGTCTTGTAGGGTCAAAGGTCTGGCCAAAATGTAGGGGCACGTTAGACTGCATAAGTAGTGTTGTGAACATGAGGATGAGGGCAAATCTAACAGTACAATCTATCATGGTACACAAATGAGATCACACTAATGAGATGCTCCGGAGTTATTGCAGGTTCTGGTAAGGGAACATGTCAAATGTTGTGGGATATGGCTTGGACAGCATCCCTCGCAGCCATGTAAGAGAAAGCTTGGACATCCCTCCAGGAGTAGGGCCGTTATTCTGGAGATGTAGTTAGCGATGGACCTGGGGGATTTCATGAATATTGCCAGATATTTGATGAAAACACAGATTTTCTGAGGGGAAGGGGAAAGACAGGGGATGTTGAACTTGGCACAGAAACCAGTGAATTTTGAAGGCCTGGAGTTGGTTTGCAGTGGTGCCCGGGCCAAAGCTAGCAATTCCCTAGCCTGAGTTCGCTCCACCAGATAGTCAAGTGATGTTGTTTAATGATTGACATGGCAAGTTGAGATTTTTCAAGGTCCATGTGCTGTCTAGATAGAGCATCGGAGAGAGTCATGTTGATACCCGGGATGTGACTAAAGAGAGGTGGATTTGTTGCTCATTCACCCAGTACCACCACATGGCCCTATTGATCGCAGAGAAGATGTGGTTCTTAGCCCTGAAGTGTTAGAGACATAATGGCTTGTGGCTGATTAGTGATTCTTAGCTGACTCTGTGTTTAGAGGTGCGCCATAGTATTGCAATGGGAAACCATTGCGAAGGCACTGTATAAGTCACCCGTCGTCTTGGTGACCAGTAGCTATGATTGCCATTTTCCAATGTGAAGTGTCCAGAGGGGTACAAGCCCCAATGACATTGGAGAGGCCCTTTTCTCTCACAATATTGTATAGTGTATCAAGTGCAGTGATCCAAATTCCATGGTGGGATATGTGGTTTTTCTATCCTCAGCTTTAGCGACAGGGTGGTATGCATGAGTGTATACATACAAACCTGCTGAGTCCCCCTGCTCTGGTTGTCTATGTGAACAGGGAGCATGGTCAAATGTACAAACACAATTACTTGCCAGTGAATTATCCTCATATATCATATCGGTGGATAGGTGTAGCATGAGGTGGCCGTTATAAAAGAGAGCTGAGGCACGCTCCAATGACTCATAGTTTGTTTGGTCAGCAGGCAATGTGTCCACTGCATGAGCTTGCATGAGCATGGAAGTGGTCTGGTTGTGTGGTGATGTAGTGCAGTGAATGGCATCATCACTGTCGGGCACAAGATTGAGTATCTCGTGGTCAGATACAAGATACAAGATTCAATATCAGGTTGTATATGATGAAAATTGTTAGAATAAAGCATCTCTACCTTTTGGGGGCTACGTCTACTCTAGGTGCACAGGAACCACCATTCCTCTAGAGGCTGGAATATCAACGGTTTCACTAGAGTTTACTGCTGCAGAGAGCTGTGCTCCCTCTCTGTGACAGGCTGGTGCTCCACATGCCGATGAGTTAATTTTTCTTAACTCTCGTCTGAGGAAGAAGAACCAGTGGACTTCTTGCTTTTCTTCCAATCTCCCTTTTGTTTATTCCAGAAATTGCCCTTCTTATCCCTGGAATTTGATGTCTTGTCCTTATTTCCGTTATCCTTTCTGCATAGACTGTTACAGTCTATGGCCATGTGATCATCGCAGCAGGATTTAATCATGAAACAGATGGAGCACACATGGGTGACAGTGGTCCCACTCACCATGTGGGTTGTGGCACTTTTGCATGAATCCCTGTTAAAATCAGTGCATGGGAATACCTTGTCATCACATTGTATCCCATCATTGTGCCAAGAAATTTTAGATCTCTCGTCATGTATTGGTTGTGTATCCAGCCAATTGAAGTATTTGTCTGCTACCTGCTCCAGCACAGTGGCAGACCAGTTTGAGACGCAATGCCATGGGTTCTCTGCCATGTGGTTGGCATGAGTGAGGGCTGTGCGAAGTGTCTCCCGGTCAACTCCAGGGCTAAGCCCGTGAGGCCAGTCATGTGCTCTGTGAAAATGTATGTGTAGTCCTTCTTTTTTGCTCTTAGCTGGGTGGATCTAGGCATATATTTCTTAAGAATGCCTTTCTGGGACTTCCCATGCCCTTCATTTTTCTAGTATTCCTGATAATAATGCCTTACCTCCAGTTGTAGTGAATTTCAAAGTAATATCCTTAACTCTTTCAAGCCCGGCCTCCCCAGGGAATTTTGGGTTAATTTTTAATTATTTCTATGCCTCTATCTTAATCAAAACAACAATATGACACCTATTTTGGGCATAAAACCTTTATATCATCTAAAAGCATTTTGGATGGAGATTCCAATTTTGAAACAGTGATGTTCGAATTCTTGGTTACCATGGCAACACGTTCTGTTATTCAAAATTTAGTTTAATTTTTTGTTTTCATACAAATATGAAGATTGATATTTGTTATATTATCTAAATAGATATAGATCAAGTTTGGTCTTGTCATTTGAAACATTTTGATACCAAACACTTAAGGAATTCCATAGTTGTTACCTTGGAAACGTCAAATGCTCCTAGCTAGCTCTGAGCAACTCTGTTGGAGTTATTGAAATACCATAATGCAGAAATATGGGAACAGATACCCCATTTTGAATTATAGAATTTGACTATTTATGTTGGATCATCATTTTTGTTCTTATGCAGAAGTCAGTCTAAATGATTCAACAGTTAAATTAAGGAAGTCTTATGCAATTCCATCAGGTGGTTACCATAGCAACTATCAGGAAAACCATAACTAGTGAAATTCATAAAATAGAAGTTATTTTAGATTTTTGGTTGCCATGGTAACAGTTCTGGCCTAATCTCAAAACAATCTATATTTCTGAGTTCTCCACATTTTGAGCTTTCACCTGATACCACACATGACTATATCAGATTATTTGTTAAAAATCATTTTTTTCCCAGAACCCTCAGTCAATGGTATATACCCTAACCAGTTGTCATGGTTACCCAAGTGGGAAACAGGGAAAAAAATGATTCATACTACTAATTTTGATCTGTTTGACAAAAACTGAAAGTATAATCATATGAGGGTGAATGGTTCAGCAGAATATCATATGATTCATTTCAGTAAAAAAATGGTGTAATTGATTTAAATCTGTTACCATGGAAACAGTTTTTGAAGTAGAACATAATTTTTCATTGAGAAATATCGAGGTATCCAAGTACTTGAAATCTAGTGGTTTTGTAAGGAAGAATTTCCAGATTTTCTAAATAAAAAGAGGAAAACTGACCAAAATAAGCCCTAAATTGTTACCTTGTTTCCATGGTTACCATTCTATTCCTTATCAGTTACCATGGAAATAAACAATAGAATATTAAACGCCATGATGTATGCTTTTAGATGATACCACATACACTAAAGTGTGTTATAACCCAAAATTTCTGTAGATATCCCAAATTTGCCCTAGTTGCCCAAATGGGCAAGAACTGGCCACATGGCCCCAGCAACAATTGTTGCCCACGGGCCCGAAGGGGTTAAGAGCATTGTTATAATCTGCCTTTCCCTCTGGTGCGGCAGTTAGTTTTGCTGGAGTAGGTACCATACTGTGGGGGATAATGGCGTCTAGGTCATCTGGTCTTACTACACTTGTGGTCAGTCAGGATAGGGAGACCTGGAGCGCCTCTTAGATGGTGACTTATCTCCCCTCTGGATAACTAGATCCGGGATATTCTTGATGTTTTCTTTGAGTTTTGTTGTCCTTTCAGCCAATAGGACCAATTCCCCGGCCATGCCTGTAGTCTTCATGGTGATAGGCTTGTGTTTCTTTGGAGGTGAGGGTGAGCTGTTTTCCCCTCCTCCTGTCTTGACGAGGGTTCTAATCTATGAGTTGCTCTGGTTCTTTCACTCTTGATCGTGGTGAACCAGTACCTGTAGGACCACCTCATTATCAATATCTTCAGCTTTTTCGTCTTCTTCGTTTTTCTTCTTGTGTTTGCCATGTCTACATGTATTAGGTAGAGGCTGGAGGAACGATGAAACAAATGTTATATCCTCGGTGGTCAGCAGTGGAGTCAGGTCGATGACTGGACTCCAGGGAGCAGAAGAGGCGTCGAGCCCCTCCAGTGTCAAGTCAATGTACTACCATTCAACCAATGGCCAATGAATGGACTGTCTGTGGACACTAGAACAAGAAATAAATGTACGAAGATTTGGAAACTGGAATGTCATGGTTAAAAGAGGAAAATAGACGTGTTGAATCTGTTATTAATACCTTTCAATATTAAGGTTTTGTGATAGATACAAAATTTAATAAGGAAGTGATATTTTGTTAATATTGAATTATCAAATACCTAGTTCTAGGGAGACGAGAAAGATACAGAAAATACACATTTCTAAAAAGTGTGTATATGCCATGGGCCTTATTTGTTGCAATGCCCTAGCTGTAGTTAAAGTAGTTCTGGGAAAACGATTTTCACTATTATTATGAAGAAATTTTACTTTGAATATGTTAATTATTTGATTTGATGTTTGTTTTGGTTTTATAATTCAGCTAACAGACATTGTGCAACAAGTACAGTATATCTCAGTCCAAGCTGATCGAAAAAATATATTATGTGATATGACAATATATTATTCAAATTGATAAAGACAGTATTACAGATAGCATATGTTACCCCTGATATAGATGAGCCGTCGTATGAGGGGGCAAAAAGTATGATAACTAAAGGAGATAATTATGCCATTATATTTCCTTGTTACCATCCTACAAAGGTATATGAAAGGACTGGCTTTTCTCTGTCTCTCTCTCCCTTCTTCTCTATCCTTATTACCTGGGTATGATCATAAACTGCCTCCCTCTCAGCTCTCCCGCCCTTGATAAAACTATATTAAAAGTGTTGATAAGGGCGTAAGGCAACCAATCTCACTCACTCACTCACTCCACATACACTCGTGTATCGAACTAAACAATATGGATTTAAAGTTAGGATAATGGTGCACTTATTGGGTATCCTACAGGAAGGTCAAATGTCATCTACCTAATCTCATTGTAAATATCATCTTATATGGTGTGATATGTGTGAGAGTTCATACGTGATTTCTGTCTAGCTCAAGTACTGTAAGAGAGGGTTGCGATTTGCAATTGAGTTACAACTTCTGTATTTAATATACAGATACCATTTATGTGAGAATGTCGGTCATTCATCATCTCAACAACTGGGGACATACAGGAATTTAGTTTTTCATTTCTGTTGACGCCAATACTCGATTTAGCCACTGTCTGGATACACATTTGGTTTTATATATAATGAAAGACTTGTAAAAACAATACACATGACGTAAATAATTGGATTAGATTAGATAAGAAAATGCTTCTCCAATGAGAGTGCATACGGTGCAAATAAATACACAATGTAGGTTTAGTAAATGAGAAGTAACAAAAAACGTTCTCTTACTACTTAACGCTACCTTGCCTTAGACATCAAATAGAAGCTGTTTTTGAATTGAATAGTTTCCCAGGACGGTTTCTCCATGATGTTATCAGGGGGCACTAATACACACATACAGCTACACACACTTCACCTATACTCCATCACCAAAACCTAGTAAGATAGAAAGTAAGATAATGATGGAATCCCCATTTGTATATCTCTATACGTTTCTTTAAATCCATTAAAATCCATGTGGCATTTCCACATTCTTTGGGTTCATGTGATGTATCGTGGCCCCTACGACAACACACTTTTTGATGAAAAAGAAAGCAAGAATAAAAAAGGCCAAAAAGTCTCAATGTATTGCATGGGCTTCTAGAGAAGCTATTAAATGTTGCGCATACAAGAGTATATTAATTCAAACACATACTATTATCCTTCCTCTAATCTGTCCTCTGTTGGAATTTCAGTTGATACGCCCAGTCACCATTGTAAAATCCCAGCGAACCGTACCAAGAACAATACAATACCAAAAGTATCAAAAGATGGAAAATTGGTGGATGATAGCTGTAATATGTACATAGATTTGGACATCAGCAACAAAACAATACCATGTCCAGATGGCTGGGATTTTGATCCTAACTCAGGATACATTCGTACAATAGTAACAGACGTGAGTAATACATATTTTATAAATCTATTTATAAACATATTTTGAAACACTAAAACGGGTAATAGTCACTGTTACTTGTTGGTCGAGTTAAAATAATATTGATTCAGAGCCAGGATCGAGCTTGATCTAACGATTTACCTTTTCACCTCTCTTCCAGTTTAACCTCGTTTGTGGAGCGAACATATTGGTTGAAGTGTCGATGATGGTGTCTAGCGCTGCGATGGCCCTCGGTCAAGTATTTGCCAATAGGTTGGCTGATACTTTTGGAAGGAAAAAAGTGTTTGTGTTCGGATGTATATTTCGAGCATTGACTGGAATCGCCAAAGCATTTGCACCAAATATGATTACATATATAATCCTTGATGGTCTATGCTGGGTATCTATGACGGTATGTATTACTAGATGTATGGAATATATGATAATGATAATGCAACAGCAACGCACGAGATTCAATTGTTGACATGAGATTGGCATTGTCTTCAAGGAATTAATCCGTTTGAAAATGTATTTCAGTGCTTTGCTACAATGCTTCTTCTCCTCTGCTGTGAGTTATTCCCTCCGGAGTACAGATCATTCGCTGGGACAACTATTGAGTTTGCCTGGTTTGCGAGTATGATGCTATGTTCGATGCTTGTCTATCTACTCAGAGACTGGCGCACCCTACAGCTTGTTATGTACTGTCCAGTTCTACTTGGCATCGTTTACATCTGGTAAGGGTGATTACAACAAAGGAGATGTCATACCTTTTTGCATTACCACCGAAAAAAGTCTAGACCAGTGCAGCCCAGTGAATAAGCAATTCTTCCTTAAGATGTTCCTTCCTTAAGTTTCCTTCCTTATAGACCTGTACTTTTCCTTGTTACGCATCTGGAAGGGAACTTTTAGGGAAGGAATTAGCTATACGGACAATGCTACTAAATTGTTATTCCGAAAGTAGAAATTACCTACCTAAGCAAGGAAAAGTAGCGTAGCAGCAGACTCTAACAAGAGACACTTTAAGTCAGGATTGCTTACGCAACAGGCCCCAGATGGCATTTCAGCATGTCTAAACACTTTTCTAGTGAGCATTTGAAAATGCAAAATACTTGAAGAAAAATAAAGCTGTTTCGTAAAGCACTTGCAAATGAAAATGGCTGCCTCATATTCATTTGGGACAATTGAGTAATAGTTAATGCTAAATATTTTGATACATTTCAGATAATATGATGAGGATATATAACTGGAGATACCTAAGTTGACTTCTAGATATCTCACAGAGAAGATAATACATCTGCTATCTTAATTAAGACAACGATTAACGAATAGATAATCGAATTTGTATCTCTGCAGGTTGGTTCCAGAATCACTTCCATGGTTAATAGTCTCAAGGAAGTATGACATAGCCAGACGTTACATTGAATTAGGTTCACGCATTAACAAGAAACCAATACCACCTGGGTTCTTCGAAGGTGGAGGAGACAATCAACTTAATGGTGAAGCTGCGAAGGAACCTGAACTCGCGGAGACAATAAACTTTGGCAGTACTGCCAGTATCGCTGCCAGTATCGCCGGAGTAACGAAAAGACGAAGCTACCATGGGAGTGGTCCTGTATGGGTTAAGATGAAGGAAAGTACAGAAAATCTGACATCAGCTGAATCAGGGAAGCTTGCCACATTGTCAGAAGATCCTGTAGTAGATCAGGTCTCGTGGCTAGATGTATGGAAATCCAAAAGATTAACATTTGTGACTATAGTTCTTTTTATGTTGTGGTGAGTTAAAAAGGTGAACAGAGATATCCTTTATATACATTTATATTGATCCGGTTATGACCTATTTAAAAATAATGAACATGTATAATATTTAAACATGTACTTGCACCATAATTATATGACATATCAGCTACAAATCTGGCTAAAATGTTTAATTCTTAAATTATTCAAACAAACACATGGTAATATCATACCTGCTATTTTATGATATCAAACCATGTGAATAAACCGTGTCAAAAGAGATCACGACAATGCAAGTTTTAATAGAATTTAGATGCATTTTCGATATTCAGGAATAACAGGCATGCATTACATCTCTTCCATAGGTTCACCAACAGTATCGTATATTCATCCCTCAATCTAACCGTTACATATTTATCAGGAGATCGATATCTTAACTTCTCGCTTCTTGCACTTGCGGAATTACCCGCTATTATTTGCTTCCACTGGGGTTTAAATAGGTAAGTGTAAATTCCTTAAAGTAGGGGAATGTAATATAGCGGCCAGATGGATGGTTCATTTTCTGCATATTTTGTATTTTTGTATAATTGTATGGTGACTTTTGATTCAAATGTTTTTTCTCAGATATCTAAATAGTAAAACTCGTGGAATTGGCATAGATATAGTGAATACCAAAGCATAAGTGATGATATTACATAAAAATTAACGAATAACGACATTAGTTTCCACATGACTCATTACAATACCAAATGTGATTGCCCACTCAGAAATATTAAACTTTTTTTTTAAAATAAAAATATCAAACTTGAAAATTAATATAGATAGGCTACACTTATTATCATTTTTTCGACTTTGTGACTCATTTTCCTGTAACACATCAATCACAAATGTTCTCAATTTATCCGGCAGATTTGGACGACGTCTCCCTCTTTGTGTCTTTCATGTAATTGCTGGCATTGCCTTGCTTTTGACGCTAGTCGAGGAATTCGGTAAATACATTTGTATTAGAAAAATATAATAGAAGAACCCATAATTGAAGCACAACGACTGAGGACTAAACTAAATGAAGTAAATGTCAGAAGTTTAAGGCTATTCAACATTCCTTTTATTATTCTTACTATTCTACGTCTTTATATCTTTTTTTGCAAATCCATTTTTATTACCAAAAGACATTAAACAGTTGTAAATCAACATTACATGGAAGTAAACATCTTATAGCTGAACAGTGTAATTAACAAGAGGGGTTAAAAGGTCATCACCAAGAAGGGTAGGGGTCTCTCACTTTTCTGTTTGCACACATCTAATCACAAAACTATATGTATACATAATATATTTGTCTATGATAGCTAAAATGCACATACTCTGTTTCAGCCCTTCACTCAAGAGGCTTTTCAATTGCGCTCAATTTCATTGGGAAGTTCGGTATCACAGCAAGTTACTGCTCCATACTCGTCTACTCTCCTGAACTGTATCCAACAAGCATCAGGTAATCTTTGATATTAATATCAGCTAGTCTTCCATATTAAACCTTCCATATTAAACTTCAGTCATCTTCCATTTGATGCACTACCACTTTCAAGATATTACGCATTTTAAGCACATATGTATATCAATGTTATTTGTCTTTTTTTTCAGGAGTGTGTATTTTGGAATGTGTTTCTTCTGGGCTCTTTCAGCCAATCTCATAGCTCCCTATTGTCGGCCAATTGTGAGTTTGTATACTTTAAAGGTTTCTTTCGTTCTTTTCTTTCAAAATAATTGCATAAAACCGTATATCATCAGATTTCTGGTGCTGTCTAACCTCGATCTTTTTAAAGAGTTTTTGTTTGTGACTAAAGTATGCAATTGTCCCCGTTGCATAACAATCTGCGAGTAGCTTTTTCAGTGTTAATATTGCGCTCGCAGGTTGTTATGCAACGGGGCAATATGTCTACTATTTTCATGACTAACTTTTAAGGTTGATGCCATCTATTAATTGACTAGTATTCTCACATTGGTTATTTATTAGCATTCCCTTTCTAGGTGACAAAGATATTATAGTATTGAGGTATTGGTTTCTATCTGTTTTACCTGTTCATATGATTCACATACCTATCGGTTGGTGTATCATTTCTGAAATCAGCCCCCTGCGTCACAGATCTCATAAATCAACAAGTTGGTGACGATAATGACAGGTTTATGTCTCTATACCTATTCCATATTCTCACCATACGGCGATAGACCGTCATAGAAGCTATACCTTATCGACCAAATCGGGCAGTAATGATCATTGGAATTATCTAAATCTTTGACAGTGGTTTGATAAAGTTCGATAAGTGTCGGAAAACATTAACGGCCATAAAAACAATTGTTGGAAAACGAAGCCATTTTTGCGATAACAAACGATATGGATTTATAAGTACAGCACCAACGTCCCAGTTTATGACCAGCGTATAGCCACTCAAAGATAGATATGAATTCTTTAATAAAAACAAAAATTACGATTGGTAGTACACCACGGTGCCAACCGAGAAAAATAAGGTTAAAAAAGTCAGTTTAACACAAGATGGTATTAAAACCTGTGTTTGATATGAATATTAGCAAAGAGGTTGATTTTCTGGTCTTAGGTTAATTATTTAATTATTGACTATACATACATTGTGAACGCCAATCGAAATATTATCGTTCTTTTTCAGGAGAGAGCTGTTCCCGGCATAGTTCGGGGATTATGTGGAAGTATGTCTCTGATAGTTGCTGTGCTGGTAGTATTCCTTCCTGAAACATTCAGGAGAGCCTTGCCAAGTTCAATAGCTGAGGTTGAAAGGTGGACAAGGAACGTTTCTCCAGAAGAAGTTGAGAAATATGATAATTTAAGGAAAGGCGAATATGGCAAAAACAATAATACCGAATAGAATAGTCATAGCTTAAAATCATGCCTCGATATATGGTACAGATGATATTTGATAAAAATGCAAAACTAATCCCGAAACGAGCATCACAATCCTCTTAGATAATGATCTACGTTGTAACATTTAAATCCACATAATCAAATTATGTAAATAACCACAAGAAAGATACATATACTAAATTCATCGGCGTAGCATAGCTCACCCAAGCGTGATGCAATCTATTGCGTGAGCCAGAGGTGAATTTTGTATTTAATTTATCATAATTAAAAATATTACTGAATGAGATCTACTGATGTACGCTCATACTTCGTATATATATGATTGATCAAGGTTGAGCGATAATAGAGAATGGTATTCTGGTCTACATAGGCAGTATTGTATTTAAATATTTGTATTCAGCGCAACACATTATGCAACAAGTACACTATATTTCAGCCGTCGCTGACACTAATAATTCCTATATTTATATATAATATCAATATCAATATATTACGAAATCACAAGGAAAAGAAAATTCAAGCTACTAAATAACTCAAATTATTCAATCTGCAGTGAGCTATACGATTAATAACAATACATAGCATTAAAACCTTCACCGACGCATTTCTTCTCAAGACAGTCCTCAGGTTTGCTACCAAAAAGTCTCACTCAATACATATAATCCAGAAAAAAGTAGCGAACATGCAGGCAATGGGTTTTTGTATAATAACATTTCAAGTAATCCAAATAAACATTCTTCAACAGATCAATTTGTTAATTCCTGTTCATTTATAGACCAGATTTCTTGTGTATTATGAAATAATTCTCTAAGTTTTTTCTTTGTGGCCACAGCAAATACCTTTTTATCTATTATCTGTCTTATATTTACTGGAAACAAATTCCATAGACTTCTTATTCTAGCGATGTTGCTTCTTCTGATGCTTTCTTCCTTCCATTGGTGTACTTGGAGACGCGCAGTATTCGAACGCCTTTTTTCCTGTTGTCAACGTCCATGTTAAACTATAAATTTTCCCAATATTATCATTAGTATTGTTTAAGCATATGGCCTTACATATTGCCCTTCAGCAAGGTATGATAACAGTTACATTGGTATGTATGGTGCTGGAGAAACGTTGGTTAACGTTGGTTAACTCTACTAAACATCAGGATACTTGTTACTTCTATATTGTCAATAGCAATATGATAAATATTGTAATTGCATCCTATAAACTTTCTTGTTATTGTATGTATAAGTCAGTTTTGTCCACGCGCACCTTAACAACCCAAACTTGTGCTAGGATATAATAATAACTATCCGTTGGGTAGTCAGGAAATTGATGAATAACGTATGGTGCCATTTTCTTTAATAATAGTTCACAAATAAAAGCTCAATTTAATGAACTAGTGTTAGCTTTGTTATGTGTTTGTATGCTGAGAGAGAGAGAGAGATTAATTAAATGATTGAAAATGCCGGTGATGGGTAATTAAAGAAACATTTTTCAAGAAAATGCGTTGTAAAAACATTAACATAACATTAATTGAAATTCACGATGAAAAAACAGATTTACAAAAATACACATCCCTGACAATCATCAGATATTTTCATGCATGCGTCGTCTGAATTGGGTCATGGAGGATTGATATGGAGGATCGAATGATGAGGCGCGAATAGATGGAATACGCGAGTGAGGTCGAGATGGAAGGATGGAATGAGCAACGGACGGAAGTATTGAAGAATGTTAATATGGAGAGATGGATGGAGGGATGGGTGGAGAGAGGGATGGATGGGAGATGGAAAGATAGAGAAATGAAAGGAACTCTATAGGAAAGGAGGCATATATACGGATGGAAGGATTGATATTTGGAGAGCTGGAAGGAAGGAGGAGTGGGGATTGAGAGGGGGTGGAGTGGGTAATGGAGAAATGGAGAATGGGTGGGGAATAAAGAAAGACAAAAGGACCCCCTCGCACATTATTTCTGCGGAACCTCTGCGGAACTGTCTCTTTTTACCGCCCCCCCCCCACACACTCTCTCAATCACCCCTCTATATCCCCAATCTTGTTACATATACACAAGGTACATCGAAATTTAAGATAAATCGATTTGGCGGTACGAGACTTCTACGAGCCTTCGTGAGGGCATATTGGTTATTCGTGATTGGTTATACGTATTTTGTAACAAATTTAAATGAACAAGGCCAATAAAAATATTAAAAAAAATTAAAATACATACGATGATTGCAGATGGTTATGCAATAGGGTCTTTGTCTTGATTTTCCTTCCAAGCGTTCACGTCTGAATAGTCATATCATCTACATATTTAAGAGATAAGTGATGTCTATTAACCCTCTATAGTTAATAGTCCTATACAACTATGATAGCCTATTTCTCATATATATACTGACGCCAACACATTTGTAGTACATTAAGGCCTCATATCATTATATCGCTGATCCGTAAAAGCCTTGATAATTGCAGATCTATATTTATCCTGATACTCTGCGACCCACACTAACTACCCACAATAGTAAACCCCGATCTGAACTTATGTAAATCTCTCTGCAGGGGGGTTAAATCTGAGTTTGAGTTTCATTTGGAAACAGTCTGATACCGATGCCGTCTAATTATGGCTTTCATGTAAGACAGTGCATGCCTAAAGATAGTTTTATTTACTATATAATCTGAGTCAATCATGATCAGAATATTATATCTAGGATATATGCGACAATATATTTTTCTCATTTCTAACGCAATGGATCTTGATTACAGTATTTCCATTTATGTAGTGTTTTCATATGTTTGTGACTCCTCATATTAAGCAATTAAGATACACATTCTTACCATGCATGGGTTCACAAGGGCAGTAGGAAGACTTTCAAAACATTAAATAGTGTGCCACGATATTGCCTTGGAATCAAACGAGAGGAAAACTTCGGATTAGTGGTTTTACCTAAGACCATAATCACACATAGAGAGCCTGACAACACACACAACATTATTAACACTTCCAAGCCAGAACCAGGCTATACCATTCGTATGTTCGTGTGTTTATGTTGCATATACAATCTTGCCTCAATACAAGAAAAGGGGTATACATGATAATTTCATGAGCATTGGATTCATATCGGGGATATCTCAGCGAAATGTTAAGAGAGACACTGCATGAGCCTTAATTAGAACTTACAACCTACAGATTTTGAAAGACGATAGGTAACATTGTGATCCATATGCATACGGGTATATACACTTTTGAGGCAATGGTAAGTTTACCGTATACTTTTCTCTTGTTTTATACAATCGTCGAACCAAAAATACATTTTATTAAATTGGAATGTAATTAACACAAAACACATACTTTCATTAGATCGCATTTTCACTTGAGATATACATGAGATCTTATTTGGAGAAGTGGACATACTCCTTCGAATGTATTGCCTTAATGTTTCGCATTATTCTATGATACAGGAACCTCCCCACTACCACTCCTTATCAGATAATGAAGAGCAGAATACTCCCCTTCCATATGGACCATCTTCTTGTTCATTTTCTGGTAGTCAACGAGGAGACAGCAGGGCTGGTATGAGCAACACAATGAATAGCGAGATAAGACAACGACTTTCTAAGTACTATATAAACTCGGAAGTTAAAACCTTCTATGCTTGGGGACATCTCAAACAATGTAGAACCATAGACAACTGCAAAGTACCTACCACACAAGGTGAGATTTTGACACATGGCATTTTCGTGTTCTGTTATCCCAAGGTAATACTGATCTTCGCCAATGGATTGACTTAACTCGTTAATATTTCTGATAAATACCACCCAATATTAGAATAGTTTAGTTTTGAAGATATTCTGTTCATCACACAGCATTTTGCAAAATTAAAATATTCTCAGTTGAGGCTCACCAAAACATACAAGTTAACATACTCCATACAGTTTTAAAAAAAGAAGAAATTGTCTAACACAAATGTATAAGAAAATATAGCTTATTGATTGATAGCTGTGAGTAGGTGTTCCTCTAATGTCTCACTGTTATTAATTACTATTTGATATGATAGTAAATATTCATGTCTCCCAAGAATGGTTGTATACACTTAAGCTAGCTTGGTTAGGATATATTATTTTATGTGCTTCTGAATGTTTCCTAGTACCTATTTAGTATCTAAACTAAAGAAAGACGAAACTACAATGCTTTTAAAGCGGAGCATTTCATTTTCAGTTATTCAACGTGAGAAAATGATACACGACTTCGAGAAAAAGCGGAGGACAGAACCAGATGGACTTTCATACAAGAGGTTCTACTCAATACTCAAAGATTAACTTCAAGTCAAGTTATCAGATAATGCACTATTGGTAAAGTCTTTATGATCATAAGGTATAATAATACACATATTACAAATCGTCTTCCTTGCAATATATGATATATGTAGTGTGAGTAGGTTGCAACATCTAAAAGTAGTAATTGATCGATAATACTTTTTCGAAATTCTATTCTATTCTTCGAAAGGTTGTAGAAAACATCGCTTTCATATGTAGAGTGGTAACAAATTGCAATTGCTGATTCCAGTGTCATTTCCTGACTATCTACTATGTATCTAATGTAAGATCACATTAAATATAAATGTATAAATGCTGTGTTTGCTCGATCGAATGGTAGAAATATATACATGAGCGAGTTCAAAAGCATTCAAATTCAAAAATTCTTTTATTGCAATCGATGATGTTGTTACAATTTGGTTAGTCAGGTCTGACTTTATAGCCATGTCTTCCTGTGAATGCCTTCTTTTGTGCATTGAGTCGTTACAATAATAAAGATTTGTTACCAAGAAGGAAAATAAAAGTCTTAAAGCTAACAGGCGTCATGTATGGTTATGAGATGAGTAATTACAATGTAACAGTGAGTGAAAAAGGCTAGCTATGAGATAATTTCGACCGATATTATGGTGCTGGATAGCTTCAGCAGGTTAAACAGGATATGGAGCCACAAAGACTGAGTGATATAAATATACAATCAATAATATTATGATTCACTATTTAATAGCGCGAATTTAAGGTATGCAGAGTGACATAAGCAGCTGTAATAAGGTATACATCTATGTTTGGACTAGAATGGTGCAAGAAGTTGATGGGTGTACTTTCTAAAGACAGCTGAATCATCGATTATGTGAGCGTCACTTTTCAGTGAGTTCCATCGAACTCGACATTTATAAGTGGCGGAGTCAATAATTTTGTTTAATTTAGTTGGCATGACAGCGAGATTTTTCCTTCCCTGGGCATGGCTACGGGTTGATGGGCATGGCTACTGGTTGATAGTTTCTTATTGTCATGATGGGCTTGGTTTGGGGCTATGTAATACGAAATGTCTAAAATGTGTTTGTCTCTCCTCAGTTGAAGAGGCCACACATTCAAAACTTCATGCTCGTGATCTACATTATCGAATTTGGAATTATTAAAAATTATTCTCAACGCAAGATTTTGTTGAGACTGTAGCTTAGGTAATAAGGCTTATTTCAGCATATTTCCACCATTCACCGACCTCTGTCTATGAAAGAAAATATGTGAAGAAATTAAATGTTTACGAAAACATATGTGATTCTTCTACGTAATGAAACACTGTGGTGTTAAATAATGGAGAAAGGACAGAGCAGAGGATAAAGACGTTCCTCCGGGTAAAACCATTGATGTTCAGGGGATCCAAGTGTTTGGATTTTGGCACCACCTATTGGATAGTTTAGTAGTAAGAAGGATCAGATAGCGAAAAGCTGGTCTCTTTGATTCTGAGATTCCAACACAGAGGACACTAGTGGCAGCGATTAATTCCGATCGATAATTTAGTACGTTTCGATGACGAGATCAAGATGTCTCTCCAAAAAATAAAGTATCCTTACATTTTGCCGTTGCATTGGCATATTCTTCCTCTGTTTCTTCTTATTCCCCCTGGGAACTCCATGCCATCAAAATGATGTCCATGTAGAAAAAGAATGAAATCATATACATCTATAATGTAGCGTGATTCTATTTCCATTTAAATAATACGAAATCATTGGAAATGGCTGATATCCCACGTGACAACAGTTCATCCAGGCACACCATAACTAAACAAACGCTGTACCCCACCCCCCCTTTTTTTTAAAGATTTTATTTCAACTGGGTACCTCACCTCCAATGGTGGTAGGATGTTCTGGTGTAACCCAGCCTTATATAGAACATACATACAGTTGCAACCTTAAACTATTAGAAAATTGTTTATATTCCCAACCCAACTTTACATCATTAGTATTAAACACCGATTAATTATCTAATACTTCATTAAACACTAATATGAATGTTCGTTAATACAGAAAGAATTGGTCACCATGAAGGGTCTTATTGCATAAGGCTCATTGTTGATAACAGTATCCATTTGCAAGAAACTAGTAATGTATCCATAATTATCATGAAACACATGAATGATTCGTGATAAGTGACATTTCACTGGTCATTAATCATGGGGGCTTCCAGTGGTCATTGCTTACTGGGGAGGCTATTTTGCATAAACCTTAATGTGGCTGGAGTAACTAACATCATATTGATAATTATTATTAAATCGTGATTACCAAGGAGTAAAATCAAGGAACGTCTTTATGGAATTATAATGGCACTTTGCGGTTTCAGGCGAGAGGCTTTCCCTCCGTTTGAAGGGACTCGCTCAACTTTGGGCCTAGAGTGGAAGAGCAAAGGCCACTCGTCATGATTTGCAAGCAGTAAATTATACTTTTAGATGTGATGCAAATTATGTATTCATTTATTACTCGTGCATGCAATCAGCAGACTCTACAGATGTCTCCGTCCAGGATTCCATGGAAATACATAAAATGTCATTATTTTATTTATTCTAATGGTTTTCAACACTTCCAAAGAATAAATACAACAAAATATTTGTTTTTGTCTAATGTTCCTCATAATGGTGCGCGTGCTGCATTTGTTGCGAGTGAAGCGAACACATTTAATTTCTTAATTTCTTAATCTCATCTTAATTCGATTGTATGAGAATAATGTTCAACCGGGATGTCTATTTTCGACTCCTTGCCTCATGGCACAAACAAGTGGATCTACCCTAATAATGTTAGAATGAGTGTTATTATTAATTAATGTAGATTCTAACACGCACTCTAATGGGCGGGACCAAATATTATCATTACCATTACAAATCTTGCCACCTTGGCGGGGTCAAGACTATCCCCAAACCCCTCTTTGCCTTGTCTCAAGTGGAAAATAATCAGGAAAAGGAGCTTATAGAATGAAAGGGGAGAGAAGAAGAGCTTCCTTATCTTAGTATTAGGGTGAGAAGTAGACACATGCCTCCTTTGTAGGCTTCGCAACAAAGGACCTGATACAATAGTTTCGAATTCGAGACAAGCATTTATTTCTGCGAAACAAAAGGATCACATAGTGCGGACACTGGGGCTATTTGTTCAGCTTTAGACGCTGGCTGTCTTAGATCCATAAAAGGATCCCCCTGGAATAGGGAACATACTGTGACAGCAACAAGAGCATTGATTGATGTCCATAAGATGCTTTGTGGAGGCGCGGCTCCTCTCATAATTTCCTTCCTCTGTCTGCTAATGTAGTATTCGTAATATAATCTTTCGCTATCAATGCAAAAACAACACCTTTGAGAAGAGAGTCGCGTCCACTGATTTAGATAGGTCTATGATTAATTTATTTAGACCAGTCTCACCACAATATCCTCTCGGATGTATACAGACAAGCTTTACATTGTCCGTGATAAATGTTTACTTATTGAAGCATTTAATAGTTGCTAGTGTTTGGTATTCATGGAAAGGGCTGATGTTGACGAGAATTTATAGTTAAATGAAATAAGGGGAATTTCCCAAACTTTAACCCCCCCCCCCCACACCTGAGCCGATTTCCACCGATTTAACTTCTCCCGATCCGATTTAACTTCTCCCGATCCGATTTAACTGCTCCCGATCCATTTTAGGATTTAATTTTCCGTCCAGATCAATCGGGAGTACAATCGGGAATAATTTCATCACTCGGGAGTCCCCCCGATTGCTAAAATACTCCAATCGGCGGTGGTTTTCAGCAATCGGGATGAGTTTAATCCAATTTTTGCCCGATTATAGATTTGTCCCGATTTTGGCTGTTAATTTTTATAATCGCTTCCTAGTTTGGGTCTCTGCCCGATGCGTCAGGGACTGTCCCGATGCATCGGGAGGCCTTCCAGAGCCATCGGGAGGGCTCTCCCGATTATCCAAAAAATGGAAAATCGGGAGGGTGAATTTTGGTTTGGCAGTCCAAACGATGTTTTTTGAGTGATTCTATATCTCCTGAATCTCCTGATTTCAGATCTGCCAGGCGCAACGATGTAACCTTTGGCCAAAAAAAGTTATGACCATTTGGAAAAAAAAAGTTAAAAAATATTTTTTAATTCCTAAATAAATAAGAATCGGGACACAAATCGGGGAGAATTTGGGTAGGTGTGGGTCAACGTCCCAGGTGTGGGTCTCCACAAATGGACAGTTTTAAAAGTTTATTCCTTAGAATTCTTGATCGGGAGCAGTTAAATCGGATCGGGAGAAGTTAAATCGGATCGGGAGAAGTTAAATCGGCGGGCGCTCAGGTGTGGGCGGCCCTTTTGAATATTGAAATCTCAATATAATCATAATATATTCCCCCTATTAAACCGATGAATATTCCCTAGTGAATTTATGGATGAATTCCGCGCAGATTCAGAAGGAAATATCGAAATCGTTGCCATGCCCATTTGCAGCATACAGGAGCAGTGGTAGATTACGATAATGTTTTATATTACGTACAGTCCAACCCATTCCCAAATTTATACAGATTGTAACAAGCAGGCCCGGGATTAACAAAATCTGTTGACATTTATTTTCGAATTCTTAGGGCAATATTGGAATAAGTAAAAACTCCTACTACTTAAACATGATTATATTGCCTGTTTGCACAAAGGAGTCCTATTATTAAACATAAAGCCATCAAAATCACAGTTTTTTTCTTATGTGTGCATCTCTCTTCAATTTTCCGATGAATTGTGAATTGAATCATGTCTTTCAAATTAATTAATTAGCATGGTAACATCAACCAACGAGACCGTCTAGCCAGCTGGGTGAGAAAAATGTTTGTCCTCTTTCATTAAAGCCTAGGTCAGATGGAGGTTTACGCCACCACGTGCAGTTTACTAATATAATTACTCCAATGATATGTCATCTGTTAGTACAAATAAGTCTTGTCGACTGCACTATTTTCCGACCAAGTGACCTTTCTCAGAATCATCTATATTTCCCTCTGTCTCACATACATTATATCTGAGGCTAGGACACATTGTTCCCATGTGGTTAAAAAGGACAAAGGAATTTCCCAAAAAGAAAAGCAATCGGCAAAAACATTGCATGCATAATTAAGCACTGATCCGGTAAAGGCAGACTTAAAACATGCTGCCCACAGCTTATGTCTCAGTGGATTAATTTGACAAGTTATTTTTTAATGATGTTTTCATAACTTGGCTCAGCACGAATTGGCGAAAATTCCCCCATTCTATGAAAGTGATGCATCATGGCATTGGGTAGCGATGCTACATGTTCAGAAACCACGTACGTACTTAATTGTTTATCACTCATCATTATTGCCAACAATATAATTTCAAAATTTAACATGAGAACTGATTTTTTAGTTATATTTTCGGATCCAGGTATGCAGGCTATATGTGTTTCCAAACGTAAAGAAATAGTCAACAGCATATTATAGTACCATGTGCTAATGAAATAATTCGTACTTCTGGGGACATTGAACCCTGGATATTTCTCTTCTGTAGCTTGTTAATTAACGTATAATTAACGTATAAACGTATAATGTTGTTCATGATCAAGTAAATGCCTACATCGGACACACCTTGGCGCATTCTAGCACTTGGAAAGTAGGCTATTTCTAGTCAAGGGTATTAATCAAGGGTTTCACCACTAACCAACCGAGCTTAATATATCAAGAAGGCTGCCTGCCTACACCGAAATAGCGAACATCGTTCTACCGCTCTATACGGGCTCTTCCAACAACAACTCTGCCAGCCAGTGGCCACCAGGTGGTTTCTCGTGAATTATTCAAAACCAAGCTTTTAGTGTATACCCTTGGTCTCCATGAGAGGGCTTTTGGATGCTTCCAGAGGGAGTGCTATCCTTGAAAAAGGGGGCACGTTGTGGCATTCATACGCCTCTCAGTGTTGGCCTTGAAAAGTGTTGAATTCTATCCAGAGTGATATTTGATGTTTATCGAAGGGTCCTCGAAACGGGTCGGGCAATATACCCTTCATGGATAACTCGAGTTATAGTTGAAGTATTAATGTAGAAGTGTGAGAGTCTATTCGGTCTGGCGGCGCTACGTCCCGGGATGACACATTTCATAACACCTCTCCTCTCGAATCGCGTCTGAAAATAGTTAGACGATACAGCAGTGGGCGGAAGACCATGCATAACTAACTACGACCTGAATTTCGTACCTGAGAGCCCATATCTTGATGACAACTCTGTATTCAGACTTGACGCTGTACTTGTTACTTGACTCTTTGTAAACATGGTTGGCCTTATTGATACGCCGTATAGATATTGTAAATTTAAAAAATTGAAAGTACTCCCATACCACTATAGTCATATCATCATTCATACCAATTCATGAGTGATATACTAGAGCAATGACCAGGTATTTTCTATATTTTAAGGGCGCTTAATTATTGTTAAAAACACGACATGCGACACGAAAATAGTACCACTTTCTTTCTTCCTGTTATGACAAATAAAATAGTTGGAGTAGATGGAATAACCTACAAAATTAATGAAAATCCGGTACGTTTATTTTTCAGATTTATTTCCCAACGCGTTTCGGCTGTGGGTAGCCTTCACCAGGGGAGTGAGAATATTACATGACAATTCGATATACTTTGTCGGGTGTCAGGTTGTCAGGTGTAGCAGGGTATGAAAAATAAAAACTCGGGTTGCAGTAAGAGGCATTTAGTAAGTTTATAGTAAGGTCGTCGTAGCTTCTCCTTACTCAACCTGATGCAGACTGTCCTTCTGCATCGTCCTTCTGCATACAATGCGCCTCTCAGGTCTGCAATATATATAATTCATTGTGTTGCTTCAACCTCCCGATACATAACTGACTGAACTGGGTGAATGTTTTCATATTCAAATATAGATATTAACACAATAGAAGCCATATGTGCTATCAATATTGCCAATAAATTGAGGGTTTCTCGAATGAAATGGTCGGATCAATCGAATGGAATACCCACTATGTATAATGAAACAAATATTCCATGCAATAAGAATAATAACACATGGTCCATGCCTCCCAACTAATTCATAGGAATTCCCTCCAATAGATATTATAGGGTATAGGACCTTAAAATCTAAAAGCCGGATCTGATAATTGTTCCATGTTCTTTTCGTGGACACCGTATAGACTGAATATTCATTCGCAAGCCTTTTTCCACAGACATGTTTTTTCCCAAATTGATGCCCAAGCTTAATTACTGCTAGAGGTCGCTAGGAATGACGCATGCGTATAGTGTGTAAGTCAGCTGACAGCATCCCATTAATAGTGTATCTAACCGGAAATTGGCAGGGGACCGGCAGAAAGCACCCACAGACGGATCCCCACCGAAGGATCCATTGACAATTTTCCTTACATGAAATGACCCGCCTTGATCCTAAATCTTACAATTCAGTAAGTCAGCCCTTCCTCTCATTGCAAAAGAGAGACACAAACATTCAATAGTATCTAGTGAACAATGTAGAATGAATGGAATGATTTCCTTTGTACATATAATATATGTATATTATACAGATATTTCTGCAAGGGACCTTTGTGTGGTGACTTCAGTCAGCATTATCCAAAGACACAAGATGTGAAAACAGTCATAATGGACAAAGGACATAAAGAAACCATTCGATTTAATCAGCCCAATAGAACCATTCTATGATATGATGATAATGATAATTATAATTATATTTGGCGTGCAATACCAAAGTAGACATAATTATTAACACATGTACTACCTGCAAAGGTTCTCCGGGAAATCCTTTACGTCAATATAGATGCAGAATGGTAGGTATACACGGCAATATTGGTGAATATATAGTGGCTTCGAAATTCCACAACAAGGACACAACTTAATTACTACATGTGACGACACAAAAAAATCACCTGAAGAAGCTCAATATGTAACGAAACATTCAGAATACAATGTAATAAAGAAACTTGCCAAAAGCTTATCGCAAGTTTGGCTGTAATTTATGATTTAATTTAATTTCATAATAATTTTAATTTATCATTTCAACACAAACATTCCTTTTATTCTCCCGTCAACCACCTAATTATTATGTTTCTAGCAATCGCCTTCCCCCCTCCAACAAGGAACTTATTTCTTCCCGCATGTCAGTTTTATCGAAGCACATATATTGTACATGCATATGCATCTGTACATACATAGTGTAGACTTCTATATTATGTATGTAATATATGCAAGTATACATACTTGTGTACACACATATACTATCTCACGATGGGTCGCACATGTGCATGAGTACTGTTCCAAATTGTTTTGTGACAAACGAGCATCCATCAGGGGAGATAAGACTTCTCAATCAAGGCCCGAGTCTGTTTTCCCAGCTCAGGCATTGGCCGCCTGCAATAATGGAGCGCTAAGGATTTACAACACAATCAGAGATAGGAGCTGTGACAGGCCGCATGGGGAATACATATATCGCTCTCATATAATCACATCATCCGACATGAAGAGAGGCTTTTGGTCTACATACTTGTAGTTACTATGAACAGAGACACGAAATAAGATGTTATCAAGGTTGAGCTCATCGTCTTTCAGATTGTAGAGCAATAGAGAACTTTCATTCACGGTGGAGACATATATGTGTGTAGAGGTGTGTTGGGGAGGGGCGGGAAGGGGTAGAGAGGGAGAGGTCCGAAATAATCTTATTGCGCTGCACGAGAAAGATAAAAATGTGAAGAAAGAGTATGCGTCTTGGATTGTTTATCAATTGTTTATTAAATATCGATCCTACAATATAAATAATATGATTTTTATGTAATAATTATTAAAAGATTCATGCATGTTTACCCGGGCTGTAGGAAAGCAAGCTCCATTTAGATCCCCTCGCCTCTATATCCACTCTAGAAAAGAGAAAAAGTGTAGAAGCATCAGCAACCCGAGTAGAATGCTGACACCTCATCACAAACACAGTATGACGGCGATGAGGCGCTTTGCGGCGGGATGAATGATGGACACCATTTTGATGGTGAAAATTATGGAGGTGTTAGGTCGACTAAAAATATGTGCGTTAACAAAAAACTACATCAAGTCGCTTCATTATACTAGATGTTTAGAGAGATAAGAGTCGCTAATTAGAAATTCGATGTCATCATTCACACTCAAAATTTCGAGAAAAAAAACCCGACAGATGCATCTATAAATCTTCTTGACTCATTGGAAATATACTGATGGATAAGTTTAAGGGTTTCCAAAGAAAAAGGTCGTTAGAAGGTATTGTATTTTTTGTGAAACTGAGAAGGCACTGGGTGAATTCCTTTATGATAATGATATTGTTATCTTGATATTGATTTCGGTTATTTATTTTGAATTTCGAGAGGGCCATGATCATTGTTGTAACAGAAAAAAATGTATTTTTACAATATTCCCGCGCTGGCCTCCTCCGCACGGAGCCATGTTGCCATGCAATTGTCGTTAACTTCCCAACATCTTGGGACTCGTAAACAATGTCGACTGCCCAACACCTTGTATATTTGGTCAGATGTTCATGCTCCATCACCTACAACAGAACCAACTCAGCCGTAGTCCATAAAAGCCTAGCACCCACTGGAACACCTGCAGGCCTAACACATAAACTACAATTTATTTCACCGAGAAATACTTACCTAAATTGTAACTTTGTAAAAATTAATGTGCTTCACTTAGAGTATGAGAACATGGTACACGTATATAGAGCATAATTAGTACTAGCCTTTAGCCTTTGCCTTTTTGTACCTAAGAACGTACTCTATTAGATGATTTACACTAGCTGTTTAACATAAATGATACTATATATATCTGCTGTTTACCACGGGGAAATACACGAAGTGATGAAGATAATTTACTAAGCTAAATATCACCTAGAAAATGGTTGTGATATACCGTATCAAAGGGACAACAAGCTTAACGAGGGACAATGAATGTCAATTGGATAATATTTAGGACTCATACGGATGAACCAAAGGTGTGAGGGATCAGAGCATCTTGCGTGGATGAAATGAACTAATAGATAGCTATCTAACTCTAGATATGTTGAAAGTTGGAGGGATTTCTGGAGGACCTTGGCCCATATGGGCAGACTATCCAGGCAAACGGTATGTTTTATGTATAAGGCTTCTATATTTAGCAAACTTATTACATCTCCTATTTACGTGTCGTATCGAAGTCAAGCTTACTAGATTCCTCTTGTCAGGCTGGCATCTGTTAATATATAGCTGGCGCCCGTTCGGTGGAGACACCGGTCTGTTTGACAGAAGCCAATGAAGTTTTTTCCTTCCCATATGAATCAGGGACCGTTGGGCTTTGGATATCTTTCGCCAGTCTTAAATGTGATTATCCAAGTAATAGGTGCCAGCATTGAGCTACCTCTTCCAACAGTCCCTTTGGTATACATGAGGTTGAGGATGAAGCTATCCATAAAATCTCGCATGCAGTACCGTTGCATCAACCTTGATAAAAATCGAAACAAATTTCGTGAAGATTACTGGTGGAGGTTTTAAAAGAAAAGAGCTAATCCCTGGTATGATTTCATTTATAGGTTTTCAAACCTATATTTTGTTTCTGAAGTAGCTTATTATACGCCATGTAATTTAGGTCAATTAATGCTACTTATCTGTGCCTGATTTAGGGGGTAGATTTAACTTGACACCTTACTTAATCACATCATAAAAGTTACTCTAGAATGTCCAATATACTACTTTGAGTACCTTTAACTTTAAGGCATTAAGAAGCCTAAATTTTGAGTGCCAGTTCACATATTCCTGCCTGCATTCCCGGTTTATTTTAAGAACTACTTTGTAGATTTGAACTGGTAGAATATAGGCTAAAACGTCAGTACACGTGCGGACCCTCTGAGAATTTAAAGCCACTTTGGCTTCTCAAGGATAGACCTAAAAGCAATTAGTAGATTTAACGCGTCCATAACGTACTCACGCCGGAAGTAAAGCCATGTGATGCCATCTGTCGTTTTTCATAAGTACCAGCCGACTGTCTGCAACCGGAAGCCCGGGTGTCGTAAGGAAAGGTCGAATCTAGAATTGTGGAGATATATACCCTGAGACCTGTTTTTGGTTCTGCACCTTCTAGATAAACAACCATATTTCAACAGGAATGTGATGGGAGAAAACTGGAGAAATCTGTAACATCATCAACATACTAGTTCCAAAGTAGGCTAGCAAGATGTATGTATGTTGACTTATTGGGATCTAGAATATAATTTTCTCCTAAATCTGTATACAACGATTAAAATATACTTGATATTGTCGTAGATGTACCCTTTATAACAGTATTATTTTCTTTACATGAAAGGTATCACGTAAATTGTGAAATGGTAAGGAAATAAAAATCTGTTAAAAAAAGAAAAGAAAGATGGCCCATGTCTCTTTCCGGGGCATTGTACATTGAATATATATCTCAGGGCGTTTGCAAATGGCATGCACGAAGACCTAACATAAATAATTGGAACCAGTGCTGTATGTACCAAATACAAAAAGAACTAATGCATAGAGACCGTATTCGGTATTGTTAGAAGAGCAAAATAGAAGTTGTTCCAATCTTCCGATTTTCAAATAGTCAACCAGAAAAAAGAGGTTACAGAAAAATATATTATATATACTATATAGTTTGACTTTAATCACGCCATTGATATTGTGCAATGGAATTCTAACACTACATAGGCAAGAGTATTAGGCCTAGTTAAGTGTTAGGAAAATTGATTTATCAAGTCTACATTCAAAGACAATATTTTATCTGTAGCTACCTGTTTTTGTACATATATTTCCTTAACCTAGGAATACCTAAGCTTGATATATATGATGCTAGCAACTTCACCAATAATTATTAATATTTTGTATTTTGGTATATCTTTTTCAGTCATTATAATAGTATGCTTAATGAGTGATCTTCCAAAGAAACTATTCATAAATTGACCTTTTTTTGATGGATTTTGATGTATTTGGGTAGCATGTATGGGGTACATGTGTCTAAATGTATGTGTATAGGCCTAAGTATTAGTTTGACACATATATATATGGATGTGTTTACATGTATATAATACACACATGTGTAACATGATGTACGCATGCATGTTTAGGTTATGCCATGGCGAACCCTATGGGACATAATTTACAGCCAACGGAAATCATTAACATGGAAGGCTGTGGCAATACGTATCATTTAACCAGTATGACTATACACATAATAGGATAGGTAGATCATTCTAATAGGAGATAATAGATGGTCGTTCCTCAAAAGGGTATACTTATGTTATAAAGCATACCTCGACAGATCATATTAGAACATATTTAAAATAGACAAGTATATTTCAAACATTTCCTGCTTGGTTAATAGTATATTGCCCTCTGCACTGAATGGGATTATATTGAATAACACGAGATGATAAATATATCGGCCTACAGTCTATCCTATATGGAATGGATTGAATAAACAGTAAGTTTATCCAAATGAAATTGCGGAAAGAAAATCAAATATACAACTAAAAATGTACTGATGATATAAACTTCCTGAAATAAATTGGAACTTTAATTGATTTTGATTGATTTTCGGCAAACAATGTTGTGCTAGTCATTTAGCTGCGAGTGACAACGGATATCCGCAGATCATCTATGCACTTTTGGTACTTATCAACCCTTTTTCTAAAATGAGATACACAAAAATATCATCATTATGGGGTGCCTAAGTTGACGGTTGGCAATCTGTAATGCCCCTGGAGAGTGAATGGTAAGAGTGTAATGCCACACCCTCCTATGTTGCCAAATACCAGCTCTGTCCACCGCGTCCTGGCCCTTCCAATTGCTGGTAGTAATGACGCCTACATTGTCATTCCCCCTTGACAAGGTCATAGCTATCTCTCCTGATAGGAGTACCGGCCACTATCTACCATCCAGCCAAGCACATTCATGGCAACATTACCAACATCGTTGAAGGTTACAAGGGAAGCCTGGGGTGGGAATTCGACAGAAGAGTCGGTTATAGATCGCATTGATCACTTTGCTGTGAACCATTATTTGTCTAGAATGAACTAGTCAAATCAAGTTCATGAAAACTTTTCCTTAAAAGTGGATATTCCTCACATAAAATAATTTCTATTAATTAATACATTCGCCACTTTTAATTCGATGATTTATTCTAAGGGAGCCACGTGGAATATGCAGGATAAATGGCAAATGACAACTAAAACTGTCATGATATTTCATGAGCTCGCTTTGTAATAATAAAGGGTGAATCCACCGGATAATGTCATCCGGCTATCTGCGAGAAATAGTGGTGTAATACTGCCCTATCTCCTGTTTTCCAAAGCCTGATTCCACCAGCCCATCCAGAAGAAGACGTAGACATGAAGCATGTCTCTGAGTCCCTTGGGATGCAATCGGGATTCAAGACGAGGCCTCTTGACATCAGCATCTAAACCCGTCATCTCATTGACACTAGCTGATCCCTTCTAGATCCCACCCAGAGAGGCTACTCATCTTGCCTCTAGACTGGCTTTAATTTGTTCTATGCCTCTCCTGCGACAAGCGCTTGGGTCTTAGAAGCAATGACTTTAAAGCTTCAGGGGGCAAGCATCGATGGTGCCTGAGGAGCAAGGAGGCGGAAGGATATATCCCAGAGTTGCCTTCAGCCCCATCCCCCATTGAAATAGCCTTATGGAGTCTTCGCAGTTATTTGGTGGCCAGACCTGACGTTGCAGACCAATGGAAGGAGCTGTAAAATAATGGGAAATTCGGAGAGCATTTGTGTTTGCTAAAAACCGCAAAACATCGATGAAACATTGCTCTTTGGATGCTGTCGCTGTGGAGATTTTGAATGACATTTCTAACACGATCCATATCCTCAGGGGAAAACAAATATACGGCTGGGCTTGCGAAGCTCAAAAACATCCAGGTTTATGTGAATGGGCCATATAGTAATTGGAAGGCAGGCGAGGAAAGGGTAAGAGGTTTAGAAGGCAAAGGGTTAGAGGGAACATAAACACATTTTTCCTCTAAGGCTTCATTGGGAACATCACAAAGGACATTATAACTAAATATGAGGGAAATGCGAGGATGACTAAACTCTGTTATCGATAAACTCATTACGATAAGAAATTACCAAAAGCATGTTCTCTCACCATCAACTGATGCCATAGAAATAACAGGGTAAGAATAACTCAAAAACATAACTTCTTCACTGGCAAATAAAGAAATGTGCAGTAAGGGGCCAAGTGGTATGGCGTCAGAGTCAGGGGCCTCGCAATTATTCAGTCCAGGAGGTGCTAGAGTCTGGGCGAAAGGAACGACTCAAGTCGGTGTTTTATCCGCACTGCCTTGGCAGTGTCTCATTATACCAGCTTGAGAGCACACTACGCATCAAACCAAAGTAAAGTGATCCCTGTGAAATCACAATATTACGGCAGCTATTTCATGAGAGCTGAAAGGACACACGAAAGGGAGGTGACTTTCGGGGTAATGGCGACTGTGAGCGACTATGCGTGATAGAGTTAATGAGGCAATATCATACCATCCTGTACACTAGGGGATCTACCTACACTCTTATGCCCTTCCCTCCCCTTCTACAGCAAGTACCACAGCATGTTGTGTGATTACATATAATACGACTGGGAAGCAAGATAATTGGAAAAGATATTGGTGTACATACGAACGAGTTCCTTTATCATGTCATTAGGAAGGCGGGAATTAGATGGAAGCCACGACTACATTCATTTGGAATAATTGTAGAATTATGAGTTGAGTGATGTAAATGTAAATGCAATGCAAATTCCTTGAGAAATGCGATATAAGAATTAGATTTTGCTACACTATCCAAAGGTGAACACTTATAATATATATGATATACATCTATTCATGAAAGAATTCATGTGTATCTATCCTTGAGGATGGAGTTCATAATAAATACACCCTTGGTTTTGCCTTGATGGATTGTGGTAACTATTGTAGTGCAATAAGATAGATTTAGCCAGTTCCAGGCAGATCCAAGTCGCTGCCAAATTATGTGAAGCTTTATCTAGATATAATATACATGTATGTTCATAAAATAACAGTTCCTTTCTATTTGAACCTTGGGTTCGGCTTAACAAAATGTCTGATGTCTAATAACTGCAGGCTATGTAGTCCATACATGGGCCTAGGCAGAATATCATATCAGGGTGTACACCAAAGTCAACACAGCTCCCAATGACAGCTAGTAATCCCCGCCGCACCAATTCGGGTTAAAGCCCATTAGAGACTGACAGATCTGGTTCATATCAAAAGGGGACAGGAAATGTGTTCTTCGACTATGCTTATATTAGATCCGAAATTGTATGACCATATATATATATAGTATATATATAGAGAGAGAGAGGATTTTTAAACACCACAATTGTACAACACTAGCAAACATTATGTATTTTCCAATTTCCATATTCTAATAATACTCATGGTATCCTTGTCCACCATACAGGATCAGCGACATCTTCAGCAACATCAAGTATGTGGTCCAGCCATTGGAGAACGGAATTATGACAAACCCAGGCCATCCGCATCTTAAAGTGTATCATTAGGTTTTTTTTAAATTGTATACGGTTGTTTACGGTATTTGTTATAAATTTACGGTATTTTACCCTATTCACAAAAGGAAATCTGGATTTGTATTTGTCTGTATAGCTAGCTATATCATATACATACATTATCTTAAAATTAAGGCCAGAGATTCTATTCTTAAGTATGAAACATGGTGCACGCAAAATGGTGCAAAAACCAAGATACACATTTTTGGTAAGAGAGATGTCTCTGATGAAGTAGGGATTTTGTATTGTGGGGGAGTGAGAACTTAACGTGTGAGAACTTTTAATTACCTTGGGGTTAACATTTGCAAAGATTTGAGTAGCAAAGCGCATATCCTTAAACAATTAAAACTAGCCATGCGGAAAATTGGCGAGATCGGTAGAAGACGGAAATATATGAATGCAGATATATATATATATATATATATGCTGTTGGTTGATTCAGACATACGTTCTGCCCATTCTCGGGTTTGGAAACTTTCTTTTTTTAAATGTAGGGAAAACGTTGAAAACCAAAATAGGAAGAACTTGGAACAAAGCACTGCCAGTGGCATTTGGAAATGATCTCACCATTGAATAATTAACACAAAGATCTAATGTACTCCCTCTCGAGAACAGGGCAAATATCACCTGCCTTAAACGTATATATATGACCGTCGAAACAGGTATGAAATGCTTTCATTTGAAAATGTAAACCTCCGAAATAGATCAAACATGTTGAAGATTTTTCGGCCAAAAAAAGAAAAAACAAAGGGTAGTATTTATTTCAAAGGGAGGAAATTGTGGAACATTCTACCAGATCGTGACATGTTTATTGTTAAAGTAAAAAACTGGGAAAATGAACGGTATACCAGGAGGGTAGAATATCAGGAGGCTTGATAAAATTTGTTTTGATTTAATATGAATATGAGACGAAGTCGTTGCGACCGGATCATGGACATATAGTCTTCGATTCATATTGTAGGCTCTCTGTGAAAATATTGTCATACTCTCTAGGTTGCAGGAACTTTATTCCTCACATTTTGATCATGGTATATAGATGAAACATATACTACACTCCACAATTGGGTCGAGTTGAACATATTGAAACATGTTTATATCTCTATCTTCATTTTTATTATCACCAAACCATTTATGATTGATGTCACCCTGAAAACGTTGTGAGAACGTTTTTATAGTCATTGTATTGCTTTGGTAATGATTAGAAGTCGTTACACGACTGGATCGTGCTTCTAATATTTGACATTGAAAATTTGAACCCATATTGTTGAAGGGAATCTTTGAGCATTGGCTCATTGTATAAATGAAGTAGACAATGTTGGTAAGAACTGAAATATGCAACCATTGGTCGGTGCACGGGTGCGTGGATAAAGATAATTTATTACATATTCAAGAAAAACTTGCCTTAATATGGCTCATGTTTTATTATTAATTTTTATGTATGTTGTTCTAGCAGTAGTATTTCCATGTTGTTTGAAGTAGAATGGAGACGGAATGAAGTCTTCGTAGTCTTGATATTAATAGTTAGTATGTGATTTGGGCACCGCAAGAAAACATCACTGAGGGATCATGCGTTTTTCTATAACATTGTTTCAATATGTTTATTGGCCTGAAATGAATAAAAAAGGATACAAAATTGTGTTATTAGCTTTAATTTGTATTATAATGTCTCGGGGCTCGTGGATGTATATGTACAGATGTAGTCGGAGGATACACAACAATAGATCTATACCAAGTATCATAAAGTAAAACCTGCATACAGTAGTTGCATTTTATGGGAAATATTGGCAAGGAAACAAACTAAATATTCAAAATAAAGATCCTTGCCAATACGAGGAATTCCTGATTTCGATTAAACACAACATAGTTTGGGTCGAAGGGGGTAATTTACGGAATTGAGCTTGATCTTGAACATCAATAAGTAGAGCTAGAACACCAGAACGACTTATTCAGGAGGAGCAGAAACAGCAGCATCATTCATTCACCACAAATTGAGCTGAGAAAAGCCCTGTTGACGCCCGCTGTTTTCATGGTAAAGATAAGAGCCAAGAGAAGAGGCTGGGCTCTGACACTATAGAGAAGCCCCTGCTGTGCAAAAGGCTGCCTGAAATTTGAAGACCGCCTGAGAGGGCATTGTGACGAGTGACTCCTTGTCACTGGATGGAAATGAGAGAGCCACTCATTTCTTGTTCTTGAGATCTATGTTCAAGCCCAATCGCCAGAAGGGGCGGACAGGTTCTGTAGAAATATCGAGGTGAACTGGATTTTAGCCAACCCATGTGTAATAATAGCGTCCTAAACATGTTTACGCATCTCCAGTTCTAATGTACTTTTCTAATATATTAGCTTTCACCTCCGGTGCTTCTTATTCTTTTCACACATTTCATTCTCCCGTCTCTCATCTGTTGTCACACGAGCGTCCTGAACAGTCTTTTTACTTCCAATCTACCGATTTTTATTTCTCACACTTCACATCTTCAGATCAGTGTTTTCAGATATTTTCAAAAATATTTCCGGGGAAACCAGGGACAACACATGAATACCATAGTTGTAGTTCATTGCAGACACCATGATGATTATAATGAACATTGGATGGAATTAAGGGTGCCTGTTATTATACTGATTGACCCTGGTGTAAAAATTGATGTTCCCCATACGTGAGCATAAGTTGAAAGAGACATGACACAGGCAGGACTGTCGGAGTTACTTAGTTCGTAGGGGTACCAGACATATAAGAGAGAGGTGAGCCATGAATTCCTTTCAGCTACGGAGCATTAGATCAACTGGTAACGTCAAAAACATATATATTTATATATACTGATGGATATAATGTGGTGTATGGAGAAAGTCTCATGCCTTTATTGACCGCAATATTTGTATAACTGCTCATTGAAATAGGTGGACGTGCTAATTAATATATCATTTGATAATAGCGGCTAGTCTCTACATTGAACGGTCCAGGGACTCAAGCCACCTTAGGCAGAGACTAAAAGGATTAATAACCCCCATTTCTGGCCTGCTGGTGTAGTAATAGTGCATAATCCCTCGACCGCGCAGCAGACCAGAAATGTCGGTCATTAATCCTTACACAACTTCTCCAAGGGAACTTTCAATCAAATATCCAGTTCATAGGCGCATGGGCCAATCAGATTGAGGGAAAAGTATAAAATTTAACATGACTGCTCCTCCCCCATTTACCGTTATATCAGTGAGTAATGAACGAGATGTAGTTATTTCCTTGACAAAGGATCTGTTATAACCGATTGAGAATGGCCTTTTTTAAAAACAACATTTTGGTGTCTGAGTTGTTAATGTTCGCACATCGTCCCAGTAATTTTCAAAATAGAAACATAATTCTGAAGATTCTGAATAAACTGTATATTTGTGAATGAACTTAGTGCTTTCTCATTAACTAGTCCCATAATCATTGTATGAGGAAATTATTCAAATATATTTTGTCATCTCATGAAATCATGAAATAACATTATCTGCTCTTCGTGACAGAAGCATTCCATCTCCTTCAGCAAATTATTGATAATTATGTGAATCAGCTAGCATGCAATACAGAAGAAAAAATTCAGAAAAATTCTTGGTGCACCCATAGAACCTTTAGCTTGAGTAATATTGATAGTAATGAATGTCATCAATTAACACATGGTATTTTCAAAAGGACTCTGAAAGATCACGAGATGGATTTGGGTTACCGACCGACAACCTTGTGGGGATTTGAGCTCCACCGTTCGCACACCTATCTATTCTTCCCTTCCGGGGTAGGCTTAGTTTTACAGGCTATGTATAGACACGTGTTAATACTCTCGTCTTCCCTTGCTGCATGTCATCACATTGTTAATGCTGTGCCATTCTCGTGTGTCGTACCTTTCCTGGAGTGCAGATTCTTCCTGTGGAAGGGAGCAATAAGCAAGTGTTAGCCGATCCCCGTGGTTCTAAATTATTGGCGAGCAGCTTCAACAAGCAAAGAAGCAGTTGTCGATAGCTGTAGCGAGCATCGGGCCTGCCATCAAGTAGCTCAGCACGAGAAGGAGGCAACCTACAGGCCTGAGGCTACTTGTTAATCGATGTTGCTGTTTGCCCCAGCCTGTCCTAAAAGGGATTTTCTTGTACTTTACTCACGGTTCAGTGCTGTGATCACCCTGTGATGCTCTCTTGCCGGGGAGCTTGAATGTTATATAGGTGTCTTCAACGACAGTTGGTTGGCCAAGGTCTTAAAAGAGCGAACACCATGGAGCACCGAGGGGAACAATGCTAAGTGAAAGAATCCTTGAAGCCAGTCATGAAAACAAGGTGGCTTCTAATTTCACGTCCCTATTATCCACACCGTCGCCATTTTGGAGCCCTTGGATGTGTCAATGTGGTCCACTCTCAGCCTAGTCCCTACACGATTTGAGATCGTATTTGAATTGTGTACTGTTGCGGCAAATTAACCAGTGGAAGAGGTTCAAATACTCCATAATAAATATCAATACATAACATACACTATTCGCATGATTATATAATATATGAATGTTAGTCATTTCTTAGGTGAACATTAGGATAGTTTCTTAAAACATTTTGTGTTTTAAATAAACATAAGATAAGCTTTTTATAATTTTCAGATACAAAAGAGTTAAAAGCAATGTAGTTGTTATGTCCATATTGTGTACCGAGTAAGGGTACATGGTATTCCCAGCTATAGATTGTATACGGTTTCAGATTTACATTAGGAAATGCCAATACTAATGTACCTCTACTGGTATAGCACTGTTCTCCGAACCTTGAAATGCCATTAAGCCACTCAGATACATAGCATCCGTTGTTGTTTGAAACTAGATCTCTATCTAGCTTTCCACGAAGCACTGCTCTTGTTGCAGTGATCTGCCCGGTCTCTGGCCAAGATAGACTGCACCTTTGCCCCTCTCCAGTGACTCCATTTACCATACATCTGAATCAAAAATCCTCTACATTTGCTTTTGATCGAGATATGTAGACTATCATCCATGTACATATATTTTGTTGTGGCCTTTCCCTTTTAGGCATTCACCGTCTTGAGATGTCCCGGGTATACGTCCACTTCACCGGGCATCTCCCTATTGACTTCACCCTCTCCGAGTCCCCCAACTTACATTGATTCCTCCCGAAATGAAATATTGATTCTGACATGCCTATTCGGGATGCGCCTGTAATATGGTTTTCGCGGGAATGGTCAAAAGTCACAAGGGGCCTGCTCGGACAAAACTAATCAAGCCGGACCGGTCCCCGTTCCCCGCTTGGGCTTTCTACCCTCTGCATAGCAAGTATTTTCACAAACACAGCCATCGATGAAGTAGTCTTGTTCTTAAAACCTTTCTGGGTGATGGGGAAAAAACCCAAGTATCATCCTATTTCCTTTATTACTTCTGCTATAAAGCTAAGCCCAGGGATATGTATATGGTAATTTTTAGAGGACTGATTTATCTCATAACCATTTATTCATACATGTATCTACATGATATAATGCTCATGACGTTCACTGAATTTTAATTGTCCATATTAATCGTGACTGCCTCATTTGATTTTTGTTTTCATTTTATTCCCATTATAAACGAAATTCTAAAAGGAATACATTTCAGGATAACGGCGACTGATGGATATTGAACCTGTCACAGATGAAATGGTAAAATTGTAATTGGTATATAGCCGCTATTTTGCTATTGTTATTGATCAAAATCCCTAGTTATCCATCCCTCTTAGAAGGATTAAGGATGTTTACCGCAAAATTAGGTGAAATAACATTACTTGTGATTAGCATACATGCGCACGCAGTTTATGGCGCCAAAGAGCTCGAAGCGAATAGGGTTTCAGTGAGAATGTGATTCATCACGCAACCTAGACCTTTTTTACCATATTTGCATTTAGCGTCTCAGCGCTTTTTGGCATTCAATTACTGTTGATTTAATTTTTAGGATATATGAAGTTTATATATTTGGTATTTCAAGGGGTGTACCCGCAGAAGGAGGGAAGGGAATGACATTTTGAGTAAGTGCATTTCTACAGCAGAAATTTTAAAAAAGAAAAAGAAAAGAATTCACCAGGGTTGTCCGAACAGGAGCCGCGGACAAATAATTGACATGCAAATCGCATGTTTTGTATTCATTGGCCAAAAAGGATTATCCCGTACCTGGAGAAAATAATGGTACAAAAACCTTCAATCATTTAAGCTAAGCTAAGTAGGTCGTGTATACTAACAGCTTGAAAAGGTATCTCATATATTTTCTTGTAGATCGAATTACTCTCTCATGTTCGGGTGCCATTGACCGATGTTGGCCTCTTTTCTACATGAATCAATCATGTTAACTGGAAAGTGTAATGTCTTCCAGTGGCAATGAACGATTGTTTTAGTCTGGTAAGCCGACATATTTTCTTGATCGCTCAACCCCACATCTTATTTCATGAATCAAATGAATTGTTTGGTGGAAGAACAGATGTTCTGACAGCAAAGGAAACGCTGATCTTGCTGCAAGTACCAAGACGATGATGCTTTTGAAGGTCCTAGAAGAACTCTGACCAGTGTGAATTAGGTATGCATACATTAATAAGAAGGGCGTAAAAGAGCAATATGACAAATATACAACCATTAAAATATCAAACAGAATGAAATAGGTTTGAATCAAATAGGAAATTAAATTAGTTTAATATCTAAGCAATTTGATCTATTTCGAATAACTACAATGTGAGGCTTGCCATACTCAAAAATGGAATTTCATGACGGTATCGGAGCCTGAGCCACGTTTGATAGTGTTCCTCCCCCATCGATCACGCTAATCTATCCTGCCCTACAACGCCAAAATGACAAGGGACCATGACAACCTGGTACCAAGAGGGTGCAACCACAATTATTACCCCCAAAATGACCGTATTTAGTCCCCGTCCATGCTCAAACCAAGTTAGTGGATATACTTTATTTCTGTTTGACTCATGGCCAAGCTCTGAAATGTTGAACAAATGGAAATATTCGGTGATTTGCTCACTACCCATGCGTCACATTAGCTAACATCACGCCGTGTCCCTGACCTCGCAAGTGATAGATGATGAGATCTCGCGGGACACCGATCGTTGGCCATTTTGGAAAATGGCACGCTGTCGTAGGAATTAGCATGGAGTGAACTGATGTCTCTATACCGTGTAGATACGGCAAGAGGGTGAGTGCTTTTTATAGGACTGTGGCTATTGACCACACCATGGCCAAGTCGGACCATGTGCTGAATCGAAATTAAAGAAATATTTGAAAACGATCGGACAGATGCAACACTGGCGATTACCAATCTTTTCTTTTATTCCAGTTCCAGTAACCCGAAAGCCATTATGCCTCAGAGAGGGATCCAAGAAGCACAGTTTTAAATTAACTGCTATCACTTGGGTAACTAATATTCGACGTGTATTCGTAATTTTTTTAAAAACATAATTGGATCCTTAAATCTAAAATTGTGCTCAGCCATTCCCACATGCACTCCCATAGAGCTATGTATCAGCATTTCATTTAAGCTGTCACAAGCGGGATATTATCCGAAGTGTCAACTAGTCATCTCCATGTAGACAGCTATCATATGTAACTGGATACAGTAAGTTGACGTAACAATAAGTTGTCCCAACCCAGTACACCAGGTAATTATAGTAATTTACGATTGCCGATATAATATATGTGAGAAACTACCATTGGCCACGGTTAAAGACACTGCACGTTGGCATCGGAACACCAACAATGACAATAGGACAAATATGATCTAATAGATATGGATGTGTATGTGTTTGAGACTTTTACACTTTTGTCTTTTGTCGGGGGGGGGGGGGGCTTTATGTGAAAAACTCTTGCGAATGAAAATATATTGGGTTAGGTTGATTTGGAATTTTTACATTATGTCATTCACTCACATTCTGACGGTTATTTTAAGCCTTTTCTTCATAGAATGAAGATATTCAGTTTATTATTAGGCTGCAGCTATCAGTTGCCACGTGCGGCCTGTGTCACATGCGACAACTCTGAACACAGATTTGAAGTACCGTAAGTGCTTCGTTCCATGTGACACTTGTTGAACCTCGTGATCATAGAGTCCCACATAAAAAGAAGTCACAGTCATAACCTACTGTCTAGGCCTATAAGCTCTTTTAATTCATTATTATTCATTAGGGGCCAATATCATTATACATTGAAAACTGGTTGCTCTAACAGAAGTGTCATTGATTAATAAAGGTTCTTGGATAGCTGAACATATGACTGTTTTGATAGTGTCTTCAAATGAAACGTATTGAAAAAATAAGTAGCATATATATATGAGTGTGACATAGAAGGGATTCGGTATTGATGGCGAATTCAGGGCCACCTTACCTTAAAAAGAAAATAAATCTGCAGTCTATTTCTGTCCATTGTCGCTGGCTGAGATCGATCGATCTAATGACATAACATCTCAGTGCGGGACAAGGCAAAGCTGTTTAAGATTCATTGAAAAGCCATTAAATAAAAAAGCCTTGATGCCCATGATGGATACTTCTTCTGGGGCCTTATGATCAGTGTCATGTTAGAGTGGCCTTATTGTGGGGAGTGGATTTAGATATCCGCAAACATCACATTGCATGCAGTAAAGAGAGTTCTTAAAATGTTTACTTGTAGGATCGCATGAAAATATGAGGAACACAAACTTTCGAACGCAAGATATATTTAAAAAGGGCGAAAATGATGTTCATACTCATACATGTGATAAGGAATGATTGAATATAATGAGGTAAACAAACATGCGTGGTAACCATACAGTGATGAATGCGCATAGTGTTGACTTTAGCAAGACCGATTGTGGATCCTTTCACAAAAAACAATGTGACGATAATTTTATTCAGCGTAGTAAAAGATCCTTATGAATCAAATCGATTCCTAATAGCAAAGAATGTGCAATTAATAATTCCTGTTTGAGGAAACAACTCTCAGGATAATTTTAGACACACATAGAGTTAAAGAGAAGCGCCATGTCTACATGTACCTGTCACCACTGCACGAAATATACCTTCAGGTAATGTGAATTGTGACATCAATGTCACAACGCAAGGACATCCAATATATGTGCTTAAGGATAGAAAGCTCAGGCCGATATGTCTTGCTTAAAACTATTTTCATTTTAACAGGTTTAAATAGGATGTAAGACTCTTGTAAAGTTATGGGACTTTCTTGGCACAGGGAATCGTTTTTACTACAAGAAGGATTGTGATCTCTCTTCATTATTAAACGACTGCATCGCAGATGGGTCTTGTGCGAACAACTTCTTATAACAATTAACATCACATGGAAGTAATGGAAGGTTTCATTTATTATTTGCTTTTAGTCAAGACAAGAAATGCTGATCTTTCTTTCTTTACACCCAGTCACACTCAGTCTATTCTGTTACGTGGCATAACTTGAACTGTTGTTTATCATTCAAAATTAAGTTCAACCAGTGTTGGCGAGTTAATCATCGACTTCGCAGACCTTGCTCAGTGAAAATTAATTATGCACAGGCAACCACCAGTTCTGCAATTCATCAAGCCTGAAATCAGCCATGGGCCAGTCATTTAGATTTGGATATTGGTTTCTCTGCAATATGAAAAGCTTTTTCCTTTTGGAAAGGCAGTCGAAAAAGCTATCTCTCCAATCTGTCATAAGAATGCAGAGCGTCAGTGATAGGTTCTTGAAATTCCTTTTAGAAGCCCGACTTGTGACACTGCAGGCATTCCCAGAGACAAAAGCTTTCTTAATCAGTTGCATCTCTCCTTTTTGCTAACTATAGTTCGTTCCACCAAATTGAATCCGCACCAAATCCATTGACACTTGTCTTTGCGGTATTGTGATATTTCTCACTGTTCTGGCCTTTGTTCACGAGTAACGGAATTTCTGCTCAATTGTCTGGTATCTGGTACCTTTTAACCTTCCTAATTAATCCCTGGTGATATTAAACTTTGTAATCCATAGTATATGAGATATTTGGTGAAAATAGTGAGTAAATTCATTTCGGCTAGCTAGCCAAAATCCAAAGTGCCAGTTGGCTTATGTAACCCCAGGTCGGTGCCCATGTGTGGTCACTGATACAGGGTGGGGATTGGTCAATAAAATGGAAATTAGTTTCTTTCCTGTCCACTTGGGGCAATGAGGGCAGCACCTTCTGGTGGCTAGAACATTTCCTCTGGGATTTGAAATGAGTAGAGGCTTCTGACCCATACATTACACATATTCAATAATCATTGAATGAAAACACGATGTTGGTACTCAATACTTCAGTTACTGCTATACCTATCATATATAATTACACTGAAAAGGTTTCACAAGATTTTATGACTAGGCCTACTCATTTTAACTATCCAAGCCACTTTAAAATATAATATTTTGTGCAACTACAATAATCAGATAATTGAAGGTTCCCATTATTTGTAGATAGCAATGAAAATTACCTTTTCTGATAGTTTTCTTTGCACTATACCCCCATTGTCGGTAGGATACACGAGTATAGCTTATGCATGGTTAGAATAAAGTTTGTCATTCATTGAGCACCTCAAAACAAAACATAACATCTTCAGAACTACCTAAAGGAGCATTGAAGGATCATATTTGTGTCTAACGTTTGTAAACCAGAATATAGGAAATACAAAAATAAAACTGCTCATAAGACTTGTGAAAAAAATACTTGTGACTTTGTGAAAAAAAACAATGTATAAATGCACCTGTATTTAACAAGAAACCCTGCATGATGATTACATCTACATATCAGAGGGTATAATCAATTATGTTGGGTAAAGGAGTGGAAGGCAATTGAATACCACAGCATAAAAAACGCATAGCTTATAATTATTTTACATACTGATGCATCATGAATAATTTAATCTAGGCCTAAAGCTGTCCTTATCGCCAGTTTGTTTACGGGAGTCTATTTATTCTGTAGTAACAAGCTCAATGCTATTTTAGGAGAGAACGAGGAAATAGAATCCCAGCATCTATCACGTAATGAGAATCCTGCGTTTGATTAATGGAGTAGAGGTAATCATATTGTCAGGTATGATAGATTATTCTTATATGTCCCAGTTATCTCCAAGCTTAGGACATGAATTGATCGGCTGTTGAATGGCGGGGTATATAGAAAGATGGTCGGAGAGGGGAGAATGAAAACGCTCGGTATTTGTATTCATAATTGGCATTATAAGCTGTATTAATGCTCCCTGGTTGTAGAGGAATGATTACAGACTAATGATTCCAATTACCGCTTGGAGATCTTGGATTTATGTGAGGACACCAGATTAGAAACTGTATTAGTAATGAAAGGGGTAATTATTTTCCCTGCAGAGTGGAGGATGGAAAGAACAATATTATGACTTATGCAAGCTGAGAACTGCATGGATTGAGCCAAATACGGTTCATTATTTAAAAGGCTACATTCGTATAGATTCCTCCTAGGTGAGGTTATTTGTGTAGGCACATGCATTAAAATATATCATACAGGCTTAAATGGGATTTACACGACACATATACATGGCCGACAGATATCCCATTTCACCAGGATACCACTTCCTCTACATATGTTACGCTCAAGGCAAGATAGTTAAAACCACAAGAGCCTCGCGAGCCAAGTGATTTGAGGTGTGCGTAATCTGATAACCTAGTTCCCTTCGCAGACATGCATACTAACAACCTCATTGGTTCGCTGGTCCTCCATTCCGGAAGTTTGGGTTGCTATGGCGAATCTTCCATAGCACGTTAACTCCTCTTCTCACCGCTAGGACGGATTATGTGTGCTGCCACCTAGTATACGGGTCACAAACATCGGGTGGCGACCTCGTTGGATGGGAGGGGAAAGGTAAAAAGTCACAATTGGGGAAAACACACGTGTTGAGCAAATGATAATGAACCCTGGGGGTCAAACAAGACAGCCTGATCATTTAAGACTTATATTCATTGCATTGGAGCAGATCTTGTGTAGCTCTGAAATCTTATGTATGCTATTGGTATTTGTATGGCAGTTGTGGTATTTTGGAATTGTTTTTTGTTTTTAAATGCTTTATTCATCACGACATTATGTACAGTTTACACTTTATCTCAGTTCATGATGATTTACATTCTCTGTTGAAATTGAAAATTTTCACTCTACTACTTTCTATAATTATTAAAAACCTAATACCACCTAATACCACCAATTGGATACATTTGCAATGTTGCAATCTTTTCTCACCTGCACCTAAACAATACTACTGTCTAAGACGAATGGACGTACTCCGATGTGGTCTCATCAATTTTAAGAGGTTCCAAACAAATGGCAATGAAATTAATTGTTACATTTTATCATGAGGTTTTTCAGTTTTTCAGCATGAAGATGCAAATGAGTACCATTATTAATCACTTTCTCTTGTCACTTCATTGAGATTAATGCACATTGGAACTTAGGACAGGAAGAGAGAAATGTCTTACTTTACGACCGGAAAGTGTACTGAACGAGGCGTCTTTTGAATTTGTATTGGTTATGAGATGCGAAGAAAAGATGACCGAAATACTGGTCTCTCCCGGGAGTCATTTTCTGCTGTGAAGGACGAAGGAACTAACTTTTGCATTTTATACCTTGTAATTTCCACCACACGACCCAAACACAATCAGGACTTGGTTATTACCACGGTGAATGGTCAGAATTACCCGAACAATGGCATTGTCGGAGCAGGGGACATGCCATTGCGTGAGGAAGCTCAAAAGTAGACACTCTGGCTTCTCGGACAGAAAATACTAACATGCCATGGAGTCAGTTTCATATAAAAGCCCATCTCATACCAGCCAGTGGTCATGCGTGTGCGCACAATACATCTATTTCCGATGGCTGGGTACAATCTGTTCCCGCCATTTTCCCAGCTTTCCGTTCAGGATTTCAGTCTGCAGTCAAGTTGGGGAAGAGAGAGATGGGGTGAATTGCTCTGGTCAAGTTGTTCATTTTGGGATATGTGCTAACCTTTGCATGTCTCCCGGTTCCATCCTTATGGAATGAATTAGACTACAGGTGGTTTCCAGTCGATAGTCATAAAATGGATGGATATCATGTCCACAGTATTCCCCATCTTCTCCTATAGTGCACAGGGTCCATTGTCCCCCGGGGCCTGGAAATTACCTTAGGAGGATACTACTTCTTCATATAATCAACCCCAGAAAATATCTTAAAACATAGAACCATTGAAATCTTACATGTGTTTCGCTATTGGAATATGTCTGACATTAACCTAAAAACCCCATCTGCTCCCCTTTTATTAGTTATCATCATTTGGCCCCCGTCAGTCTTATCAGAACACGTTTTAATAGTATTTATTTAATATCAGTCATGCCATAATGGAAGATATTGCAGTGCGAGGCACAGTTAAAAGAATCTCACAAATTTTCAATAAATCTAACATAGAGTTGAATTGGAAAAAAAAACCAATACCTTTTTGATTGCAGATTAATCTGGGCATTTGTTAAACTTTTAAGACATGTCCAGAGCAAGGGTTTGTATCCATGATCACTGACAAGGGACCTTGTAGGTGGTCTCTCAAACCGATGAAGCGTTTCTCACGATGAGGAGTGGAAAGAAGATTTAATACGGACGATGGATTGGTGGCTATCTGACAGGGTAATTATAGAAATTTCTTTAAATACTGCTGTATTCCCCAAAATATGGCAAAGCCAAGGAAGAGAAGAGCTAGCGAGCAATGATAGCTAATGATATCCAGTATGCGAAGAGAGGAAGTGATGGCACAGTATGCCGATGGTAAAGATACAGACAGAGCGAGAGAGAAAGGGACATAAATTAAGCTGTCAAAGGAGGAACAGGAAATTTGAAGAATGAAAAATGTATACCATAGATATAAACAAATCCATATAGGGCAATAAACCTGTAGGGCTGGATTACATGTAAAACTATATCAGCGTGTACCATTTGAGGTTATTACATTTTTATGAAGGGGATATGAACAATCCAATAGCTTATAAGCCACCTTATTAATCTTGTTGAGCATAAAGCTGAGATCTGATATTTGATTGTGTGATGGCCGCTTGTATATGTTGTGCCTTTATCCATGCCGCCCCCAACCAACCCCCTGTTTCTCTCTCTCTCTCTCTCTCTCTCTCTCTCTCTCTCTCTCGGGGCACTCTCAGCCAGTGCTGGTGACTTTGCCTGCCGCTAGTTGTTGGGTATGGCCAGTACGTAGCCCTATTATCTATTCATTCAGAGAGCCTAGGTCGGCGCAAGAGGAGCAGGGAAGAGGCGAGAGAGCATGGAGGTACGTCACCACTACTGCCATCGCCTAGAGTGCTGTTACTATCACCATCCTGCTAGACGGTGGTGCCACCTCAGTTGTGTGTGAGACGCATGGAGGAAAAGGACCGGTGCATGGGATCGCATCTTGTACTATCCCGCTCCTGGGCTAGGGATTTTAAGGCCCAAAACATGGAAAGGAGTGAGCTTAGTGATGGCGCGCTCGCATAATCAAAATGTAGCCATGGATCTTGCTTAAGTTAAGGATTTTGTACCAATGGCTTTATGAGAATCTCTACCTGGCTGTTTTTTCTTTGATAAATTTGGACTTTTTTTTTACTTTTTGCATATTCGTGTTTAAATTTTGGAGGACCTTGCGAGCTGAGGATTTTTCGTGGGCTCTTTCAGCCACCCACCTCCGTCATCGTGGTTGTCACCCTCCGTGGATTCAACAACGCATGCGCAGAGAACCACCGAAAGGAAGTGGTGGAGGAGGAGGTGGTGGTGGTGGCGGTGGAGGAGGAGGAGGAAGGTCCGGTGGAGGAGCAGGCAAAGAATCGCCTGGAAAAGGCGGTCTTTCTGATTCACGCTGGATAAGGTGCTATTAATCGAGCATACCTGCACACAGAGGTGGAGGAACACGAGGAGGAGCAGGGGGACGAGGAGGAGGAGGCGAGGAGGAGACGAAGGAGCAGGAGGAGCAGTTGGTGGAGAAGGAGGTGGTGAAGGAGAGGAAAAGGAAAATGTGTCCAAGTTTTGCGGTAGAAGTGGTGTGGGCTCAGTGTGGTTTGATACCTAGACTTTTACCATGTAAGTGGACCGGCTATCAAGAGCGGGCTCCATACACAGCTCCTCCGAGGGTTAAATCCTTCCCACTGAAACTACAGCAACTACAAAGCCATCATCATCGACTCCATCAGAAGCAAACAACCCACTCTTCTATTATGTAAAAAAATTCTCAATGTGCCACGAACGGTACCCCGCGACGTGAGTGTAAGAGAGAGAGAAAAAGAGAGAAAGCGCGCGCGAGTGAAAAGTGTGCGAAGAAGAGAGAGAGAACGAGGAAGAGAAAGGAAAAGTATTTAAAAAGGAAAAGCAGTTGAAACCGCCGCCAAAATGAATTACCTTCGGATATTCTTATCACTAAGCCTTCATGGTCTTCTAATAACTCTTCTCATTGCCGTCGTACAAGCCTTCCCTAAACGTATTCCTATAGGTAAGTGTCCTGAGAATAAGCCCACTTTCCCTCTACTAACGTACGGTAGCCTTAAATGCCCGGCGCTATCGCTCGCGCCATGGACACTGTTCCGCTGCCTCCTTTACTCGAGTCCTCTCTACAGCCTCCCATAACTTAAAGGGCCTTCTTCCCATGCTTTCTGTAATATAGTAGAGGGATGTGAGGACGTGTAAATCATTGCTTTTATTTTCAGAAATGTGTTGCCTTTGTAGGATGAGACGCGTGGGAATAATTATTGGGGAAGGAATTTTAAAAGGAAACAGGTGAAATGGGCTCTAATCCAGGTTCTTTTTATTGTCGGGTGGTGGCGTACCTGTCGGTCGGTCTACCCTACAGCAAGTAGTCCCCCCTCTTAGTCGCTCGTCCTCTTCCTCTCTTTTTCTCCTTTTCTCCTCACAATCTCTACAATCGTAAAATATAAGGATGTTTAAATTATGCAACTTGCTCCTTCTGAGTTGAAGTTTCGTACGACAATCTCATACGGCAGATGCTATTGCTGTATCGCCCCTCCATAGTCTTCTATTAAGAATTCAAAATATCCAGTTCTTTGCTTTCTCTTTGACTCTTCATTCTCCTCTGCATTCTTTCTATTCTCTCCCTCTATCTCTTTCTCTCTCCTTGAAGGTTTCTCCTTCCTCTCTTAGAGGCCCGGGAGAGGCGCACGGCCATTACCCGGGATGAAGCCACCTCCCCCTGTTTACATTATTCATAAGCAGTAAAAGAACCATGCATCATTAGCAGTTTAATTATAATACCTTCTCAATCCCCATCCTCTGTCAGCCCCCCTCCATTCCACCTTCATCTCCCGTCCCTCCTCTCTCATAAATCAGGCAAAACACAGCTAAGACTAAGAAAATCGATCTGCCGTGTCCTAGCTATATCCATTATCCTCCAGCACCATCGAGTATAATGAACATTTAAGTGATATATTCTCTCCTTATTATCATATCTTATGGACTGTGGGGACGGGAGCGATGGAGGTAGGGTAGGCCCGAGCCTCTACGAGAGATATCCGTGCTTATTTGAGTGTTTGTATTTGCATCTTTTTATTGACACTCACGTCTTCTTTCAAATGATCTGGGCGCGGCCGCCCTCCGTGCCGTTGTTGGGGCGGCTTTTCTTTTATCATTCACATGGGCTGGTGAAATCTCTGGTCTTTTTAAAAAACAGAGGTGACCTCGGAAGAAGCAGCTAATAGGGGCTATTGAAGCCACACTTTTGATCAGAAAGGAGCCTTCACTTTAATAACACCCCTGTACTATCTTGAAGGACATCGCTGAGTGTTTAAAACCTGATGTGCCATTGCCTAGGCAACGGAAGGGAATGGATCTAGGCAATAGAGTAATTAACCTACATGCATAAATAGATGAAAGGAAAGGGATTGTACTAATAGGGTATTTGATGCTTTATCTCCTCGATCTCTATCCCCCATTATTTCTAATGCTATTTTTGTTCAGCTCTTACTTGATCCGGTTAGAAAAAAGACTTCGACATTAAACGGAAAATAACTCTTGGGCAGGCATGCGATCGCAGTCACGAATTCACGAAATATCAACAATATCTCTGGTTGATGATATCCCAAATGTAATTGGGTCACCATCTTGAGCCTGGGATGAACTTTCGTATCTTTCACCTATGAGCTTGCTTTATAGATCTATGCACTTGTGGCTTAAATAAGGCACACGCAAGCATTCTACGTATTACAATTGCACTTGAAACGTCATCGATGACAGTAGCTGTTTCCGTGGAAATTGGTGATTAGGATCAGAGCTGTGTCCCGGCTCTACTCAGAGTAATCATGCCATTTGATTGATATTACGTTAAAGCAATAAGAGATCGAACATATATATATATATCTGTTGACTTGACTTGACTTGGCATTGACTTTTGTTTTGATAATTTATCAATAAGTTGTGTAATAATTGGGCGGTCTCATTTTTAGATATTCTCTTGAGACAAATTGTTCAGGCGAATTTAATGCATATGAGGCATGTGTTAAAATAGAGTGCGCCAATTTCTAGAGGTCGAATGCCACTAGAGGAATTTGGGGTAGATGCCATCGCGTTGAGCAGGCGACAACGCGCCTCTGGCGGAGAAATGCGAATAAACCAGCCATTCATCACTCTTGAACTGACCTCGCTTTCCTCACCATGGCAACTGATGTCAAGAAAATACAATGATGACGACGAGGCTGTGTGCAAAGCCAATAAGGTCTCAGCTTGGCGAAAGCGAGGCTGCCTTAGCCACTGTCGGTCAAATCTGTCACTGTGCTTACATATTTATTACGGGGTCATATGGCTTGGGGAGAGAATAGCTTACATGCCAAACAGACTTTGAGCTAGGGCCTTCCTTGTCGCCCAGATGAAAGTCTGTTTTCCTAGAAGTCTGTAGGAAAATTAGGCTATCGTTTCTTGTTCATATTGACAATACTACCAGGCAGTTACATTATATTATTTACCTTTGAGAAAGACGCTCAATGACACAGTTGTTCAAAGAGATACTTGTTAAAATGGATTCGATGAAATTGAAAATAGCACTAGTTTTATATAAGGTTTAGAACCAAATTATACAAATTCATGTAAGGCTGTCTATATAATCAAGATAACTAATGCAGTGCAGGGCCAGTCATACCCCACCGCCAGAACTCCTATAGGGAATTGAATTTATGATCCGTGCCCATGAATGGTTTAAGCTCATCTCTCAGCGTCAAAGGCATGAAACATGAAGAATAGCAATCAACGAGGCAATGGGGTTGAAATGGAGAAACTGAAGACCTTTTGGTTATTAATTCTATTTTATTTTATTTATTGGTTAAAACATAGCTCTAAAATTAATAATATCAAAAGGTTATCTAAAATTACCAAATAATTTATTCCTATATCATAATCTTATACCGTTGCCACTAAAAATTAAAAAGTACCCTTTCTTCTACACATTACTTTCTCTTGACTATTTCAGGTGCCCTGTTTGACAACGAATCATCTTTACATACTCGGACTGCTTTCCGATATGAAATAGAAAAACACAACAATGGGACCCAATCTGGGTTCAAGTTGGATAAATATGAGAAAATCATAGATATTGCTGATAGCTACTCACTAGGACGGGCAAGTAAGTATAATATTTGATCTTTCTTTTTTATTCTACAGAGTTGTCATGACACATTAATGAAGAACATTATAATAAAGTATCAACGTATGGTGCAAATCGAGTAATACTGTATTTGAAATGCTTTAAATATTGAGGTCTAGCATGAACTAAATTGTAAGGGGAACATTCAGGTCTAGTATTACGCCAGTGGCGTCGGAATGTTTTATGTATAAATGCATTGTTAATCTTTACTTGTTATACCGAAGTAGACCCTTGAATAAGAAGGATAACAAGAATTGCGAATCATTTACGATGCGGAAAAATAATCGATATGTCTCAATAAAAATCATGCGGATCACTTGAACACAAACGATGGGAACGTAACGAGTAAATACTATCTCATATCAATGGGAAAACCAATCGATTGATCTCCAATGCCAACAAGACAGAAAATCTCATTTTCCCCGGGCACTGTTTGGACTTGTAGCTTATGTCAACATTGTCTCACTAGTGTTACACTGATATCAGTGTGGGGAGCATAAATTACACGAGGGAGCCGTTTGAAATGAAGGCCAAATGAAACACCAGCTTATCCTGCGCCAGAGAGTGGAACTAAGGGTATCCAAATAAAGGGACCAATTCAATTCCCTGGCATTTGATATGCAGAGTGGTGGGAGGTATATTTACTTGATTGATAACCTCTGTGCTAGTGCTTACTCATTACTTGTCGAAGGCGATAGTCTCCTCTGAAGATGGGATCATTATCCAATCACGGATGTAAAGTTGCGTGTTAATAAACTGTTTAAAAGGCTTAATAGATCAAGTATGAAAGTTTATTGATTGCTCCTTTCTAAAGAGACGTTCTTACAATTCAAAAGCATTTGTTTTCATGTAGTACCACAGTGGTCCTTTCATTCTGCATCCTTACAAGGGTCTTGACATACAACGATTCCTTTCCTCATTGAGATTTTGTACGCCCTGCACCCAAGATTTAAGAAAAAGAACTTAGATTTTACCATTCTATCAAATGGGTTTCAAGTTAGAAAGATATTTGATATAAAAAAAATCGGCAATGAAATCAGATATTATATATATATTATGGGATGGGGCGGCCCATGCAGCCCGCACTTCATCCGGGATCTGGTCCCCTCCAAATACAGGCGATACAATTAGGTTGAGAAGTGTGATATAATTTACTTATGTTCTCACAATTTAAGCCTCTGGGCTGTACAGATAATTGCCTGCAATCCATTAAAGATTCCGTTCTGAGTGTGCAAGACGCATACCATATTTTTTTTGCATTCCATTTATCATATGTGCACAATGTCCTTGCTCCATTAGCATCTAGTCGAATGGTAAAAACAGCATTCAAAGCACGGCTCAGGTCTTAAGCAACGAGGTAATTGTACACAGACGTATGGGCAAAATGCCAGAACGGAACACATTCACTACGTCTAAGTCGTCGTACGTACTACAGCCAGTAATTTGCTCTTTGAAGCTTTGAATTATTGAGCTATCACAAATTCAACGTAAAACAGATTCTTCTTCTCTAGCCACTTTATCTTCTAATGCTATGATCAATGCACATAGGCATGAGAACATGCCTGGGCATATTATTCACGTTTGAACTTTGAGGTACTCCTATAGCCAGTTTACATTATGTCCACAAAGGCTAAACCCATAGAAATCATTATGTATGTCCAACAAAACTACCTCCTTCGGTTCCTTTGTTTCAATGATCGTGCATGGCTGCAATCTGCATTGCAGGTGTAACCCCAAATTTATATGTCAAATTTATATATCACAAGTCTTGCCCATAAGAAAAGACTTTCATACATGTTTTGCTCTTATCAATTTTCTACCAAATAGACACATCCTAGACCACTAGGCATCTCAATTGTTTGGAATGTCTGTGTCCTTTTACAATTGAATCAATTTTACCAGGGCAAACTCAAAGAGAGAGAACAAATAAATTGCATGTAACGCTAAGTTGGACACCCACTTATGTTACGACCTCGAATTAGACAAGAAGAAAGATACCAGTGTTCAAAGGGACTTTTTGCACAGCGTCTATCCAATTCTAATTACACCTTGACTGCAGCATAGGTCTGAGTGTCTGGAATTGGAGATAAATCACCATCCCCCCTCTTTAATACTCAAGGGAAAAAGAATTTTGTCAGCGACTTAACGCATGGCCCAATGTGATAGATGACAGATAAAGATTGCAATTGATAAGATATGGATTTATGACTGGTTAAAATAATAGAAGATGGATAGGTTTCTCTGGATCTCTAGGATTATTTTGGATGAAGGCGAGCTTAATCGACTAAACACAGGCGGGTGAAAAAGAAGAAAGAGAGACAATAGAAGACAAGAGAAAATGTGAAAGAGAAATTTATAAAAGATGGTCTGGGTTTATATTATGGACAGTAGATGCAACTCCATGTATTACAACATTAATTATAATTAATTCGGACAATTGTTTTTGAAATCTTGGGAGTTTTGATGAGATCGATATATGTAAAATATACATAGAAGTTACATCAATGCCATGAACGCCAGGCCTAGAACATGGTGTCCTTTAGGTAGTTGACCCAGGCAATCTACGAACCCAGCCCAGCTAGATCTAGTTGCATAAAAGACAGAGACCATATTTCACAAAAGCCTGCAGATCTGTCAGAAGAAATAAGAATATGATATCAATCAAACGTATCTATAATGCATGTTATGGCTTTATAAGTCGGGTTCAGGAGAGCGCATGGATGGGTCTAGACATTTCAAGAGCCACAGCTTTCTTGAACTATCTTTTTACAAAATGACCAAACTCTCCGTTGCTATAGGTACTTAATAAAAACCTACATAAATTCATTCAGGAACGTGCCTTAAAATACCATTAGCCATTAAAACTAGCGCAATGCTTCATAACAAAGGGCACCACCAAATTTTACATGCGTAATGACCTGCCTTTTGCATTTTAAATGACCTACTATACATAACATACCACCTTTAGCATTTTAACCTTTAGGTCAGAGAGGCATTTAGTTCAGATGCTAATGAATGACACGCAAATGCTACCTGACATTGACTCTGTGGAGCAATTACCTGGTTCACAGAGGTTGTACATCTGATACCTAGGTGAAACATTGGGTCTTACAAGTAGAAAGCAAGCCTTCTAGCACTTCATGCACTGTACTTAGTTTTAAAGTCAGATGAGAACCCTTATATGACAAGCCAACCTTGACCCCCCCCCCCCCCCCCCCCCATCCCCCCCCCTTCTCCGAACCCACCAGAAAAATCAAGCTCACCATCGCTTACTACTATGAGCAGTTCGTATAAGGGCTTCTCGGTGTGGAATGGAGTCTACCATTATCTAATTCTCCCTCCCATCATTGGCCATTAGGCACGAGAAGCCATGAAGATAGAAGCCTGGGTCGAGATTAGCAACCTACACCGCCTGGCTTCCAACCAGCAACCACTCGAGAGACACGAGGAGGCATTTGCTTTTGCCGCATGACATGCCTGCCATTTGGAAGCTCTCCAACAGACATGCTCAAGTTGGCACTTGGCATAACACCGACCTCTATCGGCCCGTATGACACAGAACGGACTTGGCCACCCTGGTCACTGTCAGTAAATATTGGTTGTGCCCATTGTGGACCAGCCTCTGAAGTGGGTTTATGATTATGTCTGCTCCGGAGGTAGTCTCCATGAGTGCCTATAATACCAACTATTGGCTTTTTAGTCCCCGTACGGACCAAGCCCGTACAGTTTACTGAAGAATGGCCCGCTCGTGACAATTGTTTCGCAATGGGAGAAAGGCGGTTCTTTTTATTCGGTAATCCCAATATGCCACGCAGGTTTGGATACCAGTAAATGAAAGGATGCGTTAATAATAGGGGATTGTATGGATCTCAAGCCATTGAATTGAGGTAGACTGGAGAACAAAGCGTATCTTTTGATCAGTGTTGCGCTTGTTGAATGCGAATAACGATTTCCATATCCCAAAACATCGGAGGTATTTTGGTTCGACTTAGTTGCCCCTTTGCCTATATAGGCGTGTTATACATCAAAGCAGAGTGATGGATTGGTAATGGGCACTCTGAAAAAGGCTGGACTATCGTAATACGATAGAATGTAGGCACAGGACAGAGTTCCTTTTCCTAGCTTTTCTAAGGCAACCATAGAGGAAATAACGGTCACTCCAACGAGTGAATGACTAGACCGGAGAGTGTCCCCAAGAGGTGATGCATTTGATCAATAGCTTTAGGTATGGATGCCTCAGGGCGATCGAAAAGTACCAAGAGGGTCGCGTGATTCTGAGTTACTGTGTAGGTAGAGCGGTCAAGCGGATAATTTAAATTGGGTCTTCGGTTGACAGGAAAGTTAACCCAACAGTGGGGCATGTTTGAGGTTGGGGCGGTGGTCCAGAAGGATTATGTGATTATAGCAGAAAGTAAACCATTGATGAGAAATCCATCTGAGAGTCGTCGGCACTGTAGTCACAGTGTCTTCTCAGCCACGAAAATACCGCCAGAGTAAGAAAAATGGGACCCCTTCCTCCAGATATCTATTTGCAATTGAACTTCAATCGCAAATAGATATATCTGGAGGCCAGTGTTTTTTTAAAATTATAAATGAAATTGTTAATCTTAAAATATATCCGCACAAGTGATATTATATTTTGCTCATAGTAATTTCCTTCGATTTAAAACGCTGTTTATAATCGGTTCAGATTCAATTCCACTGTTTTGTGAGATGAATGCTGGCCTGAAGGGTCTGATTATAATATACCTCACGCTCTGCCCCCTTCTGACATCAGAGGATAAACTTTACAAGGCACGCACCACTGTAGGAGACACGAAAGTCGGTAGATGTTAAGATCAAAGGAGGCATATACCTAGACTTTAAAAGCATGACCTTCCCATGCAGGCTGGTGAAGCCGAAAAGAACATTAAATCAAGAAATCCTTTGAAGACTGATTTTTCATTTGTTTTTTGTAAAAGCAGAGATTGTCCTTGTAATCTGCACAAATGGAAATGTGCAACGTAATTTTTGTCGAAAAGTTACCCAATTTCACTGGGCTATATGGACTCTCTTAAAATACTGTCTCATTTAATCAGATGAATGACAAGGAGAGCATTCTGGCTTCATGTCATATATTCATGGTCTGCGTTTGAAAATAATATAACGAGACATTTTATGCATGTGGTATGTACATAATATATTTCTCCAGCATAAGATATATGCCCCGAATTATATCTTTGCTATTCTTTATTCGTCTTTATTCATTTCCTCCATAGCAACTTATTATTATCCTTGAAGTCTCTTATTTTAACTCGATATAACTATACGTACAATCATTCATTCAAAATCAAGTCAAGTGTACCTACTCCCTGCAGCCATGGGCACGCTTCCAAATGAGGAAATATAATTATTGACCCATTATGTAGTGCTTCAAGGCAGACTGTGAAGTCATTGAACCACACAGTAATATATCGAAATAGCTCTCATCACCTCGTCAACGATTTTGCTTCAGTAACACTTAGGAGAGTCAATTATCACACTTGGGTCACCAGAGTTTTTATTACACAAAGCCAAATTGTAGGTTGGGACACACGACTAAAGCATATTGTATTCATGCACTCGGAGTCATATATAACAGTTTTCAGAATACAGTCAAAACAACCATTGAACTGTTTTTTAAAATTTGATATTGAAAACAATGGATATGCAAAAAAAATCGAAATGTCGTTTACGACCTTCTGTTGTAAAGATGGCATCGTGGAAATATAATAACCTAGGGGTACATATCAGGTTTATTAGCTGTATCTTTAGATATACACAGGCTATTTCAATTACTTGGAGTCTTGATTGATATTAAAATTTATTGAAATAAAAGAAACTCAGTGGGGCGGGGGCGGGGGGGGGGGGGGCGGGGGGGGGGGCTGTCTATGAATGCGATAAAGGGGGTACAATTGTACATATTTTTTCTAGAGGGAGAGACTATTTCCACAATATCCTTGGTAAACATTCACCGATTTGAAAGGCAGCAAAACGATTACGTACGTTAGCACAAATGGGCCCGATTGTAAGATGTCGACAACCGCTCGCAATTAACAACGTAGAGTGTGGATCCCTGTAGATGAGGATTTGAAGTGAGAAAGAGGGAGGTCTATTAGGATGTTAGGTATCAGGGCAGTATTCAGCTTGCCTAATGAAGGATAAAATGATGGAGGATTAGAGCAGCCAGCACCGCCGGCACATGCAAGGGTGTCAATTGTACTGCTAGCTCGTTCATAGGGAGGTTGCATTAAGTATGATGCTAGAAGGGCTTTGTTGGCATCTGCAATCTCTATGCACGATATAATATGTGTTTGTGTGTCCGGCAGTGTGTACTCTGAGGACAGACATTAAACAAACAAAAAATTCGTATTGCATTGGTTCCACCATCATTCCAGGATGATAGTAATATCAAGCGATGTGCTCTTAATTTTAAGCTCGAATATATCATCTTTATTAAGTGACATGTTTAGGACAGCCTATTTTTTCTTCCCATGGATTTGTGATTACCTTACATGTGTATTACCTTATTATTGATTAAAAGAATTCCGAAATGTTTTAGTCATTTCAAGGGTTTGCTGGGTTGAATATATTATGCTGAAGCCAATCGAATTCTGATTTATGAATTTTTCTCCTGGAAGATACTAAGAATAGCAGCCTCATGGATCAGGTTCATAGGTTTTGTGCACTGGGTAAACATTGGGAACAAATAAAGGTGGTCATGTATACAGTATAACCCAGGCGACATCAGTCTGAAGTCACGTATGCATGGGCTTGAATAGATCTATACAAAATCTTGACCGAGTAACTAGCGATTCGTCGATGCCTGCATATCTTTGAGTCAGCAATATCAGCAATAATACAAATCCCCTAGCTCTCAGCCTCATCAATTAGGTGCCCATTGCAAAGAGGACCAGAGTCGGCCAATATCGAGGTGGCTATAGACAGGGGTAGGCAGGTGTCAGGGAAAGCCTAGCGAAAATGAAAATGGGGATGGGGCGCTGGGTGGAAAGCAAACTAGCTTATCACAGTCATTGCCCTGCTGCAGACCTGAGGTGGCCCGTCGGACGAAGGCAGCCATTTTGAATCTGGTGATCTGCGCCGATCCAATAACAAGGATCCTTCCCGTTTTGGTCTGTACTGCTGCCGTGGGACGGAAAAGACCGGGACTGAATAGCGTGAGGCGTTGATAGCGAGCAGGAAACTGAAATCAACAGAACCAACAAGAACGAGCGGGTTATTGAATGTTCTGTCAACAGAAATAATAGAGCCCCAGGGAAAGTAGGAACCAAGCAGCCTGCAGGTTTTATCCAATAAAGAGTTTGCCACGTAGATATGATAATGTGTATCCTTGGTATCTTGTATTACTGAGCCAAGATACTTTTTATTGTGTTGTTGGTATAGAAGAAGCTCGGGATGCTGCATGGTTGTACGCAAAATCTGTTTAAAAGGGGCAATTCCATTGATTGTGATCTAGTCCCAAATCCTTTTCCCACGGCGTTATGATGCTGTAGTTGGACAAAAAATAGACATGTTGTTATAAGGGCAATGGGGTGGGGATGGTATTCTTGTGTCAATATATATCTATATAGTGACTGGCACCTGAGGAGAAAAAACTCATCTAAATGCTCACACAAAACCCGCGCAGAATATAAAACAACCCTGAACAATGTACCGAACAATTTCTACATGTGAATAGACCATACATCATCGAGGGTGATTATCTTTTCGGTCATCTTGACAGCTATATATGCAATTAGCAGCACATTTTCTGACTAATTCTCAGAATCATTATCACCATCAGATATGAATTTAGTCATTGCTATGGCAAACGTAAATAACCAGTCACATTACTGTAAATGTGATATGGCTATTATTTAATAATTATTGATTCTGGTGGCGTCAGTCGCCACGGTAAATTTTGGTGTCATTTCATAGTGGATAGCCTTCGATTGTGAGACTGTTGTGTATACATCCCATTTAACAGGGTAGTCACCCGACCTTCCTCTAGATTCCTGACCAGAATATGTGCATATAATATCTCTGTACTTGGTCCCTCGTTCCACTTGTTTATTGCGAGGCTAGGACTGTCTAGATCAATAAATGCGCTGTATATAATGTCTGCATATCCTTGTCAAATCCACTTGCAGCGTCGATGCTAAGTTCTTGCTTTGATTATCTAGAATTTTGATCGGAGAAAAATCGGAAAAAAGAGTATTGCCTGTGCTAGTGAAAATATATGTACACTTAATGAGAAGAAATTAAATGTCTCTAATGACGTTAAGGGATATTACGAAGGTCGTCGTGTTTATGTATGGATATTTCCATTCAATGTTGGGAGACTGGTATTCCGGTAGGAGTAGGCTAACGTAAAAAAAGGAAGCACAAGAATCATCATTCATATAAAATACGGGAAGAGCAATTTCTACGAAAAGAGGTAGAAATCCATATGAGGAAAAGAGGGGTTTCTTTGTCTCACATGTTCTCGGAATTTGTCGTTTTATAAACCATCTTATTCATCTGTATAATTGTGTCCACCCTCTCTGGAGGTAATATGTGGTTTGTGAAGGTATCTGGGGTGAAAATGTGATTTTGAAGCCTTTTTTAAATTGCGATCTCTACAATCTATTTATAGCCTGGGAAAGCCCCTGTGAGATACTACGTCATTTCCCACAACCTACGTCCAGGGGGACCTAACTACATGCAGAGGAGTGGGAGAGTGAAGAAGAGGATGTAGGAATAGGAAAGGGGGAGGGAAAGACAGAGCAGATGGGGAGGGAAAAGAGGGAGAGGAGGAAGTGTGGGGAGAGAGGGTGACCGTCCGGAGGACGGGTACTTTGCTAGTACCTTATAAAACATATGAGATTTTGTTAGCCCCATTGATTCAGAATTTGTTGTTCAAAATTTTATCTTTCTAATCCTGTCTCTTTTTTTTCTTTTCCAGTTTGCTCAACAATGTCCAAGGGAATATTTGCCCTATTTGGGGTGACCAATATCACCTCCCTCAGCACAGTCAAGTCTTACTGTAACACCTTTCACATGCCTTATGTTACGCCAAGTGCACCTGTCAATGACTCTGACGAGCCTGGATTTCTGCTTAAAATGCGCCCATCCTATGATAGGGCCATGAGAGACATTATAAAGTATTACAGATGGACTCGCATATATTATATTTACGATACGCAAGAAGGTAAGTCGGTGGTTGTTGTTGAGATAATCATTGGAAGAAAAACACCATTTTCAGTGCACTAGAGATATGAAAAAAAGTGTTATGCAGTATACTTGCACGCCACCATTTCCTATTTATTTCCATGAATTGGTATTGTGTTGTATTAATAAGCATGCGAATGATAAACTAGATGATTGTTCATAGTGATCGAACTTCAATTGCCAAGAGAACCCGTGGATCTACAAGGAAACGGTGTTTTGACCTATCTGACACATGATGGAACAGACCCAATAAATCCATGTATACACATTTGGCCATATACTTCTGCTATATACTTACTATTTAAAAAAGAATCAAAATCTAAAATCTAAATGCTTTTGATAAAATTGGGACATCAAGTTGCTGAAAAACACAATACGGTCAACTACACGACGATTATCAAGAAGATTCGCGTATTTAGTGGTTTTCTTTAAGATTATGTACACTTGCACTACTTGCATTAATTCAGTTTGTTGAATGCAGAATGTTTAACAGGTTCACACGTTTGGTCCTAGATCATCTCAATTTTGCATGAATGGTTGGTAGCATTCGGTACTGATGTGAATTTCTCCACCAACAGGAAATATTCAGGGACAAGCAAGTGAAGAAACAGGATTATGAATTTACCATGTCACTTTGCATCTTCTGACTAATGCGCACTGCCATGACAATAATTATGTGTGACACAAATCCATTGTTTTTACATTCAATAGGAGAAAATTGGAAATGGATGTGTTTTAATTCCAACCTTCAATCACAATTTGTTCATATTTCCATTTTTAATTCCCCAGGGCATTTCCTGGAAAGTACTCATTTGCAACCATTCATCCAATAACATGATAAAAAATGATAATAGACTACAAATTATATAAAAGGATAAAAGGGAACGACTGGTACACAGACCTCTCCAATGACAACATTCATAACGATTCTAAGATGATAACATTAACCATTTTCATTTCAATAGTGAGTGTTCCACTGACTTTTGAGATCTATTGGTAAAAAGAAACTGTCATTCCAGGGAAAAATGGACCATCCTGAGTGAGTGAGTGTGTGAGTGAGTGAGTGAGATTGGTTGCTTTACGCCCTTATCAACACATTTAATATGGTTTTATCAAGGGCGGGAGAGCTGAGAGGCAGGCAGTTTATGATCATACCCAGGAAATAGACATAGACAAGAAGGGAGAGAGAGACAGAGAAAAGAGACAAAAAGGCACTTTATGGTCATACCCAGGACCAGGTGGACCATCCTGAATAGAAGCTACTGTATATCAACTTATTTACTTATGCATTACCTCAAACCAATTTCTACATACACCCAATAATATTGGATTACAGTATTAGTGTGTATACACCATACCGTCCCCCAAAATTCCCATTAGATGCCTTATTACCCAGTTGCATATAAGTTGACAGAGATGGCAATTAGTAGTGTCTAGCACTTAATGACTACTGTTAGCCTGATTATAAATATTACGTAATATATGGTTTTACCATAGTGACCAGTCTGTCTGCCTTGCAATAAAGCCATATGGCCAGTCCATTTATGCTCTATCTAAGGCATTGCATGGCCAGCGTGTATGGCCATTGATATAATTAGGATTATGTAACATGCATAGTAATGCTCATTATGGCTCGCACTCACAACTGGCCTTTAATTGACGCTCAACAAAGATATTAGGACCATGCAATAATTTGAGGTTGGGATTGCAGTGTAATCACACGCAAACAGTACACCCACGGCAGATATGATTTTAGCGTTCCATCCTGAATAGAGGGCACAAATGAAGGGTAAATTATACATACTACCACACACCCTATGACCAACACATAATGGCCAGGGTTATCCATTGTTACGACGGCGGGAGGCCAGACTGCAGAGTGCAGCAGAGAGATCCTGCATTAACAAATGCAATCCCTTCTGATGGATCGATCATACCCACCTGAGGAATATGTTTCTTGGGACTTTGTCTAATCAGCCAGGGGATTTCAACCGACTCTAGATTCGCGTCCAAATGATCAGTACAAGATCCGACGAGCATGCCGAAAGGCTACAATATTAGTGAGAACCGAAAGACACTAGAGGGCCAATCAAGGACCCTCTCCTGTTGCTCATGGTTGATGATAAACTAAATCCGCATACCCGACACATGTACTTCGGGGGAGGGAACTATTTTCTGAGACACAATTATTATGCACGAGTTGCAATAGTCCTGACATACGACTATAGTCGCAACAAATGGCTTTATTGTTTTTAATGACTTTATTCGTAGGGACCCTATAGGACAACTTGATATGTAGCAGGAGATTGCTTGAATTCAATCGGGAAGTGATTCGATGGATGAGTTTCCAGGGGATCGATCCTTTATGTGTGGGAACAAATGGAGGCGTTATTATCTAGATGTTGCTCGGGGCAGGGAATTATTGGAAAAAGCACATTTAAATTTCCTCTGCTTCGAGGATGGTTGGAAAAAATGTCCCTAAATCTTTCATCAATAATGTGAACAAGCAGTGGAGTTAAGTCAGCATGGTAAAGCTAAGGCACTGGATGTAAGACGGTTTGCACAGGGCATTGAGTCTTGAGGCCATATTCGACCTTTGCATCGATCTACATGGCCGGAGTCCTGATACGACGACCCGGGATCCGCTATGTTTCCTTTGTGGTTGGCGCGTCATGGCGTCCCTTCTCTCCTGACATCACAAGCCTTGTGCTAAGAGTAGCTAGCCTCAGGCGCTGCTTTCACCAAGCCATTCCTGTTGCCTTTGGCTGGGTGATACATCAACCTGGCCCTCGCTCGCCATGGCAGCATGGAATGCTCTATATACCCGGCGCAGTGATGTGCTAGCTGGCGTGATTTCATATTTAACCTTGCTTCTATATAAGCTTTCGATGGCTTATTGTGCCCTGTTGTGAGCTATTCATCCTCACATCTAATTGGCAATTATAGCGATCTCTATTACCTTTATTGAGATCCAGCTACCGTCACATATACATCTTAAGTTTGAACTCGCTTCAAATATTGTCTAGTTTTCTGCTCATAGCGGTATTAAAAGCATTAATAATACAGCACCTCTTCCGTTTTCCTCGCCCTCATACTTCAAGCGAAATAAGATCACCACCTAACACAATCATCCAGGACCCTGCTCTTATCCCCGCGGTGGGTATAGATAGGAAATTCCAAATCGGCTGGTGCATACACCTCCCTCCATCTTATAAATCTATCCTGACTTTCCCTGTTCTGCCTAGAACACCACCACCACCACCACCACCATATCAACCCCTGGCACAGTCACCATCAGGACTTCCACCCCCACCCCTCAACACACACACACACACTCCCACTTTAACAGCAGTCCCGACACCGGCTCCACAGGTGGGTATAATAATCCATCTCCCTCTTCACTGGAGGCAACCAGGAGGAAAAGCATCTAATTGACAGACTCTATTGGCAGTTTCTGAGTTACTTCAAGCAAACTGTAGCCTTCGAACTTTCAATTGTGAGCGCAATGGTTATCGATTTAATAGTTAATAATAAGTCCACTTGTTTTTTAAAGAAAGATATGAAGCTTTAAAAAAGATTCACATGTTCTAATCATATCTCTGAAGAACATCCAATCTTCTGAAAGATGTTCCTATATCTGGTAGCATCTAAAAAGCATTGGTACTCGTCGCGCGTCTGGGTCGTTCTCCACATCCACATCTGTGGTGGTGTTCATCCAACAGTATTACAATGAGCGGCCATGTATAGCCGAGTTATATTGCATTCCCTGCGAACCATGGCATTGTTTCATTCTCCAAACTGACATACAAGGACGCATGTGCTTGTACACACAGGAAGCATATATATGACATAATGAAACCAGTCGCCTGACTAAAGCGCTGGGTAGATATTGGATGCACAAAAACACAATTTACAGCCGGATGACTCAGATTCATTTCATCTTACCATAAAAGACTAATATTGATCTCCAACATTTTAGTATATTAACAGAAATGGGAAATAGGGGGAAAGCATTAGCAGTTCTATCGCACGACAGTCACCATTTACAAATTAAGTTCTCGGGAAAAATAGAAGCGGTTTCGTGTACCATTAAAATTGATGAATTACTGGCAGTGAAACGCATAGCAGTCGTATTGAATATTAATTAAAATTCTTAATTACTTTTGTTTCGGATTAAAGGTTAAAGTGGTAACTATATAAATGGAATGGAGTTGATGCAATTAAATCTCTGACTGACAAGGAAATGGCGCTATGTTGATTCGGCATTGGACGCAGCCCGCGGCCCAAGCACATATAATAAACGCTTGCAAGGAATTTCCAATTAAAAAAAAGCAAATTGTGAATTTGCCTGGGGGTCGGTGGATTGTAATATGAAGGATGCTGCAATAGATTTGTTTCTGGGTCATATCTCAGATTGTTTATCTATAGTGCTTTGTCTCAAAGTGGAGCCCTATAGACTAGAGCAGCAGCGTGGCCTATGGCTTTTTCCCATGGATGCCTTTGATGTATGGGATCTCAGAGCAATTGAGCAGCTCCTCTCTGATCAAGAGCGCATCAAGCCAACTCGTATAGGGGCAGGTGTAATTTAAGTAGGCATCGGAACAGAGAAAGAAAGATAGAAGACAGAGATAAAGAGACAGAGAAAAAGAGGGCAAAATGGCGAAAGTAGAGCACAATTGAGGTGGAGCACATACAGTTATGTAGTAGATTTAATTCGGGTTAATGCTGTTTTCGACATCAAAATACACTATAGAGAGATTAATAAGTCATTTGAAATGAAACAAAAAGTAAACATGATCCCACACTACGGAGTAGATTACATTGCACACGCTGTGGTGAATTGTCTCATTCAACTTGGACTGGTGGGGTGGAAAATCCAGATCATTTGTTCACATGAAAAATAAACTAAAATAATCTATGCAATATCTCCCAAACATGTTAACTAATCTCCTAGGATGCTTTAATGCGTCAGGGTCGGACAGGCTGTATCGACAGTTATTTAAACTTGAAATCCGACAAACACAACCTCTCTCTCTAGGCCCATCTGTCATTCCTTTTTGAGGACCTTATTCTGCTTTCTAAACGTTTTCAGGATGATGCTGTCACGCCATTTCCTATTAGAAAATTATAAAAAGGAAGAAAGTGAGCGCCAACAGGTAGACGCGTTTAGCGTGCAAATGGAAATGGAATGCCATTCAGAGGGGTTCAATATTGACATAAATTTACAGGGCCTTTCAGCCACGGGAGATTATTGCACCTGGAATAACCTAATGACATTGTGGTAATGGAATTTGTAAAATGTCGGGTTTTAATGTGACTAGCTCGCATCATATCAAGTTGTCCCTAGGACGGAAATGACAACATGGAGGGATGAGAGGAGCACCAGCCGCCATGTTCTTTCTCTCTCTCTCCCTCCCAGTGCTGCCGCGTTCGGTGGTGCTTGAATGGGATGTAAGGTCTTGTATGCAGCGGCAACAGCTAGCTTCCATCCTCCCTCTCCGTCTTTCTCTCGTATTGCGCCTTCAAACGATTCATGGGCTCCCATTCATTCCCACCACATCCCTTTCCCCCTTTCTTCCTCGTCCTATTTGGAATTCAGTCGGTCCTGTAACTCTTTTGGCCTTAGTTAGCCCTAGCACATAACATATAACAACCTATACTTCAAGAGCTCAAAGAGCTTTAATTGCTTCCCTGTCCCATAAACATGTACTACATACAAGGGTTATACTTAAGTTATCGAAAAGGGCATGATCATCAAATTACATCTATTCATGGTAAACTGTGTGTATTCATACTGATTCAAAACAACAAGAACATGGGGCCATCACTATAGTTTCAAATAAACCCGAGGATAATTCCTGCACTTAATTATTTTCCTTGGGTTTTCAACCTCTTATCCATTTCAATGTCACTTTCCCCTATCACTTTCCTGCATCATAGCCTTTAGCAGCCCGTCTCATGACAGGAATATGAAATAAGTTGGTTACCAAGGCAACCCACCTGCAGAGAAACATGATTCTGCATATGTTTGTAAAGGGAGAAACGATCAATGAACCTCAGACATTGCTATTCCCATCTGCAGCTTTTTTAACAATCGTCCATCCAAGGCCAAATTGTTAGATATTCCTCTGGAAATATTGCTGTGTTAACACTTTAGACACACTTTGTCTGAAATAATAGGTCAAGTCATCCCATTTGAATATAAAAAAAAAAGATCCACTATTATACATACAAAAATATTTGTCGGGTCTATCTTCAACTCGCTTTACCAACCGCCTTCTGTTTCTCTTTTGCATATATAATTGAAAGATACCTATACCACAGTCTTCATTCCAAATATCTTCTAATTCTCCTGTATATCTGAGGCTCATATCGAGTGTACTCTGTGAGATGAGCAGAAAAGGATACGCGGGAATCCACCGGCTTAGTGATATCTATAACTTTATTATTACATACATATAGCCTCGTGTCATTATATAATTATATATAGCCATATATTTACCAATTTCACAATCATGCCATGCAGGCTTTGGAATGCGAATTGGGACTTTTCATGGCTACCCAAACAACAAAATCACGATACAGGATATCTGGGTCCTAAACTCTGGATTCTTCATTATTGCATTATTTTAGTCTGTTTGGGATTCAATATAGGGCGTATATATTAATTGGCTAATACTTGCATTCACATGGTAAGTTCATCGACAACACGTTTATCTATAATCATAATAAGCCAATGTGACTCTACCCATTTATTCAGAATAGGGACATCATATTATTATCAGTAATCGATGGTGGTTTAATTAATAGCTGTTTCTAGGGGTAGATCGAATAGCTCTGGATTCGCCAACTTCAATCAATTATCTTTTATAGTGATTGAAATATCCAAGGCGAGCGTTTCAGTCGATGAAATTGGACTCTTTACAAAATATGATCTGTTTGTGCGAGCTCGTCTGATTGTATTTACAGAGTCATCAAAATCATGTTATGACTACACAGCCATGTCATCCTCCTCCATGATGGACTTGGGAGTAATGCTTTGAGTCTCGGGAACTGTATGCGTGGTATTGTCCATCAATTCCCCAGGGTGTAGGGGGCCTGACCCTCTTCTTCATCGTACCAACAGCCGCACAGACATCGGCTCTCCAGGCTTTATTTGTACAAACCCCGGTGAAACCAAACACCACTGTATCTCCGCCAAAGATCCTCCATTTCCATATGCTTCTTGGTTGTATTTTATGCTTGGAATGAATAACTGGCAACTTATTGTGAGCTAAATTACATTTTTCTTCAACGGATCGGGGTTGCTTGAGATATGCCATTTTATGGTTTGCAATCCCTTTCTCATCTCACAAAAAAGAGTTGTGAAATATAATAGCCATTGAACTTCCAATAAACAATATTTGAAATAACGTGATTTTAGTCATTGCTTTACCCAAGTCGACGAGGCCTATAGTCTGAATAACTCCAAGCAACTGGGAACAAGAAGCTGTTTTTTTCTTTGGGGGACATTGTTTTTCTCCTTTATCAATACTGGGAAGCTGATTTATGGTACAGGTTTTGGAGATAAACATAAATATATGGAATAAATCTGTCCCACAGGTGACAGTGAATCTCTGCTACTTCTGTCCCTGTTGGGTGTTGTATAGATTATCTGCGAGATCAGTCGTTCGGCAAGCGTTCCTTCTTGATTCAGAGGCAAAATCAATCACATGTTTGCCTCTCCTGGATTTTTTCTTCACGGTGCTGTTTCCATGCCCTGTTTCAGCATTGCTGCAGTCAAGTAACAATGGGTTGTGACCAATTTAAAGGCGTCTGAGACCCAAAACAGAACCCAAATCGATATTTTTTCTTTAGCTTTTTGTCTTAGTTTCTCTTCATGAGAATATTAACATGCCGGAAAGGAGACTGTAGTTCGTAATACAATCGGAAACTATGATGGTATAAATAAAGATATTTCACATTCCTCTGTGTTCAGAAAAATCAATATAGTAATCAGGAGTGACTAAGCAAAATACACAATTGTGAAGGAAAATATGTCCTGTAGCCATCACAAAATGTATTGTGTAATGAAGTTATGATTTTATAAGGTTTAAAAGTATGAGGTTCAAAAGTGTCTTAATATCTTATCATTACTAATTTTAATTAATTTTACCGATACGTTTCTACTTTCTGACCTGTCGTGTGATATTCTAATATGCTGCGTCATGCCATGGATCGTGACCGCGTGGCCTTGATAAGAGAACCTTATCAGATCACGCGGTTGGGAAACGTGGTATAGCGTTACATAAATTAGGTAATGATTCGTGATCATTGATTATGATGCCTGTTTTGTAACAGTTTATATAAACCCTGATCTTTGGTAATGACGCAGGTAAAGTCATGAGACATTAATCCTGGTCACGGCACCAGTGAAGTGAAGTCTGTTTGTTCTATGCTTCCAGCAAGGGATCTTGTAGGTTTTTGTAGATCTCTCTTGTCTTAATAGTTCAATCACCCCAATTACTAGTACAGTGCAGCAGTCAAGGAAATGAGGAAGGCAAATGAAGAGTAGAATTCTTTGCTGGTGTTTTGGTAGCTGGGAATAGGTTATTCAGCTTGGAACCAAATAAAATACTCAGAAAGATTCAACTCTTCAGATTCAACAAGATCCAACATCCATTGAGATTAGATTTACCATCGGAGTGATTGCTGGAACATATCAGCATATCAAATAAATTCAAAGTCAATTCAAATTTGAATTGTTGAATTTGAATTGTTAACCACATATTCTTTCTTGGGAGGGTACATTGCTTATGATTTTGAGATTCATTCAATCATTATTCAATGGTTCTTGTCCTTAGACAGATAACATTTTGTTGTCGATGGCGCCTTGTGTAAGAATGAGTTCATGTTGCAAAGAGCCTTTCTATTCGGAAAGCTCATCAGTGAGAAATCCCTCGATGTTCGACAATAGTCTATGCTCTTTTGGAATAAACTCTTTCTCTCCACATTATATTAGGAATCTGCTACTGCGCATTATATCAAAAGTTGATTCAACATTGAGAGCTAGAATATACGAGTCTTTGATAGGGATCTAGAACGCACACTACTATAATTCATGACAATCGACAGAGAGACTGCCACAAAACTAGTTGTTTGTGGACCGGCGAGCCTCTTTGACTAATCCAAGAAGAGTGAAAGCTCGCCCATTTCAACTAATGCGCGCAGATTCCCCATGGATGTGTCGATTGCTTCGTTAAAGGCGAATTTTTGTTCCAAACAAATGCTAATTACAAAGCACACAAATCATGCGCCTCAGCGATGACCGTGCAGGGGAATAAGTTATTTTTCCATGCCGCATTTCAAAGAGTTTGCAGACTGACTCAGAGCTTTCTTGACAAAATCCCTTCCCCGTAAAGACGCTTCTTACAGGATTGCCTACTCGCCTGTCAATGGAATGGCTCTACATTTCACTGTTCCGTTCTAAGTTTGAAGAATGATTGATGAGCCTTTCTCGGAGGATGTATGCAAATACGACATTTTATTCTCGGCTCAGAATGCGGATCTATAAAGAATTGGAATAGAAGTAATTAAACAAAAATCCTTTAATCGCAACCTTGCAAATAGATTCCATGGTGTCTTTTACAGAAAGAAAACTTCTAGATCTATCGCCTCTAATTATCTTCACTAGGCTCCAATAAAGGACAACGATTATGGATCATCCAAGTAATCCAATTGTGGTAAAAACCTGTAAGCATGGCATCACATAAACTGTAATCATTGCATTACATATCAGGAATCTGACGTGCTTGGTAAAGCCTAGAGGAAATCTCGGCTAAGGAATTCCCTTGATACCATGACCCCAGCACTAATGGGGGATATCTGAGTGGATGTAAAGTTTTAATATGTGAATTTGAGCAATTATGAGGGTAACGCGCGCCTGCATTCCTCTGTTCCCAGTAGAGTCTCCGGCAATTTGCTGCCAATTTGTCCCCACTGCGCAGGCTATAACAGGCAGGCTTAGTTATTGATTACGTTTCTAGCTGAGGCTTGCGGAAGCCCTGAAAAATGGCTTCTCTTTTAGATTCCAGAGGGTTTTTTTATTATCCAATACTGGGCGATATGATTCTACTTTGATAATATGCACTGAACATAACGACACATTGCCCAACAGCGTCATATTCAGCAGAGCCTTCTTCCGTCTCCTTTCACCAATATCATATTGGGTCCTGCTTCATACATCCGTCTATCCTTTGGGCAATGCCCAAAATCTCATTCAGAAGCACTGTGAAGCAGTGTGGTAGATGTGTGTTTGTGTGTGTGTGTCGGGGGGTGGGGGGAGTTGTGGCTGCCGTGAAGATAGTTTTCATACTATAAGAGCAATACTAGCCCCCTTCTGTTGATAGAGCCTTCCCCTTGCCATGTTAGATTCATTGACATACACAGAGACAAATTTCTATTCACTGTTGCAGTGCGCATGTCGGTGAAGTCGATCGCATTTCCGGGTGTGACTGCAGTGTATGCCAGTATCACATGAATTCATGGCCTTCCCCCACATCTGAATAACCTGCGATGTGGGGTATTTGAAGCGCTCATATGGATATCGATTACACACAAGTTCATTTTCTGTTCTCGAAGATAACTCAGTTTGGCCCTTCCCCCAAACAAACACCGGCCCTTTAATGTCTCTATATCACAGTCCTTTTGGAAAGGCAGAATATGAGTACTCTGACACAAGCAAATCAATCTCGCATGATACAATTTATGCTGTAGCTTTGATCTGACCAGACCCAAACACGGCGAAATGAACAGGAGCCTAGCCTGGACTAGACAGGTTCGGGCCACTGAGTGACTGTCAGAAGGTCCAATAAGCAGCACGCCTCCTTGATTATGCCTGTGACCCTTCCACTGAGTGGTGCTACCCACCGTCTATTGTCTTCGCCCTATCTTGAAGAATTAATGTACAAAGCCCTTGGCCATTTCTAGCTGGAGCCAAGCATAAGCTTCATATACAATATATTTGAAATGGCGATTGATATATAGGACTAGCGCCAAACGAATGATGTATACAATTGCAGCGAATTCCCTTTCTTTCGCCTCACTCAGAAGGCTGTGAGGTTTGCTTAGCTTCAAAAGTTGACAATAATATAATGAATCCTTTATTGTTTCAATTTCCAAAGTGCTCCCTAGGTATTCGTATTTCTAGCCTCTTAGTATAACGACCAGAGAATTTTGAGCCCGGCGTCACTCCATCTAATCCCTAAGGGCATGTTTTTCCCAGAAAATAACAAACCTCAATTAGGCCTTTTAATCATTTGACATAATCATAACCATCGCATTTGGAATTTCTATTGCATGAGGTGTGCTGTGTGCTTCAAGTTAACTTCCTGAGAAAACGTGTCTTGCGCTTGGAACCAATTGGTAAGCCTCTCTGGCGAAATTATAGAGACCGTGGAACATGAAAAACCACTTTGTGTGGAAGGGCCTGCCTCCACCTGGTACACGGCCTGGTGTTTGATGACTATGATTTGCTAACTATTCTTTGCGGTAAGATCGGCTTCCCATCACCTCTTGGTGTGAACCTAAGAGCCATGTAAGCATGCCCTTCCCTACTCGTTCAACCTCCTCTCTGGTACTTTTATGAGCACTCATTCTCAAGTCAGGGGCGATCAGAATTTAAAGAATTTTAAAATGGAAGGTACTGTTTTTGTTAACAGTATAATTCATGAAGATTATGGATATTTGGCAACCTCTATATGGAATGTTATGGTGTTTTTTTTAAGAATTGTTCTTTCTATATCATCGTGTCAAAATATCTTTTTAAATATGAAGACTTATAGATCGATTAATATTCGATTAAATTCTCATTGGATCTCGTGTCATAATAAGGCACAGTGCCAAGTTTTGAGACCCGGCTTCATAGTTGGGCAGTCAGACTGAGAACTAATTTGAGGTCGTGCGGAAAGAAGTTAATTAGAATTTTAATTGCCACTGCAGGACTGCTCTATTTTTATCCCTTACCACGAGAATGCAGAGTATGCAATTGGCATCATAAATGTGCTCCACAAGAAAAGAGGGAGCCCAGTATTTATTTGGGTTGAAAACACTTAGAGGATGATTGTCTTTAACTGGAGATTTTAGTTTTTTCATTGGGTATTCTTGACGGGCACGAATCAAAATGATTCTGAATAGTAGATAGCTCATGGACAACAATATGGGTATTTCTAAATTGTCGTACTCTCAATATCCGTAATTCCTGCGCCACCTGAAACCACACCCTGACCGTTAGACCAGAGTTTCTTGGGGGAATGACCTTGCGGAAAAGTGAAGGGCATTGAGGCTCTATTTGGCAGAATGCCAGGTCCCCTGCTGGCAAGCTGATCTCCTAGGAAGCGGGTTAATCGGCTTCTTATACGAAGGCAGGAAAGGCCCCCACAGCCACTTTACCTACTACCACAGGCAAAGATGCTCCCATTAGTAGGAGCATCACACTTTGCAAGGCAAACAATACACGTCGGTGAAAGGCCATCCGTAAGTGCATCGCAACCGTGAAATATCGCTTTTCTATCAGCGAACTGGTATAATTGGTAATGGGAGGCCTAGCTATCAGACCCACTGCAATACCATCGTTACTGCTTACTCCGCAGTCAAGCAGAGCTCAAAGAGGAAACTAGCATAAATGGCAGGGCATTTCGTGGGGTTTATTTAATTTCCACATAGCCTTTTTATTTGAAGCGAACTCGACCCAATCGTTTCTTTTGGGAATTGGATGGAAATGAGTTTCAATAAAACCTGACCTTATTTTCTTCTTTATGGAATGGCCTGATAGTAGGCTATATGTACAGATCAATGAGTCATGATGTAGCAAAATAGCTGTTCTAAGGGAGATGCATCTAATAAAGGAGAGCAGCAGGCAGTCGAAACAGCCTTCTCTTTGAGGAAACCATTATTAATGCCTGGTACATCCACCTTCAGACCTATAGTTATTTGAATAATACTTCTGAAGCATTCCCGATACCTGATATGCTCATGCTGCAATGGGCTACTAAGATACAAAAATGCATGTTTCATAAATAATCCACAAGCTGTGTAAACATCAAATTGTGATGTGGACAGCTGATAAACTGTTTGGCACAGCTGGAACTCTGCACGAAAGGGTGGGGAGATGATCCTCGGGGAATGCCAGTAGATGGTTTTAAAGCTCCGGTGGGGCCGCGTATTTGAACCAGAAAGTTGATAGCAATAGTTGAAGCATTTATGAACATTATCTTTTTATCGAATACCCCTTTTTGTTTGTTACTTTGAGTGCTCCGGTGATGCCACCCACAGTCGATGGGCAAAAGTACTGACTTCAATAACATCTGGTAAATTTCTAACAGCGGGCTCGGTGAGAAAGATCAGAAAGTACGCTGGTCTCCAGGGAGGCTTTCCTGCCTCGGTTAAACATACTTAGAAACTTTTACTTGATATATTTAGCTGCTTGGGGCATTTCGGAGGAGCGCAGTACTGAAGAATGATTCGTATTGTGAGCTGCCTATTCCTTTCTGCCTGTCAGAAAGTCAGTCGAAAAATTCTTTCCGACTGCCATTGGCCATCTGATCTATCTTTCCACTCAACAGCTGAGTTGAGTTGTTCTAATGCTTAGGGTATAATGGTGGAAAAACAAAGCAGATAGGCCGCCTGGAAGCAGGGGTAGCTGCTGTTTCCTTGACTGATTGCGCTGGCGCTCCCACTAACAGCCTCTTGTGGGCCCAGCGGACACTCCAATAACACTTTGACTGCCACCATCTTGGCTTGCTAATGGTAGCCCTTCCCTGGGTACAATTACATCCGCGAATTAGGTCAGGCCTGGGCTTCCTCTGGGTAATGAATGGCTCTTGTGTCCCTATGCTGGAAGACAAAGTTCACCCAAGACTAAGAACAGGACTTTGAACCAGGAGAAGGGAGGAGAAGAAGTGATTTGCATCCAAGGTCATTTGCTTGGATAAGGGAAGCTGCAGGGGCTGATAGAACAGCATCGGTTTATCTGCGGGAGGGCACCAAGCCAAGGGCATCACCATTTAATGACTGTACTACATCGGGATCTTCGTTTGACCGCAAACACAGTTTGATGAGATCCCGCAAACCTCATGAATATTAACCTCGCTGTAGATGTTCCAAGAAATAGAAAACACCCTGCATGCCTATGCGGTTCTTCGCGGAAGCCATTTTGAAGAGAAAGTCATCCATCAAGGCTCTGGGTCTTGGTTCTAAGTGGTGACCTCTACGAGGGTGACAACGTTGGAAAGAGGGGAATGTGCTCGAAGCTAACCTCCAGCACCAGGACTTAAGTTCTTCCTAGGCTACTTGTATCAACTGAACCAAACGCAAGTCATATCCCCTGCCCTAATGTCCACTCCATCTATGTTTAATTTACTAAAAGCCCTCAGGATCCATTAGCTAATAAAATTAGCCACACCTCTATCACGACCCAGTGTCAAAATCCATATTGCCTAATACCTACAATTTCTTCTGTGCCCGAGTCCAGTACATCATCCTGAGAGCTTAGACTATTTTGACTTCCCACTTTTTTCTTCCATTAAGTCTCTATGCCTCTGGATATTATGCATTTTCCAATGCACATGCAACTATTTACGCAACTTTTCTTTTAAATGTGCTAATGCATCACTGGTCCCATGTGTATGGGATGGTAACTAACAGAATGCTAAGGCACTATACTACTTACAAACTTTATGCCACAGGCAGGTCATGGCATGTATGTGTATGCTCCCCTACTCCATCATGCTGTGTACAAAACAAGAAAGAAGAACTAAATATCCATAAACAAAAAGATCAACGGTTTTCCCCTAATGAGAAATATCTTTAAATTTCTGAATCAAGTTAATTAATTGGATACCATTTTTGTCTAATCAGCCTGATAGGCTTTTGCATGGAACTCAAATCTAAATAACATTGGTAACTTCCTAAATATTAGAAATATGGCTTATCCCCGGTTCTGGTCTTCTAGAAAGTCTATCATATATGATATTGTACACTGATGATTTGCACCATGTGGACTCAAAAATAATATTTTGTGTATACAAGCAACCGTACAAGGTACTTTGTGACTTCTATTCATGCATTAAATTCCAGGAACAGTCTCTTTCAAATGAGGCGAATCTCATTGTGAGCTATAGAGCCTAGACCGTTGCAATGTAATACCATGTTTTAATGGTCTGGTGCAGCGAATCTTGTGCCTCATCCATTTATGTTGGAGTCAGATTAGATACTCCCTGTGCATGTAGAATTTTACTTGGCTTCCTGCTTGTTTGAAGGTCTCGGTTTTCTGCTGGGTCGCATAACCAGGCTAACAGATGCAGGTAAACCATGATCATGCAGGGACAAAGTTAAAGTGATACCACCCTTGCATGTTGCCTTTGAGAAAAGTACTGTAATTACGTTCAGCCAGCATGCAATGCCCATTCCATTGGTACATGAAATAGAACACACCTTCTAAGAGAATATAGCAAGACTTTCAGGTACAGAGGAACTTCTTGAATGATGTTTTAACAATCTGAAAATATAGGATCCGAATACTGCATACACGGTATCAGTACTTCATTCGAGTCTTTATTATTGTACACAAAACTGTCAAATCCTGCTCAGAGTAAATAAAGACTTTTATCCAGAACGCTGGCAAGAATAATAGTTAAAATTTGAGCATTGCAGTAGCAAAAACGTACACGTACATGTAAGGATGTAATTTGTATGTCTGGCGTCATTATGAATAATATGTGCCTAGGGCCTAATTACTTTGTAACGGGCTTGAAAAAGAATTAATTAGCATTCGTCCTGAAGGTCATGGCTCTTCATGGCTTGGATGTGTACTGACTTTATTAGCCCAATAGGAGTTCAAATATATTCAAGTAAAGTACCATGATCCCATTTATGGTGTTGCCTCTAGTGTTCAGGAGGTGGAAAACACTCTGCAAGGATTCAAGGAGTGCTCGGTTTATCCAGGTTTGTGCAGTGACAATATCTACTGTTATTTCCACCACATAGGCATAGTACAATGTGAAACATCATGCCATCCAAATAAAACATATCCAAACATTATAGCAATAAAAACGAAACCTATGCAAGACCTCAGAACACCTCAGGATTGGTTAATCGTGTTTAATTTCATCAGGACCATGTTAAGGAGTATTATTTCAGCCTTAATGTTGTTTTGTGTGGATGTAGGACGAAATTGATCTTTTCCAGCAAAAACCCATGATAAGGAAACAATTGCATTGTAATGACATTTTTCCTGATAGTAGAGATAAATGAGGCGCCCTTGATACGCCACATGAGTACCTCTGCGTACGTGTCACACTACGAGCGTGACAGCTGTTGTTTCGGATCGAGTGTATGAATAGAGTATATACGGTATATAATACAATTAAATAGGTTCCAAATTAGTCATGTTTCCGATTGTAATGCTTGGCTTGTCCCCCGCCTGGCTTTCTAGAGAGAGCAAATCCAGTCAAAACGGTTGGCCACAACTAGGCCACGCGTTCCATCCAAAGAGGACAGTACATCGGTATTATTTCCAATACTATTAAAAATGATGCATCTCCTGCATGAACAAAATGGCTGTCTTGTAAATAAAATATAAGAAGGAGAAATCAAAATGGTTGCTTATTTCCCATAACATGAAATTTAATGAGCAACACCACAACTTAACAATTCGTTTGAAATAGGCGATTCACTTTTTCTACCCTCAGGTAACCGAAATAATGCTGACGGTTGCAGTATTCAGACAAAAATGGCGATTGCTCCGAAATTAAACTAGGAAAATATTTATTACTCCCACGCCAAGGGCATTTTGTATTTGTGAAGTCCTAGATAGGGAAGAGCTATGTCAGAGGCTTTGGCCTGCTCGGTAAAGGAGGTGCTGCCATCCAATAGATCTCATGGGAGACAATGCCTATAGTCTCCTGCACCGGTCCCCTCTAAATAATGCAGCAACGTTATGTCTCCTGCTGGGGTATCCCAAACACTATCTCTGAGCCAGTTGATGCATAAACTCCATCTGTATTGTGTTGGAGGAATAACAGTGCATTGATTTCCCCGAGTCATGATCCATGCTCGAAGCTATATCTACCATTGGGTTTATATATAGAGAGAGATAAAAAAAGGCCTTCCAATATATATCCTAGATTATACTCAGACTGTGCATTCATTCTGCATGAGTGTGCATGGTCATAGATCATTGGGAGGATGTTTGGCCGGTCTTAATATATATAGACTTTCAGCAGCAGAAAAAACAGCTCCTATGTTCAGACTATATCAAGAGGTCATGGTCAGTTTTATTTATTAGTTGGCTTTATTCAAGGCGCATGATGACGTTCTTCGGCGTGCCCGGTTAAGGGTCATTTTACCCTTGGCGTTTGCAGCTTTGAATTCTCTTTTGGAACAGCATTGCCTCGAAAGTAGCATTTACATGGGTAGCACTAACAGCCAAAACAGTTTCACTCTCATACTTTTGGCCTCGACATCCCAAGACTCAGCCTATTTTTCTTCACAATCTTTGTACAAGCCATATACATATATCTGAAGCCAGTCAAGATTTATTAAGCAAGTCCATTTGCTCCAGTGTCTGCGAAATAGTCTCAATATGAGTTGCACATGGTCCCCGAATGTATTTTTTCTTTACAATTTGATGAAGTTCGCCTGATCAGAAAAAGGACACTTGAATGACTCCGGCACCACGAAGAAAGCAAAACAAGTTATTGCCGTCTGCTTTCTATAGTGTGAATATGTATCTGTTACTATTAGTTCAGGTCGTGATTGACTTACATCAGGACATCGTAATTGGTGGTCTTATTAATTAGGAGTTCTTGGGTTTGGGACGTAATCTACAGTTTTCATGTCCCAATGTCGACGATCGTATGTAATCACAAACTTATACATCATTCTTCATTTCAATCCTGATTTGAATAACATATATACAATAAGGGCAACGAGATGACGTCAAGTTGGACTATTATTCACTTGGTTTGCCATACTCAGCCAGATTCACACACAATAAAAAAAGGTATCCCACTCAAAAAGAAAAAAGAAATGTTGGTGTGAGACCCAGTACTATTGACATATGGTAATCAATCGTTTGGAAGGAATTGCTTTGAGACTGAGAACAAGTCAAAGGCCCTAGGCTAAGGCTGAGGCGCGCAGGCAATGAGGTTGGAGTCTGCGCCACTATGATAACCAAGGGACTCATGGTGGCGCATACATGGGCTGGGGGAAGGTCGGGGTCGCTGCAGGAACGCAGCTCACGGGAGGAGAATCTTGGCTCAAGGGAATTGGAGGGAAATATGTCCGAGCAATGGCTGTAAGGATTGTATGGTACAAGAAGAGGTGAATTTAGCTGTACATAGATTAAAGAAGTGAAGGGACCGAGCATCACCAGCCAAGTAAACCCCAAACGTAATATTAATACATTCAGTTTGTTGTTGCTTGTTATGCAATATGATACGTACATGGTATTTCTTCTGACATCGACTCAGATGAAGACAAACACAAACAGGGACAACTTTAGCCGGGCGTCGAAAAACGTCACCATTCGATAAGTTATCCTATAGATGTGTATTCATCAATTTAAAAGGAGGAAACATATCGGTGGCCATCTTGTTTGAACGTAGTCTCGAAGCAACCAATTTTAAAGGTATATATATACTAATATATATCAAGGAGAGGATATTTATCTATGTATCTCCTAAAAATTATACTTCATACCGAAAGACACTCAGAGGACACTCGATTGCCCATCCTTAATCTCGAGGTCTCATATTAGATGTTTTAGATGGAATCTGCTATCTGGGCCCATCTCATTAATTCAACTTGGCTTCAGCTCGTAAGACATTATGCCCAACATAGATGACACATGACTGGGAGCTGCATGCCGACCAGGGAAGAGCAGTTTGATAAAGAACCTGCTGCCCCTCTTCAACCTTTGTTTTGAAAAAAGCGCAGTATATACAATCTGAACTGCTCTTATAAATTAAAGAGAATGACACTGGAAGCAATGGATGGCTGACACCGAATCTACGATGGCAACCTGATATCTGACTCCACAGACCTACTCACTTTGGCTGAGGAAGGCAGGGGATATATATTACTGTATATATGTGTACATATCTTCATACATCTTATAACTGGGTATAATAATAGCCTTATGGCGACATTCTCTTTATATTGGTGATATTGGCGAGGTTGTATAATTTGAATTTAACTCCATCATCTGTTTTAGAAAAAGGGAGTCCATGCATTTGATATGCATATTATAGATTTTATAATGTGTTTTGGACCGGTCGATGGAGATATCTTATAAAAACAATCCCTGGATAACTGTATATCAGACCGATATGATCGCAAGAGTCTGAGGAAGAGCAAGGCTATACACTGAGAGATTAATGTGAAATATAGTATGAGATATAAGCCGAGGAAGATGGATGGATGTTGGGTTTGGCCAGGGCGGAACTGGGCTATCCCCCCATCAATCCTTCAACCTATCTGCCAGGTGCAGGAGTGACGTATGCCTCCCTACTATAAAGCAAGCATTAATTTGCTGGGAGTGGCAAGCAACTGCTTCCTCCTTGCCTCCTCGATCCAAACATATTCCACTCCTTCAACGGAAAGGCTCTGCGCTGCTAATACGCAACATTTTACACTTTTCCAGTTGTTTCCCATCCGTGTAATTAATGTCCAAAAACAGTGGATCAGCCAAAGAATGACAGATAGAGATTGAACCTAAGCACGGAGTTCGAATGTGCTGAGTATGGGTTGGACAAAAGGCAATGTTGGTCCTACTAGCTGTTGTCTCTTGAAGGAAAGGGCAGCAGCAAAGGCAAGCATGCCCTGCAGGCCAAGCTAAAACGTGCACGTGACACTTCAGGCAAAACAGCATTTACTGACGAGCAGTACCTTGGCCTCACCGACATAATGACTCAGCATTTAGTATTCGACCGTTTCTCATTATCTGGGACGTCCTAGTAAAAGAGCATTGGTCAATGGAACAAAGGTCACTCCTATTAATGATAAGCTTGCGATATATCACAGCGGAAGGATTCTAATATATCAGGCTGTAGAGAAAGGTGGGTGAGTGAGGAGAGTAATTTACTTCAAGAGGGGACGTGGGTGTAAATGAAGGTTGAAGTGTATACATGTGGTCAATCTTCTGAAACACGGTCCTTTTCAAACCTCTCAGAACAATACTATATTTGTTAGTTGTTGGTAATACAAACAGTATCCATAACCGACCATTTTTTATACAACATGCTATATGAAAAGTGATCTAAAATATGATATAATCAGGTATATATATGAGCATTAAATATAATTATGAAAATGACAAAGGGATACTCTGAGCAACTGAATGGAATAGAAGCATGGAGTGGTAAATGGACCTTTAACCCAAGTATTAGAACATAAGCTATATCCACGAAGATGTGCCGAAAGCACAGGGATTGATTGAGGTAATATAGGAATGATTTACAATGTAATAGAATAATGGTTTACTGTCAGTTGACCCGCAGCTCTGTCGGCCGATCGTAAGTTCCCAGTAATTATTGTGCCCTATTTGTAAATGGTTCTGCTGGTTCTATAGACCCTGGTATCATCATAAAACCGAATATTGTGGTAGAGGAGGAGGGTGCGTGTGTATCCACAATCCCAATGAAGTATGTCTCTCGAGCTCGCTTTTTACATAAAACCGCAGTAGAACTAACCATGTTAGCTGTCATCGTTTATGCATGCACGGAACTATATTTCTGATATAAAAAAGGACTAAAATTAATCCAACGGTGGGGAAGTCCAATAATTGACACAAAATGTCGTTACAGGAGGAAATTATCTCTTAACTGAACAATGGCATGCGATTATTTTGGGTCAATTAGGCATTGACTGAACTGAGATGTGGTGGTAAAGTATACCAAAGAGCCTCTCTGTATCCTTCTGTTATCCCCCGTACAGAATGCCTAAACCGCTTCACTGAAAGCCATCCGTGCAAGATAGGTAAACGCAATCACATAATGGTATAGAATTTATTGCATACAAATGCATTGGGGCTTTTGAGTGCAGCCAGTATAAAACAGACAGCCGCAGTTGGTGAAGTAGAATGGGGGCCTGAGATACTATCAAATATTTCCCTATAACAACGATCGATGCTTGCAATCCTATTATTCTGCCACTCATTACATGTATTGGATATTTTTACTTCGCTAAGCGCTTGAACAAAATCAGATTAGTTACAATTTGCAGTTGGTTTTGTTTGGAGAGAAAAAAATCCAATTGAGTGTCGTTCTTGCGCTTGCTCTTTATGAAACAAGTACATAGACTATCATGGCTAAATTTCATTAAATATGTAGAGCCCATATGCCTGAATGCACTGACTCCATGGTAAAGGCATGGAAGCCTTTCGGAAGAATGTAGTCTACCACGATATGCTTGATTCATCGTAATGTACCAACAATGTATGATCAATTTCAGAGAAAACACTCAATTTCAGCATATTTAAATGGTGAATAGGTGAATACGGGAGGATTATGTTTAAGTTGAATAATATCGATGCATTGACAACTCATAGTCTAAAAGGTTTTTATATGTATTTATAACCTGATGAATGTGGATTTTAAGACCAGAAGTTATAAATAGCCTATCCTCAACCATACATCCCATAATATTAAAATGCATGTACATGTATTGATTGGTTAAGAAGACGGTTCTAGAGACGGTTCAATTTTGATTCACAATTTGTATTGAAAATTTGATTTTAAGAGATTTATATTAATCAGAGGAATAAAACAGTACATATCTCTGTACACAGTTATCTACGTGAATGGTGTACGACTCTATTTTCGTAGGTTGCATTGCTGGCTTGTTTTTCCGACCTCAGAGCGATTCCAGAAATAACAGAAATTTAATAACGAAGCGTTTTATCCACGGAGCAACGACCGAAGTCATTAAACTTCTGCTGCAGCCGCCATTGTCCTTTTGGACCATTGATCTTGGGACGTCATGCATTTATTGCCTGCTTGCCCAGGGCTCAATATGTCAGCCTTGGAAGCCAATGGTCTCTCACATGCTATCCATCACAACCAAGGTCAAGAAGCTCCACAATCCATGACTACCAAATATACATGGTGTCTCATGAATAGGGGTTAGCCAGATCATACCCTTTCCAAACACTACTACAGGGGAAAGTAATACAAATACATTTAAGCTTCAGTGGTGGGAGTAGAGCGGTGCATAGATTCATACATGCGTAACCTTAGGTACGTTCTATTTCGAGGAGACAATATCAAAGATTGAAAAATGCCCTCTCTCTCTACTACCTTAGGGACGGTAGGAAGCCGAGGAAATGAATGATAATTTGTCTCGTGACGTTTTGGGCTACAGAGTGCCACTGATGCTTGTGGCAGCCTTAGAAAAACAGCGCCATGATGGCGCGAGAGGCATCGACATAGTGATAGAGATTCATAGGCCAAAGCCCTATTTGAGAGCCTGATATTGTTAAGGGAAAGGCTCTGGGACGATTGAAAGCCTGGAAGAGCGCTGGCCTACAATGGAAAGGCTGCCTTTTGTAATACCTTCGAGGAATAGAAGGGCATTTAAGCAGATTTCCTATGGAGTGAGAAGTAAGAAGCATTCCATGGTCAGCTTTAACATCTCTGCACGGTCTCCATAGCAACTATACAGTTACCATAGCAACAATATTGACTAATCCGTCTCTCTAGTTCAAAGTCAAATTACTTAAAGTGGTTCGTATTTGATTAATGTTCTTCCTCATAAAATTCAAGCAGTGGTATTATGAACTTCAATTGCTGCGAATCTGAAATCCCAGTGACGCACAGGTCCTTTCAAGTGGGTCCCTTTGTCGCCGTCTAGGAGCAAAGATACAAATAGATCCCTATCCCGGTCTCTATTGACTGGGGTTATTGTTATTTCTTTATAGGATTCTTGGTGCAAGATCAGAGAAGCGGCCTCATTAGCGATAATAATTGTTGGGATTTGTTGTCGTAGTCATGACTATTATTGCCGTATAATAAAACCGACCTAGGAATCGTTTTGATACCGCGTGTTCTCACGGCCGCACCCGAGATAACGATAGAGATAGCAAGGGGGGATTCTGAATAGAGCCACTGATATGGCAAGACCACTTCGCTAGCGATAAGCCAATACCAGGCATCGCCATGGCTGAAGATAATCAGAACTTGACATTGACAAGTTTGCAAGGTCAAGCTACATCTCATAAACAGAATGCTTCTGTTGTGTCAGTGGCTGTCAGCCGCCGGCTCTATTTTGTTGCGAGGAAGGTTCAGGCTGCTGCTGAATATTTGCTGATTCTCCGCTTGTCTTGGCGCATTAATACACGGCAAACCCCAAGGGAGACGAGAACAGCGCCTTAGCAGTGGAGTTTGTCATTACACACTTCCGGCCGCGTGGGAAATGTATATTCATAAAGCACCACAGCGTCGTGTCACTTATAATCATAGGCTTATTACTTGTCAAGTAAATAGCTGGAAATAGTTCGCCAAGGCATATCACTACGCCATTTTGTCGTTAGTGCTGAGCCTCTCTCAATAACTCCCACAGTGGAGTGCGCATGGGCACCGGATACAAGTCGTTAACGGAGATTGATCATGGGTTTGTGTCCTGGGTAAGCTTTCCCGGCATTCGCTGCTTCACAAACTCCCAAAAGACCTGCGCGGGAGTATTGGGTTGGCTAGAAGACGCCGGAAGTCTCCAGTATTTCAGAGCGAAACAGAAGATCGCAGCATTGATTCACATAATGGGCAAATTTGCTGTCTTCTGTGTATAAGCACGGCGCGTGTAGTATGGTTAAAGACTAGCAATCACTATGGATGCCTAAATACCAGTAGCTGAATCCAGCAACTGCTCGATTCTGATATCTGTACCAATACGAACACTCTGAGGCACGCCATCGCCATATTCCATCCTCCTTAATTGCCAGCGGGCGAGTGCTCACACAATCGGCTGTCTCGTGCTAAAAAAACTCAACTCGCACCGCTCCATACCAGAACATTTTTGTCTAATTTAAGAAGTCATGTTTTCATCCACTTCTAACTCTACAATCATTAATCCACTGCATTTGTCACTAATTGCGTCTTCTAACCTAATCTATTTCTACTGAATCGATTTTCAATCCAGCAGAAAACGAGGGAGGAAATCTAATCCACAGATTGAGAGGAAGTGGGAAAATCAGATTAGCAAGGAGTCGAGGCGGTGAGGTGCACACCTCCCCCAGTCGTATCAGTATTCGTTACTTATCAAGGAGCTAAGGAAAAAACGCTACCCTGCTCATTTAGGCAGAGTCGCAGTAAGAAGATATTGCCTATTTGCACACAGCACGAATGGTAGTTCTGCAACAGCAGATGAACGTTGCGCTACGAGTAGTGCAAAGCCACTCAACTATTCCATAGCTTTCCATCTCCCAATACATCTCGGCTACCTATATTAGTTTGTTAGATCTGCGATCTCATGCATGCAGTTACTTGTATCAAATATTTTAAAGATGTCAGGCTGTAATTGATGAGGGATCGTGGGGTGCTTCAAATGTTCAAGCATATCAATAATTCAGAATTGCAAATAAAGCGGCCATTTTGTTTCGCCATTCGTCATTTTGTTTACTTATCCATGCACAGTTCTTGTACCCTGTACCCTTAATTCTCGACAATATCGGCATTCACTTTTCATTTCTCCCCAAACCTTCACTCGTCCATGAATCTGTGTTTCGCATGCTTTCTAACCTAGACAAGCTAATAAACGTCCCCTCATAGGGTTCATAGCATACCCTTTTTCCACATGATGTCACGATCTAATGATAGCTTCTAAGCTCTCGGATGTGTAGTTTAATAATTGCTCTTTTCAGCGTCTCCCTCCCAGACTCGGTTATTTACAGACGTTTTACACTCGTCTGCTTCAACCGTTAATGCATTGCACCAATACTGCGCAACGCACAACCACATGAAAATAAAAACAAAAAAGGAGGCACCGGAAAAGATTTATTTTATACAGAAATCAATCACATTTCAAGGAATGCTCTCAGGTTTATCAGGAATGGCTTAATTATGAGCAGACCGAAAAGTATATCTAAATAATCCTAATTACGCCTTTGAGGATATCATTTTCCTATTATCATTTCTTGCATGTTCCTTATGCGCACTAGTATGCATGTATGCATTGGCATAGATTTTGGGTAATGTTTTTAACAATTGCGTACAATTTAATGACAGGAAATCCCTATTTTCCGAACCATCTGTACACTCGTATAGATATCGTTGAAGAAACTAAAATCGTCATCTTTCGAACTAACGATGCAACACGAAACTAGGCCATTGATGGGTAAATCGTGAGGAGATATTAAGTTGTTTTTATGGTCATTAATCTGTGGTCAGGATAATGACGAACAGAGACGAGTTTTGTTCTCTCCAGCAAGATTGAATAGCGGGAGGTACGAACCAAGCAACCTTGAGCTCATTTAGCACAATCATTCAGAACTCCTGCTGGCTCTATCCTGCGTTGATGAGACTCCCAGATTCCACTATAGGCCCCTTTAACAAATACCATATGAAGCTATGAGGATGGACATGTCAGCACCAAGTGAGTGAGCGGCCATCAGTGCTTTGCACACCTCGGTATCAATACTGAACATAGCTGAGCTAGGCAAAGTAGACCCAGGCAGCGACAACAACGTACTCTGGCCTGGCCCTCTGGACGACCAACACCAAACACATGCAACGATATAATAGGCCTGTGTGAGTCTGTTAGACTAGGAGGACCATAATTAGACCAGGTAATCTGGCTGGGGACGAGGGGCCGGCAGGGCACACACATTTCCTCTATCACAATAGAGATTGGCTTAATCCCGTTGGTGGAACTCAGTCAGCCTGGGTTTCCGTAATGAGTTCAGTCCCAGGCATCGGATTAACAGAAGCGTTGCAATCATGTAAATAGATACTCCACCATGGCATAATTTCACAGTAACCTGTCTATCATTTAGTCGAAGCGGTGCGGCATGATGCGTATCATATATATATGCGCAGGAACCTCTTAAAAATATATTGGTTGATACGTATGCTAAATACTATTACACATTAGTCATAGAAAATGGACCTATACGTCCAATACGTTCACAGTAATATGTTGTTCTGAGAACAGTGTACATGTATTATTTTAAATAACATTTATCTTTTTTTTAAAAAAACTATGTCTGAGGACAATGAAAAATAGCCAGAAGCTTAAGAATTTGATACTGTGTGGGCTGACAATTCTGATAGTATCTGGGTTTCTGTGTGGAAAAAAGTCGGGAGGATGGAACAACAGTTTGGATGAATGTAGATCTATAGGGTAGGACTAATAGAGTAAAACACATTTAGTGTCCATATTAGGCAGAATGGAAAGCTGCTTTGAAGTGATTTCCTAAGAGTAGAGCAAAATTGTATTGGATTAGCATAACAACAGATCAGCAAGAAACTAGTCACACGGTAAAGTTGAACAGCCATTTTGAATCTCGTATTAATGAATGCCCTTCCTCAATCAACAAACTCCTGTGTAAATCCGAAAGTGTTTTTTGCGATAGTATTTCTCAGAGAACTCGGTGCCAGGTTAAATTAGAGTAGTCACACTGTCCTTTATAAATAGGTTAGAATAGCAGGAGGTATTAATCTTTAAGACAAAACACTGAATGAATAGAAAAAGAATGGAGTGTGAAGTAAGAAAAAATAAAGACAGTTACTGTGTTGCTCATGCAGTGGACGCACAAAGCCAGGGTATAAAGATCTCTCTATTGAACTGCCCGTAGAAATGACAAGAAACGCAGACGCCTTGTCAGAAGCAATATAGTAAGAGCAGGGAAGCCACCGGCGCGTGGCTGGAATGTAATTAAGTTTCGAATGGTTTTATAATGAAATAGGCTGGGCAGGCTATACATTTCTAATATGCCAGGCAAGATACGGGCCTCCAAAGAAGATATGAACAGACCATGAATTCGAATTAGGTTTCAAGTTTAATTTATGGACTGATGAGATGGTGTATGACATTTCTTTCAATCAATTTGCACCCCTGAGTGTGTGTATGCAGGCGAAGGAAGATGCAGTGCTTGGGGACAGAAAGCGAGATTGTGTTTTCTCCGATAGATAAAAAAGTAACAAGTGGTATACGATGAGCAATAAAGGGTAGAGGCGTTCCATGCCGTAAGCTCCCTGTTGGATTTAATAAGGTGATATATTATTCCATGGCAGTTTAGAGTTTACTTACGAATGGCTGACCTTAAGAAACATGGTTTCCTCTATTATTACATGGAACGTGTCCTTTTTCTCCCCCTTGCTTTGGCTCCCTTTCAAACGTGCTCCTTCCACACCCGCACAACATATATACAGCAAAGCTGTGGGTAGATGGTGCAAAGTAATGCAGAAAAAAGAATACATGCATGGGCTCTGATTGGGTGCATTTCAATATCAATACATACATATCGATCACAGAAGGGGCCTCTCGCACTAAATATTGGAGCCCCGTCAAAACCACTTCATTCACTTGTGTTCATGCTTTTCAACTATGCATTCCGATAAAACAATGTTAGGGTGTGAATTCCAGGGTTTTCCGACGATAATGCAGATGCCATTACTATGTAAATTAAATAGAAAACGAACTTGGAATAGAATAACACAAAAAAGTGGACGGATATATATGTTCATTGCTGGAGAACAATTACTGGAATAAATAGTAGTGACATAAGTTTATGCCTCTTCGCCACCTTGCTTAAAAAAGGCATTTCGTTACTAAGGTCTGTAATAGGGAGATGGTGTATGGTGGTTGTTGTACAGCATTCAGACACGATGGTGGTACAATGCCCTTGGGTGTAAACTGTACGAAGTGAAAGAAGCAAGCACTACCTCAGTAAGCTTCACTCCCCGTCCGTGGATTGTCCCCAGCTCCTAAAGGCTGCTTCCTCAGGGACGGCAGGTCAATAGTTGACAATCGTTTTAAACCTTTTGAGGAGTTCATTGATGATAGATAATCTTAAATGTGGTCTGTCGAACGTTAAGATATTAGTGCTCTGCACAAAAGAAAATAATCACAAGCAGGAATCTCAAGTAACAAGAACTAGAATAAGTATATAACTCAGTCATTACATGAATATTGGACTAGTTACTGATAAGTCAAAATCATTGTCAGTACATTCTTCTCTAGAGAAAGGGAATTGAACTCAACCAAGAATAAATAGAGCTCTGTACTTTCTCGGGGCTTGATGGATTTTGTCCAGAGAGGTTGTTGAACAGATAGAGATTATATCGAGAAGGAATCAGGCCAGAAGAACAATAAACTTTGGAAGTGAGAGGGTGTTGTTCATATTTTCCAATTTTCTGCTGTTGCATTATCCATCCTTCATAGGACGCTGAACTGCACAGCGAACGGTAAAATAGTCAACAAACCACTCTCAGCCTCGGCCTCTAACAGACATCAATCCGTTTATCCGCATGCGTAAGAAGTGGGCGGCGCGGAATTTCCGCGGGGTCCAAGCGTTTTCCGCGTGCAGTCGAATGCTGCGTCCAGTGTCGTCCAGAGTGAGTGAGATTGGTTGGTTTACGCCCTTATCAACACATTCAATATGGTTATATCAAGGACGGGAGAGCTGAGAGGGAGGCAGTTTATGATCATACCCAGGAAATAGAGATAGAGAAGACAGAGAAAAGAGACAGATAGAGAGAAAGGCACTTTATGGTCATACCCAGGACCAGCCAGTGTCGTCTATTACTTTACGCATATTTTCTATGTTTTGAATAAATGGATTGGTCGAATTTCATCTCAATCAAAAGCTGATGCTGGCTCCATTCTAGATGCTATTTCATCCGAGAATTGAATATCATGTATCAAATTTGCCATACTCTCGAGGAAGAAACATAATAGTATATATATAAGTATTTGCACTGGAATGAAGCAAAAAAGGACCATTTCTAGGGATCTAGATCTAAAGGCCATAGGCCATACTGAATAAATATTGACAGAGCCGGATGGAGGGTGGGCTATAGGATGTGTGTGATGTCCGCCCTACAACAACAAAGCTCTTCGTCACAAATAATCTTAATGGAATCTTGCCTAAGCCCTGATCTAGTGGGCGAACATTGCTTTGCCCCTTCTTCGGAGAAACAAAACAGGCACTCTTCCTACTGGTAGACTCGACAGAAGAATTAGGTTATTTCATTCCACTCATTGCCCCAAAGGTTAAATAATAACTGTTTTTTTGAAGAAGGGTTCCTTTTAGGATAATATAGCAATATCAAAATTTAACTATGGAAGAACAGCTACATTGAATTGTATAGGTCCATAGTGACAGTAAGATAAGGCAGGTCTCTCTGGGGCGCTTATCTCAACCTTCTCTTGTCTTAATAAAGAACTGATTTACTGACTCAAGGAGATGAGGCAATTCCTTGTTTTTCATCCCTGGTTTATTACACATATCTCCTCATACAATCTTTATAAATAACCGCCACTTCATCAGCTTCTAACATAAAACCTCTATCACAAGAATGAACATGGTCTATTCAACATAGACTTTTTCTCAGTACGCTTTACTTCGTAGATACTGGGCTTTTGTTCTGTTATCATTGGAATATTATCATATTCTCTCTTAGTTTGTAATTTAGCACGTCAGCCAAACAACTCTCAGAAGCCCATTTCGACCTGGCTTTTACCCTGCTGTCATTTCCAATTTTGATATACTACTTTCGCCAAGGCCTCCCTCCAAGGGACCCAGTGCCATTATCTAATTCCACTTTTTCCATCCTACTATGCACTCCAATTCTTATTTCCCATTAGAAACTCATCCAAGAAGGGAAATTTGAGGGGAAATCGCCAACAATTATATTATGTTAGCGGGAAAGTAACCCTTTTTGGTGCGGACATGAAATGTACCGGTTCAGCCCTACCCTTCATTTGATTATTTGCCACAATTTATTTCAATGGTAATCAGCAGCTTTGATGTACACTAGAGTAGGCAAATTGCTGGAGCTGATGGCGATTGCAAGCCAAAGGTTCCCGACTTTCCCATGACTGCGTTTGGCTGCAGTTCCTGAGTGAGTGGAAGGCCCCACAATCACCAGTGCTTACTAAGTGCTGTCTTTATCTATGGCCCCGAGGGCAAGCTATAACCAAACCAAGAGATGGCCTGAGTATAAAAGTGAAAAAATAAGAAAAAAACATTTTATAGATATCATGAACAAAATAGGCGATAAGACAATTATGCTGTCTTTAAACTATAGATCCTGAATTTACACCTAGAAGTGGAATATTCTCTGTCATAATTATGAATAAATGTGAAGGAGAACAGGACACTTCCAAAGACGTAGCACTTGAAGTGAACTATGCCAATTTGTAAAATATGGTTGAAGACAGCCTCCTTGCTTGTTACTCCTGCACAGACTAACTTATCCTCTTAAAAAGTGAAACAGGAGCTGCCTGGGGAACTGGAGTCAGGCAAGCTGTAGGTAGACGGGGCCTGAGTACTTATCAACAGCTACACGAGCATCGAGGAGATCCCAGGGACCTACTTTTGCCAACAGGTGTATTAATATCAACGCATCACGACTACATAAAGTAGTCCCCCAGGGTATAATCACCACTCTGCCGCTTTAATACACTCGGATCTTATTACACTGGGGATTATGTACAGTTCTCACAAAAAGGGGAAGATGGGAGAGACAAGAGCTCCTCCAAAAGATATAGAGTATGTCTTGTTCGGGGGGATACGTGTGTATCATTTTTCATTGATATACCAAATTAATTTGTGAAGACCATTGATATAGCCAGCCTAATCAAATCTAGATATTTGGTTACTGTGTGATATTAAACAAAGGCAGAATATTCATATGATCCTCTGCAATAGTCATAATGTGCTTTACTTCTCGGGCTGATTAATACAACACTGTACCTCAGGAATTACGCAGCATCCAAATATGACATTTTACTTTCATATTACACATATTGTTGGAACTCAAAACAAGGATTTCGCGAATAGCTATATATATAACATAAAATCGCATAAATTACATCTATTGCAAGATTGATAGTGCCAGGTTCTACTTAGCCAAATAGTATCATAATGTGGTCAAATATAACAAAGATAAATACTTCTTTTCGCTAAAAGAACTAATCTATTTTTTAAAAGTTGAAGGTAAATATGTACAGAAAAATGTTTTCTTCCATATTCATCCGTCCACTGTTCGGATGTGGCAATTTATTTCCTCAACTGGTTATGGGCAGAGCTAAAGGACTGCTACTGTCATAAAAGAGAGACAACTCTCATGGGATATTTCCATCACGTACTTATGGTCCATTTTGTGGGTGAGCGATAATAGAGAACAAGGAAAGACAAAGCGCTTCTCTCCAACCGCAGGGCTTGATGGCATTTCAGGCGGCGTTTCCGCTCGGTCGGACCGCTGCTCTCGCCGTCTCGCCGTGTAAGGTTGCCTCGGGAGCTAGCCGTCAGCCTATGAAGTTCACCTCCTTCTGTCCTCCTCACGTGACGCTCTCGCAAGATCTCGCGAGATCTGAAGGAGTTCCTACGTCACAAGGCTCATTAAGCAAAGCGAGATGCGCCTGCACCTGAGATGATTCCAGTCTTTCGCTGAGTAAAGTCAGTGTTTGATGCGCCCGTACGAGGCCAGCGCGAAAGCCTCGAGGTGTTTAATGTTGATCCTGGGTGGCAAGGGTCACTATGTGCATTAATCCCATAGTTCCGTGTGTGTAATCCTACTACGTAAACAGGATGAGGTATTAATGCTCTGTTCCTTGCTGTGATCCCTTTATTGACACCCAGTCTTATATAGGATTTGTCTGAAGCGCGTATGACAGAATATCAAGCGCAACATAATGATGCTAATGGAGATGTGGCTTCCTCAGAAGGAGATAACTTTAAGAGTGCTTATGGTTCTTATTTACTATACTACTATTGCTATATGGCATGGTTTCCATTAACACGGGGACAAGTATGATAATATAACAAATTAGAAAAGTACATGTCCCAGGCCACCCACAATGCAAAATGTGTGGGAAGCCATGCAGCTAACACTGATCACAGAATTTGTCGTGTGCCGTTATAATTTACCTACGAAACTATTTTTTTAGGAAGATTGGTGAGTTTGCTATATATAAGAATTGTAAACATGATTGTAAATCAGTATAAGAATAATATATTCCCTCGCGTCATAATATCAAGTATTACAATAGCACATATTATATCAGATATTGTAGTACAAGGGCAAAGGATGTTTCGTACATAAAACACGAAGGAAAGAGTATCAGATCCTAAGGGATTTCGCTAGAGAATCCCCTATGTTCCGCCCGTCATCCATCTCGTCCTGGCCCTCTACTAATCCGTAGAAGGTATTACTATCTCCAAACGCTATCCTTCCGCTGTGCTAGGGATAATTGTTTCGCAGAGAAGGGGATTTCTCGCACGCGAAAACGAGGGAGCTCGTGTACCAGAGTTTTCCTTCTAGTAAGAGTATGATTCTGCGCCAACGTTTATCATTTGCGTCCCTACTGTCCGTTCTAAAATAGACATTGAGAGTGTTCCTGGGAAACAGATCGGAATAGCAAATTACATTGTCTCGGCGCACTCTATCCGTCACTCAAATGTTGGGACCCAATGCTCAATTTTCGGCTGTGCAATTGAGTGCTGCCATCCAAGACTAGAAGTTGCATCTCGGAGGCCCAGCGCGGGAACAGTGGAAACGGTGACCTCAAGGTGACATGGGTATTTATGTCATTCACTTCCATCTCTGGCAATTCCCTGGGCCCTAAGTCCTGTTATGAGGTTGGCAAGAGCGTAATGATGCTTTACCCTGAGACCAATGCTCGGTTTGCCCATGAGTATTGCCATTTACATCCTTGCAGAAAAATTAAGCAGCAATACATCTTGGTTACCGCCCTGGAATTTCGAGAAGAATGATGCAGTAGAAAAGGGGGCTATTAACAGAGCCCTCGCCACGAAAATGGCTTTGCGTGTCAAGTTCCTTTATACTAGACTTTTTGGTCGACACTCATGTTGTTGGAAGATTTTGTGAGGGGGCTTGAACACGAAGTATCATTTATTTCTCCCCGTCCCCTGCCTTGCAACTGAAATACCCTGATGGGACAGGCATGTTTGGAAACAAGCGGGGATCGGACCTTCAATTCAGGATGTAGGGGTCCTATCCTTTCCACGGATAATTTTAGGGTGGGACAGACACATTCTATCAGATGTGCGACTTTCCTCCACCGCCAGATAATTTGCCGAATCATAGGCAAAGCCTCTCGCAACTACAACATTGCCGACGAAATATTAAATACAGGTCTATCGTTTATTCTGAATTTCTAGCATTTCGACGCGATGAGATCTTTTCCATCAGCCCTAGAGGCTTCCATATTTGACAACATTTCAACTGTCTGAATTCCCGATAATTGAATCGGTAGGAACTTAAGTAAAACCTGTCAGTCAAACATTAGTTCAGGCAGCTCGGCAACAGGATTTACTCATCATTCAAATTCATATCGACAAGAGGAATGGATTGAATGTATTCGTTTTGGCCAACAAAAAATAATTTGATATTCCATTGGGGTATCTAGTTATGATTGAGTATTGAAAGCAGGACCCGAATTCAAATATTGATGTTACAGACCAAGTTGGATGTTCTAATAAATTGGGAGTCAAATTAGTTCGAGCCAATGAAATTAGAAGGAGAATCTATGACAAACACGTGAGAAATCTTTCCCCTTTGCTCAAACCGAAGCTGACTTCATACAGCTTGAGCTCAGTATTTTATCACCAACGTCACTGATTGAGATAGAGATCAAGCCCTAGAGTCCTAGCGCGAATAATTTAGATACTTGGCTATTAAAATTGCAAACTGAGCCGCCATTCATTCATATGAAACTGAAGATCTGATCTGATTTGGAAATTCAGAACTAACTTGATATTGGGACACCAATACTACCTTTCCTCCATCGTATCCCTATAGTATTCTACAATAAATAATGGTAGGACATTGTATACGATATATATACCCGAACTCCATTCCAACCAATATTTTAAGACGAAATTAGACGATGTTGCTTATGACACTTGCTATCAGTTGGGAGGGACCTAACAGTTCTAGTACTAGGAGAAGCAAATCTGGGGTGAGAGTAAAGAAGGGTACCCGATTCACCGTACAGAAAGTGTGAACGGATTTATTCCAACAAGTCAAAGGGCTTGTGTGCCTTCCGATGAACGAGAAAATAAGGAATATTCATAACCTATAGATAAGTAATAAATTATTTCCTATTACAGAAGCAATCAAGTAGGAATGCATAACAGACGCGGAAGCATTTAATCTTGAGACAATAAATCTTGAGTATAAAGCTATCTTGCTTATGCACCGCGTGACATGCTTATAAGGGGCGTGCTGGGAAGAGGGTCGTTATGAGAGGAAGGGCGCCTTATATGGAAATACACAGGGTATCTTTTGCTTATGGCCCTTTGTGATATATCACATAAAAGAAACCTCTGTGCTGGGTGCTTTTGTTTCGAAGGCTTTTTTAATTGGATAAACTCCTGGTGTGTTATTTAAAATGTCAGTGTCTCGTAATTCACACTTATGGAATATATATGGGATAGAGTTACATTTATATAACAAACAAAATAGTAGGAACCAACAAAAAAGTAGTTTATTTGCAACTCCGAATACACTGGTAACAGTAGGCGGCCAGTGATACCATAACAATCAGAGAAACTTACATTCGGAGTACTTATCGGTTATTGGATATTATTACCCTCATATTTTAATCTCGGTGGCCAGAGAAAGGGTATGATCTGGCACGTAGTACAGTCCTCAAATCACCAAGGACACAGATAGTAGGGCTCGGACACTAACAATCTAGGCCTGGTGTAGCGACTGTTATCCGATAGGGAGTTTTCTATGTGCCCTCCAATCAGCCTTGTGTTGTCTCGAGTGATTGATGAGTTTTGTTGGGGAAATTAGAACCCGGGGCTGTATGCTCATAAGCGACACAGCTCCCAGGCGGATAGGCCGCGCTCCTTCCAGGAAAACGAGGGGTTGAAGGGGGGACGGAGCTATACCAAAGATAAAGATAAAAACAGCAACTAGACTTGAATGCTTACACACAGCAATCATGTAATAACAGAGATATAGCAAGGCCCGCAGTACCCCTGATGAAAGACTCCATGTAAAACCCTCCGATGCCTTTTATAAGGGAGTGTTGCCTATCGCCATGGTGGTAAAGTGTTCTTGTGTTGTGTTAACAAAGCACTATGTTAAATTAGCTTAAGGCCCTCGGCACTTTGTCGGTTGATGTATTTTACCGGGAATCACTGAGCCTGTGGTATCAGTGAATACCAGTATCGCCCTCGATATTGAAACCCCCTTTTGAGACTGGTCTTTTATTACCAAAAAGTTCGCTTTCACCAAATGCGCAGGGAATAGAAAAAGGCGCAGCAACATGAAAAATAAATTTACATCAGCCTTACATAAAAGCTCCAATAACAGCCATAGCTATCATTGAAGTTTTTCATCATTTATCCAATCGTGTAATCATAAATCAACGCAGAGAGGGAATATGTGTGTACTGTACTGTTTTTACTGTGCGAAAACGAATTAGGCCTATATAAAGATTAATACATATCAAAATCTAACTATTTTTATATTGAGTAATTTTCCGCTAACGATTTCCAATAGAAAAGAAGTTTACATGCCGTACATTACAATTGGATCCAACTGGACAGGATAATTAGGGAATTGTCAGATAAATTGAATGGTTGATTATGCAGCTCTCTGTCTCCTACCACTGAAGAAAGAAAAACAGATGAAGAATCAGTAGAAAGGGGGGGGGGGATGAGACTGCTATATATGGAAGATCCGCGTAGCTCCTATTTCAAACATTTCCCATTGCCAATAGACCGAACATACATGGGAACATCAAGCCTCTTCGTCGAGTATCGACATCGATGGAGAGCCCTTTGAAGTGTTGGCAGATGCAGCTGTATCCTGTTCTTTGGCTTCGAGTCTCTGACAATCTTTGTAGTGGGAAAACACCCAAGTCTTTGGCAGAGCCCATGTAAGAAATGGGATGAGGGAAGGCAATTTGGAAGCATCAGGTCCCATTTAATATCTCCCCTTACGTATTGTATGCTAGTATATATGGAGTGTTGTGTACAGTGACGTATATCAGCCACTCAACAACATTACTGGGACTTAAATGGGATTGTCAGAGGAAAGTATAGTGATCTTCAAAGTTCGGCATAGTAAAGCGAGCCATTCATGGGTCCAATTTACTATTAACTAGTGGAATGGTAACCTTTTGCTTGTGGAGGAGAAATAAAATATTGTCTGACAAATAGACGCAATAAATTTGAATGATAACTGTGATAAGGATTACGATGTAATTAAGGGCAAAACAAATTTAAAATATGTCCTTTTTTTTCTTAGCGAAGGTAAATGAAACATCCATACACGTATCTGCATAGGCTGACTATTTCGATGTGGCGTATGTTAATGATTTTAAAGTTGGGGTTACTTTTAGATAGCTTTACTACAAAGTGATATTTGTTTAGTTTAAAGTATATATCTCCATAGAGATTGTAATTCATTTGGAGTGGAGTTGGAGAGCATCAGATTTTCTGCAATCTACGTATCGTTTTGATCGTATACTTCATTAAACACTGAGAAATCCCAACCAGGAAAGAGTAAATAGAATTTCCTCCTGCATTTGAAATCAATATTCTACACTAGGAACCGTAGACTACACTTGTTTCCAGGGGTACACCCTCGCAGAAAATATTCCCAACAGACCGGAACTGTTCGCTCACGCATGCGCATATCGACCTCCGGCCCTGGCGGATTGATCACAGGGGACATAGTGAGAATACTCGGGATTAGACGAGACTGGTCCAGAGGAGGGAACGTCTTGTATTGGATGGGTGATAAATAAGGATAGGGCAAGGCCGGCGGTGAGCCTGGGTAGGGACAAGGGGGCTAGAAGAAGCAGCAAGCTACATATCTGCTATTACAAGGTTTAGTACAGTCACTGAACAGCGAAAAGCCCTTGTGATACTATCTGAAGTCCCTGTGCAACGTGCGGTCGCGCTTATGAAGGCGAATATATCAACTAACTAGGGCCTTCTACGACTGTACACAGATTTGGTGTTTTAGACAGACTTGTTTTACTGCCTTAGCAACACATCGATCTCATGTTCACGAGAGTATGATGGCATTATAAGCGAGATTTAGACGGCAGTTTTCCAGGCTAGAAAAAGGAATGATACACAACTTCCTTTGGTAGTGTATTACGAGAAGTGGGATCACAACCCAAGCCTGCGTTGGCAGTACCACTCAGCATAACTTATGATATTATGGAAGGCGACATCCCCTTTTAAATAAAGAATTCATAAGATTTAAATATTGTAAAGTCACAAGCCTGATATATAAAAATATTTATTAAAGTGTGTCCAGTACCGTTTCCTTTTCCTTTTAAATAAGTTTTGATAACTATTCACACCATCTTCAATTTTACGATCGTTCCATTTGATTAGCAATTTGGTAATACTGGCCTGGTTGCGATTAGATGGTATAAAGATTTTCATCTGCGAGTTCCTATTTTATCTTGAAATAGCATTCTATCACACACACTGATCTCCATCGCTGCCCAGCGAATGGGAATCTAGTAAAAATGTGCATTGTGGCCGTGGAGTCTTTCAAGATGAGATCGAGCCCACATCAGAAAGAGAAGATGCATGGGAGGAAGGGGATGGTGGAGTATGAGATATATGAAAGATGCGATGGAGTTGAGTGGAAAATGATCCTTTGGGAAAGTGAAAAGGACAGCAGAATGCATCTTTTTACTACCCTTCCACCTTGCTCCAGGTTTTGCTTATCCTCGCTTTCTCTGCCGTTGCCTGAGCCTGGCATACATTGAATACAAGGAGTGTCTCGCGAGTAACTCCCTGGTTCAGGAATGGCCATTAGGAATACAAATCCCATCAAGCCATTAAAGCCAACGACCAGGAATGGCTGGCTGGGCTGGGCCGGGGTAGGTGCTGCTGACTTGCTGGTTTGTCCTATAAGGCTCCCCCTCCTCCGTTGCACTTTCCCTCCAGCATTCCCGGATGGTATAAGGTCCGCCTCTAAAGCCCTGACACCCACCATCGCCAACCAATATTGCATGTAATCTTTCCCAGTGTATTGATGGTCCTCACCTCAAAGCATCGCCTGAAATGGATCGCAGTCAAGACAAATGTGCGCCTACAGCGCAAACATGGCCGACCAAATTTGAGGTTCCTGGACACTGAGTAAAATGGCAGCTAACATGGGAAGGTAAATTGAGTCATAAATCATCATGAATTCGCTCTGTGAATTGATAGGATTGACTATAATCTAGTTTTGTAGCTTACGGCCACAGATGAAATATTTAGTGTAGCAATTTTTTGTGGGTTATACAACCACGGTTGTGTCCTCGGATGCAAGAGAGCATCATGTAGCCTCAGATGTCCGAAGTAAGATGTTTTGATGAGATCAATTACCAGTATTTTATATCATAGGGGGTGGGGATGGGGCTGCTATTTTGGCATGGCTTCTGAGGGGGCCGTAGACCAGCATTGCAAATGAGGTATGTGGAAGGCCTTTGTTTGAAAAACAAGATTTGAAAAACGTGGAACTCTCGTTTGAGCGTGCTTCAGAACACTTTACAGACTGTGGGTGAGGATTGCCCAAGTCCATGTAAAGTACAAGACCCTATATAGTACACACACAACCTGTTTTCTTTAACCAAGCCGATTACCCCCCAGTCACTCCATCCATAAGTTATTCGTGTATGGTACTGACATGGCAGCTCACTTCTGAAGCCATAGGTTGCGGTATAGTATTCCTGCTTCTGGGAAAGCCCTAGTATTACCATCATCAAGCTGCATTTTCCTCTCCTTGATGCTCACTGAGAGATGGGTAAACCAGTCTGAGGGAAACTACAGAAGAACATATATGCATTAGCTTGTCAAAAAAGAAAGGGTGGAAATCACTCAAACCAGTTCTCTCGTGGTAGTAAGATTACATAAAACATCTCAGCCAAAAGTACTTCCGGAAACAGAGTGCCAACCCTTACCTACATCCCATTCAACACCGGGGGAAACGACTTGGGGCAAAACAATAGAGAAATGTGTGTTACATAAATGAAATTCAGCTTTTCAAACGTCAGATCGAGAAAGAGTGCTATCGACCCGAATTGCTACCATTCCTGTTACTCTGTAAGATCGTAACCCATTACCTCACCCAGCATCATAAATTCCAGCCCTTCCCAATGCCGATGGGACTGACGTTTTGTTATGACAGTCGGCAGCTTTCCCACGTTGTCCTCCACACGCTTCATACTCTGTATGAATCACCTGTTTCTGACAACAGCCAGTGCCGTCACCCGCTACATTCTATGCTTTCACTGTATCGATATCAAAACCAGAGCCTTTCTGGTTGGTGGCCTCTGTGAGGATAACATCAGTATTCCACAAGCAGTTCCATTTGTACATGATTACGTCAATATCCCTGATTGAATACCACACGCCTAGCCATTATCCTACAGTTTGATAACATTCTTCAGATCTATTATTTAGGCTAATACCAACCAAAGATGGCCTATTATTACGAAAGCTTGTTTACATTTTGGTCATTTTGTCCCTAATCTAAAACGGAAAATTATGATCCTGAAAGAGACGGGAAGGCGGCGTTCCCGTCCATGAGTGGTACCAGCCTTACTCTAAGCTGGTACTACGTACTTCCAGCAACCTGGAGGAAATGGGTCCCTGGAGGAAATGGGTAGTTCCAGCGGCCAAGGGCCAAAAAAGCCATTATTTAAGAAGTTACCCCTACCCACCGTATAACAAGCTAAATTTGAGGTATTTTGTGTAGAATTTCATGAATTTTCCGAATCTGAAGAAAAAAATTGCCGGAAAGGTGGCGAACATTGTCAAAATGGCCTGTTTCCATGGAAACTAGTGATTTTTTTGTATTTTAGCAAAAAATAGGTTTTTATTGTCCCATTTCTACACTTTTATCAGTATTGTAACCAAACTTGAGAATAATACTGATGTATCTACGGGTTATCATTTCCATTCGAATCAGTGACCTTGCTTAAGGTCAAGGTCACCAAATATGACCTTGAAATGTAAAAATAGCAAAATTCTGGGATGTGACATCCTATTTTCTCTTATAAAAATATGGCACTAGAAGAAAATGGTAACCTAATGCATAAAAATTATAACTGACATTAGGGGAAAGAAAAATAACCCATTTTTGGTATCATTGGAATGTCTGTTGCCATGGTAACCAAGCCTCACTTTTCATTCTATGCTAAATTTTGTGTAAATCTAAATAACATACTGCAGTCTATATCTTTTGAACAATTTATTTCAAAGCTACACAATTTATACATGTGAAAGGGATCCAAGTTAACTTTCATAATATATCTTTTAATTGACCTTTGTCAAGGTCAAGGTCACCATTTTCAAGGTCAAACATCAAATTTTGGTTCAAATTTGAGTATTATGTATGTATCTTAGGAACTATTTATCACTGGCGTACACAATTTATGCATGTGATAGGACACTAACATCACTTCCATGAGACATCATATGAATGACCTTTGGTAAGGTCAAGGTCACCTAATCCAAGGTCAAACATAACATTTTTTCTTGATTTTAGATTTAGGTATATGTATCTCTGGAATTTTTTATCCCTAGGTTACCCAATATAAACATCTGATAGGGTTCTGGGAGCACAGGCATTAGATGTCTTGTCAATGACCTATGTCATGGTCAAGGTCAACATTTCAAGGTCAAAGATCAAGTTTTGGTCCAAATTCTTGTATTAGGTAGGTTTCTCTGGAACTATTCTCCCTGGGGTACACAATTAAAATATGCGACAGGGCTCTAACAGCATTTTCATAAGACATGTTGTCAATAACCTTAATCAATGAAGGATAAGGTCACAATTATCAAGGACAAAGGTAAGATTTCTATCTGAATTTTTAATAATAATCCCTTATAATCCCTAATAATCATCTAACACACAAGAGCTGTGAATAGAAGATGTATTTAAGCCATGATAGGTGTGCGTATCCACAAAAAGAGGGCCAGTTTTGCCTATGGCATTTGCATGGATAGATTTCAGTAGAGGAATCAGCTTTTCAAATGCATTGAATTTACTTCACTAATTTGATTGGCTGCATGGATCTATTCAATGACAATCAATGACGCTCATTTTAATGACATAGTATAGCATAGGGTGATTCTATGAGTAAGGGGTGTCAAGTGAGTAAGTATGACTGCTAGGCAAGTCTTCACCTGTAAGCCTGTTGTGGCTTCAAACCTAGATCTTGGCCGGAGTATAACCAATATTGTGCATATATTACACTCAATTGAGTAACATCTGACACATTCTTTGACGCAAATTTTGCTCATTGACCAATATTACATCCTCTAGATGTTGCTCATTGACCAATATTACATCCTCTAGATGTTGCTCATTGACCATTGTTATACCCTCTATGCTGCTCCATGACCTCCATCATACCTTCAATGTTGCTCCATGATGATCTCTATACCTTTTATGCTGCTAAATAACGACCATTTTATTCCCTATAATGCTCCATGGCCCCCCTCATACCCTCTATAGGGCTCCATGGCACCCATTATACCCTCTGTGTTATTCCATGACCACCATTATATCCTCTATATAGTACTCCATGGCCCCCATCACATCCTCTAGAGGGCTCCATGTCCCAAATTATACCCTCCATGTTACCACATGACCCCCTATTCATAACCCCTATGCTGCTCCATGACCCCCATTATACCTTCTATGTTATTCCATGACCCCTATTATACCTTTTATATTGCTCCATGACCCCTATCATACCCTCTACGATGCTCCATGACCCCATTATACCCTCTATGCTGCTCCATATGACCACCATTATACCCTCTATGATGCTCCATGACCCCAATTATACCATCTATGCTGCTCCATGACCCCAATTATACCATCTCTGCTGCTCCATGACCACCATTATACCCTCTATGCTGCTCCATATGACCACCATTATACCCTCTAACTTACTCTATGACCCCAATGACACTCCATGACCACCATTATACCCTCTATGCTGCTCCATGACCCCAATGACACCCTCTATGCTGCTCCAGGACCACCATTATACCCTCTAGGCTGCTCCATGGATGACCCCAATTATACCCTCTAGCCCATTGAGGACGGGGGCAGTTTACACATAATTTGCCTGGCTGACGGGGGCCCTTTTCCCCCTTTTTGGGCTTCAGGACGGGTGTTTAACATGAGGTTTAGGGTATAAAAACACTTTAAGAATATTTTCTTCAAATAATATGTGTCATATGTCCATCGTTTAATAGGTGTAAACAGTTATTGATCATATTTTTTCATAATTTCTAGAATTTGGTCTTCAATAATTAATATAATGGGTCTCAATTGGGTGCAATATGGCGGCAACCTTGCTCCAAATTCACTTTCCAGCATTTACGTATGTTAGTTATGACGTCATCATTATTGTCTCCATGACAACATACCTATAAAGATATTTCTAGTGTGTTTGTATACATATATTTTAAATTTCATCAAAATCCGTTTATTTTTTATTAAGTTATGCCCCCTTCAATTTATATAAAAAATTGCTGCCTGCAGGCAGCCTCCCGTCCTCCAGGCCAATTTAAAAGGCTGCCTCCAGGCAGCCTCCCGTCCCCAATGGGCTAGGCTGCTCCATGGATGACCCCAATTATACCCTCTATGTTGCTCCATGACCACCATTATACCCTCTATGCTCCATGACCCCAATTATACCATCTATGCTGCTCAATGACCCCAATTATTTGTTGTTGTAACTTTTATTGCCAAACATTAAGAAATGGACGTCAGCGGAACTAAGCTCCCCATAGGTGGGAGGATTTCAAGCCCAACTGGTCACATGGTTTGAGTGAGAGAATAATCCAATGCCGAGGCAACGCCCCATGCACTATATTATACCATCTATGCTGCTCCATGACCCCAATTATACCCTCTATGCTGCTCCATGACCACCATTATACCCTCTATGCTGCTCCATGACCCCAATTATACCATCTATGCTGCTCCATGACCACCATTATACCCTCTATGCTGCTCCATAACCACCATTCACCCTCTATGAAGCTCTATGACCACCATTATATCCTCTATAGTACTCCATGGTTCCCATCATACCCTCTATACTCCTCCTAGGCCCCCATTATACACTCTATAATGCTCCATGATGCCTATTGTACCGTCTATAGTCCTCCATGATCCCTATCATTCCCACTATGTTATTGCATTGCCACAATTATACACGCCATGTTACTCCATAACCTCCATCATACCCTCTATGCTGCTCCATAACCATAACCATACCCTCTATGCTGCTCTATGGCCCCCATCATACCCTTTATGTTATTCCATGACCCCCATAATACCTGTTATATTGCTCCATGACCACCATCATACCCTCTATGTTACTTCATGACCCATATTATACCCTCTATGCTGCTCCATAACCATAACCATACCCTCTATGCTGCTCTATGGCCCCATCATACCCTCTATGTTATTCCATGACCCCCCATAATACCCTTTATATGGCTCCATGACCCCTATCACACCCTCTCTGTTACTCCATGACCAACATTATACCCTCTATGCTGCTCCATGACCCCCATTATACCCTCTACGATGCTCCATGATCCCCATCATACCCTTTATAGGGTTTCATAGCCCCAATTATACCCTCTATGATGCTCTATAGCCACCATTATATCCTCTATAGGGCTTTAGTCTCGAATTGTTGAGATTTGGTGGTATGCTATGGACAAGTGGTGTAACATGGTCGTCACGCACTGGTGAACACGAGCGGGAGCGTGCGCTAGGTGTGTGTGGGTTTAGGCCAGTCCATTTTGGGTGGTGACCGAGGGGTGGCCGTTGTACCATGAATTGGAGGGTAACTGACGCAGGGAACTGAGAGTGAATTGTTATTGTTGTTATTCAATTTGGAAGTAATGGTGAATCCCAACAATTCGAGACTAAAGCAATTAGATCCTTCAGTTGTAGTGGGGGTTCGTTGTCTGTTTGCCCGGGACCCCACCTCGGCTATCGCCTCGGTGGGGGTCCCTAAGCAAACAGACAACAAACCCCCACTACAACTACAGGTTCTAATCGCCCACCATAGCCCCAATTATATCCTCTATGATGCTCTATGACCACCATTATATCCTCTATATTGCTCCATGGCCACCATATCATACCCTCTATAGGGTTTCATAGCCCCAATTATACCCTCTATGATGCTCTATAGCCACCATTATATCCTCTATAGGGCTCCATAGCCCCAATTATATCCTCTATGATGCTCTATGACCACCATTATATCCTCTATATTGCTCCATGGCCACCATATCATACCCTCTATAGGGTTCCATAGCCCCAATTATACCCACTATGATGCTCTATGACCACCACCATACCTTCTGTGCTGCCCCATGACCCCCATTATACCATCTATGCTGCTCAATCACCATCATTATACCCTCCATGACCCCCCCTGCCATAATTATACATATATATATAATTATTCCATATAATAATTACAGAACAAACCATACCCTCTATAGTGCTCCATTACCACTATCATACTCTCTATAGGGCTCCATGTCACCCATTATGCCCTCTGTGCTGCTCCATGACCACCATTATGCCCTCTCTATGTTACTCCATAACACCCATTATACCTCTATGTTATTCCATGGCCCCCATGATATCCTCTAGAGGGCTCCATAGCCCCAATTATACCCGCTATAGTGCTCCATGACCCCCATTATACCCTCCATTTTACCACATGACCCCCATTCATAACCCCTATGCTGCTCCATGACCCCCATTATACCTTCTATGTTATTCCATGACCCCTATTATACCTTTTATATTGCTCCATGACCCCTATCATGCCCTCTACGATGCTCTCTATGTTACTCCTTGACTCCCATTATATCCCCTATGTTGCTCCATGACCCCCATTATACCCTCTATGTTGCTCCATGACCCCCATTATATCCTCTATGTTGTTCCATGATCATCATTTTACGTTCCATGTTATTCCATGACCTCCATTATACCCTCTATGCTGCCCCATGGCCCCCATTACACCTTCTACACTGCTCCATGACCATCATTTTAACCTCCATGTTACTCTTTGACCCCCATTAGAGCCTCTACGCTGCTCCATGGGCCCCATTATACCTTTTACACTGCTCCATGACGATCAGTTTACCCTCCATCTTACTCCATGACCCCCTTAATACCCTCTATGCTGACCCCATTATGTTGCTCCGTGAGTACTATTAGACCCAGTGTCCACTAAGGAGAAGCCACTGGCAGCCTCATGGGAAGTGCTATAGTACCACATGAATACCCCCCCCCCAATCCCCCTGCTATACTATCTATGTTGCTTTATGGTCCATAAATATACTATGATACCTTCCATATTGTTAATTACCAATACAGAGCTCTTGATTAAGGGAACAATATCGAGTAAGTCACATATTCAATTCATGGCATCTGAAGATACAGTGCCAACTGAAACATGCCTAGTAGTAAAAATTAGACCTAAATTTCAGGTTTGACCTTGGAAATTGTTACCTTGACCTTGACTAAGGTTATTGACAGGGTATTTAACGAGACGCCTTTTAGAGCCCTGTCGTATGATTAAATTGTGTAATCTAGAGACAAATAGTTATGGAGATACTTACTTAATACCACAATTTGGACCCAAATTTCATGTTTGACCTTGAAATTATGACCTTGACCTTGACCAAGGTCATTGACAATATATCTAATGGAAGGCCTCTCAGAGCCCTATCACATGATTAAATTATGCACCCTACAGATAAATAGTTCCAGAGGTAAATACCAAAAACTTCAATTAGTACCAAAATTTTATGTTTGACCTTGAAAATCGTGACCTTAACCTTGACATATGACATTGACAAGATGTCTCATGGAAGGGCACTTAGAGCCCTATTACATGCTTTTAGTATGTAGCCTGGAAATAAATTGTTACAGAGATACACATATCTATTACTGAAACTTAAACCAAAATTTGATGTTTGACCTTGGATTAGGTGACCTTGACCTTGACCAAGGTCATTGACAAGATGTTCGATGGAAGTGTTGCTAGTGTTCTATCACATGCATAAATTGTATACACAAGAGATTAATAGTTCCAAAGATACATACATAATACTCAAATTTGAACCAAAATTTGATGTTTGACCTTGAAAATGGTGACCTTGACCTTGACAAAGGTCAATTAAAAGATATATTATGAAAGTATTCTCAGATCCCTTTCACATGTATAAATTGTGTAGCTTTGAAATAAATTGTTCAAAAGATATAGACTGCAGTATGTAATTTAGATTTACACAAAATTTAGCATAGAATGAAAAGTGAGGCTTGATTACCATGGCAACAGACATTCCGATGATACCAAAAATGGGTTATTTTTCTTTCCCCTAATGTCAGTTATTAATTGTATGCATTAGGTTACCATTTTCTTCTATTGTCATATTTTCATAAGAGAAAATAGGATGTCACATCCCAGAATTTTGCTATTTTTACATTTCAAGGTCATATTTGGTGACCTTGACCTTGACCAAGGTCATTGATTTGAAAGGAAATGATAACCCTTAGATACAACATTGTTATTGCCAAGTTTGGTCACAATACTGATAAAAGTGTAGAAATGGGACACTAAAAACCTATTTTTTGCTAAAATACAAAAAAATCACAAGTTTCCATGGAAACAGGCCATTTTGATAATGTTCACCACCTTTTGGGCAATTTTTTTCCTCAGATTCAGAAAATTCATGAAATTCTACACAAAATACCTCAAATTTAGCTTGTTATACGGTGGGTAGGGGTTCCCTCCCAAATTTAGCCTCTGGCCGCTGTACTATTAAATACTATAGGTGGGAAAGAGCTGAGGAGAGATGAAATGTTCTCATTATTATTCGACGTGTCTGCATATCCGATCATGCGCTACATCAGTGGAATGAAATTTCCGTTCAGTGCATGCCAGAATCTAAAGGTGTTGATTTAGATCTGGAATTCAGAGCAAGGCTCCACGACGTGACGATTTGATCCATGGATTTGAACATGACATCAGTATTGGCAGCCGCGGATCATGCCGCCGTCCTATTTGAATTTAATATAATATAATGATTTAGCATGAATAATGCTGCTAGGTATTTAGTTGGAATTCCAATATTTGTTTATCTAAAGGTTTTTATCCAGGTACATATTACATATAGTAATGTTCTCAGTAACCCGAATCAAAGCAGTTAGATACCGTACATATAATTTAGAGTCGCTTGTATAGACATACCCTGCATGACTGATTGCTTACTGTTTGAATGCTTTCGAATTTTGATGGTTTTAATATAAGGCAATCACCACCAGATGTCCTGAGTTTATTCTCGTTTATAGGTTGAGTATTGTATTGTCGCACTTCTCGACTAAGTATTACGAGGAAAATCTCTAACAAGAATTTTACTTTAATAGTTCATCCGGAAATTGCAAATCAACGTTCAGACCAAGACATTGATTGAATTAGCTTGAAAACCAATTCCTCTGTAATCCCGATTCTAATTCAGTTTACAAGATTTCCATCCGTCGGAGTGGGATAATACATCTCCTTGAGCTTATTTCGTGTGATTTGATTTTGGCAAGGTTTTAGTACGTCAGATATGAAGCTCAGATCGTTATTCACTTGCCTCTATCGATCTGGAAAACTCTTAGAGCGCGGTAGTAAAATGTTTAAACTGATAACGCATTTGATATAATTTCCGGAAATTGTCCACAAAATCATGTGCTACGTTACAAATAGGTTGGCTGAGAATGAGACTTGGTGGATGATGCTATTAAAAATATATTAATAGTAGTTTAATCAGGGAAATAAACCCTACCAGTTGATACACGAACTCATTAAATCACAAATTTCTACAAAGAATGTCTCTTTTTATATTTTTCAGGTCTATCTCGATTAGATAGATTATATGAGATTGTAAATAGTCAGGAATGGAAGCTTGAGATAGATGTCGTGCGAATCATCACCGTGGAACACTGCTATGCACTTTTACGACAACTCGATAGTCGCATGCCAAGTGGCGATAAAAATATCGTCCTCGATTTGTCAACAGAACGCTCCCTGGAGCTTGTTTTACGCCAGGTAAGTGAATGAACACTTATAATTATATTTTTGCTTTTCACATTCCGTAGTCATAACAGACCGACGATCCCCGAATTATATTCGAGTATCCTCAAGTTATTTATAGTTAGGGCCACTTGCAATAATCTTAATTGGTGTTTGAGAGCAGAATAATTGGTACAGATCAGTACAGCCATGTACAGATCATATCATTTCAATAATGGCTATTGATAAAAAGAGGAGAATCTGGATGTTAGCTTTAGGAAGGAGAAAGGATGATCTGACTTATATTTGATATTTCCAAAATTACAAAACTTACAAAAACGTGATCTAAGTCTTATCCTTTGTACCAAGATACGAAGCCGTCTATATATGCTATTTAGAGAAATTGTCTATGAAAAGCATAGCAAGAAAATATTGAATGGAACATGATTGAAGACTAGCAAGCCCAAAATACAAATATTGGGTTTAGTGTCTGTAATGCGGAAAGGCAAAACGTAAAGGCTTATTTTGTCGACTATGCAGTGGAAGACAGCTTCCGATAAAATCTAGATTTACAGAAACACAATTTTGCGAAAGGGACGTTTTGAAATCTGACAACCTAAACGTATGCTGAGAAATCAAAGAAAACGACACCGACTGGAAAGGAAATACGGGTATGAGAACGAGAGTTAATGTACTCTAGCAGCAGGAATGACAGTCGTGGGGAGAGAAGCATGTGATGGGAATCGATATCCAGGGTGTTTTTGTTTCGAAGCCTGAAGCAATCATTGGGCATTGTGGTCTGTTTCCAAGTTGACTTTGTGATCATGATCATCAGCAGGCTAATCTGATGATCTCATCAGCCATTGTTAATCAATTACTTCGGCCTACCTACAACTACAGCGATGTGTTAATCTCCTAGATCGCCATCCAAACACAACAAGAGCGAATGGGCGCGTTTCAATGGCTATATCGCCATGCTAAAACGCTCTCGATCAATCATGTTCGTTTCAGAAGTTGTCTAAGCGTTATTTTGATAGATCATGTGTGTGTAACATGTTAAAGGAGTATTATGACGTATCATCTGTTTAGGGAAACAATATATGTATACATACCATTCGCCTTTAAGATTGTCGAAGCAGAACACATGATATATGGTAGAGGGCATGGAAGGTTGTTCTACGCAGTTCACTTAACAGAAAAGGTCGTCGGCATTTGTTTTTTATATCCATACCATTAGCCCCTTGTTGTTGAAATGAAAACAACTATCATACTTACGTCATACTATTGACTTGGTATTCGTTTAACTTAAGTGTTATTTATCTCTCTATTTCCAGATACAAAATGTAGGAATGAATAGAGCAAATTATCATTATTTACTAGGAGGGTTGGTGAGTATATTTACTTCATATATAATTATTTTACTTTCTTATTTATATAGGCATCAAGAGCATAATTCATGATTTGAAGACTATGTTTATAATATCATGTTCTTTAATCGCTGCCTGTAATTATATAAAATGGCCTAATATAGTTTTTGTCCGTGGAAGGTTTGATTACTGCCAAACTTCAACTAAATTATTATGTTGCTGCTAAGCTTCATCTAAATTATTCTGTTGAAGTAGCTATACCACTTCAACATTCAACTGACATCATAGGTGCTTTCTAGATATACCTCGCATTATTGCAAATCTCTTGGCATACGTCAGTAGCTATGAATGCCAAGCCCAGTACTACTGTACCGTAGCGTGCTCCTTATTTGATTTTCTGTCATGAAATAATCACTGGTGGCAGTAAACCAGAGGTTCCTTTGCCCCCTCTCTCATTATCCCACAGAGCACCAATCACCACTGAGGTGTAGTCCAATAGCTTCTGACACTCAACGTTATTGATAGTAACAGTACAAATAGGACGAGGCACCGCCTGCCTCTTTGTATGGATTTTTCTTGATGAAAATAACAAGGTCCATATGTTGTTGGTCACAGCTTGTTTACATGGGACGATTCCATACGACCGTCATTGTACCAAATACGGATGATCTGGTGATCGGCGCTCTTGTTACGACGGTCGCGACAGGCAGATTATTTAATTTATACTCTACTCATTAAATACATGTCCTTCCTCGTGTATTACACATTATTACCATCATGTCCAACAACTATACTTTTGGCACAATGGAAATTGATGAGGTGTTATTATTGTGATGTCGGAGGAGAGTGGTATAAGATAAATACTGCCTATTATAGTCCTATTTGCTTTCGTTTAGCCTTTGTCGCGTTGCGATAATAGATTTTGTCCAAGGATTGACAATATGCATGATTTATGCATATACACCGAACATCACCAAATATAAATTCATAATTATGTGGTGCTTTGTATGTGACAATTGGGATAATTATCATAAGTGTTATTGTGGGGGTAAATGGGAATTAGTGTAACTATGTGCTGGATGGGGGGGGGGGGGGGGTATAAGTCTATCATAAGTCTATCTGCCCCCAGACCAGTACCGCCACTATGTCATATAAGAGATTGTAAAGTAGTTGGATGTGTGTGTGCCCTCTCAAGGGGTGTGAGCTATTTCCACTACATGGATAATCAGGAGTCGTTAAATGTTAAATGCCATAATTCGTAGAAAATTCATGTTTTATTGAGTAGGATATTTATGATGAAAAAAAAGATGTTCAACTGACAGAGCAACTGGGACAACATTGTCCTACTGCATTATATACACGACAACAGCTGACCACCCAAAGAGCAATTTATGCACATTATTACTTAAATATACTCGTGCTCATGTTATTAATTGTATTGATCATGCTGATCAAATAGAATATCACTGATGGTTCTTTCTTAAATTCTATTTTAAAGAGTATGGATGAGTTAGACCTTGAAGATTTTAAGCACGGTGGGGTCAACATCACCGGCTTCCGTTTAGTTGATCCCGACCGCGATATAGTTAAGACAGTCCAAAGGGAATGGTCGCGGCTCAACCCGAACTACTGGAAAGGCGCTGGTACCGACCGAAAAATAAAGGTAATCAATATTTTAAATTCTTTATTTCGTTTTAACCAACAAATATATTTCATTATCAAAGACGAATAACATGATGTAGTTGTGTTCATGTGCTGTCGTACATGAAGGGGAAGATCAGCGATGTGTATATTTCGGTCTTATGTGATTTTTTTAGTATAGGTTTACACTGGCAAACATATTCTAACTCAATACGGGATGTTGAAATAATTATAATTCCTTTTTATTTTACCGGAAAACCGATTTTGAGTTTTTTTCCGGTCGGAGGTCGACCGTGCTCTTGAAAATGAGTGTCATATGGGGTCCTGACAAAACTAAATATGCGGCACAATCAGCTTGCATTTCAGCATTGTTTCATGCAGTAGGCATCGAAGATGCTATATATATGTGTATAAAATACGGACATAGACCCATGACTATTTCCTCTGTATTGTTTTGGGTAGTCGTGTAATTGATAAATCATCTTAGGAGTAGAATCATAAAAAAGGGAATCTAAAGGCACACATCCTGATAGATGCCTTCGGAAATATGATAAGTGCTTAAACAACCCAAGGCTACACTGGGTCAATAGCTACGGAATTCCTCTTCTTAATACAGTTGTATTTACCTTAACGCTTGGGAACTTGAGCATGATCATTCTAGGTCATGCGACTGGTTGAAGAATGCTATATGAATCTAAGCAGAAAGTTCCCAAGCTTTAAAGTAAAACTCTTGTGTTGTTAAAAGGAGAAATTCCACATCCATTCGATGCAAGCAAGTGAATGAATCTGTTCCGGGTTACAGTGGATCAACTTTCCGAAAATATGAAATAATATGTTTCTTCACCTTCTCTTTGTTTTCTCAAACTCGGTGTTCTTGTTTTTCTTTCAGTTGGACGCAGCCCTTACCATGGATGCAGTTAGTGTCATTGTAAAGGGTATAAATAATATGCTAAAAAAGGACCCCGACGTCTTTAGGAACACGTTCCGGCGAGGCCAAGTCTATAATAACGGCACAAGGGGCATCAACTGTAAAAGTGACCCCGCCATACCCTGGAAACACGGGCCAGCCATAATACGCCACTTTAAAAACCGTAGGGTAGGTGCTTATATTTTTATGTGCGGGTCAGTATTTCCTCACTTGCAGACAGCTTTAGTGCAGTGGTCATCAGCGCAAGAGGTCATTCACTCAGAATGTCAAAGAGGGATGGGTCACATGTTATGGGGATCGCTGGCCTGGGCAATAAGTGCAGCTTGTCCAGTATGTCCTCTAGTATTAGAGGGGAAAGGATAGCTCGCATATTGCCCAGTCCCAGGGTCCTGATAAATGTTATGACTATCATAGCAGGTCTGCAGGAAGCCTTTAAATATGGGGCCTCGAGAATTTAGTATTGGCTTAAAATAAAGGTGTTTTTCCGGTTCGAACCAGCTGAAAAAGCATTAGGGAGAGGGAGTGGGCGGGGGTCCTTTTATCGTTAAGAACAACAAGCGCTATATACAAAGAGTTTATTCATTAACATGTATCTGAGATCCTAAACAAGAGTTTATGCGGTCCAAAAGGGAAGGTAATTATGTCAAAAAAGAAAAGAACATGTCGTTTTTTGAAAAACACGTTATATCTATGCAAGGTTACCAGGCTTTGAGGGGGCCGATGGCCATTTTTATAGCGATAGGTTGTTACAATATAATTATACAGTATTCTTGTTCATTAATCCACCTATATGAAAATCCATAGCGACATATACACTGAAGGTAGTCCAGAACAGACAGGAACCTAATTATAATGTATTCAAATTCCAGATCGAGTTTCAGGGTGTGACAGGCCTGGTTGCTTTTGACGATCATGGAATGAGGAGAGACTATTCACTAGATGTGTTAGAACTCAGTTTAAACAGTGAACCAAAAAAGGTGAGGACAGAAACACCAATTTCCACAATCTAATTGTTATAATCGAATAACTCAAATGCAATTTAATGAACGGTATCTATAATTTATCTATATATGTCATTCCTCGGGTACTCTGTCCAATAATCACTATGGTTTTTTTTCTAATTTAGATTGGTACATGGGACAGTGTAAAGCGTATAACGATAGAAAGACCTGAGGAACCGATAACCAATAAAGAGGAATCGACAGAAAACAGAACACGCATCGTTACTTCGATTCTGGTAAGTTTCCTTTTTTTGCTTGTTACATATTGCTATAGAGCTGTTGGCCACCTATCATATATTTTACTGGCTCTTACTTCAAGAACTCTAGACTTCAAGAATCCAACAACATCCTCACTGAACCAAAGTCTAGCATCCGATCTAACTTGCATTGACAAGGACTGTCGTTATTTATGCAACTTGCAGTAGCTAGCTGTATCATCCGACCCTAATAGGAATTATTAGCATAAGCCTCCAATATATATAAGAACCATATAATCACATATTGTCACGAAGAAAAGGGGGTGAAAACAATGTGTTCAAAGTTGTGTTTGGTGTACGTAATATACACAGTGTATAATAGCGATGGAATAATGGCCTGTTCTTGCCGAATCTCTGTTTCTATTTTCTGGGGTTCATAAAGGACGCTTCGATGGGGCTGTTCCACAGCGGAACTCTTTTCCTGTAGAATTCCTACTCCTAAATCAGACCGATGGTCGGCCCATTCTCTGACTCATTGATGTGAATGTTATGTCGACTTCTTGCGCTAGACAATTTCTGGCTGTATTAAGTCTCGAGTTTTATTAGCAAGAGCGTCCTGATTGTCTAGACTATAGGGTTGAGAGAAGCTTGAACGATGCCATGCTGTGGTACTTTTAGCCATAGACTTTCTATTTGGTTCACTGATAACACTACTACTTAGAGAGGAGGCTGATGCAAGGGAGGATGAGGGGATGTGGGAGAGATATAGATGACATCAGTCACGGGGAAGGGTTGATCATTTAAGGAATCGTGGGGAGAAGAGAGGCGGGAACCGACAGGAGAATGAGATGGATATTTGTGGCGATATCATATTCAAGACTTAAGGATATATCACATGATCTGAGATTGACAGTTGCGCAATTGGGGGATGATGAAAACAAATTGTATGAGAAAGGGGGTTATAACAAAATAATTCGCGACATAAAGTGCTAGCTAGTTTATAATAGAAATAAATAATAGTCGAGACAGTGGGTGAATGGGAAATCCTAGCGTAAATAGTGACAGCATTGAATTCAGTAAACGACACAATCATCATTTAATATGCGTTTTGAATATAATCTTAATAGGATTCAATTTGCAATTCCAGGGGGTACATAGACCCAGGTATCGAAGCATCTTGTTCAAAAGTTGACCTTGTTTAAATCAGAGACCTAAATTATTTAATACCGAGCAAGTCAGAGACCTAAATGAATATATATAATGCGGAGAGTTGACCATTCAAATTTTGATCAAGGAATGTAAGACTTAAGTACATCAGATTCTAAGGTGTAGAAGTTTAGGTAGGAATTTAAAAAGATTGTGATTTATACATAATGTGTTGTTTTGACTTCGATGTAAATTAAGAATTGAAAGAGCGTTAAACAATGTATACAATAAGATATGTGTGATGTGTGTCATAGTATATGAACTGAGGTTTTAGATCACAGATACAGAACTACATACAAGAAACCCAGGCTTATCCGCGCCTTTTCCATATAAAATCGAGACTTTCTTATCTAATTCTGCATTAACAAATTGTTTTCCAGTCTGCACCATATATGATGTTGAAGAAACTACCAGATGACGGCACGCCGCTGATTGGAAATGGACGCTATGAAGGGTATTGCGCTGATTTAGCTGAAAAACTGGCAAAAATGGTAGGATTTGATTACGCACTACAACTAGTCAAGGATGGCAAGTACGGCGTAAAGATGACCGATGGGACGTGGAACGGCATGGTTGGAGAGCTCACACGAAGGGTATGTAAATTTGGCGATAAGAGAATTCTTTGACGTTTTCTCTTCTTTTTACCTCCTTTCTGATCATAAGGAACTATATAGCCTATGTAATATTTGTAAAACATCAAAGGCATGTGTGACGACAAGACAAATGGCTGGGAGACATCTTTTGAAGTAAAAGTGCTTTTTTACTTTTACGCGGAAGCTTTCAAGAACTTTGATAACTTATCCATTAGTTTGTTCTCAATGGAATTTTGGAATTTTGAGCTGCTTTGATCATAGTTTTGATTTATTGATAGGACCTATGGGATTCATCGTGCATCACAAAGAGGCGGATGCACTATGAATTGTTCTTTTCGTATTTAACCCGACTGTTTATATCTACATTGTAAGCATTTTGAAATCATTGTTCTGCAGTGTGTTTGTGTGTTAGTATCTTACATATAAAATGCCAGAAAACAGCAATACATATATTATGCATGCTATCTATTATTTTACCTTTGGATTTTGCATCGACAACATTTTTGGTTTGAAGATGTGATGATAATTATTGAGCTTTTATGGTGCCAATTGTGTGAATCCTAAATAACCACACTGAATATACAGGTACCAATATTTTAAAACCCTTCCTATTGTGACTTTGTTGTCTTGTCTTTATATACATGATTATTATTATCATATATCTACTTTTTTGCATACTATCATATATGAAACATAATAACTATTATATGTGGTGGATTAATTAGTGTGGTCTTGTGCTAAAACATGTGTATATATATAGAGTTTGTTCTGTGAGATAGACCCGTGGGTTTTCATGACATAGATTTGATCGTGAACATGTACACCTTTCAGTCACATCACAACACTTTACTAGAATTGAAAACATTGTTGTTTGAACATGTATCATTAAAAAGGAAAGAATTAGTTTCTGTCATACAAAGCCTTTCAGACAAACCCATCGGACGAGCTACATCTATATATACAATGATTCACACCTTGATATTTGGGCATTGTTTAAATATAACGCCGCCTTGTTGCTTGCCCACATTCGATGGCTTTTGAAGGGCATTAGTTAACTTCTAGATGATATCCATGAGAACTGATACTAACTGCATGTTATTTAGATCTAGTTATGCACTGTCTACCGAGCACCAATCTCTTCAACATTTTAGAGCTTCTCTAGGTGGGAATAGCTGGAAGTGATCCCACCTCCTGAAACTTCTATCTGTGCAACGGTGTATTCTCAATAGAGTTGAGGCATGCAATACCTAATGTATGAATATGTTTAATCTATGGTTTCCCGCGGTATACTGATATCTTATATAGACCATTATATAATTCCTACGGGGAAATATACTCGACAATTGGCTTTCACTACCCAACCCATTAGAAAGGTACCCTCTTTACATTCGTCAACATTGCAAACGTTACAAACGCCGCTACAAATTTGAAGGAAAGGACGACAATTTTTGCAGACACCAATTTTGAATCTCACTTTGGACACTCGATCGATGGCATGTCATTTTTGAATATTTTTGCGCCAATGTATGCACCGACTTTCAACTCAGAAACATCGGGAAATTTTAAACCCGATTCCATATCTCCGTTGGAGAACACTCGGACTTGATTCATGAATATTACATTTAAGTGAATGGAAAGCCACTATTTAGAACGTTACCAACAAAGGAATCTTGAGAACCATATATCTTGCCGAATTATTTCATCCCAAAGGAGCTTCAAGACTATACTTTCAGATTAGATATTTTGAATTAATAAAATAACAACGCTCCATTTGGCATGTTTTACCTAGTGTTTTTATAAAGAAATATTGGATGGCTTTATGACGTTTGTATGGATCAATTTGATTATTGAGGGTTGGGCTATTTTCCAGGGAGAATACATTTTATACTTTTTCAAGGAAAGAAATTTATATCAGATATCCTTATGCTGGGGGCGTGGACCGCATTTCACTGCACTGATGCTCTCGTGATGATCAAACAATGATGAAGTTTTATGATGAAGAAATAAGCTATTGTAATCTGACCTCCTCCTGGCTCCCCTTTCAGGAGGCTGACCTGGCCATGGCCCCGTTGACCATTTCCTCCATGCGAGAACGAGTCATCGATTTCTCCAAACCATTCATGAGCCTTGGCATCAGTATCATGATCAAGAAACCAGAAAAACAAAAGCCTGGTGTCTTCAGCTTCATGGATCCCCTCTCATACGAAATATGGATGTGCATCATATTTGCGTACCTAGGAGTCAGTGTCGTACTATTCTTGGTCAGCCGGTTTAGTCCATACGAGTGGCAAATCGAGGATAGCGTCAACGGCCCAACATTTACCAATGATTTCACTATATTAAATAGCCTTTGGTTTTCACTGGGTGCTTTTATGCAGCAAGGATGTGATATTTCCCCAAGGTTGGTGTGAACCTGTATTACCATAATATGTCCATGATGTACGCATTTTCGGTCGCCTGCATGCTGTTGCTTCGTTTGAAAGAAAAAAAAATTATATAAAACGTAGCACTCCCATATGACTCCTACCCGAAATATGGTCTATATATTAAGGGGGAACCAGTATTATTTTTAAGTCCTCTGCAAGAACTCTTTCCTAGGTTTCGTTCACTTCATAGCACCCATTTTTGGTTTGAATATTCTGTTCTGTGTGGTATTATTCTTATTTCTTGTATTAGTCTGTAGTTCTCATGGTTGCCCCCGATAATAAAAGTCATTAAATAACTCTCTATCTCTCGCTCGCTTATGCCGAATTAAGAATTCTGAGCTACTCTTTATTGAGCTACTATTCTTATTCCCAACACATAACAAACCATGTCAAATCTCAAGTGTCACGGTAGCACCGAGTGTTGATTGATGACACACCTCTTGTGCTCTTGTGGACAGAGATTAAAACATAAGCAAAAAGGGAGTTATTTATTCCAAGTTTTATCTAATATGGCTCAATAGCATACGGTCTGTGAATTCCTCTGGTCTCAATTATAAGCATATATATATAATTTGGACAACAAAACATATATATATTATATACATAATATATATCTACCTCTATATTTGCATGGATATGCTCGGAATGAGTAATCAAGATTTGATGAAAAGAATGCTTCGTCAAAGAATCTTACCTGACAAAAATAACCAAAATCTATCGCTATGAAATGAACATGATTGCGCATCAGCTTTTGGGGGAAGAGATCATGTAGTGCACCTCTTCACGAATTCTGAACGTGTTCCATAATAATGTCAATGACAACTAATACTAAGTTTTAGCATGAGTTAAAGAATTTCAGGCCATACAAGAAATCGGAAGAGCTGGTGGAATAGGAAAGGTATTTCGAAGCCGAAGGAGAAGGTAATATTTGCACAAAATGGATGCTAATTTATAATATACAGGTCATATCGCATTTCTTCAGACCGTGTCATGAATTTCTTCCCACACTGCCGACCCTTCTACTGGTATATTTGATAGCAATCACTTCTCAATAATATCTGTGTGTATATAAAATATATACATATATATGCGATGATAACAAATGGTCACGATCGCGAAACCTCAGTCACCAATTTTATTTAATCGAATTCATAAGAAAAATGATAGACCGAGTGGAATTTTATCCACGACGGAGGGAATGAATACAATTAGCCTATGCTATGGGGGAATGACAATAGTCGTGTTTAGTTTTTTAGTACACATTTTCTCAGTTTTTAGTTTTGATGTCTTTTTTCGAACATGACAACCCATTTTTACCACAAGAAAATGCGGGGTCTCTACTACTATACTACCGCTGCTCATTTATCGCTCCATCCCTTGAGTTTGCTTTGCTTTTTTGCTATACGACTTAATTTAAGGTCCTGCACCTCTTGCACCACGCCCTCTCTACCTACTCACATGCCAGTTTCTATTTCCGCCAAACGCACAGGGAACACAAAGAGAACACGCTGGAGAAAAGCTCTCTTTCTCTCTATTATGATATCTTTTGAGAAAAAAGAAAAAGAAAATATATATCTACCTGAGTACCATAAAAAATCTCTCTTTCGATCTTTTCATAAATACTAAACACCAAAAATCGCGACCGCCTGAAAACCCCTTCTTCTACTCTATATCCGAATCTTCAACCCATGCCTTTTTTCAACCCAGACTGTATAACCGTGCAGTTATGTTTTCCAAAAACAATACCAATCATCCCAATTGGCCGGCCCTGCCCCGCCGATGTATTACTCTATTGTTCTTAGACAATAACGTGCACCATTTACTGGCTCACTTGCACTCTGTAGGGTCGATGTAAAAGTTCTATGTTTACTGCCACCACCTCTGTGGCATTTAGAGTCTCCTCTTTTGCGTCACTTTTAATTGCGAGACCGTAAAATGCGTACAGCCGTCGAAAAGGACAGCCGGAATCACATTCAATTTTTGTAGAAATATCACAGCTTGGTGCATAGCATTTTACGGTGTTACGCATGATTCGTTTCTTAGTGTCTACAACGTCTATTTTTTATCCCTTTTGATTAAGTGTATATCTTGATTAGGGTGGGTAGCAAACGCCACGGATGGACCAATAGTAAGTACGACCCCATGGTCCCTAATACACCTATATCAAACCGCTGTTTCGGTATGAATCCCCGCTTTTGTACATTTTCTATAAAGGTCGCTCATATATACGTATACATAAATTTTCTTCTGTTTCTCTCTACATTTCCATTCCCCTTTGTTCGGTCCCGCCCCGTTTTGCTTCATCTACGGCGTATCTCTGGTTAAGGACGTATATCTATGGATATCTTTTTGGGTATTTTTTGTGACTTTCCATCGTTCAAGTATTAAAACAAAGCCAAGCACACTCTTTTCTAAGTGGGAGTAGTAGCTAGACAAACGACCTTTGTTGGTCATGTATGCCTTTATGTATCTAGATACAATACAATTTTGTATATTTAAATGAAGAGTTCTTAATAGCATTATTGACGACACGAGACTTTGATATTTTGAATATTTTGTACATGACTCAGAATACTAATTTTAATAATGTGTTCGTTCTTCGGGTTACAATGCCTAACGCCGATTGCTGGGACAACAGGTTTGTAGTCATTTCAGCAAAGTGTCACACGTCGAGCAATTGTGAAACCAATTGTGAAACCAAATGAAAAAAGAAAAACAATTGAAAGATTTTGAGTTTTCCCCATTTGGCACATAAGATGCTAGAGTAAAAATGCAGTAATTGCATCTACAGAGTGCAAGTTAGCGCTATCAAGGGTCAATTACGATTATAAAAATCCTTACTAGTTGTATTTTAGATATTATAAATACTCATCAGTCTAAGATATTTCATGTACTTTAGGTTATTTTGCAGTCAACCATTAGGCCTTGTCTCAATAGAAGGTTTGAAAGCTGTCGGGGAAGGTGACAAAAAGAAGCCTGGTTAAGTCGATTGGAGGAAATACGTGAAACTCGGAAACCAACCCTGTTCTATGTTCTCTTCATGTGGATAGCTCGTTCTGGCTGTCAATCTATCCCTCTCTACCTGTGCCTCCCTTATATTCTAAGCTGACAATGTTATTGACAACCTTATTACTTGCCTTTCTTGAGCCCAATATGCATGATGACTGGTTGGAATATTTGAAGATTAATCGAGCAAATTTTTGATTAAAATTATATTGATATACATATATATATCTCAACACTGTCCTCTTATCATAAGTATTCCCTAATTCACATAGTGTGTGCACAGGACTTCAGTGCATGGGTCATATAGTTTATATACACCTCCGTGTATACCCCTTTCTATCTGTAAATATTTGGCTGTAAAGGAAATATCTATTTGGGAAATTGGAGTAAATGTGCTATATATAAATAGATCTCTCCATGCTATTTGTCCTTTACCAATCGGGTTCAGCTCTCTCTTTCGTACTGCAAGCCCTCAAAGTGTTTTGTGAATACTAAAACTCCTCTATTTCTATGAGAATTCTTTTCTATAAGACCCCTTTCTTTAGTGATATAGCTGTATGGTATCCTTTGATATGTGCAGGAGAGTAGATAAACTGACAGAATATAAGATCCCTTAGGACAGGAGATGAAAAACGAGAGTTTTCTCATCTAAATATATAGGCTAATTCAGACGTTTAGACCGTTGGCTTGCGAAGCAACTGCTTATGTGTGTACATGTGTTTTCTTGTCAATGTAACAGATGAGTATACCATATTTAATGTTCTATCCTTCAAACCTTTCCCTTGGAACAGGTCCATGTCTGGACGTATCGTGGGGAGCGTCTGGTGGTTCTTCACCCTGATCATCATATCCTCATACACAGCCAACCTGGCTGCTTTTTTGACTGTCGAACGCATGTTGACGCCAATTGAGTCAGCAGATGACCTCGCCAAACAAACGGAGATCCTGTACGGAACTTTAGATGCAGGCTCTACAAAAGATTTCTTTAGGGTGAGTAGAACTTAGCGTTTAAGGGCCCAGTCCACTAAGCCGTTTCTCATGCAACTTTGCGCCGCAGAGGACTCTTTTGCACTAAATTCGGTGAGAATCGCATGAGAATCGGCTTAGTGGACTGTGTTTCCCTGCCTTGCAATACTCGGGCAATAGTTGATGTTTATTTTATCATTGGACATCTTGCATAGTCCTTGCAGTCCTAATAATTGGATTGGATTTTAGAAGGTTTATTGAGAAGTTTATACAATAACTTATCCTTACGACCAGCACCAATCAGTCAAGATTTGACATGTCTGTGAGGCTTAATTGTCATTCAAACCCATGGTAATAAATTATTGTCAGTACCACATATTATATGCCCTGTTCAGTTTCGAACGGTTCACATCCAGCAGCGCAATGTAATTGGTCGATGAGCCTGGGAATCAAGATTGCTTTCTTGCAGGTGTAGATTAAACCAACGGCCTCATCTAGATTGCCTACCTATCGTTGTACACCATAGCCTACTATCAGTATAGAGAGAGCGAAGTTATATGATTGATAGTATACTCATTAATTAACAAACACTGCCCATAATACGGACTCAGAATAAAGTTAATAGAACAAAGTAATATTTCTTGAGTTAATAATCCTGGGAGACTTGGTACCAGTTTTGTTAGAAAAAAACCGACGATCCATTCACGCCAGTTGCATGCTTAAGAAAGATTCAACTCCAAAGTTGTTGATGAAAATCCGACGCAAACAGACAAAAGAATCACAAAGAACTGATCCCATTCATGAAATTACAATGCTTTCTCGAACCAAAAAACGGGGTGCTCTTCTTATTTTTGATTTATGTCTTGGGGTGTTTTATGGCAGCGCGTTTAGTGGGTGACTTCGATTGCTTCGTGTTGCTGGTGAGAAGAGAAGATGGATGGTTCGAAAAGATAACAAAGGGAAATTTTGTTACCTGATAAGGATATTATGATGACTTGGGGTCTCTCACGAAATGGTTGCATGAAGGCCTTGCGAATGATGGGGGAAGGCCCTTTGAGAGCGACTTAATTGATGGCAAGATTACCCAGAACGCACGGACTATTCAAGAGTCGGCATGGGCAGTATTTTCCTAACCATATTACAACTGAATCCCCCATTGGTGGTTTACAACTTCCATAGCATTTTTACACTGATTTTGATGACGAGATCAAATTGCACATTTATGTTGTGAATGGGCCTTCTCGTGGTAGGATTACCCGGATATTTCAGGAATTAAAGAAAGTGGTTCTCTGTTTAATACCCTATTAATCTGTTACAGTAATCTTATCAATCCCAGAGAAATCAATTGGTCTTTTTTATATATTGAGGCACCCTTATGAGGGAATATCTTTGAATGTGCTTCAAGTTGAAGGGAAGACTGATAAACACTAGCTACGGATCATAGCCCTGATTTCTATCAGGGCTGTGCAAAAGAGGACCTCCATAGAAACTTAGTGGGTTCGTGTTTTTGACCAGAGTAGTACAAGTTTGTAACCCCTATCTATGACAATAAAATAAATGTTTTATACTTTATTACCTGCTCGCTATCTTTAAAACAATACACGGAAACCGACAGCAGACAACGTTTTCATCAGAACCCCCCACCAACAAAAAAGGAAATAAAGGCAAACCCAAACAACTCCTTGGGTGCCAGTTTTCAAACTTTAGTACACCACTGTTTTCGGTCAAGTGGCAAAACATTTAAGGGAGAGGGTGAATACGTGTAGGGAGGTCGAAATAGAGACCATCGAGAAATAGAGAGTAGAATGTGTTGTCCCCCAATAAGGATATCAATGTGTAATAGTGAATATCCAACATATCCAATGCTTTTCCTCTTCAAATATCATTTTCCTTTTCTAAGATATTCTAACACATTTAATCAACATGACTTATGGATATCTTAATATCCGAAGAGATACTATCTTGGATTTAGAATATTCTTTCTGACACAAAGACATCTCAAATATGCCTGAGTGACTCCCTCATTTGTATATACTACTAAGTGATGTTTGACTATTGGCTAGTACACTAGCACTAAGTCCCTTAGCTATTCTCATAGACCAGAAATCGGACCAAAGTGAAGATGGCTATTATATGATACATTTCATTTCTGTTAAAGAATAATTAGGTTGACAATGGTTTTGTAGGTAATGCCCAAGAAATAGTGGTTGTGTGTGGATAAATTGCATTTCTTTGCATATTGATATTTTTTAAATTATAAAAATGAACAACGTGTGCAAGTCTATCCATTACCACTAAGAAAGAGGCGAAAAAGGAACCAATGCTAATGGTAAAAATTGAAAAGGAGCAGCTGAGATCTGTCATAACAGCAGATGACACAGAACATAGGTAATAGAGGAGTGGTAATAGTAAAAAGACTCTTTGTAATCGCTTTGCAGTGGTTGGTAATGGGAGAAAAGATCTCAGAGATGAAGAAACAGTCGGTGCCATGAAACTATTTGTTCCAGAAATAGGAATATCTGGTCGGAAATAGGAAAAGGTGTCTTAGTAATGTATTTTTGGTATGCATAATATGTGCAAAAAAAGAGGAAAAGTCTGTAATATTACATATTATACAGATTATAGCTATTGGATGCAACATAGAATGAGGAGATGGAAAGAAGTGTGTGTTGGGCGGGGTGGGGACAGAGTAGGATGGGGTGAAGGGGACAGAAGGAGAGAGTGAGATGTGTGAGAGAGAAAGGGAGAGCGAGTAAGATGAAAATAGAGAGAGAGAGGAGAAAGAGAGGAAAACATTTAAGGGAGAGGGCGAAGTGGGGTAGGGAGGAAAAGATATAAGGAGAATAGGATGAGGAGTTGGAGAGAAGGAGAGATGGAGGGGTGCAAGGTGGTGGTGGGCGGGGCATGGAGGTAGAATAGGATTGGGATTGTGAAGAGGGGGCCAAAGGAGGGCAGGGATCAGAGAGTGAGAGGAGTGAGAGCTGAAAATAGAGATGGAGTGAAGGAGAGAGAGAGGGATGATCAAAATATGAAGGGAGAGGGAGGCTAGGGAGAAGGGCGAGAGGAAGAGGAAGAGGGGGGGACAGATAGGTAGGGATCGACAGAAGAGGGAGGAATTGAAAGAGTAGCTGTGAGAGAGTGAGGGGCGGAAGGCGGGTGAGAAATGGGGATAGGCCATGGAATACAGATATTGTAAGCTTACTATCCACTGGCGCCATTTTGACTGTCAGCCTTCGCAGACGGGTACATTGCTAGTGTAAAGGGCCTAGTCCACTAAGCCGATTCTCATGCAATTTTGCGCCGTAGAGGACCCTTTTCCACTAAGTTCCGTGAGAACCAGATGAGAAAGAATATTTGGTCTAGATTGTTGTGATGTGGAGAGTTGATATACTCTGAAACGGGTTAATCATCAGATGTGACATTCCTTTCCATCTCCGTTCCTGGCTGTCCTATAAAAAGTGATAGATTACCAGAAACCCGTGTGCACTTACGGTATCAGAAGTGCCATTGCAATCTAGGTCGAAGTTGCGTTTCGGATTGAGTATACTCGCTCATGACCTAAAACTATGTTCTCTGCTTTTCCATATATATATACATGCATGATGTGATCAAACACAACCTTATTATGATAAGGTTGGCATAATTAGTTGCCCTTAGTTGCATAATTGTGGGGTGTATCTAATTTTCTTCTTTTCTTAAATGAGTTCCACTAAGATAATTATAGAATTAGGTTTTAATTCAAGTAGATGAAACCCTCTTCTGGAACAAAATAACTTGTATCAACACTTGTTCCTCGGAAGAACGACGTTCTTTCATTCTGTATCAGGGTGTCTCCTATATAACTGGACTGGGAGGAACAAGATTAAGTTTCCACTGAGTAATGGATTCCTTTTCCCTATTTTAATATAAAGGATATATATATAGGGATTGCTTACCTTTTTAAGTGATAACATTTGGATGCAAGGATTTCGGAAGACACTCTTGGTTGATCGGATATTCCGCCAGTCCACCTTTTAAATATAAGTTATAACATGGTATCCAAGCAAACCCATGCAGGCCGGTCTTATAATCGTAAGCAATATGGAGCCTCTTGTAGAAAACGGCTTGTGGGCCTCTTTGCCTAGATTCCTGCCACATCAGTGCAGATAAAGACCTACAAGTAGCCACATGGGACATCGCAGTTGAAACTGGGATGTGGAGAATTGACTTTGGTTGGGTCAGCAACAGATCTTACTAATTACATGCCGCGTCCAATATGACTAAAGTACCATGCGGTTCCTATCGTGGCATGAGAGTAGAAATTAGTTGTACTCAACTGACATTCATTCCGGAGGAAAATAGCTCCCGTCAAGTTCAATCAAAGTATAATGTTTTCCTCTTCATTATCACAAAATTGTGGATGCCCTCCAGTCACATAATTATGTCAGTTAGAGAGAAGTAGCAATGTATGGGATTCATAAGTTAAAAGCATACTTCTGGTAATTGGCATATTTTCCCCAAATAGGCATCAATTGGTCGAAGAAGAAGGTGTGTATTATGTGCTTAACAATGATATTCTCCTATAACAGCACATAGCCTATGATATTTATCACCTGAGTTTTCGCTGGGAGATGTCCCCTCGCTGCAATGATTAATGTTTCATTATTTAGCTAGGGAGGCGGTGCGCTCCTATAACGACCATTAGGAGAGGAGTCTCCGAGTAATCTCCTTGTCTGCGTCTTAATGATGAGTCCAGAATGAGGAAGCTATGTTGGATGGATGGTGAGGGAGGGGAGAGCACTAAGCTATGTTTGTAGACTGTGTAGAGGAGGGAGATGTTTGCCTCTGTTTTATCAAGCGAATATTTTCTAAATTGGTTTAGTACAATTCTCATCACATTATGACAGGATATTCGATTATTATACTGTATATATATATATACGAATACGATGCAACCTTCAACACTGTTCATTTAGATGTAAGCGATCATAAGTCCAATAAATGAGAGGAATCTTAGTTTTCTCCCCTAACAACATTAAAGGGCTATGGGTATTTCTATAGAGCTAAATACTATTGTTAAATGTTGAAAAGAACCAATACAAATTGTATTTGTATTGTGGTTTGACCATAGACAGACGTTGGGTTAATACAAGCAGTAAAAAACAACTTGGTGTTTGTTGCGACTTTCAAATATTTACAACCAATAACAAATACTTTGGGAAGTATCCCCTACTATACCAAAAGTGGTTGCTTTACCAAAAGTCACAAATTTTATTACTTTTGCAAAATCTAGCATACTCACAACTGCACCAAGTTCCTCAGCATAGTATACCGTATGTCTAGATGTCCCTACGATCACAACATCACTGCACTGAGATGTAAACATAGCTAACCTTGATTGTGTCCATTTTTCAGACGTCGCGGATTGCAGTATATGAACGTATGTATTCTTTCATGACCACCGCCGAACCATCCGTGTTCGTCAAAACGACCGAGGAAGGGGTGCAACGGGTCAGGAACTCGAAGGGAAAATATGCATTCCTACTCGAGTCAACTATGAATGATTATTACAATCAAAGAAAACCATGTAATACTATGAAGGTCGGCGGGAACCTAGATTCTAAAGGTTACGGTATCGCGACACCACTAGGCTCCGACCTTCGGTAAGTACGACCTCCTATCCTATGATTTAATGTTTATTAATCCCTATTTCTAGATATTTAGATGATTTTATTACGTTGTGTAGCCCAGTAGAGTATCCCAGGGTTATGGAATTTTCCAGTTTATATTAAAGTTTAACATTATATATGTTGAATAGAAAATTATCTCTTATTATTTTGACTACCGTATTCTGAAAATTCTATTGTCCAAGCCATATAGTATGATCAAATAAATCTAGATAGAACCACCCTAAAACATCCAATATCAGTATACGTTGGTGAGACAATGACAGTGAAATTATGCGTATTCACTGCGCGTGCAAGATGAATTTCGATAGATGCAGGAAACGTGGTACTTTACATTTAGTAAATTATAGATGAATATGATTACTACGAGCGTGCTTATCATATCGAATTCTAAGAATAGTTTTGAAAGATATCCTTACTTAGAATGCCGGCGGCCCATCCTTTATCAATTGTAATATAAATTTGCGACCATTACAACGTTTTCAAGGCTCCCTATATGCATGGCAATTGAATTATGATATCTTTATCCCGCGGTTAAAGATGGTATTGTAATTGAAATGGTGTATGCTGAAACTGAATGGTTTTTGAAAGTCGAACTCTATTACCAGGATTCTTCGAAGGCATGAAAATGGATTTCATTGGGGCATTCAATAGCTCGTAATCTGGGCCATGAGCATCCCACAAAGGACAACATATGTGGTTCTTACTGCTCCCTTCCAATCAATATGCAAATACAAAAATGGACTGAGATACCATTATGCTGTCGTAATGCGACAACATGTTCAAATTATAGAAGATATAGAGGCCAAATAAGTGCCAAAGAGGATATAAAATATCTTCTAGCTCCCGTCATAACAAGCAGCTTATGTCTTCTGTTGAAACTGAGAGTGTGTAATGCCGTATATAACTGGTATAAACTGCAATTTAACGATGGTTATGAGGGGGTCATCAAATTATACAGAATAGTGTCCTGTGCTACGCAGTGGTGCAATTATAAAGACATATATAATATGCGTGTATATGTTATATGTATAATATCTTCATATGGTTTAATCAGTGAGAATACCAAGGTAATCACTTTTCATAGTGTAATGCTGTGGTCGTTTCGGCCCATAATCACAAGTCTATCATAATTATGTTCTGGAATTAAATATAGATAGAAAGGGGGGAAATGGCGACGGATCGTACGTGTCTATGTATAGAACAGGCGTTTGAATATAACACTGTGACAATTCTCAAATATTAATAAAATCGGCATAGAAGGCATGAATGACTGTATGAATACAAACAACTCTGTTATAGTAAATCCCACCCGATGGATCTGACATTGTTGAACTCCTAATAATAATAGCACCTCCACTGAGTATAGAGCAGTGGAGTGTAAGGTATTCTCGAGGTATTATAGTTGAGTTGTAACATCTAGTATATGTTAATGGCCCGACGCTTAATCAGTGTGTGCGCACATTACAGGCCCATTTCCCAATTTGCCTCCCAAGACACCCCTGTAAATTGACCAGAGTCCGTGCTTGTCAGCTTCAATGGCGCCTAAATCAGCCCCCGCTGCTGACGTCAGAGTCAGCGTCATAAATCACGTGGTATCAGACTTCGGGCAAATCAGGAGACCTTGTTTCAGCCAGAAGCGAAGGCAGCAACTCTCGCGCTGTCTCAGCGAGTCTTGTGAAATCGCTGGATGAATCATGTGACCGACGGGCCAGCCCCCGGATGTAAATAACGCCCAAAGGGAAACGTGGTTAAATAAGATTGGCCAACGGATGGAATGGGTCGCCGGTGTACCAAAACAGTACTTGTTTGGCGCCCATTTATTAAAAGACTACAGAAATGAGCCGAATGAATGCAATGCCTAGGTTTGAGGTAGTCCACGAGGGGAGTAACGGCAGAAATGAATTACTCCCTTGCGGCTGTCATCACGTTTAGGCAATTCGTAAAAGTAATGACCTGGGTATAACACAGCCGTTTAGAACGTACTGCGAATGAAACCTGTTGGAATATAATTGATTTTTCCTTTTCATATACACCAAAAGCTTTAATGATGTGTATAATTGTTTAGCTACTATGAATAATTTGGAATCGGTCTTCCATTTCACAGAGAACCGTTAAGTTTAGCAGTATTGCAATTAAGAGAAGACGGGGAATTACAAAAACTTCACAAGAAATGGTGGTACGATAAAGGAGAGTGTGGACAAGATGGTGAAAGCAAGGTAAGGGGGGACTGTTTTTTTTCATTGAAACAAAAACATTTCAGGCAATGGGATGTCTTGATTTTGATGTGGGTGACATTTTAAGAATTGTGGCCTGTTCTAGTTTTCCAGTAGTACAAGTCTTCTGGATTTCTCAACTATAATGCATTGGCTATATTTTCAATACACATGTCTGATAATAACGGTATTCTATGTGATAATGGGTTTTCTATTTAAGTATTGCAACCATGGCAACAAGAAAACATGATTATCTTCCAAACATCTCATAACAACATGATTGTAAAGCTAGCCAAGGGAAATTCTGTAGAGTTACACTAACGTTTAAGGTGTACAAAGGCATTGTAAATTATCTTCTGATGTTCTTGACCATCATGGAATATCACGTCACGTTAATCTGTTATGTCTGATGCCATTAGAGTAAATTATCTTTCTTTTTTTTATAAAGATGTTAGTTCTCCAAAGAGTTTAGATATAAAAGGTCAGGCGATTAGGCAATGGGGATAGGATACGCGTCGGTACTATACCTAGTACTATACCTAGTGGTAATATTGTTATACATCCCACTGACTTGATATGTGACAATAAGTATAGGATCATGGTCATCAGATGGTCACCTCTTACATCTAAGAGATCATTCCTATCGTAGAATGAAATATTTCATGCACTTAATTAATTCACGTTCATTTCAAATATGATTATTGCACCAATGAGGATTACTGGAGGGTTAATTTAGGTCTTAATTAATACGACCTTTTCAGTAATAAATCCACTGCCTATTCTGGGGTGGGGTTCTTTATCTATTCAGGATGTGTTCCTACATAATGTATTAAGATTACACGGGCATATCTTTATTCTAATGGATCCTAAATGGACAAATATCCCGAATAGGTCTAGAATAAATTTATTAAAGGTACATGTATAGAATTCGCCTAATTATCCTATTATCGCTAATGAGTATTACTGACTTATTTCCAATCTCATTATTTCTTTTACAGGGGTCCTCACAGAGCGCGCTCACGTTGAGTAACGTGGCGGGTATCTTCTACATACTCATAGGGGGCCTGGGTTTGTCCATGGTCATGTCGCTTTTAGAATTCCTCTATAAATCAAGGGTTGAATCCAGGAGGCGAAAGGTAAGATGCAAATATCCACAAATCAAACTAGCCAGAAATGGATTCGTCAATTAGTGTGACACATCTCTTAAGAGCTTTATTTATCTATTGAGTGAACATGCAGGAACGTATTTATGTAGAATGGAGTTGGAGAGGGAGGGGGTCTAAGGGATTGGCCACATACCTATAGTTGAAATACCCGATGTTCAGTGGGTAACTTGATAGTCCTGCAATCGATATACTCTATAATAATTATTCAAGTATATATCAAATGAATACGTGTATTACTTTTGCGCCAGATCTATATATGTCAGACAAATATGTTTAATGTATTTGGGGATCGAGAGCCCCCTTATAATTATAGCGCCCCCGCCCCTCCACAGACACCACTTTGCATGAGGCACCAGTTGCCTTTAAACCCTCTTCATTCCGCTTTCTACACCCAAGTTTCCACCACAATAAATTTAAGGGAAGATGAATGTCTATTAATTGACAAACCTGCTTCAAACTCTAGGACTAATTTACTTCGTTTGCATGTGTTCTTCCAGGCGACGTTTGGTCCAGCGCTGAGGTCTAAAGCCCGTTTATCTTCGATGAGAAGTTCGGGTCCATCCGACCGTGAGAATGGAGGGGTAGGATCGCCTGACTTAGCAGTCCATAAATCTATGTCCACCGTCCCCATAGCCCGCTCTAGTGCCGTTAGTCTCGTCTGACGAGAAAATTACAGCGGCAAGCAAAGGGTACCTATTGACCAATATAACTGATCTTAGATTACCTAAGTGTGGTCGTAGACAACCCTCCACCTTTTTAAATGTTTTTTTAAATGTTATCAAACATCATCATTGTCATAATCTCGTATATTACATATTATATACAGCTCATTACTTTCATGATCTTCTGTAATGGAAAGTGTCATATTTTTTATTGCCGTGTGATGTTTTTACCTTTTGAGATATTGATGACATATTCACGGTGAGATGTCAAAGCTGAACTGTTGAATATCAAACATCAATGCCAAACAAGTTTGTTTAGAAGACTTGTAGTTGACACATTTGAACATTTGATCAGTAACTGAAGAGAGTATCCCATATTAATTCACGCATTTGGATTTGTTTGTCACTGTTTGAATGGCGGAATGGAAATTGAAAGTAGTGATGATATTGTTAATTGAGTCTTACACACCAAGTAACTCCAAAACATTCTTGAGCAGTGAAGTATCATGTATTATTGTATCGAGTAATATTGATTGCGATTTACTGTGTGCAGAATGAAAGATAGGTCGAAACAAATACACGCTGTCAAAAGCGAAACCGATGAAAAATTATTCATGGAATAGTCATTGCCAATTATTCCCTTGAATACTTATTCATTTGCTTTGAACCTGAACGTCACAGTAGTTTCCTAAACTATTTGGGATATTTTTTGACAAAAAGTCTTTGTAGTTTGAGGTAATCAGTGAATCAATCTTTTAGCCAGGGGTAATCGATATCCATTTTTTCAGGATGATATGACCCTGAAATTTGATATGGCTTTTATAATTTTGTTTTGCTAGACAAATTAAAGTTTCATCTTAAGAGAATATTGCCGCTGTTTTTTCACATCCAATTTGGCCGTCGGCTGTACGACTACATATTAAGAATACAAGATCTAGTTATCCCAATAAAATACCAGGGAAAGTAAATTGTTGCCTTCGAAAGGGATGGGGCTTTTTCTCCACTGGTTTCTATTGGATAAAATGCCCTAGTTTGTCAAGAGGACAACAACAAACACCCTAGTCCCACGCCTGCATGAAAATCCACTGAAAATCACCCTTCCCGCTTCTCACCCCACCCCGTAGATGCTTACCACCTAGTTGCTTGATACTGCTGTTATTCTTTCTTTGTAATATCACTAAAACTAATAAAAACTAATATCCTTACGTAGATACAAACCTAGATAGAATTAACCTCCTTCATACTAAAAAAAAACCTTCTCCTATGTAAAAGCTTCTTTCAATGACGATCATCCGTGTTATACGCAGTATAGAAGGTATTAATTGATTAAACTATTTTAGATACGGGCATACGTAGGTCTGGTTGCTGCACCGACTGCTTTGACGTCATATCATTCAAAACAGGCCCGTTATGAATTAGTTTCTTAATTAGTTAGCTTAATTATGTCATCCCTTGTGCCACATTTGTTTGTCAATGTTGCTTCACCTGTTATCTGTTTTGCAGTACACCTATCAGGCGCCATCGCAGGTGATCAGTTTGGATAGTTACTCCGAAAGCAATACTCATACCCAAGTATGACGCAGAACACAAGGATCGGTGACGTCATTAAAAATGGAGTTACCCGTCATCATCTCTTTGTTGTGTGTCGGTTAACGTAGACTCTTTTTCGATGTCGAACCCTTTGGCATCCAGTGAGGTTTTGTGGATTATAAATCGCAAACTAAGACTAAAGAAATTCGAAACCCCTGAAACATTGCCCGTTTTACAATACATACCAAGGGGTGACATAGGCCTGCTCTTGGAACCATTTGATATTTGAGGCTGAATATGTTTTTCTTACACAATATGACCATGATTTAAAAAAGGAAATCTCTATGGACACAATACTAAAATACTCTTTTCGAGCAGAACTATAGATGTTATGACATTTGAGCCTCACCTAAGCTGAGGTTCTTCTCACTTCGACTGCTCCAAATCACGACGCTACTAATCCGGGTGGTCTTGTGTTTATACGAATATGATGTCGACATCAGGATCGAGATTACAAGGGAACAAAAACCAAGTGAATTGGAGAAATGACTTATGAAAAAACAATTCAAAGACAATCCAATCAGGACAGGAGTGATTGGGACCTCAAAGGTTGCTGGCCGTCGTGTGTAGAAAATAAATACATATCAGTGTCTTATTCCCATCGTCGAGAAAAAAACAAGGCTTGCCCACGCGCACGGCATCCCATAATACTCAGTTTTAACACACCCAATAGCTTGTACTACAACTCTTCAACTACAGTCCCGGAGATAGCACCTCTACTCGACACAAGCACACCCACGGACTGGTTCAGAACGCTCGAACTCCAACCGGAAGTTGTTTGTAACACTGCCGGAAGTAGGTCTGATGGTGTCATATACTGTTATCAGAGAAGGACATGTAGCTTGGACCGTTTCACTGCAGTTTAGGAGCAGACCTAAAATGAACTTAGCCGAGCAGCCTGCTCAATGCTCGGCGTATAAAACCAAAAGGAAATCGCTGGTGTAACAATTGTATTCTCTAACTTTTAGGGCTTGACATCGGAACTATGCATTTCCAGGTAGTATATACTTTTTAGTTTTTTTTGTTTTTTTTTGTAATAACCATGAAACGCGATTTTTTTTCTCAAGCCAACGGAATCATTCATTTTTGTGTAATTTTTCTTTTTTTTCTCACGTTTAGGGTGTTTTTGGCAATAATTTTAGATACTATGTAATATGAGGTATAATATTGACTAGTGAAATATTGAATTGAATGAACTGTCTGGTATTACGATAAATTTCTAATGTGGATCATTGGATGGTAATGAATGGATACTTTAAATTAGTGTTTATCCGTTTTTAAGTCTTCTAAGCCATATGGAAAAGAATTAGTTTTGTACATAAGAACTTTCGAACATAACAGATAAACGCAGATTTAGAAACTTTACATATCTGTTGCTATGGTAGAAATGCATTTTAATGAATGAATTCCGAGACACAAAGCTCAATGTGGTTACAAAGTACCAAACATCATGGAAACTTATAGACTACGTGGCATGTCGTAACGTTAAGGGCAAATGTACAAACGATATTACAATTATTATGTATACAATTTGTACCATAATGCATGTTAACTCTCAGAAGAAAAAATGTACTTTTCCTTTTATTCTGTACCTGTTTTGTCCTCTGTCGTGCTCACAGTCTGCTGCTACTTTTTCTAAATGATAAAATGATATTATAAGTTCAGTAAGCCATTTGTACTAAATTTATATTAAAGGTGCAGGTAAACGGGTAACGTACGATTTAGTCAAATGAAGAAGACTTTATTAATGTTAAAATAGGTCAATATTATGTAAAATATTTTTAAGAAATCGTTATCTCGTGATGCCATGACATTATGTAAAATAATGTACATTACTGTACAGATTACTGAAATTCATATTCAGGTAGCTTAGCATTGTGTACCATAACCCTTTTACAAAACGACACACCTCTTTCTTTTCCCATTTTTAGAGAGCGAAAACAACTTCAAAGTAAGGAGTCTATTCATAAGCGAGAAAGAGAGAAAAACGGTACTAAAACGAGCTTTGGGGACAACTATTCAGGCCATAAGAAAAAAATCAAGATTTTTTTCTTTGGAAGTTGTATTTTCAATTCAAAATTATGGTTTTGAACCTCAATTTTAGATTGTGAATATAAAAGGCGATCATTTTTATATCGAAAAGGATATAACATACCCCTCGACATTGACTATTTGAGACAAACTCAGGCCCCCCACTTTTTGTTAAATTTTTACCCCGACTTCGTACAAAAAACCGTCATGACATTAGCAATTTACAAGTTTTGAAGGTGCTTAAGGTGAAGCACACTTTTCCCTAGGGGGATATGGGTGACCTAATCCTTCCCCCAGTCACTGAATCTTTCACAATTTTTGATATTGGATATGATATCATTGAGATATTCATAATGTTTGTTTTAAGTTTATGCTTTTACTTCAATCCAAATTCATTTGCACTTTTGTCATCGGATTTTAGTTGTTATGTAACTGATCAAGTAGCGTTGTTTCTAATTGGTGCAAGAAGAGAAATGAAGTGAAAGTTCATGATTCTTGGCTTTACAAAATAAGGATGTACCTTAATTTGGCAAGAATCTTATAATCTTTTATTGTAACTCTTCTCTCGTACCTTGCATCTATGTGGCTTGGCTACCAGTTTTTATACTCTAAAATCACGATGAATGTGACCATTTTATTCCGAAATACATTTGATATTTCGGTCAGAGAAATACATTTGATATTTCGGTTGTGTTAGACGTTGAACACATAAAATAGTGATCATGCTCATATTTGTACATACATCAGTTAGATATTGTTCATGTTATTGAAGGAGGAGAAAAAGATGACAAATGAGTGTTTGAAATTTAAATCAATAAACATAAAATCCAAAACAGGAGTACGTGTAAATCTTTATATCTAGCATGGCGGACGCGATCGCTGTTAAGGATGATTTTCCGCATTATATTTGTCATTGTAAAGGATTATTGGATGAGTCGCAACAATGTATGTAGATATTTCCAGTTGCAGACACAGTCGGTTAGTTCTATTAACTGACTTGATTAATCGATTGAACGGCACAAATGAGACTTGGATACATGGTGTTCCAAAGCCATTGCACTCTTACACCGAGCAATGCTACCACTTCCCCCATTTGCTGTATAAAGTAGTTTCCTCTCATCCCTTTAAGTCAAACTTTAGAAAACCTAACTTAATTGCGAGTTACCCGGTTATATGAAACAACGTCGGGATAAGTATGATCATAATCTGGACATATCTATTTCGAATAATATGACCAGTAAAGTTAGGCTTCAATGACAATCCAGATAGGGAAGAAATATCATACTTGATCAGCAAAAGAATCTTCGTGATAGAAAGTAAAAACAATACATCTTATTGTAAAATCATCACCACTTGTTGTCAATCACTTTTATCTGTAATAAACAGTACCTTCGTTATTTTACATAAAACGAATACCGTCTTTCCTTTGTTATGTGGATTAAATGTATTTCATTCCGGACGCAACATGGCCTGCATCACATATATCGAGGTACCGACATCTCTATCCATTGAGCGATAGAAATATCACTAAGTATATCCATCATAATCACATAAAACGTATGAGAACTTAACCAACAGTTCCCTTTTTCGAATGAAAGCTGCACTCTCAGGTATTACGGCAAACAAATTCTTATCAAATTTGCTCATTATTATGAGTTATAGGAATAAATTCATTAATATTCTGCTGCTGTTATATGTTTATATACGAATTTGAAGTAAAATTGGTCGAGCGAAAACAGCCGCCGGTGAGCGATAATAAGTGAAGTCATCATAAGAATGGATTTGGCGGGTCCTCCAAATACAAATAAGGACGTTTTTGAAGCCCTATAACAAAAAAAGAATTGGACAACCCCCCCCCCCCCCCCTAATTTTAGTCAATTGACTTATAGATCAGAACTGAACAAATAGTAGCACATCTTTCGTTTTTTTACCGACGTGAGCTGAGCGTGTAACTTTAATTTACAGATAGCTGTAAATAAATATTTCGATTATTACCCGTCCTTGAATCTTTATAAGTTATGAGAAAATGGGTACGGACGTCACAAGAAAAATATGTACATCAGAGTGGAAATTGGCGAAATCAAATTGGACAATAGGTCCGTATTTTACTAATTGAACTCCAAATTAACGTAATCATATCTATTTCAGACGACATGCCGAGATCGATTATTATTCACGACTTAAACTAATTATCTCAGGTATTCAGTAAACATGATTAAATCCTCGATTGGCATTTGAATACTTTCTAAGGGAAGAATTTCCGCACACAGATTGTGATGATGGCTCTATTCAGATTGTGCCAAGGGCTTTATTCCTAACTTTGAATTCTAGAAATGTTCTGCTTCTAAAGAGAGTTGTCTTGAGTTATTTATCAATCTGAATGAAGTTATATCCTGGACAATACGATGTAATGGAAGAGGCCTAACTCTTGCTGGAATGACAAGGGTTAGTAATCAAAGCATATCAGTTACCATTACCATTATTACTAGTTTAGTTCAATTTTCACTTTAAAGCTGCTTCCCAGCTTATACGGCAAAAACTATTTTTTTTATACTTAATTAGTGCTATAGAATGGAAGATTCTAATACAGAAAATGAACGAAAGTTACATTAATTACGTATTGTCCGGTTCTACACTGCCATTGTGGGGTAAAACGGATTAACAGTAAATTTTTTGATCCACTTGATATGACTTATCTAAGCAGTAGTTTCCTGAGATTTACAATAATTTCATGGCGGATTCCCGAAGTTCAAGAAGAGGAAAGAGACCCATATTGAAATTCTGGTGTAAACCGAAATAAACTACTACTGAAAGATGATTCAGTGTTAAACCAAGAAGAACTGGTCAAAACCTTTCATATTCTCTCCTGGGAATTTTCTGATGCGTGGGGAATGAGTAGACCACAACATAGAAATCGCGCGGTTTGACGGAAATTAACCACTGGTATTGTATCTTTAATGCGTCTCGCTAATTCTATTAAAACGAAGTTCTCTCCTGATGTCTTTGCTTGCTTGCCCTGAAAATACATTATTTACATTAGGCCTATATCCACCACCATAATTAGCAGCAGGATACAATTTTCCATGAGTCTCATTTGGGACATTTCTTGTCAACGTGATATTGCTCATACAGCCGCTTTATATGTTAAAAAGTCTAGCGAATAGCTATTCTCCCTCCGCTGTCTTCGCGACTTTCAGATCGTTTGCTACTCGACGCGAGTAGTATACAAATGCGAGTTTGATGATGGCTAACTTCTTTCCCCTAATCAGAAAGAACTATCTTAGACTCTCTCTCATACATCTATCAATATTCGTTATATACGTATGTGTTCTGACGTCGCTTTATCAAAGTATATGTGATATATGACGCTGGCATATATCACACCAGAATGTGATATCGAAGGTAGTGCAGTGCGCTATGTGGCAATTACCCGGATTATCGCTCATCGCCGCCGCTGCTAGTTTCCCCTGTGAAATCAACTTTTTAAAAAAAATGCATGTAACAACAACAACAACTATTTTATTCATAATTATTGTCATAAACTTACCATAAAGAAGTCTACTTTTGTCAACTCCTTGCCATTTCGTCTTTTTAACACTCGGTCTACAGTCTACAGGTCCACGGGTCCACGGGACAAGACCGAGGCCTCAGCAACACAACCTCATGATCTAATAGCCCATTGACCGCAGCATAGCATATGTTTTAAAGCACACTTTAGTAGTATTGATTGTTACCATAGTTCCATCTATTTTCTAAAATAAAAGCACTTTTGATGCATTGGCACCTTGGTACTTCGACTTTGTGAGTTTGGTGGTGCGACGTTTTAAGCGACTGAAACCAACGAATTACTTATCCTATACATATTCATACAGTTATCCATATAGTATGTATACATACGTTCCATAAACACATACATGTGTACATACTAGCGCATACATATATATATATGTACATAAATGCATCTCCATGTACGACCCAAGAGGTGCTTTGGAAGGCGACTGTAAATAATGACCTCTCCCTCATCTGTTATACTGTCACTCAAACGTCCATATTAGAATGGCAGGCTCCGGCAGCCACCGTCAGGAGGGTATATTATACCCGGAGCCTCGTGCAAAACGCCAGCGTCCACCCACACCACTAGCTAGAAACCACGTTTATATATACAACATCTGAAATCTCATACCTTTTTAATCGAAATTAGCCAGGAATGCTTAAGACCAGCTTAATTAAACCCTTTTACACAATTTGGCAGATACAACATTCGAAAGAACTGCTACAGCAGAGGCTACTTCCTTTCTCCTCTAGTAGTTAGCAAAGGACATATGATGTAAAGACTGGAAATAAAGATTAATACATGTATACATACAAATTAGAAGGTGAATGTCTTCAATCAAAGTTTTCATCAATGATTTTATTTTGCAATTTTGAGATCCCCACAGACAAACAGTAAACATCGCGATTTACCATCATACCAATTGAAATAATCTTGCTCACAATCGACGAATATATATCAAAAGAAAGATTCTTTATAAAAAATGGCAAGTAAATCCAGGCCATCTACGTTCAAAGGCCAACATTATGTTATAACATATGCCGCTCGACTGGCAGGATATCTAGCAATCGGATGCCTAGGTCAATTATCCCCTATGTCCTTAAAACTGAAATCGATGTTTATCTCCAAGATCCCCGACCCTGAAAGGCAATTGGTAATTGTAGTATTCCCTAGAGGCCCACTTAGGACAGCAAATGAAGGGGAGGCTACGGGGACATTAAGAAGAATAAACCATTGATAAGAACGAAGTTCTGAAGGCTTGTAAGTAGCTGGGATATCGGGGACACTCAAGAGCGACTGCATGCTTTACCCACCGTCCATATTATGCCCGCGTAGTTTAGCCAGAGCGGCGCCGAAAACATAGGATCCTGTCAAAGATTTATAGAGGCATATATATCTATTATTCAGCATATAATATTTTCTTAAGAAATAAACGTTCGTGAGATCATGAATATTTGATTATCTGCCATTAGGAATTGCGTTCTTGGAAGTGCAAGGCGAGCAAGCCGGTAGGCAGCGATGTTAAAATGCGCACCAGCGAATGGTTAATATATTTAAACACATGTTGGTAGTTAGTGGATCCCAGTAAATATATTATCCATAGGGGATGCCGCAGCTGGTGAGGTACAACCTATAGGATGAACCCTCTGACGTAGAGGTCACGTCTTCCCATGTGCCCTTCCTAGAATAGGTCGTGTTGAGGGACCTTGGATGCAAGCCCCGAGTTCTATTGAATTTTGTCTTTATCTATTGCAAGCTGGTGCATACATCTACTGGTGTGCGCGTTTAAATATACAAGATGTATATGAATTCCCTGAAGGCAGAATATGTGCACGTAGGCTCTTTTAGTTAGTTTTTTGTTTCTGGTGTCATTCACAGAGTTTACACGCGTATCGTGCACCTTTGTAACAATAGAATGCCCTTATGGCAGTGTTGCTGCACGTCGTCAAATTACTATGAAAAGGGGGGAAATAGTCGAGGGATCGAATATACTGTAAACGTATTGATATTCACGCAGTATTTATTTTCGCGCACCCACCTTTGTGCGTGAAAATAAATCATGCGCGAAAGGTATAATTACTGCATAAACAAGGTATGAGACTTGCTTGATGCGCGAATTTAAATCCGCGCAAAACAATGTCACAGTACTTAGTGCGCGAAAGTTTATCTGCGCGAAAATCAATATGTTTACAGTAGTTTATTTCATTCCAGTTTTAGAAATATAACACAAATAATGGGCATGGAATATTATATTTATAATACATGTATACACGTAGAAATAAAATGGTACTTAATTTGATTGTCGACGAGGACATTAGTGACCCGCTCTGCAAAAACGGGTCAAAATTTAGTGTCATGTTTTTTTTTCTTTTGACTTGTCATACATGAAGGTACCATGGTGCCATTGAAATAGACATGAACTATATGTGTATATCTAAATCCACACAATGTCCGAAAGACAATCAATACCTGGTGGTTTCGTGCTTCTAGAACACTTTTTATTACACATTTTGAAAGATTGTCTCTTTATCCTATAGACTTGTTTCATGGGTGACATAATAATCATCGCAACATTTATATCCACACGATTAAAATATTTAGAGGCTTGGTATGATAAACTCAAAATAAACTGTTTATTAGTAGGCCTACTGACAGTACCCGAGAAATAATCACACATAGGCCTATCGGAAGGGTTTCTCCGACTAACACGCCCTGCAAGCCAATGCTCATGTGTCAACTTCGGCCCAAATTGAATGGACATAAAGGGGTCAAACAGCGTGGAGTCATGAATGAGATTATTGGGTTTTCCTACCCGCCTTCAACCATCACACCGAATGGAATGCTATGGCGACATATTCACTATTAATCCTCATTATGACCTAATCCTTTGTTTAGCGCTACTAGAAAATACTAATATATTGTAATAGATCGCGTGATTTCCAACGACCTAAATAGGTGACTTCGGAGTTCCATTACATAAGGTGTCATAAATGGGGTGCTTGATTGAGACCGAATAATATGCACCCAACCATGCTTTATTCTGTAAACGGACATGGTAAAGCGTTTCGCAACTGAAGTGGCGAAATGACACGATTGCAATGGCCAAAGCATTCTCCTCATGTTCTCCAACGGTGTACTCAGATGACTTGGCGTTTAAATGACTGCAAAGTGGTTTGTTTTCCACTCTTGCGTGTGCCACATATATAATAATATACATGGGGCACCTCGCATGAATGCGCGGTCTCTTGTATGATACACTTAAAAACTACAACGCAATATTGGAGTGAAACTTGAGTATCAGCAGATCACGACACCCATCAACAAAGACATGTCCTGCAAGCTTGCTAATACCATGGACTAGGTCTGAATTCATGTACCGTTGTATCGAATGGTCAACCGTGTTATATCACATACACACCCTGCGCCCGCAAATCAGCTCTGCATATAAATCAAATTGGGGGAGAGTAATACTGGCTCGAACTATCAGTGTTAGTCTTCCAGGCAGATTTTTCTGTATTGCAGACCGATATCCTAACGAATCTCAGAAACATTCAATGTGTTCAAAAAGTACGATAGCAACCTTAATTCGTAGTTGATAGAAGATGCTAAAATGTCATGCGCTGATTTCACAGTAATTAACAAAAGTGACATTCATTCGAAACTGATGTTGCTCTTACCAATCCATGTGTTATTCAGCAATTGCACTATATGCGCTATCAAATGCTTACTTCATGTGAGGCTATATTACGTAATATTAATAATAGGGTCTAGGCTTCTGATTTGCTGCGATGTTCGGAAGAAACCTATTTGAAAGTCATATTGATAGCGGAATACATGATTTTATTTACATGTTTTCTTTTTACTGGGTTTGCAACATCCCTGGGAGGGATTTTCAGTCGGCCCAGTTGACATACAGTTTTTAAACAACAGTAAGATTACATAAATCATCATTATACACGTGAGTTCAGAACCTATACAAATATGATGACTGCATGACAGATGACCCAAAAGCTATCATATAAATTTCTGGATATATTTCTATATCTATACAGAAATGTATATTATTTAAAAAGATGATCTTGTAATTTGTTGATGGACAATTGTGTGAGGGTTATGAATCGGGTCTCAGAACAAACTAATATGATGTTAACGTAGGCGCGTAGGCGGAGTGTGCGGATGTATAAATTCCATGTGAAGGCAACGCTTAAGCTAACAGCTATGCCCTATATTGCCTTTTTCGAGGGTGGAACTTGTAATAAACAAATGTAAGAGATGCATTTTCATTTTTCTCCCCATTGACAGCTCTTGAATAGCAATATCATGCGACATGTATAGTCCATCGTCCTTTGTTTAGTAATGGAAGGGGTTTGATGGCAGACTTATATAAGGAGCACTTATATTTCATAATGGATGGGATAAAGCGTGTATACATTTCACCAAAATAATGCCAGTCCTGACCCCCGTCCCCTCCCCCATTATAGGTACAACATGTGTAAAAATGTGCGACGTTGTTTACACATAATATGCTGTAGAAGTGTGGTATAACGGTGTCGCACAGGGAGCGCCTAGGTATACGTATTGAATCTCTACAACTAGCAAGACATGATTATTTGGTCTTCACTTATTGATCTGTGTGCTTTCCGGTGTTCACGAACGCCCATTATCTCCATGGTTACCTCATACAACGTATATATATATATGGGAGGTATTGGGCTCCAACATCATCCATCAAAAATGATAATTACATTAAGCCTGGCCTTATGATCTGCTCAAGACTGGCTAAGACCTTCTGCTAGACAAGTAAATGGATGAAGCTAATGGTGTTGAGGCACAGAGGCCTCTAGAAACAGCGAGCAGCTCTCTTGCCTTCAGTTACTCGCTTCGCCTCTCGCTCGGGTTCCCCCACAGCCCGGATGTTCGCGTCACGTGGGTAGATAAATGGGATTCTGGGACCTATGAAAGTCCTCTAGGAGCAAGGCGAGCAGTAATGACTCCTTTAGTACCTTACTTTGACGATGGCAGAGTGTTGCAATGAATGTATTTTATTTTTATTGCTTAGTTTGGCAGGTCATTTTCTTGTTTCGGTAAAGTGGCTGAGGTATACATTGTGAATTCGATTATAGGCTATGCAGACGGCCAACATATGATATTAGCCATTACTATAGCCAACATCCATATTTTCAAGCGAAGGTCAGCCACTGGGAGGATGATTTATTGGCTGGGTTTCGCCACTTTGTACAAGCAAGCATTATTTCTCAGAGGAGTCTGAACAATGAGGAGGCTAGAAAATTTCGAGATCCTAATACGCCAAGGGATCTGACAGAGTGTTTAAAATAAGATGAACAATGTTTAGCTGCAAGTTATTATATACAAATGAACATGCTTTAGTTATTACTTGGCAGAAAACAGGATTGTACTATAGGTCCATCAGTTATTTAGTCCATTTCCTATACTAATTCTATTGGCGTATTACCTTAACTTCATGTAACGACAGTTGTTCTGAAGCGGGACAAAATATTATCTCTCTAACAACGCAATATATACACTACTCCACCAGGAAAGGATTTTAGGGTGAAACCAATGCGATTTCCGGTGGTATCCCGAGTCCAACTGTCGTATTTTGTAATGGTATCACTTTTGGTTGTCAAACAGCCAAATGTAAAAGCGCACGCATACTTGGGAAACATTATCCGAAAGTCTGACCAAGTATGGCAAACCATTTTTATACATGACCTCTATCGGGTATTCTGTTTTCAACAGTTTTTAGCCGGCATTTAGATATAGTATCACCACAACGCACCTCAGTGATATTCCTTCATTTTAAGGAAGGAAATGATGTTCATGTGGAAACATTGACTTGATATGTATGTTAAAATTCTTAACGCTGATAAAATACCACACATTCATTGAGTCATACAGGTAAACACCTGTGTCTATCTGATATATTTAGTATATTGCAGAGGTATTATGGACTACAAAATAAATTGAGACCGGAGGCCTTTGGTCCAGGGATCCGACTGACTTATTTTCAATGTTCAATGATATATGTACATGAGTTGCTACCTGATCCCCTTACTAGTCCCGCATAGTACTGCGATTAATTCATTTAAAAAGTGATGATATTAATAGTGTTAATGATAATTTGGAATATTAATAATAATTTTTGTATGCATATAAGTAATTTCATTTCTATTTGTCAATTTATGAACGACACAGTTACAATATGGAAATAGGGCAATCCCATCTGTAAATGACAGGTATTCCTGGATGCCCTCCTGGTTAATCATAATTACGTACTCATTGCGTAATATTGCGTAATATTATATAACCAAGACCGCTATTATAACAACTGATATAGGCATTGTCTTTTGCGTTTCTGTAGAACAGTGAGAGCAGAAGGTTTTGGTCTGTGGCGACCAATTAAAAAAATGAATGAGCTGCCGGGGATAATTGAGTTTTAATTATAATCCTTATTAATACTTCAACAAAAGGAGGAACACTACGCCGAAGGGAAACTGTAATGAAACACAAGAGAACTACACTTTTAATTAGGAAATGCAATTCATATCAAACGAAACTAAGTACGTGTCAGGCCCTTGCTTCGCAACAGGTTCGTTCGTACGTGATAGGCTATCCCCCCCCCCTCGCCACACACACATGAAATGCAATGTGTGAACTTGGATAGTGTCGCATAAGTCATCAGATCAATTTCTATGGTTTCTCCGAAGCAATTTTCCTTCACATATCCTATATGCCGAACGTTCTTCACACTGTATTCTCTCACTGTCCCAAAATCCTCTATCTCTTGCTTTGTTGATATAGTTTAACGATGCAACTGGGAGAGGGATAATGATTCCGAGGCTCCAAAAGTGGCCCACCTAATCCTGCTAATGCATCTGGTTTTTCGTGTGTTGCATAATGACAATCATATTAGCTGGGAGACAATAGGATAGGAGAACCACCTAGTGGGTAGATGGTAATCAGTATTTTAGATGATTGGATAATCGTAATTAGCAGTTAGGTATACATATTTCAACCTGGCTTGCGCAACATAACTGTCTATAGATACTATAAATACACATAAGATTTCATCACGATTTCATTCATGGGGTATTTTGGGGGTTAGCATTTGTATCTAAAGAAGGTGCATTAAAAAATTGGTTCTGTGTTGAAAAATACTGTGGCGTAACGGCAACTTATATCCTTTGAATTTCCAGCGACATATGCTTTCGAACATTTACTTTTCTAAGCTAACATAATGGAGGGAACTTTGGCATTTTACAGCGTCAAACTTCAAAGCTTGATCATGTTTTTCTTACATTCTAAACATGTATTTTACATTCTATACATGTGTTTACCATTTTCAAATTTGAAATGATCCAGAAACCTCGCATTAAACCTTGTAACCATCCACCCCTGAGGGGCAGCCAAGCATTTACATATCTTTCCCTTCGCCGAGCCAGTCGTCCCTTCACTCTCATTCACGCAAGAGCTTGCTGCTCTCGCCTATTCATCCCATCTATCGGAAGTCCTTGAGAGACATCGGCTTCCGTTTCCGCCCATCTCCGAGTAAGGGCCTCCCATAGGGTATGGGCAAAAAGAACTTTGAAGCAAGTACGAAATTCCCCACGGTGCTGGGCTTTTTGTACATTACCCAGCGAGGGAGCGTTGTGGCCATTGGCCTGTTAAAGCCTACGTGCAGATGTTATTGAAGGTGTAGAATACTCAGGAACATTTGTGTTCTAGGGGAGGAGGCCATAACGGTGACGCAGCCACAAGGAGTCTTTAAAGGAGACCTGCAATCATTTTTCTTCTCTCCGTGAGAGAGACAGATCACATCAGTAATTGATGGCTCACCGAAGGCATATTTGAGGCAAAATATATCTAGTACAGTACTACAGTGCACGAGTGGGTCAATGATCACCCTAAAACATAGTCAGGCTAGATAGAAATAAGAAAGAGTAATGGTGCCTTGTAGTATGGTTTATCAAGGGGGTTCCTTTTGTGTTAATAGTCTATAGAACCAATATCAATTATAAATAATTATTCCATCAGCTAATCAAATATTTTGTGAAAGGCCCCATGTATTTGGTCCTACCTATAAAATATGGGGTTAACCGTCTGAATATCTCATTTTGCCTGACCGCAACAATGCCGATTGGGGCCCACCTATTTACATGTACTTTCTATTTACATTATACTTTTCTCCTATGTATTACGGTCCTCTCAAATACATCTATTATTTCATGATTATGGTGCCAAGAAAAATGGCTGCATGCAAGCGATTGAAAAACAACAACACAAGAAGGAGACATGCTAGAGAACCTGTCATAATTCCCTTTTAGATATACATGTAATAATAAAAGGTAAGAAAGTGCCTTAAATTGGATTACATGTGTTTGAATCTAGATTATAATACTTATTCATGAATCTCAATATTTTAGCTAGCCTAGCTGATGTAAAATATGGCATAGTTTTTAATGCAACATGATTTAAACCAATACATGAACCACCCCGAGTCTGTATGAGCGTGTTTGGGGAGGAGCATCTAGATGGGTTGGGGAAACCCAAGGGCAATCGCCATGATGAGAGTACATGCACTGGGTTGTATAGGGGGACAGTGAGATACAGGGCAGGGCAGAATCTATTGGCAGACACCGTGGCTCCCTTTGGTTACAAATGGCACAAGTCTGAGAGAAGGTAAAAGAAATGTCATGCATGCATAGACCAGAAATACTCTGTCTCTGGTATGAAGTTCTCTCACACGCGATATTCCACATAACAATGTATTTCTTTGACGTTGAAGGGAATCTCTACAGTTATTGCATGCCTGCTACCAGACTTTTGTATATGTTTATCATTGCGTCATCTGACCCGGCCGCAGAATGCCCAGCTTTTTCCCGATTCCTGTAAAATCATTATCCTTTCGCTGTTTGCTATATTTTCACAGACACATCTCACTCAGGCCATGTGTAGATTAACCATTTTAACGTTGCAACCCTTTGTGGAGAAGAATAATGTCTTTCAACCGGCATGTTTCGATGATGACACAGTTTTTACTCTATATTACATTGATTGTGTTAAAATAAATATCGAATATCTATTGAATTTAAGAGTTGATTTAGATACGTGCACACCGATAGTCGCATAGGAATGTATAATTGCTGAGCCAACCCCTCAGAATGGTAAATTTAAAAGGTTGGTAGATTTACATTTTATTTGATCTTAATTGAGAGAGTACAACTCAAATTGTATGCGGATATAAATTATACTAAAATATTCCGAGTGGTTTAATTGTTTTTAATGCTGAAACTAAAATGTAATTTAATGCTGAAATTAAAATGTAAATAAAGTGACCCGACTGTGATCCAAATTAATCCCTTTCCACACTTGTTGATGATAAAAGGCAATCCCTTTCCACACTTGTTGATGATAAAAGGCAAAATAACTCCAGTAGCTTTACATTGATATACTTCCAAAAGTGTCTTCCTCTTCCCAAATTATGAAGTTAGCTTGAAAAACGTGTGGTAGGCCCGTTCATTTGGGCTTTCTATATGCAGTAAAAGGGGCTTTCTGAGATGTTTGGATCTCACACAAAAAAGGCCTTGCATTTCAATAATATAATTTACTACCAAAGTTATCAATTTGTGTAAATAGGACTCACCTTGTAATAATCGCGGTGTTTTATGCACACACTAACCTTTGTTTGGGGTTTCGCCTTTGCTTTCAAGATGTCAAAATGATGCCACATCCCTACTACTATGGGTGAGTGAAATGGGGGTTAGCAAGTGTGAAACGCGCGATATTGCTGTATTACTAGCTTACTGGCTTCGCTGACGCCTGCTTTTGCCGCACAGAAAGGGTACCATGAAGTCAAGATTAAATCATAATTGCAATAAAGATAAGAACTAACATGTAATTACCTAATTAATTCTGACTCATCCATGCACCCTAATATATTTAATTCAATTCAAAACATCCTTTATATGTGTATATACAAAGAGGAGCCATACATCTGAATATGAATCTAGGTCTTCCAGTATGTTCCTTAACTACAGGGAGTGGGTCAGAATTAAAGTAATTGTTTTCACTATTGAAAATCAATGAGGCATGAGAGACCACCGGGCTCCCCTCTTCCAAATTGTCCACCAATCCATATTACATAACTTAACTAACTCTACACCTATATTTATATATAAGCTGCATGCTCAGGCTTCCCTTTCAAACCACTCTTCCAATTTTCGCTACCAACCCGTCCATCCCCACATTAAAAAATCATTAAATATATTTTATTTTCTATCGAAACACAATTCTCATTCCTCATACCAATAAATGGTACCAATTATACATTAATTCTTTTATCTGGTATATACATCCGCCTGTATAACCTTTAAACTCACTTCAACAAAACATTGTATTCTATCTCAAACTTTTATATAACAAAAACTCTTCATTTATCATTGTTAAAATAAAATATATTTCTCCATACCCGGTGTTGTTCTCTCATGGTAGGTTAGTTATAGAGTCTGGGAAACAATTGTTTGGCTATTGTTCTACTAAGGTCTAATGTCTATTGCTATAAAGGTTGCTACACGTGAGTATCAGTTGTACACTGATAGAATGAGATAATATAATAAGTTAGAACTTTTATTTTACCAGTTCTTGAAAACGCGACCATCTCTCAAATAGCACACCTTCGGTGGCCCAACATCAGCCCAATGGCAGTGGTTACATTGGTCCAATGTCAGTTTGTCCATCGGTCCTCCATTGGCCCACCTTTGGGGAAAAATCAATGTTGGCCCAACGTTGACCCGATGTTGATCCAATATACTGGCCAATGTTATCGATATGACCAGTTGGGTCAGTGGTACCATTCCAATATTGGCAATTTGACATTGGGCCAATGGTGGCATTTCTATGTTGGCACGCCAACGTTGGGCCAATAAATCTGCTTAGACCTAGGTCAAAAGTATTCTTACAATAGACTAAAACACAAAATAAGGCCTTGACAATTTAATAATGAATATAAAAGTGCTTGGGAGAGACGGTTTAGTTAAGATTAAACTAAAATATGAATAATGACCCATTGGTCTCTAGTATAAATATGAATGGTGTTAATAGGCCTCATTTGAATTTATTGCATCTATTGAATTCTCCATACATGCCATTGCCCTCTTAGTACCCGTATCCTGATGTCGGGTCTTTGTGCCATGTGTTCATGAATGGGGTTTACCACATGAAGTGGCCATTGTTAGTCGCAAGCACCTATGACTCCTTTAGTAATAAAAGAACCATCAATGGACCGAGCCCTGCCAATAACCTATAGTGTTTCGAGTCCTCACCTCTATAACTCCTTTCGAACTCGCCAGGATTTTAGTGCTACATGTATTGTCTAACTTTAACTGGAATAGTTTTGTAAAATAACCAAAGGTTGTTTTCTAGTAATTCGCTTTACAGTATCGCCTATACTAGCTAAGATTAAAATATCGTTGATTGTACATTAAATTCAAGGAATTTGAGATCAAATATAACCGTGTTAAATATTGTTGTTCCATAGAAATGATTAACTCTTATGTGTACACATGTATTTTTCTATTCCTATAGTGATGATAAATTGCGACATTAAAACCAAATACCACTTTATTCTCTCGTATAAAAGATGCATTCAAAATCATAGCAAAATATAGGAAATATTTGACGTCACAAAAGCGTGAAATCGATCAAGATGCTCGCTCTAAAGCAGTATTGAAATTGAAGAATTCATTCACTTTCATTGGGGAGGACTCTTAAACAGTTAAAGCAACTGGGTGGGGAGGGCAACAAGTAGTTGGGAAGTCCATTGGGAAGCCATTATTAGTCTATTCATGCTATTAAAAGGACCCAGGTTCCTTCAGTAATCTAGATAAGGGCGCACACTGTCGGGGATTCAATAGGAAACATGTAGAACCAGAGCTATTGTACTTTATCATGCTCAACACATTTGAGAACCCATTGTATTTCGCATAATCGTCATCCGGGAGAATAAATATGTACTGAATAGCACGCACATCAAGTGATTTGTATCAGGAACGTGCAATGATTTCTCCCCCTTTTGACCAATAAAAGCTGGGCATTCCCTCGAGTCCTTGAGTGATATCCAAATTGACAAATCTGAGGCTTGTGTGTGGGTTGGTGCGAGGTCACCATGAAGAGATATAAAAAGACAGGTGGGAATATAACTGAGTTATTGTCCCTCAATCACATGTGAATACGGGAATACCGTACTGAGATGTGGGAATGATGGATGAGAGTTTCAGATTCTGGCTTGGCAGTATGATATGGAGAGAGTAGAATATATGTTCTGACCTCAATGGAAATATTGATATGCCCTGAGCAGGAATCAAACCCACAGCCTCCTTATTGTATTAGATATGTTTTGTTCCTTTAAAAACTGATCCACAATGACTCCCCTGTCAATTAAACAACTCCTTAATGCTATTCCATAATAAATATTCTACTGATATTTATTCATAAATATAGAGTTGTTTTTAAAGACAGCTTAAATATATATATACACGAGGGTACATGTGTGTGTGTCTTGTATATGAGCAAGGATGGGGGCCAGAGTGTTGAAGCTTTTATGTGTGAGCAGTGGGACCGCGACTGTGGGCAGAAACAGAGGCAGGTCGCGTGCCATGAAATCTCAGGGGTAGCATCTCTGGGACTGCCAGTACCATAGCATGCCAAGCTCTACCCTCTCATTAAGGTTTTCCTACGCAGTGATTACATGCAGAAAGAGCAGGGCCTCGCTCCTACCTGTTTTATACCACCTCTGCATGGAAACCACTCATTTGTCAGCGGCAGACCACCCCCAGCCATCCGTACACGCCATCCCGGTGCCTGAAGCGCATACAGACGGCTATGCAAGACCATACACACTAACAAACTCGTGCCGACCCGACCGTGGTCAGGGACCGACAATATTGATCGCATCCCACCGGAGATCCTCGCTCGACCTGCGGTTAGCTCCTCCCACTGGTCCCGGTCTCGGGGGGGGGATGTGTCAAAGGATGCTAGTTGGAATCGAGTGTGTGATGTGATGGTCATAGGAAAAAGGCCCGAAGCAATGAATGACAAATATCTCAGTTTCACTGATGAGCCAAGGTCAACCAAGGTTATCGCATCAGCAATCCCTTTTTCGGAGCAGCTCAGTCAAATTTCGAACTAGGTTAAATAATTCAACCTGCTATGGCTGCTTAAAAAATGTATTGTCCCCCATCCACCCAATCTCGACAGGCACTCATATTCTCAGAGAAACCTCTTTCGTGCATATCCTCTCTCTTCTCCCCTACATTGATTAGACTATCTGATGCGCCAAACCCAAACCTGGCCACTTCGCCCTCTCTGCCATCCTATCGCATGACACATTTCTTGGAGACCCCAGCAGGACAGATGGAATCAGAAATCTAATTATAGAGATGTCAGATGGCAGTCACATCTAGCTTAATCAATGAGATGCTAAATCATAGGGACAGGAGCTAGAGGAAGAACACTGCCTTGGGACAGCAATTACATACAACAAGAAAACAGGGGTGATTGTGGAGTACATACCATGACCATAACACACAACCCAGAAATCAATATTCTTTTTTATTCATGTAATATGCTCCCCTTATGGGTAATGTAGATTTTCGCTTGGCGTTGTAAGGGATACAAAGTGAGCATTTGTTATGTGGACAAATAATTTCTTTTAAAACAGTTTTATTGGCCACACATACTGAAGATGATTATTCATTTATAATCGTAAGCAAATTATTATGTCATATGTCATAATCGGGAATCTTGGGCATGAAAGAGATGTATCAAACTTAGAATATATATATTCTTTTTATCAAGATTGATAGTATGTAAAAGACTATTATTCAAACCAGCTTCCCGTCGCGGCAGGAGCCCTGCTTGTCCCTGGGGGTTCTTCCAGGAAGTTTTGATATGTGTGCGGGCCAGCCACAAAAAAATCAAAGGAATCTGGGGCCATGAAGGATAGTAGGTACATTCTTGGAGGAACGGTTTTTTGATGAGTGAAAGAAGAAATGCGTCCCTGTGGCATCAATTTAAACAATATAATGTCTCAAAAACACGTGCATGTTGTACACAAATGATGGTTTGGTGAAAAACATCTTGGAATACATTTCTTCAAGGCCAAAACCTATTCCCTCAAATTCTGGAGAAGATAAAATGTGATGTGTTTCAAGGAAATGAGTAACAAGTCGCAAAATTTTTCAAAGTGTTAATTCTACCAGATCACTTTATTGGAATGTTCTGATTTTTGGAGGGTTTATCACTTATATCATATGTATCAAATTTCAGGACAATGTAGGTAATATATCGTTTCATTTTAAAGGTGTTCATATGGAATATATTTAAGTTACTTAACTGGTTATTGCCCCCCCCCCCCCGAAATGTTGCAAACTTTTTTTTTCAAAATAAGAATATCAAACTTGAAATATAGAAATACTTATCAGGTAACCCACTGTTTACTATCATTGGAATCGGCTTATATATATATAATGCTTTTCTTCATGATAATTCATACAATTACATCATCACAAAATGAGGAAAAGGTTTCAGTCCTCTGCCCCTTTGCAGTTCTTCCTCGACCGCTTGGTCTCCTCTTTTCAAATATGGTGAAATCTCATAATCCATATTTTGCGACTTATAACTAATTTTCCTAAACGGATAACAAATGTGCTTTTCCCCACTTTTCTTACAGCAAGGGACAAATAGATTCAATTTAATTGAAGAACCCCTGACTCGAATTTGTATATGACCTCAGTCACTATAGTCACTTCACCTTCTAATATTGTTTAAAGAGTACTACACCCAAAGAACCGTTCTTAGATGAACCTCAGTCCCTATTTCATTTCGCAGTCGCCAACATTGTCAAAACCCTATGATACTCTGGAAACCATCGTTGTAACCACGACGTTTATATAATCCTTATACATTCAAAATTGGCTTATTATAATACATATATACGCCGTAATGATGAAACGACACTGTCGAGAGCCTATAGTCATTTCGGAGGAGAGGTGATGGGAAAAGATGTAACATGTTGAAACTGTAAGCACCACTACAGTTCTTCATATTGAGTGCGCACCATACCTAATATAAGATGGAGGGCACATATCTTATATTAGGTGGGTTCAAAATATCATAACGGGCGTTTTAAAATATCATACCCTTTGCTGCTTCGTTGGAAGGAGCTGTGCACGAAGCACTATTATAACCAAATCTAATATGAAACGCCTGAACATGAACTACCAAATCTAATATGAAACGCCTGAACATGAACTACATGAAATATGGCTCTATGGGATCTTCGTTGAATTTACTGCTTAAAAGTTCTAGCACAATAATAACCCTGTCCTTTGACGTCTTTTAAAGAATTTAAAATCAATACTTCAAAACTATCTCCTGGACATTCTCAAGCAACAAGAAATAAACTTTTAGAGGTTTTAGACCATTCCCACCCACTCGAGACTTCAGGAATGTTCTGTCCCTCGTGACAAATCTGCTTCTACCTACGTTTTCTATCAAGCAGTGGGTAAGTAACGAACTTGGGACTCACAATTCAGGCAAGCCAATAGATATTCTCCGTTCTCCTAAGTCCCAAATACAATGTGACAAATATATGGATTATAAATATGTAGATTTAGCAACAGATCCTTTCTTGATATGAATGTGATTTAGCATAGAATTTGAATAAACTATTGTGGTAGCATGTGGCAGAGTCACTTGAAAGTGTTAAAGATTGTTGAAATGGGACCGAGAGGAACTTTAGAGCTAACCTGGGGAGTCTAATTGACCTTTTTGGATGTTTACGGTCTTAGGTCCAGCGCTGCTCCGATGGCTGCTGTAGCCATTGGCTTGGAATGAGGATGGCCCTTTGATGCTGGGGTAGACTAAAATAACTCAACTTCAAATTAGGCCAAAGCATTGAGTAAAATCTACAGAACCTATATCACCATTGAAGGAATAACGGCATTGTTGAATAGGATTGGATTGGTCTTCCTTTCATGCATACTTGATGATTATGAGAAAGGTTGTTTTTTACTTGATTATTCAACCAATGTCCATACCTGTCAGAAAAATCTTCAAGATAATATATTTACCTGACCCTAGATTATCTTTCTTGTGGGCTTTCTTTGAGAAATAATGTGTTTCTAAAACATGTGAAACATGTTAATCTGGTAATGTATATATTTTGTTTTGATCTTAGGTGTCCTGCAAGAGACCCAGGTTAATTTTCCAATATTCTGTGGTAAATTAAGTATTATTTATTGTAAGCCAATACTTTTTTTAATAGTCATATCGGCTGGAAATATTAACAATGGATCAGGTCTCACTGCCTAATTAAGTAATTAAGTGGCACAATAGCCATGTTAAGAAGTAAACTTTGAGAACCAAAACATTGAAAGACATCAAAGCTTTGATCTTTAGATGAAGACAAAGTAAAAGATACAAATAATGGAATGTCCAAAACTGTGGAAAATAGTAGACATTAGTAGTCGAAGGAATAATGTGAAGAATTCTATCCTTTTGAAGAGAAACTACTAAAAATTTTTAGGATAAATGATGACAAGGTATAGAATGCATGTGCATAATATGAAACATGAGTATAAACAAAATTGAAGTAAAAAGATATAAGAAAATAAAATTCCGACATGATAGGGGCTGCTATCGTTAGGCTTTCAGGTAGGGCATTTTCCACAAGCCCTATCTTGGCCTCAGATGGGTCAATCTTGTTGGAATAAACATTTCCTAGATCCTCACAGTCTATAGTTTAGTATCAAGAGTTCAATCAATCTATTTAAAGACAAAGAAAACCCACCCCCAATAAGGAGCAGCTCATAGGCAAAACAGAACAATTGGAAAATCGGGCCGTAAATTTTGACCATCACACGTACGTACGAATGTCATTTGTTCCTTTATCCGCTATCGTGTCACTTGTTGGAGAGGAAAACAAACGGGAACAATAAATACACCCACGCGCAAATGACCTTCCCTGGAACGCTGCCATACTTTCATTACGGAACACCTAAAGCAGGTATAAGGGGACCAGGGAATTGCCAAACCTAGAGAATAAGGCAGACTAAGCGACTACAGGGAGTGCTACTGGTGGAATGAAAGGTTCAGAGACACCAATGCCCCGGAGGATAAGAAAAAGACTTTAACCTGGAGAGACTATGGAGTGGGCTATAAGGGGCAGAAATAGAAACTATGCGGACAAATATGTCACAGGGGGATAGGATGGATGTAGCGAGGTGCTGCCATGGGTGTGGGATGGTTCTATCCCTGGGGCAACTAATGTGGTCACCATAGCGACCTGAAGCAAAATAAATGGAGGTATTATCCCTCGGAGGAATGATACTGTGAGATTGGTATTCCATCCGCATAAAAACCTATCATACTATATTCACAGTGGTAACATTTATCCACATGAACAAATCTGATTCTTAACCCTTCTGCCCTTGGTTTATCTATTACTGCACTATCTTATTTGTAACGTCAATAAGAAGGTTTCAATTTTAAAATAAATTAAAAAACGCTTTTAACGTTATTAGTAGCATATTGGGCTCTGTATTTCATCCACGTCGGATTGATTCATGTATATGAGTTACATTTTGATAACGATATTTCTGGACATAGTATGAGTACGTCCTTTAACCATGACATTTTTTATTTTGATTACTATCACTATCGTTCAGCAGATGTCTTTTGACAAACTGCACCATCTAACATATTAACATTATAGGCTATTATAGGGGTGAGTGCATGTGCGTCCACATCAATTGTTATTGGAATGAGAATCAGCCTAAAGTTTAATTAATATCTTTTATACATACAAAGCATCGTGAACGGTTGACATTTTATATAGAACTATAAATTTAAAATGTTATATTCCTTTAAATGTATGGGTTGTTGTTTTTGTAGATGAAACATTCATTTTTATTTCATTTTCCAAAGCTTGCCATGAAAGACAATACAGCGTTGAGCATGTGCAAATATGGAGTATAGACAAAATGATACAATAAAAGATACTAATATGAATAGTGTACTCATTTCGGCATTCTACCGCGTTGCAAACAAGCGCCTCCTGGGTATCAGATATGTGCGTGCCTGGATTTGTACCGACAAGAAGAAGAAAGTAAATAGTATCTTTTGTTCATTTTTGTTGAAATACTATTAATATGTTAGCCATATTTTCATAATTATGCTATACGAGACGTATAACTCGGTTAATCAACCTGCTATTGATGGGTCAGCAGTTATTATTTTCACTCAGCAATCGTCACGTTTTGCGTAACTAACACGTAAACCAATATTTATTGTATGCGCAACACGTACTATATGGGCTGTCTTCTTCGATTTCCAGATTAATATACTGCATGAAATCTCATAGACTGTTGTTATAATACTACTCCGAAAACAATTACTATAGATTGCCTTTCCATCATATACATTGGCTGATTAAAAATAAATTGTATTCATGACAACATTACATCAGATGTGGACGCTATTTTCAGCTATTCCTTCCATCTACCCTATACATTATACATCAAGGACACATCCGAAATAATTATTTTTATTAATTATTACCAATGCCACACAAAATGTCCTCTGCATTGCAAAGGGTATGAAACAGTTGAAGATTCAACAGAGATGGCAGCAAAAATTGCAGCTGTCCCGCATACATAAATCCTCTATAGACAATGTAGCAACCGACACAATTGTGTCACTGGGCCAGGCTGTGTGAAGGGGATAGCAATGGACATTAAAGCGCCATCATGGTGCTGATGATTTTATCTTCTCTGCCCTGCATTATTCATCCAGCCAAGGATTTAGGGATATGGGTGTTACTGCAGTAGGGGAGGTATGGGACAACGTAGAACGTACATTTCTCTTAGTGTGAGAGCGATTTATGCACCGCCTAGCAGAGATCCCATAATCATTCATCTATAAATCCTGAAACAGTTTTTTTTTCTGGGTGATATTATTTTGGTATTGCATTTTTTCATCGAAAAAAGCAACCCTCTGTAAGTGCATCGAAGCTGAAATGATAAAAATGCTGTAGGGGAGATTATAGAAGGTCATGTACACAAAATTATGTATATTGTGTGTTTATTGTAATATTTTTCTCGTTGGTTAATAGATGGATTCTGCTTTGAGCCTCCTTCACGGATTCTTTTTTCTATACTGGAAGACCGTTTACGCGTCCGGACATATTAGGAGACACATTGTTTCTGGGTGTTTCTCCCCGAGATCTCCGGTGCTGGGTGATTATGTGGCCATATGAATTAACAATCATAGCATCAGGATGAACTGGTGCAATCATTACGCTGAACATATCATGTATAAGCTTCTACTGAACAGAGTTCTATTTCCTGTAGAGGTTTAGGATGACTATGATGAGGTCAACTGTACGCACGTCTCTATCATAAATACGACCCCTGCCTCCAGTGGGGAATGATATAAAGGATAGGCAACCATGGGATATTTTGCAATTCTTACTCTGATCTGACAGTTTCAGCACGATCCATGTAATCCTGTCCACCTATGTAGGCCATGTGATTGTTGGCTGAAACTTACATAACTGTCCTGATAATCAGATAGAAAGAGGGTGACTGTCAGAATAATAGCTGCAATTTTAGGCAATCATTTATAACAATTGGAACTTGGCATCTGTCTCAACGCATTATATATAAATGATATATAGATTTTATGCTACTACATTATATTATATTTGTTCCGTCTGAGTTTGAGATGAATGCACTTAACTGGCACTAGTTTAACAATTACAAGATTATAAAAAATGGTTAAAAAACTTCATGATAATCATTTCCTACCCTTTCTCTCTTTATCACTACTGTTATGTTGTATGATTCCAAACATGGAGTGTTTTTTATCTGATAAAGCGCACGCATAATGTATATCTACCTTCATTTAATGAAAATAATGATGCCTTTAAGTGTTCACTATGCTGCCAAGAATTGCCACAAAATATTGTTCTCTTCTTGCGTGATTTTGATAAACCAGTACTATCAATGAAAGCAAAGATTAACATGTCAATACCAGATATTTCAAAGTTAGATCTACTGCAGCTGAATGTAATCAACAACAACAATATTATGGACGAAATGAAAAATATTAGATCTTACTATGCAGGTATTCAGATTCATGCCAATGTAGTAGGCCTACATTCATTTAAGATACATGTGTACATACGAGAACTTTTCTCTCTGCGCGACGTTATAGTATTAATACAAACGATGGGTCTAACCAGTTAAGGTATTATTGTACCTAATGATGTTACAGCAGGGTACCATACTAGGACATGAGATGTCTTGTTTGTGCACGGGCTACTAGTACGAGTATAGATGGTACACAGGGTGTATGAGAGAGGTGACGGAGGCCAGCATCACTAGGACGGCTATATGTCAGGTGCTTCATGATTTCACTATGCTCTTTTAAAAGTCCCCATAGTCCTGGATCTCATCCTACTCAACCATAGCTAACAATCACTTTCGATTTACTAGTGTCTTCAGCATTCCACCTAGGCCGACAACTTCGGGACTGTCCTCTCTCGCTCGCTCCCTCTCTCCAGAAGACCACCACAACCACCGCCACCACCACACAATATCCCAAAGCACCAACAAGCCACCCTAGCCCCCTCCCCCCCCTCTCTCTCCCTGCACCACCACCACCACCACTACGACTACAACTACCACCATCATGAGCACATCACCATAATAAATGCACAGCTCCTTGTCCCACCTCGCTCTCCTCTATCCCAAAGACTACAACACGGGGAGGAGGTAGCGCGATTGCTGGAGGAGCAGGAGGAGCGAGGGAAGAAGGGAGATTTGTTGACGCAGTTATTGCTTTCCAGGCCAACACTGAGGGCGCCACTTACCAGCCCCACACACAGGACATCCCAGGCGCATGCGCCAGAGAAAAATCTTACGCATGCGGCCAAAGCAAGAAGCGCATTAGTCGAGAGCCTCGATGGCGGACCGGCGGAAACAGACAGCGGTGCGGGAGGAGCGTATGTGACGACCGTCGTCATGTGACGCTGACTCCGACCGCCACGGCCCGAACACCCTTTTGTAAACAACCCTTTTATTTAGTTTTGACTTCCTTTCTGTTTAATTTTTGAGAGCGAGGAGCGAAAGTCCACCAGATTTGATACAACAGCAGGATGAAGCTCCTACTACTTCTCGCTGTATGCCTACAGGTCAATGGGGCCTTGGTCATAGCATACAGCGAGCGGTTACCTATCGGTAAGTCCACACGGGGGAGACACTGTGCAGTGTCTACGCCTCCCCACCTACTTATGCTGTCTATCTCTTACCTCCCTCTCTCTCTCCACCATCTCCTCCCGCTTCTGCATCCTCCCTCCCGCCCCAACCCTCTCGCTCGAAGCACCCCCCACCCACACCCCCTCCTCCTCCTAGCTCTTTCTCCATCGAATTACATTGACACCTGTTACACTGCATTTTGTATTACTTGTTACCAATATAGCCACTGCATACCAATCGCCTTTACTCCTGGCAACGCATGTGTATGTGTATACTTAGTCTTCCTTTCGTTTTTCTCCATATTACCTAAGAAGGAAAACCGGTGGATTTGTCTGAAACAAAACGCTGCGGTATCAGCGAGCCCTTGGTTTGAATAATAATGAGACCGTAGTCGTTCGCTGCAATGGAATATGTTAAACAGGCTTATGTCTATAGCTTGAGGACTATCATGTCTTTATCTCTTATATGATATGTGTGTGATAAAAATGGAATTTTAATCCTTCCAATCATGGACTAGAACAAATCTATTTGTGTGTGTAAAACCAAACTGAACACTATATCAATAATATTTCAAATTATATCTTGCGTCAACCGTCCCAAGTTATTACCATTCAGCTTAATATTTCTGTTTTATATCCTATGCTACAGTAGCGAACAGTGCCAAAACCTAGCAACCGTAGGCTATATACAGTTAAATATGGCAAACTAATCCTATAATGGTGATGGGAATGAATTATTTAAGAATACAATAACGTTATGGAAATATGGAATGTAGTGGTGTTAAATTTCAATTCCATGAAACTAATCCATTATCCTTGTTCCCAATTCATTTCATACTCTGACATTGAAAAGGCCTTTTAAATTATGCGTCATATTGCATTATTTTCAGAATGATAAAAACAAAAACAAGTCATTCGAATTCAGACCCTTAATTCTAAAGTACACATGCAATACAGGACTAATTGTTTTAATCACTGTTTTTACGTTGGTGATGTATCACTCATTCACATGACAAGAATGATTTTCATCTATATATTTAATGTGTCTGTTTACGCTTGCCAAGGTTATTGGAAAAATAAATAAACAACGAGAAATGTTGCGCATTTTGAGATATAAGTCTACCGACTGGAAACGAAACCCCTGAACAAATGTGGGGTTTCTTTTTAGAAAGTATCTGTAATCAGTTTTTATCCCATTGACTATCTCGATATTTCTTAGATCATTTCTACATTGTAGCTCTGGGCTGTTTAATATCTAAATGGAGCATTACCATACAATTAAATTGAATCAGTCATTTTGGGAAAAAAATGCTGATAAGTAATACAAATACTGTATATCGAATAATATAACATAAGATTAAGCCCTGGTATTGCTTCTCATATTCTACTATAACCCGTCGGTATATATTGCGTGTGCCTTAAGCCTGATTAAGATATGCATTTCCGTATACTACTGACAACATGCTTACCGTAGACCTATAGGTAAAAAGGAAACCCGAGAAAACCCCCACCTCCATGTACTACTACCCCACAATTAAGTGGGCTGTATAGAAAGTGTTGACCTGGTGAGGAGAGCATCTTTGTGGTTCCCTCATAATGTATTCCCCTTTAACACCTACTCACAAGCAAAGCGTGGGAATGTAACCATGCAGGGGAAGGAAGAATCGAGGTGTATTACATGAATGAACGAGGAAGGTATATGTCGCAGCTCAAGTAGATTTCAAAAGAGCATGCCAATTTAAGTATATTAGTCGAAAAAGGAAAACCTTCCTTTGGTTTGCATACTGTATATGAATTCATACAATATCCTTCTGAAAAGATAATAATATACCAGTCATTAGGTCCAGGCTCGGCTCACTTTGCGTCGACATAATTCACAGTTCAGGAATACAACAATTCAATTCAATTAAAAAAATTCTTTATTGCTGATGTTATTACAAGTGGTTGGTCATCTCTGACGTGTTAGATCTTCCGGTGGAACTTCGAGTTGAGTTGCAAATAAACTAACTATTAGACTAAGTAATAACTAGTTTCAGTACATGTGAATGAAGGAATCATTAATCATAGTGAGAATATGATACATAATGGTTACGAGTGAAATAGTTAATACAGTTCATGACAACAAGTAGGTACAGCAGTGATCATAATACAGACATTCGTGCAGAAAATGTAAGTAAATAAGATAATATAGAACAAAACAAATGGACAGTTGTAGGGCAGGGAAAGGACGTCTTGCGCCTCAGAACGGTGTCAGTAGCTTTTCAGTAAATTTTTTGAAAGTTTTTATATCCTCTATTTTATGCGCAACTAATTCCAGGCCATTCACAATTGGCTCCTTAGTTTTTAAACATACATTTCCAGCCTTAGCTGTTATTATCATCAGTGCACGGACCAAAATAAGTGTTGAAAAAATATGTCCATTGCCCTGTTTTTCGTATAAAGTCGGCGATCGAAAATAATTATCTTTTACTCGGAGCTATCACAGCCATTCCACGTGAGCAAAGGGATTTGTCTCTTGGAAGATAAAATCTCTCCAAATAACCCACATCGATGCCTAAGGAGGTCAACCAGACTTAGACTGAGGGAAAGGTTTAAGGTTTAAAAGCAAAACTGCTCTGTAATGATTTTTACAGCAGCTGTAACAGTTGGGAAGGAAATGTCTCTTTGCTGGTGTGTTCCTAGCAGGTGCAAGGCCGTAGCGGTTATTTTTGTCATTGTTCAATAAAGAACCTAGCTACTAAATTCTATTTACTTCGATTTTCCCTTTGCTCTAATCTAGGTGCGATTTTCGACCATAGCTCGCAAGAAATGAGGGCAGCCTTCAGCTATGAAATCATGAACCATAACAGCGAAGGCACCTCCAATGTGAAATTAGATGCGAACTCTCAAAAAATTCAAGTGAATGACAGCTATTCGCTGAGTACGACAAGTAAGTATTTAACAGTCCTCCGTCGTAGTTTCATACTGCATTGTTCGGAAGAAATGCTTCGATACGATAATATTCACTGCACCTTTGTATTAAGAGAAAACATAATGTTGAGATATATATATTTCTAATTGTAGTTGGTATTAAACAATGCGGTTTTAGTCAGATGTCATTAATAACAAAGAATAACAGTTTTATACACTGATTTCACAATATACTATGATTTAAACACATATATATGCATCTACATAGCTAACACTTTATTAATCATGATACATTCCTATTTTCAGTCTGTTCGCAGATGGCTAACGGCATCGTCGCGTTGTTTGGCACCCATTCGGTGATCACCTTACCAACTCTCCGATCTTTCACCTCCACATTCCATATGCCTTTTGTTACACCCAGCTTGGCAGTAAACGTCAGCGGGCAAGAGCTGGGGTTTGAGCTCTACATGCGACCAATGTATGCAAAAGCTCTAATAAACGTAATGAAGCATTATCACTGGGAAAAAGTCCACTACATCTATAGCAGCGAAGAGGGTGAGTATAAATCCATGCAGTATCCACTCTTAGGTGCCAAACACGAGTAGGCAATATTGTTTAGAGTACCTCAGTTGTTGAGTGCTGGACGAGAGCGTTGTGCAAATGACCCTTACCCCTCCAAGGAGGCTATATATAGTCGAGGAAATCCAGAGGTAGCACCCGTTACTACATCCCCGAATAACATGTTTAACCATTTCAATGTGATTCTTTATTAAAACACTTTTGTCATATTTATATCGAGTATCAATAAGAACAAATATTCGCGATAGTCGGTTCCTTAAGAGCGCCCAAAACAACGAGTACCTACCGGAAGCAGCAAAGTCTGATCTGTGCTTATTGTATGTTATGTGGAATCTCCTTTTGTAAGGCCAGATAAACCTCACTTGAAAAAGAACTTCGAATGTAATGGTGGGTGATTTCCAATAAGAACTGTCAGGTCGGTTTGCCAAGTATGGACTGCCCGGACACTTCAGGAAATGATAAACCTGGCCCAAGATACCCAATTTGGAATTCTATACCACAGATCGTCACTCAATGCAACGCCGGCATGAATTCTTTTTAGAATGACAGTCGACTTAATAGAGCTAACTTGGACAGCTGTTTGGCCTGAGATATGTCTAGAAAGTATCCGCGCGAGAATTTGTGTTGTGTAGGTGTATGGTAACATCGGTGGCTGGTTAGTTTAGTAGAATATTTTCCGGCCGCTGTATTTGTTATATCGTTGTTGGTATCGTTGATCAAAGCTTTTAAAATTATGGTTTCGGCGACTGCAGAGCCGGGGGACCCGGCTAAACTTGGCCACTGGGAACGAGTTGACTCGGTGTTTTGCTTGGTCTGCAGGCGTCTTTATGGCAATGCCATAAAACCCCTGCAGATTTTAGACTTCAGGAGAAGAATCTATATTTCGTTACCTTTTTAATGGAATAATCGCGGAGTTTCTACATGGAATATGACAGCAATACATGCACGTGATAATCCTAGGCTAGTTGTTTGTTGTTAGTTGCAAAGACGGAAGTGTCTGACCGGAAGGAGCGTGCTCAATACACTATGAGAAGCCTTACGTATCATTTCCCATACATTTCAGTCATGTGGCCCAACTTTCACGGTCGGTCGATCGGCCGATATGCAGTCCCCATTCACGCTAGTGTTAACGTAATTTGAACGAAGATTGTCATTTACTTGTGTGCATTTCGGTTAAACTGACTTAACTCAAGTATAGCTTTGTTATTTTGCTGGCTATTGATGTGCCTGGATGGATACGTTTGTAGGAAAATGAGTGCGAGAAAGCTTTTGCAGACCCGGGGCCCCCTCTCTAATAATCGCTGTACATTTATGGCGTGGCGTTCGCAATGTTTAGGTGAATAGCATTTGCTTATTGAAATAAGCGTTTTGCCACCGTTCGTCGAGAAGTAGGCTTAACAGTGGCTTGCCTACAAGAGACAACGCCACAGCGCATTTAAAACCACCCAGTGGCGGAAATCGTGACTAGAATACAGGCGCTGCAAAATGGTCTTGCCACTTCAGTGCACCAGGTGGCGACACTGAATTAATTTCAAGTGATCCTGAGTGGGGCGGTTGGCGTTCCAAATGACAGCTCAAATTTGCAAGGGGTATCTCAACGCCAACCTTACTACTTGAAGCAAAGTGTCCATTTGGTGATTTTAGCTGTAGAAAGTTTCCACTGTTAGACATTCTGGAGGTGGAATATGTTACAGAATAAAAGTGTGAAATATACTCTTAATACTACTGACATATTTGCCTGCTCGATTTGAAGCGGTCTGTCTATCCCAAATAATATGGATATAAAGAAATTCAATCTAAAAGAAGAGAAATAAAACAGCCCCTCAGTGACAAAATTAGATTATTTCACCAATACTTCCAAAGTTTGAAATTGTACAGAGAAGCTTGGCAAACACACGTTTGCTCGTTGAAAAACAAAATGATTGTCCGGAGAAGTATTGTTGACCATTATTTAGATGCTATCCAAAATATTTGACGTCAGTTTTTATTCTATTTAGAGCTGTGGTTCATGTAAAACACTGGTGGTGGATTAAAAGTATGGAGTCACAATTTGTCTTAAGTGAATGCAGGAACCGCGCATGAAGTATGTCCAGACTGCTATTGCAATATTCATCTCGATAATCATTTTTACCATAGGACTTATCCGGTTACAACAACTATTTGATGCAATAAGCGCTGACGGCATACCGTTGGAGGTGAAAGTCTACCGGGTTTTGGACGCAGATGATGCATATAGAAAACTGTCTCATCTGGAGGCGATTTCAGATGAGGATAAAAGGGTTCTTCTTGATTTGCCTACATCAGAATGTGAAAAATTACTGGGACTTCAGGTACTTATCGTACTTTATTCATTTGCAAGTTATATGATATTATTTTAAAAATAAAATCGTATTTAGCCCAATAATATGCCCTATGACTTTATTATATTCAGTGTTAACACTTAATAAAGATCCAACACTGTGCATTTAACATTGGCTTTCATTAATACTCCCGGGTCTTATGATCAACAATGATATTTCAAATAATTCCATATATATATATATAGAAAGAGATGAAGACACATAATAATGACAGCTATGTCCAGCAGTTCAGAATACATGCGATTAAATTAAACTTGCAGGCAACTGATGCCAGACGGGTTAAACTTCATTACCTTCTCGCGGGACTGGTAAGTAATCTTCTAATTAATTTATTTATTTAAATGATTTTATTTAGCCAAAACATTATGTAATACCCAATATTCTCAGTTAAAGCTAATGAATAACAATACTAGTAATGATTTATAAATGGGCAAATGTCGACTAAAAGGTATACAACTAATGACATCACAGCTAAGTTGAACATTAAGTCACAATTAGAAATAGTAGGTAGACCGTGGAATGCCAAAGGGTGAGATCTGTGGCTTATTTATATGTGTCCAGATTCCCGCCAAAGTTGAAAAATCCTTTGTCCAGTGGTTGATCCATGTATGGTCACTGTTGCTATTTCCGTCTTGCCCTGGGGGTGTTTTCGAACCCCTTGGGCTGGGCTAGACTTGCAAAAGAAAAGAAAATTCTCCCAGGGTTGGAGATTTGAAATCTCACAATTAGAAATAGTTAAAAGAAATAATTATAAGAACAAGTGCAGAATGAATAGCATCGTCAGACTACATCACAGATAGACTTTTCGGGCGTCTACATACTATTATCATGACATTCCAAGAGAAACATTTATCAGTATGATGATTATAATATTCCATAATTCACCCATTCGGGTGCTCGTACCAAACTAGCAGGGCGTGAGAGATTCAAATACAGATCCAAACAAATCCAAATAGGCATGACAAATTAGTCAAACGAATGATACATTGGGAGAAATAAAAGAAATGGTGATTTTGACTAGGATTGTAAACTTTTCAGGTGATTGAAGGGACTACTACACCCTTACAAACATCCTTTTTATACTGTTGTTAGAACTGTGGCTCTCTTCACACACCATAGGTGCGAAGATACACATTGAGTGGACGTAAACAGTACCCATTTACGCCCACTGGGTGTGAATTGACCCCCAACACAAAATACGTCCGATTCAAATCGTTTCGATCATTTATGTCGGTCTAGGTGCGGTTAAAAGTCATGTAATCAATCATCCATCTGATTATACATTTTGACTGAATACATCAAAATGAAAACAAAATACGTCCGATTCAAATCAATCATTTATGCGGGTTAAAGGTCATGTTATCTATCATCTATCCATCCATATATCTATCCATCTACTGTAAACGTATTTATTTTCGCGCAGATATATTTTCGCACACTAAGTACTTTGAAACCTTTTCGCGCTGATTTATATTCGTGCAGCAAGGCAGCCTCATACCTTGTTGATGCAGTAATTATACCTTTCGTGCAGGATTTATTTTCATGCACAAAGGTGGGTGCGCGAAAATAGCGAAAATAAATACTGCGCGAACATTAATAGATTTACAGATAATTATATTCATTTTAACTGAATACCTCAGTCAAGACTCCTTTATATGCAACTAACCTTGAAATATTTTGCAGGGCATATCCGAATTAAAACTTGATGCTTACCAACATGGAGGCATCAACATGACTGGTTTTCAACTAGTCAATTTTCACGAGCAGAAGGTGCGCCAGTTCTTTAGTTCATGGCAGGAGCTTGACAAAGATACGTGGAAGGGTGCCGGCGATTCCAAGATAAGCGTGAGTTACAAAAAAAGTGTCAGTTTCAAAACCATGTTCATATCTCCTCTCTTCCTATGGTGTTATTTAGGAGTTAGGACTTGCCGATCGTACTGCATTGATGCCTGGAATGAATAAATGAAACGACCTAGGCACAACAGTTCGTTTCATTGGGAGTATTTTGTGGGATAAGAAGAATGAGCTTCCTTGACATTCTTTTTAGATTTTATACAGAAATTGAAAACACTTGCATCGGTAGTCTACCAGATGTCAATATTTTCTTTCGCCTTTGTTATATTAAATCTAACAAATTGAACTGTCAAGGCAGGGAACTCCTATAAAATCCTGATGACCTCTTCCAAAATTGAATATTAATTTGAAATAAAAGTTTAATAGTCATTACCATTACAGCTACCTTGATCTGCAAGGTGCTTTCAAGTATTCTTTACATAATCCTGACCTCGTCAAAATGTATCTTTAAGATACTTTTGAGGACCAATCATCAACTACGTCGGTAAAGACACATTTGCTTTTTCTGCGATAGAGATTAGAAACATTAATTTTGCAAAACTCACACATAAAGTCTGAGCATCTAGAGTTTTGTCATCTCATCTGGGTTCTGCCTGTCGAATTGATACATGAAAGATTGATATTTTACTCCTACGCCCAATTCAATTTAATAATTCTTCTATAAATATATTGGAAATAGATTTTTATCTTCTCAAATCAAATAAGTACGCTACGTATGGTTTTATTTCTGCTGTTTGGTGTACATAAAAAAGCGAGTATCAAACGCGATGGAAAAAAATCATTTTCATTATGTCTGAGAATTTAGAAGTTTCAGGAGACATGTACTCGCTTGTCTTAGCTGAAATATTCTATTCCAATTTCAACTTAGTTTTCTACACCCAATGTAAAATATAAGATGTGTTATATTTCTTACAATGGGCACATTATATATATTATATATTGTCCCAGCAACGAGATGATGCACATTTAAAGGAGAATGTTCTGTTGTACAAGTATGAGATTTGCATGCATATATGGGTAACCACATTGTCCTGTCCTGACTGGAGCACGGCTTGGGTACATATACTGCACCCATGTTTCTTTTATTATTCATGTATCCTGCGCGTGTGCGCCTGTTCAGCTGCGAACGTAAAATCCAAAATTCATCGAAAATTGATGCAAAACTGACGTAACCACTTCCTAAACCACTCTAATTTCAGGGGTCACCGCCACGCAAAATGAAGGTAGGAGTCCCCCACACCTGTGCATTATGTGTCCCCTATATACACCCAAATCCGATCTCCATCCCCTTCTCTACTAAAGGCTCATGATTTGTTCAAGTTATTTTCTATCATGGATTAAGTCTTAAGATATCTCTCTTTGAATTGATTTTGTTGGAGAAGTATTCACCCAGGGGATCCCAATGGTTGGCCTATCGTCCCGATGTTCATTTTGCTGTATCCCCATCCCGCGCCGCAGTTATGCCGCTAATGCTTTTCAGTTGTTCGATATTCAGTTAATGGGCTGCATGGTATTCCAATTGTCCTTACCCGGCGTTTCGCCCTTGGCTTTTGTCCATATATCATCATCTCGCTTCCATCTCGCATACAATCCATTATGTTAAGATGGATGAAATGAGAAATTTAGTAATGAAATTTCATCTCTAAAAATATGTAGTGTTTATATCGGTCCACGAATTAAAATTTAATGTCTGACTATTTCCTCTTGGTATTGAAAGAGGACAGAGGAAATTTAACTTTTGTCTGGTTTTCTTATTCAGGTGTATCCAACATACACATTATATTTGTCAAGGCATAATCCGGTGCAATAATATTTCCGATATTCCTGAACCCACAATCATTATTTGGTGGGTTTCTCTCCCTACTCTTTACGTAAACTACTCCACAAGGAAGCATGGTTGTAATAGACGATCTTCTAAATTCTGAAATCCGAAACGATTTTACCTTTTAACTCTGGGTTCTGATATTTCGTTTATGAGATTTTCTGTTTCATTCAATAGTCTCACGTCCTCGCCGTTTTACCGACGAATGACCCTGTCATTTTCGCCAACATTCCTTCAACCCTAAAATTTTGGACCCCCCATTAAACATATTGGCTTGTGCTGACTCGTTTTGACTACAATTAATGTGTCCACCACCATGCAGCTTTCTTAGAATAATTATCCCTTTTATTTTGAGATTATTTAAATGAATAACTCATAATAGAAATATTATTTCTATTGTTGTTTGACTTCCAACAAATAGATTTGAATGGGGGAGGGATACCATTTTAAAGCAGTTATTCTTAGTTTGGCGGGTGCGGAGCAATTTCATGTAAATATTCTGTGATTGCAATCACATCTGATCATTTGATAGATGATCAGTCAATAGTAATCCAGAGCACATACATAGATAAGGATTTCACGTATTAATTATACGTATATATACCAAGGCGTTAAAAGACAGGCCACACGTTTAATGTCATTTCATCTAAGTATGTGTTAATTAGTCTTGATTCCAGAGCCTGTTCGCCATCGAAATGTACTCTTTGTGGCTATTGATACAAATAAATGCCTAAAGGCGCGATCCTTTGATATTGAAAATGGCAGCCATGGTGAACTTTCTTGATCATCAGCGTCTAAAGTTTACATGGAAAATGAATAATTGCATGACCTTAAAATAGACCAATTTAGAAAATGACATCACATGCGTATGTCATGCGAGCAGGCTTTGAGATAGTTTAAAACACTCAGCACATTATGACTAATTTATATTTAGAAAAAGAAACCTCACGGCTACCCCAAGACGTTTCTATTTTGTTTGGGATGCATATTTCACGGGAATTATCCTTCTAATAGCTCTTCAAATATCTTATGTTGCTTCTGACAAAAAGATCGCATGCTAACACATTTTTACTTGGAATCAATATATTTATGCACACCTCACCTTTATACATTGGTTATCGCACCTTCCTTATCGTGTCTTGACTCCTATCTGTTGTTCTGTGGTCGTGCGTATGTGTGAACACAATAATACAAAATGTGTAATACAAATGAATTACTTTTGTCCAAGGCAAAGATATTATCTCTAGCTCCTCGAATGTAAATAATGCGTCATACGTGTGCTTTGGTTGCTTCTTACAGTACGAGGCGGCACTGGCCGTCGATGCGGTCCGTCTTATTTCCAAAGCCCTGTCCAAGATGTTGACATCAGATCCTCACGTCTTCCAAACTACGCTCCGACATGGCAAGTTTTACAATAATGGAACGGAAGGCATAGACTGTGATAGCGAGCCTGTCATCCCCTGGCGGCATGGATACGATATCATGAAAATCATGAGGGAGGTGAGCATTTTTTAAATTAGGTTTTCGCTACATTTAACAAGTAAAGTTTTAAACCGATCAACTCAGATTCTAGTCACTGCACGAAAACATGCAAACAGCTATGTAACTTGTGACATCACAAGGTTTTTTTTTATTACGTGTTCGCTACGTTAACAAGCAAAGTTTTAAACCGATCAACTCAAATTATATTCACTGCACGAAAGAATTGCACAGGGCAATGTAAATTGTGACACCACAAGGGTTAAGTAGTATTTATAAGCTGAGCTCTGGATCTTAAAATGATGGGAATACAAGTATAAGTGTTTTCCCCTTTGAATCTCGAAAATACTACTGTTTACCAATCAAAGGTCTTATTTTGTAATATGATGCTCGTGAAGATGCAGTCGTTGATGTACATTTCTTAGAGTATACCCTAAGTCGATCTCGGTCAATATTGCAGTCTGATTTTGAAGGACTGTCTGGCAGAATTGCATTCGATAGTCATGGACTTCGGCGTGACTACGAACTCGAAGTTCTGGAGGTTAACCTGAACCGAGGACTCGCCAAGGTCGGATTTATGAAACTTCTATAGATTACTATTTCCATACTATAGATTATTTCATGTAAACTTAAAGGGAAACACCGAATACAATATGGTTATATCCTAATAAATGATAACATTTGTAAGGACATCGTTAGGATAAATATTTTCCTCAGACAATTTTGATTTGATAGTTGAATGTAATGCATTTTTTTAACCTCGGCCTGATGAGAAATGTTTTCACAACTGCAGATCGGCAATTGGTCCCCAATGAAGGGACTTTCAATCCAGAATCCTTCCCTCGTTCGTTCAAAGGGAAATGAACCCATAAAAAACATTACAAGAATTGTAACATCGATCTTGGTGAGTAGAAAATGACTGCCCTGCATAAAATCCCCTTGTGCCATAGGAGTGGTCAACCTCTTTCCCGGTTGCCTTCTCCTATACGCCCAGCGATATTTATATAAATGTTATATGAATAAGGTGTCATGCTAATTTTCCTGCCGCTTCCTTGTAATTATTCTAGAAACATACATCTTTGTATGTATTACATTGGGTACTAGAGTCCAACCATAAATCCGGGACTTCTTTCAATCATTAATTTGGTTAGTAAACAGTTTGGAAGTTCGAAAGCGAAGTGGTTAGCGCGGGAAAAATACCAAGACATACGACTCAAATAATTAGGTAAACTTTGTAAAGTAGTTCTAAAATATTGCCTTTAATAGCCATATTGAATAATTAAATATTCTACATTTACCAGTGATATCCAAAGACGCCAAGTATATGCCGTCAAGCATTGGCATTGTGTTAGAATAGCTTTTAAAATTAGATAGAACGCTCGATTTCATGCGAATTTTCTTTTTTGTATTATTGCAAACATTAACGCACTTCTAACTCTCTCCATATTATTTATACATTACCTATCCGCCTTACCCAAGCAAAAAGAATGCTTCCTAATGATACACTATAATAGTAAAGTGACCCAAATTTGATCAGTCTGCTGGAAGAATAACACGTTTGCCTTGTAAAATATCAAATCAATTGAAACATTCTTATTGATATTCCAAAGCAAACAATTTGAAGCATTTTATTGTTTATCTCAAATTATACATTTTAGAAAAGCTTTACTAATTTACTGCATCACTGGAAAGGATCTCGTATCTTTCATTCGTCTTTTGGGTTGATAGGTCGTTAAAGCGATTCAAACTCTTGCGATCCTTGATCTGTTGTTCGAGTAGTGCAATGGGTGTGTGATCGCCCTACGTATTATCAACTTAGAAACGAAAGGATGTAAATACTAAGATAATATGTGTACATATGCATGAGATTCCAACACTAGAAACCGAGAAGAAATTAATGTCGGACTGTGTAAACAGCAGAATTCAAAGCGTCATTCCGATGTAATTAACTATTATTATTTATAAGATGTCAGTGTGAGAGTTTGGATCACTTTGAATGCGTTGCGTCAAATGTTCTTCTTCAGTCTTGATTCCTCTTTCTTGTCCGAGATTCCCAGCCAACCCTGATTATCCCAAATAAGTGCAATCCATTCCCAAGCTCTATTTCCCCAAAATGCTGTCATTTTGTGTGTGTCTGCGCTCTGCTTAGATCTATGGCGTTATAAATAATTATATATAAAGCCAACCTATGAGTTAACCCCAAGGAAACTATCGACGTATAGATTTAGATATTGGGTCTGGGCAAATATTTAGATTTCAAGCTATTTAGGAATTGTACGAAAGCTTAGGTTAATAATCACTAGCAAAATACTGCTAATTTCCTAACTGCAATTATCCTATGTCTTTGTTTCATTTCTAATTCATTTGACAATATCAAGTAAAACTTCACTTTTATTTTGTTACAAAATTAATAATACCATCACATCCTGGTAAATCTAGTATTCCATTCAGTTCCATGGCATTTACCCTCGCGTGCAAAGAAGCATAGGCATGCACATTTTGTAGAAGTGACATCCCAGTATATATATATATCGCCATGTATGTACATTTTCCCTAGCAAATTTTGCCCACTGCCATCACGTTCAGCATGGTATTTTGTGTGTGGTTTTATACTTGGACGGAACCGTTATTCTACGATTAGTTTGAAGAAAGAATGGTGAATTGAAAAAATCCTAAGACTACTCGCTCGTGATGATAATTTTCAAAACTTTGTTTTACACAAGGGATTTGAGATGTTTTGCCATGGATACGATTTTCAATGTTTGTGCCATAGTTTGCTCTTGTTCTCACCCTTGTCAGACCGAGCCGTATTTAACAATGCGGCAAGCATCGTCAAATGGCCAGCCCCTGCACGGTAACGATATGTACGAAGGTTATTGTGCAGACTTAGCAAAGAAGATAGCGGACATAGTCGGTTACGACTACTTGATTGTCCCCGTTAAAGACGGGAAATACGGATCTAAGGACGAAAATGGAACGTGGAACGGGATGGTTGGCGAACTGGTCCGTAACGTAAGTGTCATGTGTCCAGTAGAAGATCATGTCAATATCTAGAAGTATACTTCTTTGCTCGTGCTGTATCCAGTAGCTGACAAGCTTGGATCCCCCACAGACCTTAGTCGTGTCATGGTTACTTCTGTATGTAGGTGTTAGTCTTCCTGAATGTCTTCAGCGGTGTCCAGGTGGTATAGCATTGAACTGCATACATGTTCTGTAGAATATAAGTATGCTCCTGATCCTAGTAATAGCCTTCGTGTTAGACTCTTAAAGTGCAGATGTTCATTTTTCTCCATGCAAGCGACAGGGAAGTTTGGCATTTGAGGAGGAATGAACAAGCAGAGATGAGCTAGACTGCATTGCCAATGGTTTATTTGCGATATTCTTGAGGATATGAGAAGACCTTGGTGGAGATTTACATAAACACTCTGAATCCCACTGTCCCTCTCTTCTCCCTACAAATGGCTTCCTCAGCCCCGCTTCGCGTCTGGAATCTTTCTCTGCTTCCTATGCTGCGCAATATGTTTTATACATACTCTGCATTGAGCCTATGTGTGGCCTTAAAACTCAATGAAATAAGCCCTAAAGTAAGTTAAATTGATTGTTTTCTCTTGAAAGAATTATGTTTACCAATGACTTCAACAAGCTCAAAACTTACGTTCGAAAAGGGAAATAATTGCTTTTGCATAACCACCAAATAGAACATGACTTTTGATGCCACACACAGGCAATGACATACAATACATGATTTGTGGCGCCAACTAGAAAGTAGAAACTAAAGCAGCATGCATGCGAAACCCACGTTTACAGACGAACCCGTACCTCATGAAGAGGTCAGCTTCTGATGGCATACCGCTGATCGGTAATGACCGATTCGAAGGCTATTGCGTTGACTTAGCGAAGAAAATGGCCGAAATCATCGGTTTCTCTTACATAATCAGACCAGTCCTAGATGAAAAGTATGGAGGCATGACGGATAATGGATCATGGGATGGCATGATAGGTGAATTAATACGTGAGGTAGGCATGGCCAAAAGTGGATAAGTGGTTTCTAAAAGACGATGACTTTAAAATATCTTGATGACTCTTACTAGACAAGACTTTCTCTCTCAGAATAAGGATGTAGTAAACATAATATTGATAAGTACAGTCGATATGTAAATCTTATGTATATGTCATGTATGTAGTTGTGTTGTAGATTTAGGCCACCGTTATATATGTAGGAAATCCTCTCATAAATGCATGATAATTAGGTCGGACCTTTTCGTTAGTTTCATCGTATCATGTATGTTGATGTTGAACCCATATGGACAATGTGAATATTGCCGTGACTTCAACCCCAGGGGCTGAATAATCTTAAGAAAACATGTATCTAGTTCAACGCTTATTGGCCTTTGAAAAAGGGCAAGAGGCTACAACCATTCTAGAATTCAGTTAGTTTAACTGTCGGGTTTTCAAGAAACAATTCCTACTCGGTACCTCATTTTACTAGGACTTTTTAAAATATTTTAATGTAAAACAGATCAAGATCAGTAGGAGTTTTAACAATTGACACATGCATTTCATATACCTATCGAATACAATATCATAACTTTCTTATAATAATGTATAACACTTATGGATAAAAACTGTGTATCCAATTTGACGTCTCAAGTTTCTACTTACTCTGGAATACATACAGCCTTATCCATTCCTATTTAAAACAGGATGCAGCTCTAGCAATAGCACCATTGACAATAACGTCGGTCCGCGAAAGAGTTATAGATTTCTCGAAACCCTTCATGAGCCTCGGTATAAGTATTATGATAAAAAAGCCTACAAAAGAAAAACCGGGTGTCTTCTCGTTTATGTACCCGTTGTCCTACGAGATCTGGATGTGCGTCATCTTTGCCTACATCGGAGTCAGTGTGGTCTTGTTCTTGGTAAGTACTTACTTTTTTTCCACACTCGAAAAGCGACTGATACACTTTCTATTCATAAGTATTTATATATATTATGTGATTATTCCCTACAGGTGGATGTATCATTTTAATATCAGCAATTAATTTTGAGTCAGATCCCAATACCAAATATCGGTTAAGAAGTTGTATGAATCCTATAATGCCCATTATGAAGGATATATATTTCAGGTGACATTAATTTTAATGACACGATTTTTAATATATTTTAGTGACATAACTGCACATATGTAGGATATTTTAATGCACATTGTATTGGATATCTAGGTTGTGTACTCTTACAACTTACAAACCATATAAATATGTATAGAATATATCCAGTTTGTTTTTTGATGTACCCATGAATCATACTTCCTGATATTCTATTTGTACTGTTGGAGTGTCTTGTCTTTTGCCTTATTTTTATCTATGTTTCTATAACGTCTCACAATATGGGGGTGCACTTAGATCCCGATGAAAAAAATCCAATACTGATCCAATCTTCCTAAACAGGAGTATGAGACTTTAAGCCTGCTTTAATTCAATGTGTCTTAGAATATAAAGTAAAGCCGAGCTACTACAATATTCGGTGCTTTGAGGCGACCAGGTGCAATTTTGCGATCCACATATATATATAATATATATCACTTTCTTAGATTTTTTAGAAGATAAGAACATCGTTTACATTTTTGAAACCACGAACAATAGCTACCATTCCCCATTCATATGGATATACAACCAATCAGAGGTTCAATCTCACCCTATTTCCTCATTTTTAGCCTGTCAGTTCATACTTTCTCTTATCATCTGCATGAATTTCTTGATTGCTCATTTCCCGTTGTATAATTTTTTCCATCACTACTTTTTGATTCGTACCGATTTGCTAATGTTTGCCTGATTGGTCCTTGTGGAAATGGGACAGCAATATATATATTATAAATATATATATGATTATATATAGTTTGAATTCTTTACTTTTCCATGGGTGCACTTTTAGAGAACCTTCTTAATTCTTATAAATAAAAGATGTCATTGAGCAATTAAATAATCATGGAACTTTGATTCTGTGAACCACTCACATTCTCTGGTCGTGACAGTCACCTCTTTACTTCTGCTATCCTTGCCATGGTCTATTCCTATGCGGCGCGTGGAAATCCACTATTAGGCAGAAGGAAAAATAGGGGTAATACTTCTCTTCCTTACAATACCACCTAATCCTCAACTTTCCTCCCATACCCTAAACCTATATAACAGTGAAGAAAGAATATTGTCCACCATTTCATATCATGACTATCTATTTCCATGTGATTGATTGAATCACTTTGAATATAGTCGTACCAGGTCATTTTACTTTCACGCTTTGATCATCAATTTCATTTTCTTTTCGATCATAAGATTTTACGGTCTTAACATTTTGGTTTTGGATTGTGTCGACAGTATTCTTTCCTCCATTGCTTATTTATCACATAAGACTACATATACGTATCCCAAAATGTCTAGACACTTGAGATATAAAGTTGTCCCTTTAAAAAAGAAAATACGGATAACGTTTTGGATTTATTTTGTAGTAATTTAGTAGTTTTGAAATATACTTCTTGTCCTAGACTTTTGTTTTGCAATATGTTACGTGGCAATATCTAGAATCAAATGCAAATTATCTGTCCACTTTGGAACTTAGAATCAACATTTTAGCTAGAAACATTTTGAATGTTTGAATCGAATTTCTTTAAAGAATTTATAAATAGAAACTCCTGAGATAAAGAAAAAATGCTGAACATAGGTGGAGAGATAACCCTGAGATATAAGGAGAAAAATAACTATAAATGTAGTCTGACATTTGGCTCATTTACTTTATATGATGCTCAGGATCAAATTGCAAAGGTATCGTATAGGTGTGAAGCACAGGTATGTACCCTCCTGAGCGCATCTTCAGGCCTAAAGTTAGCAAGTTTTTTTAAAAAGAGATTTCCCCCCCTGAATTGACATCACCTGCTCCAATATATTTCATTCACTCCCCTGCAAAATTTGAAATAGAGACTGCCCTGGCACAAAAGGAAAATGAACAACTTTGAGTTTCCCGTGTGGGTTGTTTTAAAGAAGCATTTCCATTTAAGTCCTTCCCTATATTATATATAGCAGACTCCATATCATAAATTTCATTAAGGAGCGCCTCAAGACTCACTGTACAAAACTCTTTCCCTCACATTCATGTACATATACCGGCGTTGAATATTTAGAAACAAAATATACGATACGCCAGAGTGGATGCACATTCTTCTTTCAAACAACTGGCACCTTATCAGATATATATTCCCTCAATCGTTCGTAACTGGGTTGCATTGTATAATCTACAGTGATACGTTATTGCATGGGACCTCTGGTTATGTATCATCCCCTAATTTAATTAGGTCACTAAATATCATAGAGAGGTCAGGCTAGACTAGATTTATAATTGGAATATTAATTACGTAAAAGACTAATGACGGACGGTTACTATGTTTATTATTGGTTGGAATTTTGAATTTCATAATAATAGAATATATCCAAGTAGGCATAAATTAAAATTACAAGCATGATGGTGATGATTTCTTTAGTATAGAGCTTTACTAATACACTAATCCTAAATTATATTGGTTGCCACTCATTGATACTAACTAGATTCGGATTTAATATATTTGATTACTTCTAGTAATGCAGACAGTTCCTTAAAAGAAATAGCTGCTTGTAAAATCTCTCTTGCGGTCATTTACTGTCTCACAATTGGTGTGTTGTCACCTAGACGCATTTGCTTTCCATTTGGCCAACTGATGTGATAATGCTTCTATCTATGTATATAATATATATCTACCTGTTCGCAAAACACCTTTGCTACTCTGAACATTCTTCTGTAATCTTTATGGAAAACAAATTTTATATATATATTATATACTCGCCGTCACACCTGATGCGGTTCTTGGTTCAGGTTGGCAGTTTGTGGTCTCCTATTTTAAACGCTCCTGAGCTTATCATATACCCCCACTTGATCGCAGTAGTTGTATAATTTCCATCTATCACATATATTGCACCTTGTCCACAAATTATCTAGCCTATTCCATTGGTGCCAGAAAGCATCAAGTATAGTGTTGGTTGCACACGCATATTGTGAGACGACAAAAGCGCAAGGGTGGCGGTTTGCTAGCGCGCATGTGCAATAAATTTCTATTTGACAGCGACATCTAATTTGCATTTTCCTCTTGTGGTACTCAAGTACAACTTTCAGAAGGCCAAAGTACCCCTAAAACTTCAGTATTCATTAACTCTCCTCGTTCGGATACTCCTCGAATCTTTCTCTTTAAAGACTTTGTCTTGATCTTTTTGTGATGTCTTAATTATATGTCAGGATCGTGACTGATGAGATCTTGGCGCACTTTCGTACGTGGCCATTGAACCTTCTGTTCTTTTGTAGGTTAGTCGATTCAGTCCATTTGAATGGCACATTGAGGACAACAGTGACGGTCCAACAGTAACAAATAATTTCACCATATTCAACTCTCTGTGGTTTTCACTGGGAGCATTTATGCAACAGGGGTGTGACATTGAACCTAGGTTAGTATACCTGCTGCGTCCTTTATTCTTAGAACATTAATTATGGGCATGGGTAGGTATGAGGATTCCTTAAAGTAAAGCGCATAGCTGGGCATATTCTCATTTCAGACATTTATGGAGGAAAGCAAAGATATGTTACAATAGTTAATAAACCGGGTTTATAGAAACTGGCTTATGAGTGCAAAATCCTTTACCTGGGACCCCAACGACAATCGTCTCCATGGCAACAAGGCTGCACATGTATGGCAGCACCGATGCAGATGAAAGAGGCTATTCAATTATTTCATTGATTCTGCTCATGGCCTTCCACATGGCCAGAGGTTTTTTTTAAGTGGGGCTGAACCAAGACTGACACAAAAATATATATAAGAAGAAATAAGAAAGCTACAAGTACCGGTAATATTTTTCAACAAATGACTAGTTTTTGTATTAAAACACTCTAGGCAAGAGGGCACATGTTCATTTAAGAAGGGTGTTCACTTGAAAATAATTGCGTGTGTTGAAATCATTTGGTGGAAATTGATAAGGGAAGATTGTCTCTGAAATATCAATTGAAATATTTAGTACACACTCGTAGAACAACATTGCTGCAACCTAGTTAACTTTATATAGAGCCGTTTCCTGGTACATCTTGAAGCTGCCCAGAGACTTTCTACTTTCTGTTCCGTTCTTTTCATACCCATCTGAAAGGCATTTGAAATAACAGCCAACATTTATATTTCGATGGCCCGCTGAAATCCTTTGCTTTGGTGGTTTCACATAATGTCGCCCACCGGTATTCGTTTACCCTCATTCAGCTTCAAAACGTATACTAAGATATAACACCAGCAAAATATTGGTAACTTCAGTCCTATAAAAATAGCTGAGAATGCAGCTTTAAATACCAGATGGGGTCATTTAATTTCTACTGTGTTGCAATTAAAGCTGCATTCTCAGCTAATATTACAAACACAATCTCACCAAATTTACTCATATTCTGACTTAAAGGACTGAATTCATTAATATTTTGCTGCTGTTTTATGTTTATACTAGAACTTGAATTTGAATCGGCTGGGCAGAAACTGCCGCCAGTGAGCGATAATAAGGGGAGTCATCACAGGAAAGCAGCTCAGTGTGTCACAGAAATATAAATGTGCACTTTCATGAATCCCTGTAGGAAGAAAACGGACAAAATCCTCCAAAAGTTTGGTCAAAAGACTTTTAGATGGGTTCGGAAAGTACGGAACGAAAAGTAGAAAATCTTTAGTTTTTGACCAATATTAACTGAGAGTGCAGCTTTAAGACTCGTTATATAAACAATCACTGTACTGTTGTTGTAAGGGATTGTTGATTTTCTTTAGATCTATGTCTGGACGCGTCGTTGGAAGCGTGTGGTGGTTCTTCACCTTGATCATCATTTCATCCTATACAGCCAATCTGGCTGCCTTTCTAACAGTCGAAAGAATGCAGTCACCTATTGAATCAGCAGACGACTTAGCGAAACAGGTACATCCCGGAAAATCCCCATTTTATCTCTAGCATTCATTGTGATGAATTGGATTTTGTTATCACGATGAATAATATCTATGGGGAATCTAACAGAAATACATGTTATGTTCTCTCGTATGATATTTATATTTTATGAGCCTGGCCTCGAGCGTGTTGTTCTGTTGCCAGTTTGTGATTTACTTACAAATGGAAATTGGATTTTTTCCCCCTCAGACCGATTTACTTACAAATGGAAATTGGATTTTTTTCCCCACAGACCGAGATAAAGTATGGCACATTAGAGGGAGGTTCGACCATGGGATTTTTCAGGGGGTCGACCATCCCTGTCTATGAGCGGATGTGGGCCTTCATGAGCTCGGCAGAACCTAGTGTCTTCGTAACTTCAAACGAGGAAGGGGTTAAAAGGGTGCGCGAATCAAATGGCAGGTACGTCAATAGTTTTCTATAGAAAGGTATAATTATATGTCAGCCACTTCACCAGGATTTGGGTGAGATTAATCTCATGGTTAATTTCCTCACACTATTAAAGGACTAATGACCGACATTGAGAGCCTGCTGGTGCACTGTTTGGTGCATATATAATCACGAGACGAAGCCTATGTACTATGGACAAACTGTGCAAATGGAGGTTATTAATCCTTTTAGTCTCTGCCTATTAAGGAAGTTTAGCTCAAGGATTGTTCATGGCAGTGACTACAGTATCATCATCTGCCAAAGATCCTTTACTAATTCTTTTGATTTGAAATTTAAAGGAAATTACAAATAACACATTTAGTAGGAATTCGTGATTTAGGACAGGAAGATATTGATTTGATTATACTTTTTAGCAATTAAATGAAAGCGAACTATTTTCCAGGTACGCTTTCCTGACCGAATCAACCACAAATGATTACATCAATCAAAGAAAGCCGTGTGATACTATGAAAGTCGGGAGCAATCTCGACTCGAAAGGTTACGGCATTGGTACACCACTCGGCTCTGATCTCAGGTATGTAGTTACCTTTATGTTTAAATTAATACCAACGTATTAAATAATCAGACAGTTTTTCTCTTTCCAAAAAGCAATCAATTTATACATCTGCATTACTAATCATTGTATTAGTGTTCCTGTCCTCCTTTGACTTACATTATATATCGAGGTTAGATATGAGGATTCGCGAATTAAAAGGAAATCGAATATATATATATAAATTGACATTGTGATATATACGACAGGACGAAACTATAATTAAGATGGATAATTTGATAGACCATTAAACGACAACATCTGAGTTGGTAAGTGTGAAACATTTCAGAATAGCTGCCTTTATTTCATTATACCCATAACTTCACAAGTATGTGTTATTTAACTGCAGAGACCGAGTGACTCTGGCAGTACTCGAGCTCCGTGAAAACGGGGAACTGCAAAAGCTCGAGACTAAATGGTGGTACGACAAAGGAGAATGTGGGAAAGAAAGTTCCGGAAAGAAGGTTCGAGTAAGTAGGCCCATATATATATCATATACTCCTTTTATACCAAAACATCCACCGATTCATCTAAGATAAAGAGATAGTTGTAATAATTGTATGATTATAATAACTTTTCTTCATCTGTAGGCTTTGAGAGAAATAGATAATATACATAATTTATGCACACTTTTTATATGTTCGCTGTTAGGACTTTCTATCACAACAGAGCGTTGGGTTTTGCTAAATAAAACCTGCTACAGTGTTGAAAGATATAATTTACATTTGACCATGCAAGACTTGCTGTTTATATTTTGTTTCCTTTTTGCTCAACAGAAAGATACAGCAAGCGCTCTCAAGTTAACCAACGTAGCCGGCATCTTCTACATTCTTGTCGGTGGCTTGGTACTTGCTCTTCTCATGGCAGTCATAGAGTTCCTTTATAAATCAAAGGTCGAAGCAAGGAGGCGCAAGGTAAGTTGCTGGATAACAATTGCATGTAGTTCCTATATATCTAACGCTGTCACACAAGCCCTTCCCCTGATGATAATCTAACTACCTTAAAAGGGTTAAGTCATCTCGAAATCCTCACCATCGCGACACACCTAGCTGTAATTGAACGGTAGAAATAAGCGCCACTGCGCCCGTCAACCGAAGAGCACAAGGACTTTGCTATTCTCTTTGCAATATCTTCGTGTTGTACGGGGCGGTGTTAACATTTTCAACGTTTTATGTCATTTCACCATTTCTTTAATATAAGTTCTCGAATTATCTCCATTGTAGTCATTCTCACAGAATGACTGCATTAACTGAGGTCAGCGTATCAAATGTAGGTTCAGAGGCTTACATATATATAATATGCACATGTATTATATATAGAAAGCAACATTGTGCCATGTGGTCACCATTCGAAATCTATTTCCAGACTCAAGGGAAGAGAACTTAACTTTAAACAGTCGTTTTGATATATTTCTGCCTAAAGGTGGCGTTTGGGCATATGTTATTCAGGGCGTCATTTAAGTTAAGGGTGTTTTGACATAAAATATGCGATAATACACCTGAAAGCACAAAGCACCGTGGGCCTAAATCGCAGCACCTGGTTTTTATTTTTCCTATCCCCTTCCTTTTTACATACAAACAAACGTATTGACAGTGGAGATATTCCAATAGCATAATATGCACGTGTATATATGAAGGTGGCTCACACAAAATGTCTGTGATGGAACATCATCGTATAAATGTTCATTTAACAGGCGTACATCCCTGCATACACGTGGAAGTAAACTTCCATTAAAGCAGGATAAGGGCATTGGTTACTCGTCATGTGATACTTTATATAAATGGTGAATCATGTAGACATGCCCACAGCCATTACTGCTTTGAAAGATCCTGAGACGATACCCTCCTTAGACAGACAGAGACTAAACATATTAATATCGTCCATTATAGACTTTCTGGTGCATCAAACAGTGCGCTAGCAGCGTCACATCACTGCAGGAAATTGACCCTGCCAGCAGGTCAATTGTGCCAAACTAGATTTGCAGCTGGACTGTCCTTAATACTTTAACAACTTTATTGTTAACCTTAGTACTCGGATATTGTATTTTCAAGTATAATCTGGTTTTGGTTTTAGTAGAGGCGATGTACTAAACCATCTATGATGGATATTGCGTTTTTATTTAAATATTGTATTTAAATATTGGTCTTCAATTCAATGATACATTTTTATCAAGGACTCATTGCAAAGATAGAATTTGAGAAATTGGGCTTTTTAAACTTGCAAATGTGCCAGGGGCGGAAATGTACTAGATTGCGTCACTCAAAATATCAAAGCCGTCCCTTAGCAGCACTTTGACCAATTACATACATAATTTAACTCTATTTTCTACATGCTACTGATATCCTGTGCACTCACAGAACTGAGGGATACACACAGAGGTGTCACGTTTAATGCGGTTTGCTAAATAATAGTTGACATCGGCAATTACACGAAAAGACAAGTGATACACAAATTCAATTGGGCGGTCTTTTATGACCATTTAGCTCGCGTGAGTTTGCATGCTTTCCCAAGGAACGATGTAATAAAAAAATATTAGAGTAGCAGATGTAAAAAGGGATATACATTTATCGCCAGATGTGATTGATCTGTTTTCAAGTAAATCAGAAACAAAGTCCTCGGAATTCTGACTAGATATTTAAGATATGACTGGAAATGTTCAGCAAACACTTAACTGACCATATATGTCTATTTTCTTTAGTCAGAGGTTTCTGGAACATACTAACATCATTTTCTGCGAAGCATGTCACAGCTCACGTTCTTCACCATATACATCCAATTATTTCGGATTAGGAAAACGAATGTCTTACAACCCCTCTTCTCTGTCACACTCCATCCCTGTAATGATAAATAAGTCAGGGAACAGGTCCTTCCACTATTAGAGCATGCACCTTTCAGGTCTTGAGACACCATTTCATGATTTATTCCAGACGTCTTTCAGCAACGCGGTCAAGTCTAAGGCGCGGCTTTCCATCAAAGGCAAACCGGACACTGGCCAACCGCCCGCGGTAGGATCCCCAGACCTTGCCGCCAATATGTCCATGTCGACGGTATATATAGTCTTTATAACAAGCCAGATGGCAAGCACACAAGCAAGCTTGACAAATCACTCTATCTATCATACAAAGAAAACAATATCGAATTTTCTACGCTCTCAAATTATTTATCTAATAGAAATAACACATTTACAACCTTTGCAGTTTTATTGCCAGAGCGATTTCAGTTTCAGGAGAAAACAATTATTTGACAATAAATTTCCCCGGCCGAGTCAGAATACACAGTTTCTTGACAATTTAAACTACAGCTTATGTATCTAAAGACAATTTTGGTTTAAGATTTTGAATTTCATTAATTCATTACTTAAAACAAGCCTGCTTGAAAAAGCTCCTGGCTTGGTTCGCCCCCTCACCACCCTCGCGACCCTTCCCCGACACCCATCCTATTCCTTACCCATCCTTTCATCTGTATCCCATCTCTCTCAGTCGAAGTACCTTACAATAATATATCTATTTAATAATGACCAAATTTAGCTTATGTTCCTCTGAACAAACGTATTTTTTTTTATTATTCTGGATATAGTTGCATACAATACATCTTTGTAATTCAAGTTATATACCTAAATTAACAGCTTACATTCATTGTCACATTTAATCGTCTGAGAATTCTTCCTAATATCCAAGATTTTGCAGCAGTATTTACCAGTAATTCATAGTCTATCGCTTCTTACCAACCCAATAATTTGGGAAGTGGAAAATAATAAATACGTAGAAGGGTATGTTTAAAAATTGGCAGCTGGAATTTACCTCCGAATGTTTCATACTTACTAGAAGATTACTTATTTGCATTCCTCCAGTAGAGTTTCAAGTGGATAGATTCAAAGACCATTAGGCTTTCCTAGTTACAATATAGGGAACATATAGAATTTAATACTTGCGTAGTTAGGGCGTTTACGTATGATATGCCTCATTTTACCGGTATCCCACTTTTGACATGGATCTGCAAAGTCGATTTTATAAAAATAGACCTTTTTATGAACTGCATGTTGATTCCCAGTCCTTTAATGTGCATATGGCTTAGTGAGTGAGTGTGGTTAATGAGTGTACCCCATGGAAACAACCCCTAGTCTTTGATGAACGATTTTATGTGCAATACCGTCGAATACCTTTTACATGGCTTTTTCTTGGACAAGTTGTTTATCTGATCAAACTTCATGGTCAGCATTATTTTTTTTATTGCCTTTTCAGCACTTGAGTGTAATAGCAGACTGCACATATTATATTATTCCTTACATTTTATTGTTGAATTTTGATGTTCTCATATAATGCCAATTAAGTTCCAGAAAACCCATTGACAGGACGATATTTTCATTTCCAAGATATTGAATTTTCATGGATATTATTGCGTGTCATTTATCCTTTACAGCATGCTTTTTAAAAACAATTTTGAGAGGTTTTATCATAAGATTTTACTAATCATAAATCTAACATATTCTTTGACAACGCCAATCTCCTACTCTTGCTATTTTAACTACTCTCGCCCTGCACGATTTACACTTTAAAATTTTCCATCCACCATTTTTAACCTTTTAAGAGCAGAGGCTTTCTTTCATAATCTTTCATAATAATTAAGTTGATAGGAGGGTGTGGATGCAATAAGTTATCGGACTGCTTGGATTGTTTGCAGTTAAGGCATGTGTCTCAATGCACCCCTCTCATCTATTGCAGTATACCTACGCCCCAGCTGCGCAGCTTATCAGTTTGGACGGATATGCCGACGGCAACACGCACACACAAGTCTGAGAACATCATCGACAAAAGCAACATCTACCAAAGTCGCAAAATGCCTGTCAAAGATCCTAAGCAAAGAGCCGTAAACAAAGGAAAACCAATTCATGCCATGGCCAAATTTGACGAGCTTCTCCTACATTGTGTCATGTGACAGGTCCATGTCATGTGATCCACGACATATGGGTCATGTGGGTGCGACGAAGCTGTCCATACACATTCCTGGCTTGGTCCACCTGTCAGAGTTTCATTACTACTATCACCAGTACTATACTACCACTATCACTTAAGCGTGTACTACTGTGCGAGTATTTGCGCCTCTACAACCCAACCGATACACCCTGCGATAGACGGATATATATCGCATCATATGCTTAACTCTATTCCCAAGGCTAAAATATCGGTGGTCTATTGGTGGCACGCGAGGCAAATCGGTGCCAGTGCTCCCTAGTGTCCTGCTTAGGTTGAATTCCGTGCAGCTTTTGTCAGTTTCTTGTTGGTGGATCCGCCATGTACTTGGCGTGAGTATAAGAGCACCTTCAGTGGTGACTTTACCCCTTCAATGAAGAGATATAACTCATGGTTTACGCAATGCAGGCGCAGGGTGAGCGCAACTGGTGGATCACGAGCGTAAGGGTTGAATATATAGTTGAATCTCTCTTATATAAGCCTACTAATAACTTGTCTTTATGCATCTTGTTCACTCCTTTGTATGGTTGCCTTTTTGGGAACGTTTCATCTCTGATTTACCCTGTCTTCATAAAAAAAAAGGCTCGTTGCACTAACTGAAAGATTTTCCGCGGCGGTTGATTGATACGTACATGTATATCTATTACAAGCGTTCTCATTTCAGGGTTTTCCAGACTTGCATCGGAGAAGACAAAATGAATAATTTCTGTTCATAAGTGCCGCCGATACAATAGAAATTTCATCCAATTCATAAGTAATGGTGATTTCATGAAATCAGTCGCGGGACTGACTTTACACGTATACATATAGTCATACACTATGAAAGTATTGTGTTGGTGTGACGAAATTCACGTTTGATGTAAAATCTGGAAATCTGGTGCAGAATGTATTCAGGAAAATATCAGGATATTTAAACTTCGTCAACAGTGTATCTAACTCGAATTGAGATTTGTGGACTAAAATGAGTATAATTATTGTAAAGATTGTGCACTGAGATGTAAAAATACCAAGAGCAAGGGTGATCTGTTTTGATGATTATTTATTAGCTTCTCTCCTACACCGTAATGATTATGGATTCAGAGCATGTTAAAGACACTGTTAGTTGTCTAGCTATGTTTAGTATGTACTAATAGACTTAATGTGTGTACAGTGAGTATTGGCAACGATACAACTAGAATTACTGGCCATCGGCATACACATCCCAACTGACTCACTACGCTCTCCAAACTAGTAGTTCTAAGCCACGAACAAAACACAAACAAATGAATTCCAAAACATAAAATATGTTGGAAAATACATTGAAAATGATTGGTTATTAAATGGAAAAATATGGAAGAGGAATGTATAAATAATCATTGCCTATTTGCGTCGGCGGTTGGCGGACACTAAAGATGACCCTATCCCGGCATCTACAACTGTCCCAGCCGTTACGCGCGTTCTTCTCAAGTCTTCGAATGTTATATACATGTATTATTCGGCCCACCCTTCCATTGTATCAAATTCCTATTGGCATGATATTTCCCCCATAAACCCCTGTATTTAGAGTTTGTAGATGTCATGCAACATATCGATTGAAGCTTTGTATAACAGTATACGAAATCTTGAATTCTCTCCACCGTTTCGTTGATGGAAATTTGTTATAATCACGTGTAGATATCTAAAAATTGAAGAGACTTCAGGTGTCACATTTGATTCTGTACATTTCAACTATTGAGGAACTTTCTAGTATCCATGTCATTGTCTCTTACTTATGTCGATTTCTAATCGTTCTGAAATTTGTTTGTATATTGGATTTGTAAATAAAGTTACACTTCGTTTTGTCTAGTAATGAATGTGTCATGTTTTTAATTTCGAAAACATTTTGGTATAACTGCAATTATATTATGGTTATTAAGTTGACACTTGTATAAGAGATTAAACACCATCTGATGATAACCTTAATTCGTTACGTACTCTTGTGCTCTAATGAGTAGAAGGCCTGAGAAATTGCACCTAGCTAGGTTTCCTCTGTTTTTTAATACATAACTCTCCCTCAAATATAACAATATCATACTTATTTTCCCTTAGATACGATAAGACTATGTTTGTTTTCCTCATTCGTCTATCAATTTTCACAATGTAAATGGCAGATAAGAGAAATTGGTCCGTTGCATAGCTTACTTATAAGCAACGGGCCCAAATTGTTGACTAGAAATGAAAAAGGTTTGAGATGAACAACCACGGAGGTTTTTTATCACCAGCTTAGAAATATTTCATTTTTTTAACATTTTTTTACCAGGACTAGGTCACCGCAATGGTGGTCTTCCTCTAATACCTGGGGGGAGGAGGTGAAATTGTAGCCGTAAGTAAGTTCGAACCCACAACATGTTCATGCCACGGGGCCGACCTAGCGCTTTAGACCATCGGCTAGCCCACATCCCCGTCTTCTATGTTGTGTATTTTACCAATCCATACATAATCCAATTGCAGTTGTATTAAGTGTTGCCAGGTGGTGCCACTGGCGACTGTTCTGGATGGAATCACAAAGGTTAAGATACTCGAATCAGACAGATATACATAAATGTCGGTATATACTTGCCTGCACGAATGCCTGCAACAACGAAAGAGGGAAATGAAGCTGATGACCATGTGAGGGCATTAATGCAGTCTCTCTCAGTCCTCTCTGGTAGGCATTATATGCACCAGTTGGTTAAATGTGTAATTGGAAGCAGATCAATGTGCAGCTGGGTATATAGTTTCATAGCGAGATTCATGTGCGCGCAATATATAGATATATTGCGTCCTCTCTAGGCTAGCTCTCAACTCGACACAGTCATCCCAATACCTCTCTCAACTCAACTGCTCATATCATAGTATAATACCTGCTCCCTGCTTTGGTCTAATTTCTATGTTTATTGAATCTGAACTGTGGCAAACGTCGCTTTTCATATACTACTCGCATAGGGATATTTTGAAAATGATCTTAAATGTGGCAAGGGCCACTTTTCATATACTTCTCGTACCATAATGATTACTAAGTCCTATTATTTATAAACCAAAGTGATAAAAGTATTGAAATACTTGCTATGAAACTAAAATACAAGAAAATAAGAGACTTTGATTAAATGCATAGAATCTCGGACTCCTGAGGGTTACACCTAAGAGGCAATTGACATAGTAATTGAAGAATTTAAAGAGGTTAAAGAACCTGACATGAGGCAAAACTCTCTTTTGTTAGAAAAGTAATGTAATCAATGTAAAGCTCTTTAACAAAGATTATGACTTGAAATATTTAAATCAATAATTTACAATAAATGGTCTTATTTTGCAGAATTAACAATATATTGACATTATTGACATAAAATTGTTGGAGTGAAGATTTGATAAAATATAAAGGAGTGACTGTGGTTTGATGATCAATTATAAACTGAGATGATAAGATAAATTGAGTTAATAAAAACAAAAATATGAATTATGATTAAACGGGAATGAGGCAGACGGGTTACCAAAGATAAGTTGAGTTGATAAAAACACGAGTTGAATTATGAAACATGAATCATGATTGAATCGGGATGAGGAGGGTGGGTTACAAAATGGTGGGCCTTTCTCCGAGGAGAGAAGGAGGACGACTGAGGAGAAAGAAGAACGAGGAAGCGGAAGCAAGGGATTAGTGTGAGGGTAGGAAGATAGGTGGCATGTGTTGGCCGATCAATGAGTGATGTCTCTAGAGCAGGTACTATTTTAGATTTTTACTACACTCTCAGTGACCATTTAACCATCTTGAAATGTAAAAAGACTGGGAGAATGTACAACTTACTCTCCCACTCGCCTTAAACAAGGCTTAGAGAGTGAAGAATGAGAACAGTTTTGGGATCTAACTGATGTAAATCAATGATTATCTAGTTGTTGATGATATATAATATATGTCCAACAGAGAAACGTTACTTGCAAACAAGTCCAGCACCTTGAAGAGGCTTTTATCAATAACACCGGTTAAACTACATGGGTCATCTGGTTTTGCAAAGAAACGCCAGATGTTAATAATTAATACTTGAGGGGGTTGAAACTAACCAGAGCGCACCTTTTTCAACTGACCCCGAAACATTAATTAATACATAACGACAAGAACTACAAACCTCTTCAGATTTCTTTGACAAACTTTAAATTTGTCAAAGAAATGGACATTAGTGTACTAAGATATGAACATTATTATACTTGACCATATAATATCTATAAAGATGGTATCTTATAAATACCTCGTCAATTTCTTAAAGTATGAATCTTGGGTGTTCAAACTCAGGAATGCCCTACTACTTGGGGGAAAAATAGACTTGCAATTTCAATAATGCATCAATAATGCATTGATTGGAATACACAGGTGTTCAGTGGAGAAGAATGAGCACTTTGCTTTTCGTAAAACGGGATCATTCCGTACTAGATAAGAAACAAATTAATGGGGGAAGTTATACATACGTCTCCAGTGTCAAAAACAACTTGCAGTCCTCTTAAGTTGACCATATCTTCCATTTTCAGTAGGAGCTCTGTTAGGCTTCATATGAGTTAGCCTACTCATACCATATTACACCATCATAGTTGATACATAGTGACGTACAAGACTCTCGCCAACAATATTGCTGCTTTTTGCCATTTCTATTACACATAATCATCTAATATATGAAATCTAGAAATCTTTAATCATCTTGAACACAAAACAGCTGAAAAAGAAAATGGAACGAAAGATATTGAAAATCATACCATACACCAAGACAGATCTACACTGTAAAAGATTAAGAATAAATAGTAGAGATGGAAGTCAACTCCACTGAAAACAACTAGTTTCATTTATATTTCAGTAACTTATTTCGTGACCCTGCTCGTTTCGCATTCGTGTATGCCTTTGAAACTTACGAACATCGTTCTTCATTCTTCCACCATTCAACATAATTCCCATCTCATGTTATTCACCATTCCATCCAATTGACCTAAATGAATGTCAACACGGTGAGTTCCTATTGCAGATGGCATTGGACTGTCTCTCTAGTTCTCAGTCAGTACATGGTAATTGAATTCTATGTGTATAGGACATCCATATGATCCCATTCGATTACAGGAATTACAACTTTTATAGAATACTGGCAGTAGAAAAACCTTCTCTTAAATCTTAAACATAAGCCAAGGTCATTGTATTCATCTGAAGTCTGAAAGTCAATGCAGACGGCACAAGCCACGAGGAGGCTTACAGCCATCTGATCTACAGCAAATTGGAGCTTAGGTTTGAGCTTTCTGGCGCCCACTCTGAAACAGGATTTTTCGAGATAGATATGTTTTCAAAACCCGCAAACAGGTATCAAATAAAAGCTCAAACGAAATGAGAAGTAAGACCCATGGTTTACGAGAATTTCGAGAACTAGTTTTAATTTGGGGATTACATTAATTCGATGGTCGACTATTTCTTAACAGCTTATTCAAAACTCAAACTTTCAATTGTACAATGAAACTTTGATTTCAAATGAAATAAAATGTTTGTCTTAATGGAACAGTATTAGACGTGGGTGGAGAAGGAAACATATTGCCTAAACACAAACCGTAAATCCATGGTCTAATTATAGGATCTGCATAAACTTACACTTTTAAGCACGAGGATATTCATACATTCACAAGGAAAGTAAATGTATGAACGTAAGAGAGTGATTTCATATATAGACTGGACCTACCTGATGAATAAACATGAGTTTCTTATTTACCTATTTCACCCACTCGAAGGGTTTCCTTCCTCTCGGTCAGGGAGTCATTTACATTGGGAAAAGCATGTGGTTTTGGACTATTGGTACCGGGGATTGCTCAGTCCTTTCCAAATGTCAGCAATATTTAACACTGATAGGTCTATGGGAAGTAGCAAGAAGTCCCTAGAGCGTATTCCCCTTATATATCTCACTGATTTAATGTGACAGCTAATGAGAAAATCAACGTGTTACCCTGATGGAAATGGCTGTACCCTGCTCCCGGGGTGGCTCTAAATTAGCTTGCTAGGCAGACAGTTCATTCCTCATTTCATCCTTCCAGGGGGCGGGCTGCTTGCAGAACATGTTCTCAATTAAGTCTTGCTACGCCCTTATATTGATTAATTCTTTGGTAGTAAACTTATTCAATAACCCAGGATTCGATGTTATGATAAACCCCAAAGGCTCAGCAATGGATTAAATGCAACCCGCTACATGCAAGTTATTGTGTGTGTATTTAGAGGTTCCCTTTCATTAACCTCACAATGTATGCACGGGATAAGGGAAGTAAGGGGTCCTCTGGCAAGCATTATGATGTCAAGCTCAAATGATGGCCAAGAGTTTGGATTTAGTCCCCATGACGAAGTGCCCATAATGGAGTCACCATGATGTATTTGGGTTCTTCTTGGGGCTCTTTGCATGAGAACATTCCCTTTATTATGATTATAATGATTGATTTCTTATTGTATGTCATTTCATGAGAAAAATGTACCTCTGTGATTCGTAACGTTGGGCGTCACACCTATATATTTACAAACAACTTAGGTAATAATCGATTATCTTGAATTTCGAATGGTATATTTGATAGAACAAATCTCAGCATTTCGTCTCCAACTGGATGATCGACATAATCAAACCATTGAGAGGATACGTATTTTTATGATTAAAGATATAACTCGACAGGTTTATGGGTGTTTATTGCATTTCTGCTTAGATTAAATCAGGAAACCTCCAGTCATAGCGAAGCTACAATGATAATTCCGCCAATCAGATCAATCACTATCAATATGATACTTATATAAGGCAACTGACTGAATGAATCACCTTAGGATAGATGGAGACACTGACGTAACACATTTAGAAGATCAGTGATGGGAAATGGCAGCATCAAATTCCAGGTATTCTTGCATGAGAAAGGCATCATATGGTTAAGTAACAGTGCACTAAACAAATATCTTCAGTAGAAAGCAAAACTACAAAAGTACATGAAGCGACTCGGTGATGTATTGTCAGGATACAATTATAAACAGTGTCAAGATTGATTGTCAACACTAGTAGAGGGAGATGTTTATTACACCTTTGGAGAAGGTCGCACCTTCTCTATCCATTGCGGTTAGTACAACCATAATTGACAAGATACGACCCCTAATTTCCCTCCGCCAAAATAACGTGAAAAACAGCACTCGTTGACCTGCTCTACAAACAAGTTATGGGGCTTGAAGATCAAGATATTTGTCTCTCTGCCTTAGACCTATTTCTTCAGACTTAGTATAGACAATTACAGAGTTTAAACAACTGAGTTGCTCCAATTATGTATGCATTCAATGCAAAGTCTCTGACTATGCTCTTTGTTTACATTATTAATACATTCTGACATGTCTTATATCATAACGAAATCTTACCCTATTATATCTGATACGTCATATATAAACTAATGTTATTAAGTACGCACTGCCGCCGTTTGACTAAGATGGAAAACATGGGGGACAAACACCAATTGACAAGAAATATCTTTTGTCAATTTTGGCATCCCCAGATTTTTGTCAGCCAAAGTGTATAAAAAGAATGTTGCTCCACTTCTTACCCCCTATATCTAGTATCATCCACATTTTAGATGATGTTTTCCCTTCTCATTTTGTATGAGAAACCCTAACAAACTGTACGTTCTCATTCCACTTATTTAAGGTTACAATTAAGGGGTTTCCCTTCTAGACCGAGCCAAAAAATACTGCCAATGGGGTCTGATCTTTTTGATTGGGCTTGGATGGTCGGACCAAGATAAGGGATTTGGCAAACCTTCCCCTAATTTTCTCCCCAATCCAGTCCCTCTGGAAAAGAAAAAAATGTGCCAAAAAATGTGCCTATTATTTATTGCGCAATTTCTCCTTGGCACAGTAGGGAAGATGACAGTCATGGTTTACAGAGATTGGTCAATGGTTTTGCTTCTCAATACAAGATGATTGAACGCCACCTTCTTGCTGCGTTCATAAATAAATTAGACCATAAAATAGCTGAGGTTTCTCTGGTTCCATCGATGCGCCTTATGTTGAATATTTTGACATTAGGAACAAAAACTCTCGTGGATCCAGTGGTTTAAATGATGAGAATAGTTTACATTGTAATAAATGTCTAGTTTCCCACCTTTATGGTAGCGGCTGGGAGAGCTGGATTTTATCTAGATGTCTGCCTACCTGTTTTGTCGGTTTTGTCTGTTATATTTACATTGTCTGTTTCATTTGTGTACTTTGTAAATCTCGATAAATAAAGTAGTATCTTATCTTATCTTAAGATATTCGCATAGAAGTCCTAGACCTATATTATTCATTATATATACATGTTTATCATACACGCATTGCTTTGAAAACAACATATCTGGAGTGATTTACGCATAGTACGTAATTCACTAGTGATTTACGTGGGGTTGTCATGGCAACCAATCTGGGTTTTTTTTTACTAAGATTCCCGGTAAAATTCAAATTTATGACTCGATTTTTTTCTATTTTCATGACTGAAAGCATGTATAATAAATCTGATAACTAACTCGTTGGATTCAGTCGCCTAGAATATTGCACTCGTTGCTACACAACTCGTGCAATATTCACGCTCCTTCAACCAAATCGTCAGTTAACCTGTATCTATTACTATATTACTATTATACAGTATTACTACATCTCCTGCAAATTACACCCCGACCAGCATAGATATGCCATCGCCATTGCATGTGAAAGATGAAGATAATTCTGAGAGGCTTCATGAATGATAACACCTCATGTACAAGAAAACAGCAAAAGCTATAGTTATGTAGACATACTCATGTACCCCATAGTCAGGAAGATTCCAGCCACCTTAAGGAGCGCCTGTCTTGGAGACACAACTTCTATCCGAACCATATGTAGGGCCTATGGTCATTATGTCGTAGATATGTGACCTTTTAGTATGTATCTTAATCGAGCAACTACGTTAACGTTGCACAAATGAGGCTAGAAATGTCAGAAAATCATTTCTATATTACGGGTCAGTTTTTGAGAAAATGTACAATCCAACTTCGCCAATCCTCTCAAATAACCCAAATTTCAGACGAAAATAAAGTTCAAAATACAGTTCAACCTAACCAAACATATTGCTAGAATCAATGCAATGCCACATATACTCGAATTTACCTAGTATTGACCTAATTGCAGTCTAATTTTGGAGAAATTGCTAAATGTGTACAGCTGCCAATTGTACATTTTCTGAAAATCTGACCCATGTATACATGCGAGTGTGATACTTATATGGAAAGTCTCAGAAGGATATGGAATGTGTCTTATATATGTATGTGCTCTGATGAGGTACCTAATCTAATCAAACTATAGTATGTACTTTGCTCCCATGGAAATGACATACGATTGTAAATGTCATGAACAACATAATCTATCAAGTTTATTTGAATCCAAATGCCAGCAGGTTTGATTTGCTTTGGCGATAGAACAATTATACTTCAATATAAATCACCGCATCGTTATTGGTGGGATAAGAATTGTGTTGTTTAAAAAATGGTGTATATAATATTCCGTATGTACTGGGTATTGATGGTACCCAATGAATAGATACTGGCCATTAAACCCAAGAGCTAGGAGTGCAATACATTACGCATTCTTTCCCTTACTTCTGTGCGTTATCTTCTTCGCATTATTCATCCTCATAGAAGCAGATTGAGATAATGAATCGCTCAGAGAGAAATATTCCCACACGTGACGCCACACAGTATTCATGATCATTTCTCATACTTTTATAATACCGTCGTCTTCATATATTTCCATATAGTATGTTGTTTCTTGGCGACTTGATAGAGACATCAAAACAAAAATTGCATGATGAATATGTTTCTAACAGTCGGGTCATGTATGGCGTCTGGATAGATGATTGGAGAAACTATTTTAGATTATGAAGAAAATGGCTATTTTATTTTGTTGAGAGACTCCTAGCAACGAACACTGTATGAATTGTGAATAAAAACACCAATTCAATTTCAAGTCATGGTCGATGAGAGGTCTATCAAGAGACCTTCTATCTCATGACTGTGGACTAACCCTATGCCATTTTTGTGAATGTTTGCAACATTCTTGCAAATGCATTAAAGGTGTCCAGATGGATCTCTCCAAATTTCCTTAACTTCGACTATCGGGGGTAATTTGCTTACTTTTACAATGATATGGGGTCTAATTGAAAGTGATCACATAAGGCTACATTGAAATGGGAAAGATCCTTTTGAAATTCTTTTGAATACTGCATTGGAACCCTGACAATGCATTACTGATGATGCTTTATTGCCTACCGACTTGTCTATAACGATTCCAGTAAGCCAATACTGGTTATTAGGAAATGCGCATAAGTCCTAAACAAGCGACGGCAATGGTACAAAAGGATCGAACAAACGTATAATATAGGACAATGTTTATATCGCCAAATTCATTGTTCGATATCAAAAACTATTCCCAACAGATACAAAGATGATCCTACCATACCTGTATGGTATTTGATTCATATATATATGTTATTTCGTTATTATTTCTACAATCACGAAGAAACTAACACATCCTAGACATATAGGCTTTTACCTAGCGCAGAATGAAGATAATATTGACACAAGTATTAAACTCAAAATTAACTAAAATCATTAATTCAATCATATATAAATGTCAAACCAGATGGAATGGCCTGGAATTGGTGGCCCATAAAATAGAGGATACAAAAACTTTCAAAAGATTTACTAAAAAGCCTCTGACGCCGTACATTCTGAGATGCAAGAGAAAGAGGAAAGAAGGAGCGGAGAAAGAGTTGTCTCCAAATTATGAATATAGTGACAAAACTTCAAAATTTCGATACAAAACCACCTAAGGACAGCTATCAGGGCCCGCGCACATAAAAAACTAGACATTAGACAATGTCTAGGCTAAAATCTTCAATAAAATCCCCGGCTTCAAGGACAATCTTGAATTCTGATTTTGTTTTTGTCTCCGGTCTCTGAAAATTAGACAATGTAATTGTCTCTTCAATTTTTGTCCTTATTGGCGGTAGTTTTCTGGCGGCTGGCGGTAGTTTTTCGCATAGAGATACAAGCTATTTTGTAAGATTTGCAGCAGGTGCACAGATAATGGAGAGACAATAAAAACGAGACAATTTTAAGTAGTTCTAGACAATATATATCGTGTTCATAAAGCAGTTTGTCTATTGTCTCTGGGACAATTTTGCCGTCTCTGGGACAATTAGGAGGCCGAAAGACCAAAAACTAAGGACAGCCCCAATAGCTGTCCTTAGGTGGTTTTGTCTTGAAATGTTGGAGTTTTGTCACTAAATTCACAATTTGGAGACAATTTTGGTTGTTTTACATTGAATGCAGTTCATCTATTGTCTCGGGGACAATTTTGAGGCTGAAAGAAAAAGGAAATAAGGACAATTCAGATAGCTAGCTGTCCTTAGGTGGTTTTGTCTCGAAATATTGAATTTGTCACTAAAGTCACAATATGGAGACAATTTTGGTTGTTTTACATTGTGTTTCACTAGTTTCACACTACACATGCATCAACCCACCCTCACAAACTAAATGCAATATGATATTGAAGGTCAACATGGGAAAAAAGGACACAAATATTCCAAAATGATATTTTACAAGTCTAGATCAGTTTGAATTTTTGAATTAGTGATTAAATAAATATTGTGTTTTTTTCATGTTTTTTCATAAAACATGTGTGCATGTGTAGAAACCATTTTTTTTTTTAGCAGAAGTAATGTATTTTCTAAATGTGCCTGTGTATTATATTAAAATTCTATAATCATTAATCAGATTCTAGCCTCAGAAAGCACTGTTGTTGCAATAGTGGCGAAGATTCTGGCCTCAGAACTTTGAAAGTGGGGTTCCCACAACCTTATGCATAAGGTTGTGGGAACCCCACTTTCAAACAGATTGTTTTCGGATGTGACGTCACCAATGTGACGTAGCGGAAATGCCATATAAACAAAATGGACAAAACTACCACCAACTGTTAGAAAACTACCGCAAATAAGGACAAAAATTGAAAAGACATTATAGTGTCTAATTTTAAGAGACCGGGGACAAATACAAAATCAGGCTTCAAGGACAAGGACAATCAGACTTTATGTGCACACCTTTGGAGATTGTCCTTGAAGCCCGGGGATTTTATTGAAGATTTTGGCCTAGACATTGTCTAGACATTGTCTTAAGTCTTGAAAGTTTCAAAAAACCTTTATTCATCCCTGATTACTTACTTGTTTGCCCAGGTTAAATTCAAATCTATGGCAAAATTGTCTCCAAATTATAAATTTCGAGAAAAAAATTTAAACATTTCAAGACAAAAGTGCCTAAGAATAGCTATAAGGACAATTTTTTTATGAGCGTGGAATTGTCTAGATTTGCTAGAAATTGTCTCGTTTTAATTGTCTCCTCTTTATGTGCGCGCCTGCTGAACTGTCCGTAGTTTTCTGTCTTTGGGCCTCAAAATTGTCACAGAGACTTCGAAATTGTCACAGAGGCAATAGAAAAACTGCATTGTGAGCGCGATATTGTCTAGAACTGCTTGAAACCATCTCGTTTATACTTCTCAAATTTCTATGTAGAAAATGAAATGCATGCGCAACGAGAGAGGAAGTAAAATGTTGAATCTAATAATAAACCATGCCAAAAACTACCGCCAGCCGCCAGAAAACTACCGCAGATAAAGACAAAAACTGAAGAGACAATTACATTGTCTATTTTCAGAAAATCTGGCTTCAAGGACAATGACAATCTGATATTATATGTGCTCTCTTCGAGAGTGTCCTTGGGGATTGCTGGGGATTTTATTGAATATTTTTGCCTTGACATTGTCTTAAGTTTTATATGATGCAGGGCAAATATTTTATATGATGCAGGGTAAATCATTTGTAGAAATCCTGAGCAAGACACTTTTGATCCAACTTGCTGCAGGGAAGAAACATTCCCAGTTTTGCATTTAATTATAGGTTTCTTTATAAGGAACATCCAACTTTAGCATCCGAGATTCTTTCCACAAGCTCCGATGACAGATCCGTCCCCTCCGTACCCAGGAAAGAACTTAATTCTGCTTTGGGGAGTTCTTAGGTACAATCTGTCTTGAATAATAATGTGTTTCTGTAGAATCATAATATTCACTTGAGTGCTTATATGACGTTCATAATAATACGTTCATAGAAATAAAAACAATTGCCTCTCACAATGGTAAACATTAGAACGATGCTAAAGATGGAAAAGTAATGTTCTTTATAATGGAATTATCTAATCATAAATGCAAATTTGTTCTAGGCATCTGCAATTAACAATGTCGGTTATTCGTTGCTTCCACGTTTACAATGGACTATCACCGCCAAGAATTGCATTAAAACACCTATTTGTATTTGAAACGGCATTGATCTGCGCCAATCCCAATCATTCCACGCTCTAGATCCGATCTTGCACACACACAGAGCCCAAGACAGAGTCTATGTGAAACCGTTTGCAGTCCGGGTTTGTGGCTATCGGTAGAAAGACCTTATTAATGCAGAATATAGGTTTAGGCTATTTACTTTAGAAACCTTCGGCTTTTAGCCTTCATCGATCGTATATATGAGAAGGTGTCCAAATAGTTATTCTATATTTCACCTTGATAATGATATAACTTACTGTAATTTTCCTGCAAGCTGCAACATCTTTACTATAAAAGTATAGCCTTTTACATCATCTTATATAGTTCCCCGTAGTATCTACCTAATGTTGATCCACTATAATTTATAGTATAAGCGCAACCTAGGCTATAATCATTAGAAATAGGTAGACCGTAGACAGTGGGTGGAACCATGGTTATTCCCTGTTGAATTATATCACGTGAGCACATATCTCGAAAGCTTCACTGTACTTCACTGGATGTAGCCTATACACTTCCTAAATAACTTTTGAACTAGACTGACCAATATTACTATGTTGCTAAATAGGTTCAACCTAGAAAGTCCCGGGCGTCATCTAATTCATTTTAACCAGGTGTGTTGCTTACCAAGTGAGTTTAAACAAAGTCTGTCTAAGAATATTTATTCCTGGCAAAGTAGCAATGGCACTGTGATGAATGAGGTGTATCGATGGAAAAGAGATGCTGAGATTGACTCCTGATGGTGGTATCATTTAGAGAATGCTCTCCCTGTTTACTCTGCTAACATCAGGGCCTTGTTCGTGCCACTCATCTGTCTCCCTTACAATGTTACCACCAACAAACACTGCAGAGGAAGACCCTTGTTATAAGGGCTACAGGAAATCTCTATCTGAAAAGGAACCCGATACAAAGTTTGGGCCTAAAGAAGAAACACGGCCTCAGTGGCAGGTAGGACTGCAGTGATTTAAAAAAACAAATCAATCTAGCTAATAGTGTTCTCAGTTTTCTCACGTAACCATTCCAATCTCCCTCTAGTGGAAGAATTGTCCAATCGATAGCAACGCTCTGAAGGCAAATCGTTCATTATACCTTTCTTCAACTTAGAAAAGTAGTGTACTATAAGTTAACAATTGTTACCAAAATCCAGTACCTTAATATATACATTGCTAGTCAGTGCATCTCCTCCAACGAATCTTTTTCTGACGAGTATAAAAGTTGTGATCAAATCAAAAGTCAATAGACATATCTATTGCACGACTTTATCCTTGAGTTCAGAACTAGAGCGAAAGGGTCGAAGTTTAGAGAGGGCCAAAGTTCAGAATTCATTATAGCAAAATGAAACCCCTGAAATAAATAAGATCGCATGTGGTTTGACAGTGTCATTTCAGTGAGTGAGTGCTCCGACAGAATGCTTTAACAACCCATGACGTCATCTGGGTTTTGTTGTCATGAGATATCTCGTCACTGAGCAACCTCCAGGCCGTTTTCTTACTGTATCCTAGATATGGCCCCTTGTGATAATATCCATTCACCCAAAGGGGCGTAATGTATGGAGAACAGGGGAATTTTCCATGGATTTCAGGGGAAATAAGCCTAGGAACGAGGGATCAATTAATGAGAACGAAGACTAAAATGTTACTAAATAACTAAAAGAAGTGCTTTATCACTATTTAACTGTTAGAAAACGTCCACATGAAGGACACCGTTTCCTGTTCCTAGTATTTGTTGCTAAAGTCAACAGAATCAGTTTACCCCTCCTCCAAAAGGTGGCTGTCTCCTTGTTTACACATCCGAATGTATGAATTAATATTGATGTCCTAGAAAACAGCAGAAACCAGTAGAGGGTCTTTATATAAATACTAAAAGTGTTTTCATTGGAATGAGCTCAACTATTTCCTTCAATGATGAGACATTTTTTGCTAGTTACAAAGTTACATCGTCTGCATACTGAAATATTTTGTTGATGACATTTCAAATTCCACGACCTTCAACATCCGATTTTGAAGCCCCACTCTCAGTTAACATCTGTCAAACAATAAAGATTTTCTACTGTTTTGTCGGTTCTTTTCCCAGCCATCTAAAAAGTCACTTAACCAAATCTGGGACCGAAGCAACATCGAGGAACATTTTTAGACATAAAGGATCTGTTGAGGGACTCGAAAGCGGAATGCTATGGGAATTGTATTACTTATTAGAAAATCAATCGTGTCATCAAGTATCTCTGCCCTTCATAAATCCTACTTGATTCGCATGGATATAACTGTTCCTATCCGGTTTTGATTTCAACAGAATTTCAGAATTTAGCGTTCTCCATCCCGGGTCGTGTCCCTTTTCCTCGTTTTGGGGATGAGGGAAATAGTCTCTCTTCTTTTTTCTACCCCTAATTCTAAACTAATGTTAATAGTAAAGCTAACAATTAACCCCCAGTCACCTTCTGAATGATTTCATCCGCCCCTGTCTGCCCTTTAGTTTCTGAACCAATAGTGGGAACTGAAATAAGGCAAGGTTACACATGACATGGGGATATATGGAGGTGATTTTGTCAACCTCTCCCCATAAATAACTTTCTCATCAGTATGGATCTGGTGACTGTTTGGTTTCAGATTCCCCAACACAAGCGTGACCGAGCATTGAAGGAGGCAGACTCAAGTGGGTATAGCAGGTGCGGGGCTGGACAGACTCAGCATTATTCAACACAGAAATAAATAAAAATATCCAGGAGACGGGGGGATTCTCTATATAGATGTATGACACCTGTGCTCAGTGAAGGGAGAAAGACAGGGAGATACCTCTTTCTTGTCGAAACGAAGAGAATATTTTAGTATGCATAATTAACAGCGATATTGATATGCAAATGATTGGTGGAAATTTATCGAATTCATTGAATGTTTCTCTTGTGAATCATTAAATTTGATAATTACCGAATGGATGAAAAAGTCTTTGAAATCAATACCCCCAAACGAGTGATTTGAAGGCTGATTAAACTGGAATCTCTCATAGGTCAGCAACAAGTCATACATCATTCTTGCAGAAGTGTATTTATTTGCTGCATGGCAGACTTTACGGTTCCATCTGAACAGATATCCAGTATTAATGATATTAAGGACGCATCATAAAAAATAAAAATTAGATTAGACATGTTGTAAACGCGTTTTTCGACCATAATTTGGATTGATTTACAAATGTGTGCTTAATTATCCAATTTAAGACTGAATTCGCTCCTTTAAACAATTCTGCGTAAGAATGGGCTCATTTCAGGTGTTTAATATTCAATCTGTGAAGCTTTCTTCTTTAATGTGAATTTGACCACCACTTGCAAACCCTCCCAAGTAACAAGTAACAATTTCAGAAACATAGTAGACTGTCACATAAATGGTCTACAAAGGAACAAACTTGCCACTAAATAACCAAATGCGACCTTCATAATTAAAATACTATAATACATTAAACTATTTCAAACGCTTTGATGTAGTGAGTGCTTAACTCCGAGTGCATTAGGCGAAATGTCAAAAGGTAAATTTAATGTAAAAGTTAACGTATATATACAATTCTGTCTGCATAGCTTGGGAAAATAATACATTAAGAATACAACTTAGGCAAATAAGCCCATCAGGGGATGGGCTTAATGAATATGGCAACTAAACACAAATACCACGAAGATAGGGCATTTACTTCTGTTTACAGGCGTGGGTTCGAAACAATGCTCGATCAGTTTGTTCTTCTACTTAATCCTTCTACAATCTCTCATTTGTATATACTACTTACGTCGGTACATACTACTTACGCGTCTCCCTCAGTCCTACTGTCTTGCTCCCTCCTGCACCCCCCCCCCCCTCACCCACACATCCACACAATGAGTGAGTGAGATTGCTTGCTTTACGCCCTTATCAACACTTTTTAGTGTTATATCAAGGGCGGGAGAGCTGAGAGGGAGGCAGTTTATGATCATACCCAGGAAATAGAGATAGAGAAGACGGGAGAGAGAGACAGAGAAAAGAGACAGAAAGGCATCCACCCATCCCACATACACATATATATAGACACTCTCTCTCATTTTATATCACACAACAATTTTGCCTTAAAACCAATTTATACATGCCGTATAATATCATTAATAATAATATAAATTGACGCCATAGTATATAGGATTGTCCTCAAATGATTGGTCAAATCTATATATCGATCCTAACAACAATGGACAAAGACCAATAAAGTGTCGCCCAACATTGAGGAGTATACATCATGGCATAATAGGCTGGAGGTTTGTTTATATTACTCGTCTATTAAGTCATTGCTGGTTCAGTTGTGATGTGAATGTATGAATCTTCTAACCTAACCTAACATCTTTCTTTATCATTACTTTTTCAAAACAGGAAAATAATCTCTTAGACTTGTATACATAAACCATTAATCTCTCAAATACAAGAGGGAAACAGTAGTAGGATAAAACAAGTTGTTCGTACCATTCGTGACACTTCTACAGGCAATTTGGGAGAATATAATTGATACGTATACGTAAAATGTGAATGGGATTATTGAGTAATTAAATAATTCTATTTTGAATAACATAGTTAGAATTGCTAAGTTAAAATAATGATAAACAGAGATTAATTTGGTGAGATGAAGGTAAGATGAATGGTATGAATGGAATGTATCATGATAGCCAAACGTGGGTTTGTGGTGACCAAGGGTGGAAAGAAAACAAGACGTGTGTTAAAATAGCGCGGAGAGAGGTGAGGTGAAAAGGAGAATATTTGGGGGAGGATGCGTAGTTTGTTTGAACAGGTGAGTGGGGAGTCGCCTGCGCAAATGCCCATGCCTTTGCCAATCCAATATAATTTAAATGTTGTACGCCCTGCTCTTGTGGGGATTGAAAAGCAGTGGGAAAACTGGAGAATCTAAATCCATATTAGTCTAGGTTATCATATTCTGTGTCGTAGCTGCCTGACATGTGTTTCCATAGGCCTACATGCCTTAGTAGGAAGTAAAATCTGTGTTCAGACATCCTATCTCCGGAAAGGCTTCGGATATGAAACCCCTAAGGATGCCATAACTTCCGAGTGCTAATACTTTACGAGCTTCTTACCCTATGATAGTCAGTCCTCTGAGGTGCATCTCCTTCCTTCAACAATCTGTATAGCTTTACTAGTATATGGGTATCTTTTTGTAAAGTGACACAACTGACTAGACCCCTTTTAGCATCTATGCATTTATGTTGGTCACATCGCACAGCAGACCGGTTATTTGCATCCCCCCTGCTCTGTCAAGAGACTATGGTTCTAGGTATACTTGATATGGGCAGCGTTTAAGGTCAAACAACCTCTACTAGACCACTACTATAGCCCTTATGTCACGAAAGAAATAATTATATTTTTTCCCATGAATTAGATCTCCGTGGTTTACTTACGAGTAGGTATTGTACAGCTTTTGGGAGCACTGTCAATGACCACTGAATTCACTAACTAGACCTCATCGAGGAAATATATTATACATAACATGTATTTTCCTCGGGGAATTTGCACACCATTAAGGTATCGTTAGAGCCTCCTGAACAAGGCATTCCCTGCTGACCTTTCCTCGGATAGCAAATAAATACCCGTTTTAAGAGTCTTTAAGACATTCTTGGACTTATGTCTAGCCTGCAAACTTATTCAAATTCGAATACTAATGGTATGTGTCAATAAGAAAATGATATGCTATTGAAAATTTGATATCGGTGGTCGTTTACTTGAATAATATAACTACAACATTTTATTATGCAGCTGGGTATTTTCAAGTCATACTAATTAATGCAAAGTGTATAAATAACGAATGGTATATATCTATTCTCGTTTTGTTTCTGCCCTAAATGATTTCCATAACATATAATATATCCTTTTTAATATCAGGTATTTACATTACCTTCCTAATTGTAGTTATATTTTATGAGTGTTTGAGATAGTTCTTTCCGATGACTATACAAATACGGCCGGCCGACCATAAAGATACACATCAACATTTTTTTTACTTACGTGCAACATTTCTTATTTTCGTCCGGTGAGTCCTGTATTGGCTGATATCCTGGGCAAAGGACTACACATATCATAAACAATAGCTAGATTTCTTAGACTCATTTTTATACTGAGAGAGAATGAAGCTATATGTTTGGCCCTGATTTCCCCGCAGTGTGCAGTCCCTACTGTGAGTGGAACAAATAGAATACCACTAGGTCTTGTTGATTTGCCAGAATACGTTTATCGATTTTAACCTCTCTGCATTGTGTATACCTTGATTAATAATATAGTCCCATTTATTCACCTTTTGCATGCTGCATTAGCCTCCTGTATTGATGAAAAGTACTTATATCAATACTACTTGAAACTATATCAAAATTTATCCCTGAATGAATCTCTGAGACCTTAAAGAATGTTGTTATGTCAGCGTGTTCCTTAGAAGAGGTGTAGCCCCCAGCCCTCTCAGCCAATAGGATCTGTACTCATGGATGAGTTAGTTAAAAATAAACACCCACTAAAGACTGGAATTCTAGAGCAAAAGGATGTCTTTACATCATTGTCTATAATACTAACTAACCCACAACTTCATTATATATCAATGTTATGCTTTCGAATATTAAATTTAAATATAACCTTCATTTTGATATGAATTTAATCAATTATGGAAGTATTAGTACGGTGCAATATAGTACATCGGTATAAAAACTAAATATCTTGGTTTAATATTGCCTAAAAAGATCATAATGTAGTAGGCTATAAGCTATATACAAATACCCCGTGCATATCAATGGATATGTCTTTTAGATGCTAATACTGGGCCAAGGCTATACACACGACTCGGTGAAAGTTGAACCGTATGGGTAAAATGTGAAATGGGCTTACCCTTCTAATCAGGCACGTACTTATGTGTGTACTTGGTGTAGAGAGGGGCTGATATGTACCCCCATCGCCAACACTACGCCTTGTGCAAATCCCCCGAGGGTATCTCAACTGAAACCATTGCCTTTTATATGTGACTCTGTACACTTGGACCACCAGAATCGTGAAGCTATTAAATTGCTGGATCTCCTATTATAGAAAGGTGCAGTTGTTTATAGTTCTAAATGCATACAGGTGAAAACTCACTTTTTTATTGAGACTTTGGGTTTATTTCGTTTTAGAATGCTTTAATTGTTTTAACTACAATTATAATATTAAGGCAGTGTGAGTTTTATTAAAGGAAACACAAAGCTAGGAATTGAATTACCAGGAGTATTGAGATGATACGCCTAATTGAGCCATTCCAATATTTCTCTCGGCCATTTAATTCAACATTAAATTTTGTATAATCAGAAAAAGTATGAAACCATACAGTTTTAATGTGTATTGTCGACAGTCCAAGAAAGGAATGACTGGCCCCAATTCCTAAATGTGTGAAAGGTGTTAAAACTTACTCTTTCAGGAAGGCTAATCTGACAATACAGACGGCATAGCTAACGTGGCATGGATATAGTCCAACAACATAACAAAACAATTCACGATGTACTTGTTGTTGAGTCAGTCTAGTTAGTTCTTAAGTGGTAGGCTTTCGTTGCATAACAGAGATCAGGGAATACGTGTAGAAACTGTCGATGGCTTTGAAATGCATTCCAATATATCATTACAAAGCTATTATGCCACGTTTAAATAAATTGATAACATATACTGTTTAGCCTTTGTCAATAAATAATATTTTATTAGCATTCGCTCCCTCGTGGTCCCATACACTCTGTATTGTAACAGTTTCTGTAACTCGACTTTTTAATTTTTTATATCCAGTCTCCAAGAGTACATTTGTTTATGTTGAAGTAACATCTCGATACTTACAAGCAGTCAAAATTGTTTCCCTCTTAGCATTTAATACCTGTTACACACACAAGCTAAGTCACTGTATATCAAAGCTGCACTCTCAGCTAACATCGGTCAAGAATCTTAAAGGCATTTGACCTAACTTTTGGAGGCTTTTGTCCAGTTGTTTTTGCTACAGGGCTTCAAAAACTGTCCACATTTGTATTTGGAGGACCCGCCGGAATCCTTTCCTTGGATGACTTCACTTATTATCGCTCACCGGTGGGGATTTTCTCTCTTTCTACATCTTGTATAAACATAATATATATATATCAGCAGCAGAATATTGATAAATTCAGTCCTGTATAATATATAGGTCACAATATGAGTAAATTTGATGTGGGGTGGCCAATTGGTCTAAGAGCTGGCTCGGACCGTTGACATGAACATGTTGTGAGTTCGAACTTAATTGGTCAATTTCACCTCCTGCCCCCAGGTACCAAAGGAAGACCACCATTGCGGTGATCTAGTCCTCGTAAAAAACTGGTAAGATTTATTTTGTCGTAATAGCTGAGAATGCAGCTCCTTTATTTCCAAAGTTAATATGTAAAATGCGCCAACAGATATTTCAGGGATAGCCTAGATAGGATACTTTTATCTTTTTCCTCACAATTCATTTGATATGCGGCAACAGAAGAGTAGACCTGCTCAATGAAGGAAAGTACACGGCCCGATTGAAATGTTGATGTCCTGGTGTTAAAAATTCTTTTGAGCCGCAGATTTCCAGATTGTAACACCTATAGGTGTGAAGACAGCAGGCAAAGTGTCCATGCCACTGTACAGCAAGCGCGCCATCAAAAGCGTCCTGCGATCAATGCGCGCGCAGTCTCTCGCGCATGCGTACTTTCCTGCTCGCTCCATCAAACGGGAGAAGTTTTAGTTGTGGGAAGGGAGAAGAAGGCTGGGGCTTCAATGCTACAGGCCCACTGCCTACAAACGCCTATTTCTTCCCACATCCCTTATAGTACTCAACCTCGTAGTCCCTCCCTCTCTATCAACCACCAACCAGAGTCCATCAACCCGCCCTCGACCGAGGAGTGCGCGCACGTGTTCCTAGTACAAGAGCGTTCGCCCCGTCTCCAGTCTAGCTCACCCATAACGCTCAGCAGTCAGATGGAGCGAGAGGCTCTCTCTTGCTCCTCTTTCTTGCTTCCTTCAGACCAGATCCTAATCAAATCTCAGACTCGAAGGCAAGACACAAAATAAGGAATCTAATCTGTCACCACATATTATCGCACACCTGCTGCTGCGATCATCAGTATTCTGTATTTTTATTTGGTAACTTAAAAGTGCGAGGAAACACTTACTCGGACTTACGGCATGTGGCTAAGTATGTATGAAGTACTCTCCAGGGTATCCCTTTCCAAGATTGAGGAATGGCCATGATAAATCATTGCACCAACAGATCAACATCCCCCAGAACTGGAGGAGGAAAACGCAATTAATCTCGCATCTCTGACCATAAGGAGAAGAAGAAGTAAGAGGACAGGAAATCAGTCAGACTCACGCCCGCTATGAGTAAACGCACCTACGCCTGTTAAGGAATTGTCTCAAACGGACCGCAACTACCAGCCTAGATACAACTACATGTTAGGAGGGCCTCGTACCCTCCTCTCCTGCTAGGGGACAAGCTCGAGGGTAGATTTCTAGATGACCAATTCCCATAAGAATGGCCACAGCCTTTGTATTTGTGGCGGCGTGCTATGTAATTTTCCTTGACCTAGGGAAAAGTTCGGTGGGCTACGTAGTGTCCTTGGAAGGAGAGAGAGCAGACCATGGGTAGGTGGATGTTCAATTATAACACTTGAATTTCAATCTGTCTTTAAAAGCGCAGCGTTTTTGGCAAACATATTTGATAACGCCTCCCTGCATACTTCCATATTAGAAATGGTAGTCGGGGCCAGAGGATGGTGCCTCCATTGTAATCAAAGCAAAAATGCCCGAATGCAATTCATCATCTCTTCTGAGATGTCCCAACAATGTCTGCATGTATTTTACAAGACTGGGTGGGTTTAAAACGGTGATCATTCAAAACTAATAACGAAACAAAAAGTGCTTTCAATGTCTGAGTAGTTTTGATTTGGTCTCCAAGGAGAAAACAGTGCAGTCGCGAATGAACAAACAACTACAATATTTAAAACCTCGGATCGATTCAAATACAAAGTTAAATTGTCAAGTTTCCTAAATACATCTCAACATAAGTCTATCAATCTGAAAGTACAAAAACTCAAGTACTCAAGTTTATACTATAATGAAGTTTTTTAAAGTTTTTGTTGCAATCATCATCCTAAAACATATTGAAAATCGATGATATCCCGATGTCAAAAAAACACACCATCAGGTCCCATCTGATAAAAGTGATGCCAGAAAAAATTGAGCCATGTTGTTTTAATAGCCTCCCACTTTATCGGATATAATATCACTATGAGCATTAATTCATTTTTTATGGACACAGCCTTTAGCCCTGCAACCCAAAAATTGCGTATTTTGTTTCATACATATGGTGTGGTGTGGATCCCAGTATATAAAGTAATATGTTATACATGGCAGATTTTGTCGGTTTCTGGGTCAGAGACGAAACATTAGAAAGCTGACGAATGCTTTTTCAATGATGTTATCGTTGGGTATGATCCCTCATTTGATTTTCATTGATCCCCATGGATTTATGTGAAAATCCTACTCATACGTATGTATACATTCATATTTGTAGAGACAATGATATAGGCTGGACTACATTTATATTTAATATATATGTAAATTTGTGGAAAATATATGGTATTCAATGAATATAGCTTGAACTTTATGACATTCATATACACATTCCTATGCGATACGCACATACTTTCGAGCTCCTAAAATATTTAGCTGTAGACTGCTTTTGAGTCGATGCGGCCTATAGAACATAAATCGTAATGAATCATTCAAGCATTTTGAATGCGCTGATGCTAATATTCCATTGTTGAGACACCGCTTTTCCCACTTGTTTATTCAGCCATATAATTAATTGATCATGCAGTAGCAGAGGGTCAAACTATTGCGAAACCCAATAGTTTAATATGTTTTGATGAAGTACAGGAATTTTCTGCGCCAGGATGCCCACATTGTCATGGTCCTGGATCTCTGTGTTGGCCTAAGAGCAATGGGGAACATGCCTAGATTCTGACTTCACTATCATTTAAAGGAAGTATTCCCTGTACAGGCACCAAGTCTACAGATTGTTTTACCGCTAAATGATCACACTAATCCCAGTTGGTGGTTGAGGCAGGTAATCGCGAGGCAGGGAGATCTCCTCGCTGTGCACTAAAGTGGAAAATAGTGTCCCTGCAAATAGTAGATCTGTGTTTTTCTTTCATGAAGAAGGCCGATAATCGTGTGATAAACAACTAAATGTGATTTATCTTGCTTCCGATGCTCTTATTGTGGAAGTAGCCTTGGGATCTATTATTCCCAAGGCTGCAAACAGAAAGAAACCATAGAAGTACTATGGTAGATGCTGTAGTTCTCCTTGGCACTATTCCTTTTGCCTTGCTGCTTGCCCAAGCTTCAATAGATGACATGCATACTGGTCAAGGTACACTCGTTTTGCCATAATCTCTGTCAGACGTTCATCCTTCCCATTGTATCTATTGCTTACATAGGGCTTGCGTCAAGTACCACGTTTGTCAGCGACCATACAATAGCCATCTCCTCGCTCATCGGTTTAGTGATGTCAGTGGTATTCAAGTATTTCAGTCATAGAATAGAGGTAAATGCTTGGTCATGCAGACAATGAGCGATGGATATTCGCAGATATATGCGCAGCCTCCCACATGACAGACGAGGGCCACAATACCCACAGTTAGCTTCATTCAGAGTCGCTTCATTATGCCCTAGAACGGAAGATGAAACATAGTGTTAGGTCAACGTTTTTAGGGCCAGGACATTGGAAATGTTCAGCTTTTGTCGGGTACTTGCATCTGTCGACCGCGAAAGTTTGAGCAGGTTTAGAAAGTGGGGTAAAACAGTTGGTAGATATTCAAATGTATCCTATAGTGAAGGATCCGCTGTGATTGATGGTAATATCCGTGATGTGAGTGGGGCATGAGGATATCATTTTTGATACCCCATTGATCTGTTTTAATAGAAAGATGGGAGGCGTGCAAAACATAATTCCCCTTATCATAATATTGATTAATGCCTACTACCCCTTCTCTCTCTCCTTTATAATAAACTTTATATTATTATATTAACAGATCTATATATTGTACGTATTGCATATATGTCTTTCAATAATTGAAAGGGTTTCTAACACGTGTTGATAATTAGTATTTAAGCCGGACCTTATACTACCTACGAAGTCAAAACCAAAGAAGAGGTACCTCAGATTCTTGCACTTTACAGAAAAGGGTAGCATTTCGACCAAAGTCTAACAAATGAAGTAGTGAATGACCCCAAGCCTAATCCCCCCGTTTATAGGTCGATAACTGTTGCATGTGAAACATGTTAGTGAATGAGAAAACACTTGTGGTGATACATTATTCAGCCAGTCATCCTAATTACCTGTACTAAATTTTATCTCCAGCCTTTTCTTTATGCATGAATGAATGAATTCGATTCTTGTACATGGCTTATATACCTGTTTTTATATTTTTCCTGTCATTTGTTTAGAGAAAAAGCTCGCCGTTTTAAGTCAATTATTAAGTGGGTGCATCGATGATGCTTGAAAGTAATACTCCTCTACTTGTCACGCACAGACAATACTGCGCCTCATATTGAACCGATGTTGTTTGAACTTTGATACATTTGGTAGGAGTATTGTCTGAGAGACGCCTCTGAAATGCCAAGTGCATGGATTAATGATCTAATGTATGCACTTGACTTCATCAGAGGTAGTTCCTATACGTATACAAATATGTATTTGGCGTACATACATATTTAATAGGAATTAAAGTATGTTAAACAAGGATAAGATGATATAACGCTACTGTTGTATGTATACCATCCTGTTATGCATATGATACATTTATCATAGCCTCTTGTTATCATCAATACACGGTGTCTGTATTACAGGTAAGAGAATATGTCGGATTCAATCGGGAATGGTGCTGTATTCCAGTACTTCAATACTGAACATGATCAACAATTACCCTCTATTCTCGAATATTAAACGACTTTCATCTATGTATTTGTCTCTCACCAAACCGATACACTGTATTATATATACCACCCATGTTGAGGTTTGGTTAGTACAACGGAATATGTATCCTCTACTGACGAGGAGGTGTCCTGAACAAACAAACTAGTGGGATTAAGACCTATTGTTGACCCTACCATTGATCACGCCAGCCATTGACCAATAAGCTGTTCTCCAATGTTGGGGAAACATTCGCTATTAAGAGGCCTTTGTGCTAACAGACCAGTAGGATGAAGGCAGTACACACTCTATACACTTAGTGCTATTGTACCTAACCTCTTGAAAGGTGGATTTCCATGAAAGAAAAGATATAGCATGACTGCCAGAATAAAATAGGTGTTTGCGTTTGTTAATTACCCGCCTTGATAATAGCCTAAAATAACATCCAAGTTTCACAGTTTGAGCTCATTATATAATAACAAAACATGCTTTATGTCTATGCAAAATGTGGCAAATACCGATCAAAAAATCTTGCTCCGACAGCCAGTTTTCTTAAATAATCCCATAACTCACATTAGTGGAGGTACTATATACGTTCCTCGGAGTCAAAAATCAATAACATGCTTTCCCGGTTGTAGTCACAGTGGATCTACTTAAAACATAGCTCAGGAATGTATTGGCCATCCAACTGGTGTATTAGTAACGCCGGCTTGAAAGACATATTAAACTATAAACTACACCATGCCTTTTTGATAGGCTTTGTTGTGACTTATGAGACTTCCTACTAGATTAAGAAATGATCGGAGCTGCCTCCTTAAATTGTTTGGCCACACAATTAAGATACTTAGCTCACTTCATCTCATTAACGCCAAGTGCGCTTTGTCTTGAGAGCATATTCCTTAATCATAGCACACTCTATTAATTAATTTCTGGTGGGTCCCTTCCTTGCCCCATGGCATGGAGATACATGGACGTTTGTCAGATACATATCAATTAATCTGCTTTTATTCCCCTCACCTCATCGCCACCTGCCTTTGGTTGTCTCTTTCGCTAGATTTCTTATTCTTCTTTTCTAGACAGTTTATTCATGAATCCTCTTACCGATGACCATCATATTTTGTTTTTATTTTCCTCCATCTTTCGCTCATAATCGTACGGTCGTTTGAACATTAATCAAAATTAATCATGAAAATGGATTCATCGCGCTGTTAGTGTTAAGTATAAATATTCCCAACTCACAATTGTATAATTATCATGTCTTCATCTATGGATAACAGTGATGAAACTGGATTTAGCCGGCAATGTGCCGCTGCACCACACACACTGTTAAACAAAGAACTGGTGTATGAGTAGGTAACGCTCTATAAATGGTAATATGATGTTCCAATCTTTACCGAGTACCTTTCGATTCGACTTAGTCTCTTTCCACTCAAAAATATAATGAAAGAAAATGTATCGGGATTGAAACTAGATCTGATTTCAGATATGGGAAAAAGCCCTGACCGCTACCACACACATTGAAGGAAATTGGTCGTATAGTATGATATTGGAGGAAGGGTGAAATCACAAACACTGGTATAGTTTTTTGTAATCTCCCCATGACCGATCATGACCTCCCCTCTAGCTTGCAGACCCGAGCTCCGTTAGCTTTTATTAGTACCCCGGCAAAAAATGGAAATTCGAACAGATGATACATATGGATTAAATCGATAGCACTGCGAAGCTGTCATAACAAGAATTATGAGGCTTTTTACCATTAAAAATAACACCTTTTCCAGAATGCATATATATCTTCCTTTGCTATATCTCTTATTCTCAGGTCGGCCAGCAGGACAATGTTTTATCGTCCTGTCAGGACACAATTTATATCTATATACGATCATACTATATTGAGAGCATACTACGAAACAGAAATCTAACCTGAACCAATTTTAAGATTTTAAAAAATCGTGTTTCTCAGTCTTACAAAGCCATATACTGGGTACTACTATTGACTCAGGCAAATAGTCGCCAACGTTCTTTTTTCTCAGGCGTTACCGTTAGGGGAAGGAAAGGTATTATTGGTAATACCCCGGGTGCAATACTAGAAATAGATGACGGCAGGCCACATACAATCCCTTCATTGGAGCAGTATATAAGCGCAGAAGAGTACTTGGGGCACAATCGCTTTAAATTCTATCGACCCTAAACTTACTCTTACCATCCAACTATTAGGATTCACAGGGAAGGAAATAAAATCGATCTCCCCTATGACATTCTCCAATCGGACCAAATTCAAGCCCATTGAAACTGTTGAGACCCCTTAAGTTACCACACACTAACGGCACTTTCAAGCTAGAGGCAATGCAGTGATCAACACATCAAATAAATGGCCGATCAAGCTCAAAACGCATTTCCAGTTAAAGAGTGAAAACAAATAGGGAGATGATTTAAGCTCACCCGATCTGGCAGTAAACATTTTTTACTCCTGAGAACAAACTGTGTGGAAAGCCGTGATGGAAATGCATTGTTGCTGAAACAGCTGGTCCCCTTGGTTGGCGAGATGGACACTAGAGGTCAGTTTAGCTGTCAGTTTTGATCAATAATCTCGCCGAGAGTTCTCGTCCACTGTGTGACCTGTGTAACTCGCAGATAACACTGACTTCCGGCGGGTGATAATGGGCAGCGCTCACACGTCCCTTGACATACTAACACATCGCAATGCTATCTTACTGCCAGCGCATGCGTACTGTGGCACTTCCGTGAACTCAATGAAGCCGTGAAGTGATAGAGTGTCCGACGGCTATATATGACAGTCTGAACCAGCACCCAATATTAATGCGGAGATCACTGATTTAATAAGATAGGCACAGTGCTTTTGTACATAGGAACACCAAAAGCAACAAGTGAAGAGGGATATCTCTTCTTTAGTATTATATGTCTTAACTGCCGCAGGCTCCCACAATGAAATCAGAAATAGATGAGAAAAACTTGTAGGCATCCCTTCATCATATGTAGCCGCCTGCCGTCGATGGATTCGAGTATGGCATAGGAGGATATCTGTACCGTGTAACGAAGTATCGATCATGGAATGCAATAATTATCTATTTCTATACACAAGAACACGCATGAAGGTCCAACCAGAAATGCCCATTTTCACAACAGCTGGTGAAGGCTGTCTCAACTGAATGGCAGTTAAACATAGAATTGATCAGATTTTCCCGGGGCTCCTGAGTGGAAGATGGTAGGGTCAGCAAGGCGGGCGCTTATACCTGTCCAGAGACGCCGCTCCCAGGGCCGCCATTGTGTATAAGTGTTGGTCATTTAGTTGCTGAATCATGGGAAATGAACAGGGACACTTCATACTTAGGTTAATGCTGTGCAAGGCATACAAGTGATAGATCAATGCTATCCCACCCTTTAGTAAAGCTAAAAATATCTTACCACGTTCCTTTTTTTACCTATAGTTCTGAAGTCATCAATATTTTGTTGCTATTAAATGTTTATACTAAGAGTCGAATCGTTCAAAGAAAACGATGAAGCCTTGCAAATAAAAAACAATAGGGTGAAATCCTCCATAATTGTGGTCATGTGGGTAGGAAAAGAAGGAAACAAAAGTTTGTTATCAATGTTAGCTGACAATGCAGCTTTAAAGTTAATCCAGATAAAACTTATTTCAGCTCATCTCGACGGCTTACTTATTAATATATATTAGAAAGGGTTCATGAACTTGAAATTGTTTGCATTACTGACCCGGGAGGAAGTGCCGTTTTGACGAATTCTAGTAACAATAAACCCCGAAGCTCCAAATTTTAAAGCTGCATTATAAACTATTACCACAGGCTAAATTTTACCAAAGTTACTGAAGGTATCAATATTTTGCTGCTGTTGGGCCTATACATATAATTATTTTTACAAGAGCTGGAAATCGAACCAGCAGAGAGAAAACGAGTGCTATTGAGCGATAATAAGTGAAACTGTTATGTGATATTACGTTACATTGCTCAACCTAATCATATTTATATTAATCATTAATTATCACCCATTTAAGTACTTAACAGAACCACAACAACAAGGTGTTTCGGAGGGTTGCCATAGTATAAATGTGTACGATTATTAAGCCCGGCAGCAACAACAGCAAGGTTGAAGGTGAAATCCTCAACACTTTTGGTCCAAAGACTTTCAGATGGGTAGGAAATGAACAAATCAAAAAGTCGACTGTCTATGGTTCTTGACTGACGTTAGCTGTATCTTTAAGCAAGGACATTAAAAAGAATGGGATCCATACATATCTGTACTTGTATACATAGATGGTACAGCAAACAGTTTCTACTTTCTATGATTCCTCGCTGCGGTTTACTGATTGATTACTAGAAAAACATTGCTCTCCACTTTCATGATCCACGAGACGCCAATGTCACTGGTTAAAGGCAGTGTTAACGTGCTCAACAAGCAAATAAAGAGAATTAGGAGAATCCCAACAGTAAGCGCCGAGCGCGGCAATGGTGAATTAACAGCAAGATAATTTTTCATTGATTGCCTTGGCTTGTTGCGATATGCTATTATATAGCATGTATTAAAAGGAGAGTTTGTGCTTTGGTAAGATTCGGGATAATCCTCCAGGATTAAGAAGTCTCATGTTTATCAAGGTAGCAGGTGTGCCAAGTTATACAAATCTTTCCCTTTCAGTTATACAGATTCGAGCTAGGAGGCTCCGGTGCCAAATTATACAGTTATTCTGCACAATTGGGAAGTGCCCTCTGAAAATATCCTATTAAGTCATGTCTCGCGGCAAAGCACTTTGGGCAATTCATGGCGCAATAAGTGTGTAAACAGAGTGTAATGCACCAACAGAAGCTGTATTATTATTTGTCTGCTGTATCAGAACATGTGTACGTACGAGTTGTATTTGTCCTAAGAATTCACACGAGAAAGAAAAGGTAGATCTATGTAGGCTAAAGCGAATTCATAAAATTACCACGCACTCCACCAGGCTCTTTAGTGGGGGATAATGGAATACCTATTGCGGAGCACTCCGGTTTAGATTAGAAGCAAGGGGAAAACACTTTTATATTGATTTGCTAAACACTTTGGGGAATTTACTAGAGATTTAACTACTGTGTGACCATTAATCGGTGGGAATGTAGTGACAAGCTATCACATTTTCTCCCAGTGTAGCCTTTGTATCCAGGAATAATCTGTGATTGAGGAAGGGCACCGTTACTGCTCCATCGATTCTCTTAAACATGGTACAGAGTCTATTACGTCTTCGCCCGAGATGCTATCCAACTCTAAGACACCGTTCGACCGTAAAATCGTTATATAAATTTATCCATCTTTACGAGGGTCTGCCCCTCGTAACTACAGAGAATCATTTAATGCGGTATGTAGTTTGTGGCTCCGAGATTGAGGTTTTGTTATACTCTTTTAACCTATATGTGGCGTCAAATCTGTGATTACATACACAATATATTAATGGATTTGTTTTTCTATTGTAGCTTCATACTCCCATGCATGTATGAACGTGAGCACATCCTTTTAGCTACACAAAAGTTGATTATATCTCAAGGGATGTTCCGTGCGCGAGTCTAACGTGAAATAGTCCAATTACATCGAGCGAATGTGATATTTCACCATTGTTTGAACACAAAAAAAACCTCATTGATTCAGTCATTGCTTCAAGGCTGTTCTGGATGTTTAAAAGATAACAACAATTTTAATTTCGATAAAAAACAATACAGATTGAACTACTGCTGGAGATGGGGTTCCTGCCTTCACATAGGAATCAATGCAATGATGGAGGGAAAAGGACGAAGGAATTCTAGTGCAGCATTTGAATGTATGTGCGATCCCTAGAGGTTATCAACTTCTCGTGTTCTTGGCGCGGAGGTATTGCCCGATGATAATCTTTTCAGGTGCCGAGAGCAGTTCTGTGCACGTCTAAGAGTGGCTCGCATTTGCGAGACAAGATCATGAGTTTTCCCTTGGTACATCCAGAGCTCTAGCAAGTTTCACCGTACTTCTAGCAATGGGTAGTCACTCTGCGACAAGCCAAAGCGTTGCGGGGTAATATGTTGGACATACCACACAGAAACAAATACCAGTTCCAGCCACTTACTTTAAGTAATCAAATTAAGGGGTGTCCCAGGGGAACTGCTGATAGAAGGAGCGTTGAGATGTGTGGCGGAAGATAGCTGAAAAAGATGCTGCATTCTTTGCCCAGATGAGGGTAGTGATTTAGCTGAACCTAAAGTGTGGTGAGACGAGAGACTTGCTTAAGTAAATGCAGATTGGTGTTCACCTTTTATATCTCTTTGAATCCCATCTATCATACCTGTAGACAGTATCTTAGTAACTTGATTTAAATTCTGTCCAGATCGTCATAGCATTTTTACAATTTACTGTGGGTTTTATGAAGGCAGATGTAAAATTTTCTCAATTGGATACAACTAAAATTTGATATAAGGTGATCCCCAATCATGACAACCATCCATCTTCCCTTTTTTATGAGGTATGATCATCGATTCATTACCATAATGATGACCGCGATGTGCTGCACTAAAACTATGGTTTTATCCTCACACACATAGAGGCTTCTTCTACATCATTGTTACCTGCAGTCACGATCTATCGTCTGCAAGGTGTTGATGTATAAAAATGTTAGATAACGAATATGCGATCAGAACCGAAAGCGTATAAATTGATGAGATATTTAAAAGCGGCAGCCATTTTGCACGTAGACAAAAACGTGGGTGGAGGGCAAATAATGACGAAAATTCTTGAGATGCAGGTTAAGAACATCATACTTTTAAAACATAAATGTTTATCTGAAATTCTCAAGGATTTTGCTTTATCGTTTTTCTTTGAAACTAATTTCGTCATTAATTAAGGTACTTATAATGGGATAGGCAAAGGAGAATTTCAACTTTCCAGTGTTTGACCTAAGTTATTCATGTAATACATATTATTTATGGCCGACTTATTATTCTGCTTATTGTGGAGCAGAATTCCCCTTCATGCTCCATTTGTTCCTGCATTATATTCTTTGTGTTTTAAATGAATGATGTTTACCCGACACAAATCGCATCAGCTCCAACCTATACAGTTGAATGAGCCCGATGTATTGGATATAATGTTTATGAGAGCCCATTTCTGAAACCCACATAGTGTACCCATCAATGACTAATCCCAAGGGATTGGAGTTAGGGGAGCAGCCAGGGAATATGACCACATGCAACCATCGCTATGCCTTTTAATTAAAATTAACCTCTCAGTGAAAGATATTATTCAGTCCTTTTCTAACAGCCTGATCGTTGCTTTAGGGAGCATATATGCATATTAGGACTTAAGATCGGTTATACATTAACTCCACTTTCCATCGTAATCATTATGAAATAGTAATATTTAATAATTTAAAAAATACATAAATTTTGCTTTTGCGACTCTCGTGTTCCTTGACAAATTCGCGTCAGAAGACGATATTGCTTGATGTAATGTATCTTTAACAGGAAGGCCCAAATCCAAGGCTTCTGGTCTGGAGAATTTTGCCCCTCCGACCGGAAATCCATACCATTTGAAAGACATTCGCTTAGTTATTTCTCAATTGGAGCTACCGACTTACTTCAAGTAATCGATTTTGGTTTGTGAGTCAGTTCTCTCTCCTCATCTCATGGTTCATGATTGATAACTTTATGATCAATCCAACCAGCATCTTGCGACCTAGATATCACCCTGAAGCGGGTCGGTGTTTTGGAATTGATCTGACTTTGAGGTTAAGACACACATCTTGTTAAATCGTTGTGGTTCATACACAAATACATTTGTTTTATGATTATATTTGTGTAGATAATTTATAAGCGTTTTGGACACCAACGAAAGCAACTATAACAATCCATCTATATCATGTTTCGGTCTTCCCAATTATGTTAATGATATTTCATCATTACCGACTGCCACCAGAGGCCGGTATAGAAAAAGTTTTATCGGAAAAGAGTAGGGTATATTGCATCCCGTTAGCGTGTGTTCCGTGTCGCCCTGATATGACCAAATAATATACGAAAGTATAGTGTTAAAAGGAGCCTACCAGTAGGATGTATGCGTACAGCGGGAAATATGTTGATGAATAGGAATCGTAAAAGGGAAACATTCCCCTATACGAAGCTGCCTTAAACTGCGGTAAATTGGCATCTGGAGTTAATGCGTATTCATTCCGGAACTTATGATGCAGAACTATGTATTCATAAGGCTATATATGGTAGTTTATATGCTGGTAACAAAGTTCAAATTGAATGCGAACCGCAGGATACTGTATGAGTTATTACGTGATCTCTATATTATACATAGTCGGGCCTATTGCCCTTGATGACAACTCGCCTTCGCATAATATCAGCATAGCATAAAGGCAACGGTTCGACCAGACTGGTATTGCCTTATTATCGTTGAAGCATTGAGGACATATAACACACAAGCTAACCGCTTGAGTTTTAGATGGTTTACCCATCAAGATTATTAGTCAAAGAGTTCTACTGGTTCTAGGCTTGGGTCTATTATGCTCCATGAGTAACAGTTTGAGCGTCGGTTGCCAGATCGGCTATTCTGGCAGTAAATCGCATAATGCACTAGGCATATGACCATTGTCCATGGGCAGGGCACCCTTTCATGCTACGATACACCCTTCCTCTTGCCCCACTGACTAAGTATTATTCCCTCCCTCGCGTTGGACCGTGTAACTATTCGGTATACATGATGCATACCAACTAAGAGATCCGCTCAGCAATTGAGACTACTCTCACCCAATTATCAGTATAAAATTACAGGCATTAAATGGGGAAACGCCTTTGATCCTCTTGTGTCTGAGGCTGAGGTCAAATACACCTTTGTGGTTCATTATAGTTTTGTATGCAACTGGTCCTCCCACTGTTCACAGAAGGAACATAACTTGGGACATAGTAAGTGCATGCTAAAGATGCCAGCAGTCCCTTTGGGGTTGTTCGAGCGATAGTCTGGGGACTTGCACTAAAGCTTTCTATGTTGCAGAGTGGTCTCCACTATGGCCTGTCTTGTCTTAGGCCATATAATAGGTGATTATCTGATTTTATCTAATTCACTGACCACATGGGGTGCTCAGGTTCTGGGAGTGTATGCTTGCTTCCTTTTGTAGCTATTTGTCTTATGTTTGGAGCTGCTGAATAATTACTATTCATGTACGAAATAATATCCTTGTTTGGATTCGCTCTAGCAAACAGGCACACAAATGGAATAATAATTATATTATCTATTTATTACTCAGTGGAGCATTAAAATCGTCTTTTACCGATGGGGGAATACCAAGCAACCTAACGTAATTTACAATTTTTAAAATTAATCCAATCCTACAAATCTCCAGCATTGTATTTTGATGCTGTTTTAAACCTCTATTTAAAACGAAAACAGATTATTTAAATCTAATTTTGTTGTCTCGGCTCCGGGGCTTACCTTGAAAAACAGACCTATTTTTATCTGGTGACCATATTTTTCAAATCCTGGTATGAAGGCCCTCAAAAAAGGATATAAACGCTTGAAGGCATTTTCCAGTTGGTACTTTCATTTTCACACTCTGTTTTCAACTAAATAATAGTGGCTTCTGTTTTTGAAAACATGGTATATACACTCTCATAGAAACTAAGCGAAGGGCTATAGTGATATCTTTTCTAGTTACCATGGTCAACGTATATGGTGAGCTTAGACTAACATATTATGTAGAATTTGCTAAATACATTTTGTTGCCTTTCCAAACTCCTCTTTCAAGATTGACTGGTCCCATAATGGAAATTCCCTTGTCGTGCTCCTTGGTTTAATACATAAAACATAAACCAAGGAGGATGAGGAAAATAAGTATATATATGAAATAGCCACGAACCATACGAGACGAGACTTACTAATATACCTAATGTCATTGAACTTAACTAATAATATATTCTCCTAATTCTCCAAGCCATTGCGAATATGGGACGAAGTTCATTAAAGGTTTACTGACGCCTGTAACAAAGACATTCGTAATTAGTAATGTCAGGACCTTTCCCTTCTTGATAACCATTACCCTATAGCTCTTTATCAATCAATCTTAGGCCAATTTGTCTCCCTAGAATTAACTTCATTCCTCGATGCATGAATTATTTATCGAGCTCCTTTCCTCAAAGCAGAGGCATTCGGCCAATTGAAAGATGGATATATGCCAGGTCCCATTTGTTTTCAATGTGTAAAATAAACTCTTGAATACTTCAAGGCTTTGTATGCTTGCTGTTGCTATCGACCTGCCACTATCTAATATCGTATTACTATCAAAAGCCAAATGAGCAGCTTTCAGCGTCTAAGCAAATTAGTTCCTCCTTTGATAAAAAGCCAGTTCTTTCTATGATCAGAAAAGACGAATTGTTCCTACTAGTCTTGCCAGTTCGTCAAGACTTATATTGCATTTGTTTCACTAGGCACTTCAATTTTTACTTTAGTAATTAACAATTACAGTCTTATATAGACTTTGTTTAACCCTGTCCACTGGGATACTTTATGGATGGATGTTTGATAAGTTTATGACGGAAGTTCAGTACAGCCCCTATTCCTTTGCGTTGTACCACTCGAAGTAAATGTAGAAAATACTGGAATAATGTAACTAAATGTTTTACTCATTATAAAGAGTGTTGCATGAAACCAGAGAAAATAAAACAATCGTGAACATACAGAATGCACGAGGGGACACACGTTTTAGTGATATTATCTAATTAATCCTTTACATTGCGTAAAACCTTGCTCTCCCAGGACCGTGGTGAAAAATAATTCTCTAATGAAAAAGATTTTCTTTTTTAGCAGAACAAGCTGTGATCAGCGGTGATATTATTGTAAACCTCCCGAGAACAAAATTAAATGAAATCAATATCAAATGGTAAAGGGGATATTTATCTTTATAGGCGTATATATCTTCACGTTTGTAAAATCTTCATGTTTTGAATTATATTCCATATTGTTCGAATTAATGAAACTTAACATCTTCTGTACAACACAATGGAACTATTTCCATTACTGTAAAAGTTATGAAACCAATTCATAGGGCGATGAACTTTGCCCCAAACCAACAAGGGCGCACCATAAAAATAAGTCGCTTAATTATTAATCGATTATGATAATCATAATGGGCTATGTCCAATCGATATATACTGGTATGTCCAAAAGGAGTATTTCGAGTACACTATAGGAATATCTACATGTATTTATGACGAGAACGTGAAAGCCTTTGATAGTAAACTAACCAATTTATGAACAGGTCAGTTAAAAAAACGAATGTGTATGTATACTCATATGAGACAATATTTCATATTAACGTATTAACCGAAAGCTCGATATGATACACAATCTTCATATATTTTTGACTTCCCGAAATAAGTCTCCAGGATTTTAAAAAGAAACGAAAAACGAGAACGACGCAATATAGAGGATTATTGATATAAATGACACTTCTGTAGTGATATCTGCTCAGGTATTATTTATGGGGCCATCCAAGGGGTTAAAAGCTACCAGACATAGAGACGATCCCGAGAGAAGGTAAAATTTATTAACTCTTCAACCTCTGTGGCCTTACTATAACTTAAGTAACATAACGAATGACGTCTGGTCAAAACGTTTTGTGACCATGTGCTGTCCCTAACTTAAAACAACACAGTGAATTATTAGAGACGCCTTTAAATTTCTACAGGCAATATTTCCGCGGACTTTTCAGGCTGGCGAAGCATGAACATATATGATGAGTGTCCACTCTAGGTCCAAACCCTCAGATCAGATAAGAATGGTACGTTAGCTTACTGCGCTAATCGGTTTCCTGACCTAGGACTCGGCGTTTTAATGGGAATATAATGACATTTCAGTCTTAATGGAATTATAATGGTATTTGCGGTTTGAGGCGAGAGGTTTTCTCTTTGTTTGAAGGGACTCTCTCAACTTTGGGCCTAGACTGTGTCAGAGATGCACATTTTTGTCAATGTTAATTGAGTTAATGCGGGTTTCATTGATCCCATATAAATTATATCAAAAGTGCGAGCCATAACAAATAATATTTAAATACTAATCCATGCAGGCCAACATACGTTAAATTCTCTAAATGTTACCACGCGTACGGAGCTTATTTCGAATTAGATCGGCAAAGTATTCTCTAAATAATATATAATAGTTTCCATCCATTTTTCATCAGTTCCTATACGTCAGGCAATTTATGTTCCGCCATACATGGCCATATAATATTACTGTCAAAACGCCCCAAACACCTGAGATCGGCGCCGTGCACTGCACATAGTATGGTCGAAGTGCCAAGCGTATTGTGAGAAGAAAATGAGGACTTGAGGCTCCTGTTATCCAAACACCACCCGAAACCCCTTATAAATATGTTAGAAGATATTTTTTCATAGTTCCGAATTGGGGATTGGATGCATTCTACTGACAATCCATAGCTCCGCTGGGAAAAATAAGAACATCTCGTTTTCTGTATTGGGACAACTTACCCGATTCGCATGGCAGTTTCAATTATACACGCTATGATAGAACCGTTCATATTTTAATAATCTCTGTCAAAGCACAGCGCATACATATTCCCTTGGGTGGAATATAAGGAAGTGATGTTGACTGCGCAAGTTAACTCTGAACTGGGTTAGAGACCTTGGGTGGTAAAGAATCAATGCCATGTCTAACAAGTTGTCTTGTCACTTGCTCCCACTGGCTGCTGGTGAAGGTCAGGGCCAAGGTGAGCCTAATTGCCACCTTATTGTGGTTTTAACTTGATTCCACATCCCTAAGTGACTGTGAACCGGAGGTTTAGTTTCTTGAATTGGAGCTCATTGTAAGGGTAAAGCAGGGAACGGTATTGAATAAGATTCCTCCTCTATTTGAAAGGATCTATATAGAGTTGTACAGACCCGATATTTTTTTTGAGTGGGTGGGGGTTGGAAAGGAATAAAAACAATTCGAGTTGGAGCTGGCAATCATCGGCCGAGTAGAATGATTGTAACAATAGTATTGAAGAATACCAAGTCAGCATTTTGATTTGATTAGATCTAGGCTGACATCATCTGCCAACTTATCCAGACCCATTTTTTTAACAATCAGTTTGCCTCAGTGATTTCCATCCTTACAGGTACTCCATTTAATAGCTCCTAATGAATTCCACCAGGTGCCAAAATCAACATCTATGTTTGGTTCCTGACAACACTGGAAAACTATCTTGAGAATTAAACTACCAGCTGGTGTCGGCTGTTGCGATTCGCTGAGCTGCTAACTTACGATTACTGTCACAACATATTTCCCCCGCTTCATGTCAGCCCCTGACCAAACTCACAGGCCGCACCCACCTCCTTCGGTTCCTAAGGTAATAACCAACAGAACCCCCATAATCAGATGTCGGCAGCTGAGCGGCCATACATCCAGGCTTTGCGTTGTCAGTATTTGACAGTCCGTAAATGATTACAACTGCTGTTCACGCACCTCAGTGGATATTTCCCAAAGTGATTGTTGTTAACCACCCTCGTCATACCACACGAGGGTGAATAAATACCTGGTCTGACTGAGGATTGTTTTCATTAGCAGCAGCCGCTCTCATTGCGGTAGACTCCAATCCGAGGGATACGTAAAAAACTCCTTGAGCCAAATGTCTCAATCAAAGGTTCACTGATCGTAGATGATGTGTGATATAATCAGCGGGGAGAAAATGGGTACTTTACCGCCGACTCAGGGACCAATAGCGGGAAAATCTATATTTGGTTGGTTGTTATGTAGGGGAGGAAGAGGAGGAGGGCCTGGGACAAGGTCCCCTGCAGCGAAGTGTTCAGGTTGATTGATACTGTTCTATTTTCCGATAGAAGGGATCGGAAACTGTGCTCAGTCAATGATTCAAAGCACATCTCTCCAATGCGGGTTGTCTTTTTTCCTGAGAAGCTCGCTTGTCAAAGAATCTTCAGTATTATTATATACAAACAACATTGATAAATTACCTAAGTTGTAGGGGTTTTGTCCATCGGTCTGGAAAACAAAAAAGTTAATCTAACGTTCTGGTCTTAGATATGTATACACAATTCCTTTTGATTAAGTATGCATGGGAGGCATTCTCAAAGCTGAAATATCATAATATCAGATACAATAGTATAGCAATTCGTACTACTGATCCATACATGTTGTACTAGTTTGACTCTTTTGCATCAGCACATTGTTCTGATAATAAAAAAAGGCAAAATCATCATCGCTCTGCATGAATGTGAACTGTAAGAGAGGCATCAAATTAACACAGAAACTTTAAATTATCTCCAAAGTACATCTTTATACTTGGTTTTAAAACTCTGCGAGAGGTGACAGACACCGGGGAATCAATCAGTTTAATTAGTTCCTTTTAGTATTTTATTACAATTGTAAATTACATACGTCATCAGTTACTACCGCGTGCCTTTCGGGGGTGCTTTCAGCTTTTTGTAATCGCACACGTGTGCCGCTACACTTGCCATGGCAACACGTGATACAAATAACGCAAATTCATTGGTTTGGCGACGTTGCACTTGTCACGACTATAAATAGCTCATCTTCATTATTATGTAATATTAGGTAATCCCACGTAATCATATCATATATCATAAATACATCTGTTCAATATTAATATCTCATGTCAATGCAAGGTATGCAGTTATGAGTCATATCACACTCTTGGCGACGTTGCCCTCTGCTTTTTGTAACCGCACACACATGTCGGGATACATGTGCTACGCTTGTCATGCTAATAAATACGTGACCAAATGACGCAATTTTTTTTATTTGTGACGTTGCGCTGTTGGTGACGTTCCGATAACATGGCAAGAAATACAGTAATATTAAGGGGAATATCTAATATATAAAGCTCTAGAATGGTTTCTTTGTCACGCATGTTCTGGGAATCTGGGATGTCCCCATCTGTTTTCTTGTCTCTACAGGTCCGTTGGTTCCCTGGGTGGAGAACATATATATGTGGTTTGTGAAGGTATCTGGGGTGAAAATGTGATTTTGAAGCCTTTTTTAAATTGGCATCTCCACACCCTATTTATAGCCTGGGAAAGCTCCTGTGGGATACTATATCATTTCCCACAACCTGCTACATCATTTCCAGGGGGATCGACCTAACTACATGCAGAGGAGTGGTAGAGTGAAGAAGAGGGGAGGGAGAGGGGGGGGGGGAATCCGAGATGGGGTTGGGAGAGAAAAACAGGTATGAAAGACAGAGAATAGGGGGAGGGAAACAAGGGAGAGGGGGAAGTGTGGGGAGAGAGGGTGACCCTCTGGAGGACGGGTACTTCGCTAGTAACAAATAAATATACAAATCAGTATGTAATAAATAACAAATGGCACTCTGTACGGTTTATAATTGGGTTGAGACAAAGAACAGAACTCATCCCTATGGGACTCGTTCCATACTTCAGCTCGTCTCGACCTGATTATAAACCTACATCGTACCATTTGGTATAAGTGTCCTTTTAAAACAGATAATGTTATCTAAACCTATTTCCAAGGCTGAATAGGACAAGTAGTCTAATTACAGTCTAAAGGAGAAATATTTCGCATGTAAGAATCAAACCCTTTGTAAATGCCAAAATGATGGGAAGCAAAGACTGAATCTATAATGAAATTTTAACTGTACAGTCAAATTCATTATCTAGACGGAGGAATAAATGTGTTGATATTGTGATTCACTAGACTATAAGGCTATAGTTACCTTGGCGTCCTGACAATAACCCGACTCATATAGCCTCACAGACACAAACAACAAACGTTTTGGCTTCTTCTCAACCATTTCCCCTTCCTTTGAGCAAAGACGTGTTTGAGACACTATGGAATAATTCCAGTGCCTATTTCCGTCTCCCAGTCGCATACTGTAGTCTTTAAACAAATTCACATTATTTCATTTAAGTTCGCCGTCTGTTCGTATACCACAGCATTTGGAGTCATGAGTCTGCTGGAATAGCCGCGTAGTGTATGCTTTAAAATAAGCAGAACGTGTCACAGAAAACAGAACATTTTTATATGTTAAGGACTGAAAAACTGCCTTAAGTGGAGTATGGGATTTTAATAGCTTAATGTGTGGCGTCGGTTTGATATATTGAAACAGATGAAAACAAGAGAGCGTGTTTGTAAAGCTGTCATTTAGTTCCATTATCCACAGAGCGAAAGCCTTAATTGAAAAATGGAAATAGTTTAAAACGCGATATTAACCAGAATAAATAAACAAGAACTTGTACCCTATTCATTGACGTACTTGTGTATGGATCTTACTGCTGAAACAAGGCACTGATGATTACAACAAGTTTGGTTGATAAAAGAGAATGAAACATTAAACTTATTTTCAGTTTACATTTTAGTCATTACTGGGGCACCTCCCCTTTTCATGACTAACCAATTGTAAGGATACATATATAGAAAGGATTATATTGCCCCAGTAGGAAATTAAACCTCGAACCTCCATATTGCATGGTCGGTTACTCTAATAAACCGAGCTCCTGGGAATGACCAGCGTTACCACATCTGCCTACTGTTGGTCACTCCACCACGCTAATTCTAACTATATTTTACTTTCCAAGATTGGACAGTCTGATACGGGTGCCTTATCACATTACTGCTTGTAATGACCCTAGTAGAAATCAACGGCCTATCCAAGACGGAATTCAAACCCGAAACCTCGCTAGTGCATGTCTTGACGACATTGGCATTGAGCTAGGCCTGCCCGGACCCACAACCTCTGTCACGCAGACAAATTTGCTCACAGGACTATAACAAATTGAAATAATGGAGGAAATATATTTCAATGTACTTGAATCTAGGAGCATGGAAGTTACTTTGAACCTACCTTGAATAGTCTATTTCGACTGGCGGCATTTCCAGTGACCACAAATACGAAACTCTATCAATAACTATGAATGCAAATAAATCAAATCAATCTATAGGACAAACACATTTAGGTTCAACAGAGAGTGAGACGGCAGAACCGATGAGGACTAATGATTAAAATGAATCATGAATGATAGAGTAGGTCCCTTTCTCAACTAGTGTTGACAAATAATTAAGGCCTGGAATTAGAATAGCTTCTGTTTGTTCTGCAAATTGAGTTGCCTGCGTGTGTGGAACCAGAAGGGACTATCTTCCTGTAAGTGGGTTCGGGCATCTCATTCTCTACGTTGTTGTCTCTTGTACCAGCCAATCATTAAACTTGTGGGGTTAAAGAAGTGTTTTGTTTCTCAGATTCTCTCCGGATGTAAAGAGATCCTGTGTTGGCAACTTACAGGTTTAAGCACACGTATTATCTGACCATGGGCTAAGCCCAAAATAATAATACTCCCAATGCGTGGAAGGATGGGTTGGAAACCATATCCGATCACAACCAATGCAACGTATTGGCCCCAGGTTACTCATCATATTGATGCTGATTTCTAGACATCCCACTGCAGGGGGTGTTTCTGTGATCTAAAGACTAGCAGTGTGGTATTTGTTATCAGGACTTGTCGATAAGCCCCGGCTCGTATCTGATCCTATGCTCAAATAATTGATTGCCTAAATTTCATCATAGCACAATTCCCCGATAGATAGTAGGATTACCAAATGCCGAAATAGATGTGGGGTAATGGTAAACGTTATAAAAATCTCATTTACTCATAATTGATAAATACTTCATTTAAGGCGTTCTCTAGTACAACACACGGCTAGGTATTGAAGAGGTAAATTACATGTTATCCATGATTATGTTCATGCTGCCCGTTGCATATCAAATTAGGGAAATACAGGAAATATACAGGACATTAGGTTTCTTATTATCCACATGGGTTATTCAAATGCCCTACACAAACGGTGCCGGTATGAATTTCTCTTTTATGCTTTAAGACGGGACTCCAGTCGACAGACTGTATACATCCAGATCCCTTTAGTAGGAAAGAATTGATGTTCGAATTCCCTATGCCGATATTCAGAATGACAAGAAACGTACCGTTCCCTTAGTTCTAAAAAGGTATCTCCATTAATCACAGTGATGCTGTTTCTACACTATTTCATTTGATTTTTCTAACCAATATTCAAGTAACAGTGCGTCAAAGCTGTTATAACCGTTACCAACATGAAGTAGGAGAGAGACTGTCAGGTCATTAGTATTAATCCATATTCATAAATCATATCTGATAACCTTACATACTGTTGCATCGTATTATGTAATAATAAAAGCAGGATCTGACAAGTTAAAGCAATACATTATCACATTACTCACAGAGGTGTCACCCCAGTCAGACTGCAAAGAAAAAACTGCATCTTGTGAGAGGACAAAACATTGGTTGAAACACGTGATCTGCACTCTTTGTAAGAATCTTTCCATGTCGCTATACTTCAAAAATGTTTTTCACCGTACTTCTTAGTTTATTGATTAAGTAAAATAAAACCAGGATACGAAGGCATATTTGCATCATTAAGCAGGTTTAGCATAGGTGCTGCACCTTTACACCTTTTCGATTGATTGTCCAGAATAATATAGACGTATACCAATGGGATATATATGGCTCCCCGGAGAATCCTGCCAACGGTGCTTGTCATGAGATTGTATGATAAAATATGGACCAGAAAACTTTTACCAGATCCCAGTTGGCTGTCTCTTCAGGAACCAAAGGGACTTGCATGGATCAATTTCCAAAGAAAAATTTAATGTGTATCATATTGATCGTAGGAGATATTCCCAGGAAAGTGTCCAGTTTCCATGGAGATACATACAAGATTTATGTGTCTGCTATGGACTTGGGATCCTACATTTTATTCGACAGAACACGTTGAATATGGTTTACATATTGAGACTTTCAATGTTATTTTTTTCATTTATCATTATAAAGGAAGTGGAGACAACTCAACTGAAACCATCTCGCAGTGAATTTTGTTCGGCGATTTTATTTCAACGTGACCCTACGTCTTTCGCTATAGTTTGGCTTAATCAGGGGTCATTTTCATTTATAATGGGAGACACGTTTAACATTAATAACATAATTTCAATTTCAACAGTCCCGTTACTTTACATCCATTTACACGACTATAAGTATAAGAATATATAATATATGTAAGTATTCATGTATTTATTTAGGCCTATTTATACAATACGTAAGTACGTAAGTGCGCACAAGATGTGTTTACATATTCATACATGTACATATAGATATTTCAAGGTGACTCCTGAATTAATTAAGACCCTTTTTGCAAGACCCTTACAAGAAGCTAGTTACTGACAAAGCCGGGAGCGTTACATCATGATTATTCATATGGCCTGACAATGCATATTTTCTGCGAATAAAAAAAACTCTCAAGTCCTATAGGCACTTATGTGATCAGTCTTCCTAATCTTGACCCTTATGAGAAATATTAATCCTGTACTAACTGCCATCTTTATGATAGGAAAATGGGAGAATAATGGGGCTATGATTGATAGTATAGGATCTAGCTATTCTCAAAGGGATTTGAGACTCTTAGTGGTTTTTATTACATGAAACAGTTCGAAATAAAAAGAACTGTATATATACCGAATAGACGTTGACAGAAACAGACAGACTAGTTCGATAAATCGCTTAATTTTCTAAGCCTCTAATCTTACGAGCTCATTTATTCTATTTTTCGTCAAAGGAATGAAATATTAGCAATTAGTCTGTCCTTCCATCTGTGTCTGATCCGAATAAATTAAGAGTTTGACTTATAGATCTTCAAGGAATCTGGATACAGATTTCACTGATTTTCTTTTCTTCGGAACTAAATATTACGGCGTGTATAGCATCCAATGGCCCTCTCACAACTATACACAACTTACAGCACCATGGGCATCTGTAATATGGGGTAAATTATTCTCGTCCTTTCCGATTCCTTTCCGACATTTTTTTCATCAGCATTCGGTGAGGTCTGCGATATAATCGGAGGAATGCGCCGGATCCAATCCATACGACCCTTGGGGATGACATCAAGTTGTTCGTACTTAACATTACTTCTAAATAAAACCTTATGATTGCGATAGAACAACCGATTAGTATGCCTTTAGGAGCACGAGAAGGTAATTAAATCGATCATTAATAGCAGATGTATAATTACTTTTTATTTACATGCAGCCCAGACGTTCGCCGGGTTTACCCTTTCAATGAGGGTCCGCCCAGTGCTAGTTTTCCATATGCAAGGTATGTATGCAAGGAGTGATGCAAGCACCCCAATCACCACACCCTCCTCACTCTGGATCAATCTGGCCAGAAATGGCATGGTATCTTTAAATATCTCCTTCCCTTTCATCCTCTCCTCCTAGGACATCAAGTGGATTATACATTGGGCTTGAAAGGCAATGGTGTCCTGCACTTTGCCTCTCTTTCCCACAACTCACAGAACTTTATATAAAACCTATCCGAGTATAGGTCCACATCTTATACCCACCCTCGTACACTCGCAGATTAAATTACTCTATTTCTGTAGTTTTCCTATGAATAAATCTTCACGTGTGATGCACAAATTTTGACACAAGATTTTGTTTATTTTTGTTGTTTTTTTCATATTATTTTGAGGCCTGGTGTTTGAATCCCTAATGTTGTGTTTTCTTTTTAAGTAATGGGTGTTAAGATACAACTTTGAATACTTTTTACTTTTGTAAACACTTTTCTTAATTTTTACAGGTGGGAGTATTTTTGGAAATCAAAGCAGTCCTCATGCATATTGTATATTAATGAATTTTGGTCATACTTTTGCCAGGGCAATCTAAAAATGCCATTGCTTATTGCCCATATTTCTGTAATGAAATGAATGTATTGGCCTTGATAATAATAAACAAATTCTTAAACCTCAGTGAATATTATAACCCCCACCCCACCCGCCCTTCGCCTTGCTACATATAGTCTTCGGCTTGAGTTCTATATTCTTCGGCACCCTTATGATGGATTACACAAATTAAACAAATGGATATTATGTCAAGGGACCTTTATCGAGCATTTCTTTTATATTGCGATCGCAACGTTTGCTCACCATGAGATCCTAGCCCATTTCGACGTTTCAACATTCTTTTCAACATATTATCCCAATATTTCAGGTTCGTTACAAAATTATTCCATAGATGTATGTAGTCTACAGGAAGTCACAGGATTCGTGCCTACCACCTCAGACATTCTCTCGTTTGATCCATGAATTTTTTTTATCATTCGTTTAGAATTCAGTAAATAATGGGGAAAGTCTTTTTTAATCCAGCAAAGACAGGGGAAATTAATAGAGAAGACACTTATGCCGACAAATATTCCCTCCTTGTACCACTTGCATATTTTGGAATTTGTGACTGTTTGCCCTTCCTCCTATGAATGGGAACTCAAGAATCAATATTTAAATTCTTAAGTCCTTTCTCATTTACTCTTATTTTGCGTTAACAATTTTAAAACTGAATAGGAAAAGAAAGTTAGCTAATTCATTGATTGGATCATAATACTTGATAATTGCTCTTAACTACCGGATGCGCGCTTGGAAATGCTCCACAAAGAATTCAGTGAAATTCTTTTTTGTTTTTTTACTTGTCTCCTGAATTAGGTACCCGTTTTTTCATTCCGATGGCCAGATTATTTCAGGCCTTCATTGTGGCAGGAATTGGGAAAATTACAACAATCCCAACTTTTGGCCATTATTAAAACATTCAAGCTCAATTATTACTTTGTGGTCGAATAATGAATTTTCATTTCCAGCAGTTTCATACCTTATTTCAATTACTGTCAACGTCTGTGATTATTCTTCCCAGGACGGCTCCATGGTTATGACAAAAATAAATCGGATTTACAGCCTACCTATTCACTTTGAATCCCCAATATATCATATCAAATACAGAAGGATCGTTTACTTCCTCCTGTATAGCTATTTATTATACAAGCATTGCTCTGAAAACAACGTATCTAGAGTGATTTACGCATAGTGCGTATTTCACTAGTGATATATATACGTGTGGTTGTCATGGCAATCAATTTGTTATTTTATTAAGACTACCGGTAAAATGCAAATTTATGACTCGTTTTTTTTTCTATTTTCATAATAAATCTGTTATAGCTAACTCCTTGGTTTCAGTCGCTTAGAATATTGGACTTGTTGCTACGCAACTCGTGCAATATTATTCACGCTCCTTCAACCAACTTGTTAGTTAACCTGTATGTATCGCACCACCTATCTATGTACATCTATGAACATCTATGTACACCTTTATTGAAGGTTTACAAATTTCTATTGAATATATATTATATGGATTATGACCGTCAAAGATCGATGTTGGATTTTGATGCAAGCAATGGGATGTACGAATGAGATCTATGGGCCGCGTTGTAGGGTAAGATTTGATCTTAGGCCTGTATGCAGTTATATGATATCATAAATGATTATGTGTCTTGCACATATATAGAGAGATCCGGGGGGGGGGCTACTGCATACCATTTGATTAACACTATTTCCCTCTACAAAGTCAACTGATATATCAAACGGTTAATGTATTTTTGATAAGTATAATTAAGTGATATTTCCTTGGTCGGAAACAGTGGATCTTCAAGAGATAACGTTAGCTATACATAAAATAGGTATCTTAAGTGATACTAACCAAATGGGGGTGTCAAGTAGCACAATAAATGCACTGATTGAGTGATATATAGCCCTGGTAGTGAACATCAAGGCCATATTGCATGTTTGACATCATCATCACTACCTTTGATCATCGCCCAAGGATCTATACTCCACGAATATTATCTTTGTTCCGTCTAGTTTGATGCCCTCTAGGCTTATTGCACTGAGTCAGATTGCGCCACAAATGCGTTCCTTGACCTTAGTTCTGATGTGTATTCTTTTGATATTTTCTTCTTTAACGACTACTTTATAAATTATGTTGATTTTGGGAGTCAGTTTTGTTTCTGTTGCAACACAGTGTTGCCCCCAGATTATAGATTTCGCTTTGATGCAGTCATTCACCATGCACCTATATTCTCCGTTAGAAATAAATAGTCTAGCTGAATGGGTATATATATATATAAACCAAATATAATTATAACTACTTGCAGAACCTCCCCCGCAGCAAGCAGCAATGTCTTCACCAATGAATAATACTATTATTGAATAAAAAATAATAAAAGGTCAGTGAAGCATTGCTATTGTTTGTACCAAAGTATCCGCTACTGAGGGCACTAATTATTAGCATACCATATGCTACGAATAATTTCTCAGTTATATGCATTTTCTCGACCCAATCGATTATCTGTATTTGCTTAACAACAACACCCATGTTAACAATAGTTTATTATTGAGTTTACATGTAAACCACTATATTATACACAGTTATCTTCAGGTAGTTTGGAAGATTTCTGCTGTAAGATCTCTCTGGAGAAGCATCAACTAAATGTTAAGAACAATCGGGAAGCTGTCGTTTGTGAGTAGTCGTGGATTTCTCTTATAAAGTTAACCATCCACACATTGCTACTGGGCAGAAGTCAGTTGCCAATGCAAGTGGTGATCCTAGTTTTATTTAATCAGTCGACATATTTGTATAATAAACTGTATGCTGAATCAATGATATGATAAAATGAACATACGATTCTGAAAGTATACTATACACAATCCCCTAAAGTCGGGTGCTCTTACTTCCTTATTTATTTCTTCTAGTTCTTCCAGTCGACCGCAAGGCTGGCCTTATCTTGCCCTGGCACTGTGAAAAATATCTGGCACAGAATACCATCTATATTTCACAGTTCCTCCTCCAAACCCTCCAACCACAATCAATTCATTTGTCAGGTAGTATTCCCTTGGAAGGCACCTGGAAAATGGAGATGGGGTAGTCCAGGCGGGCAACAGCTGCCAAGCCTGCAAGTTGCTTGTTTCTCTTTCCCTTGATACCTCAGCATATAAAGAGATTCTGCTCACAAACTTGTACTTCCCCGACCCCCTCCCCTTAGTTGTCGACGTCCTCTCGAGGGGACTTTCCTCAACACTGATTAATTGATTGCATCTCCAATTAGGGGGTAAATCAGGGCCTTATTAGAATGCACAACCTTGTTGTGACAAACTTCTCTAGAATGCACTAGGCCGTATTTTATTTTCTTCAATCATAGCCCAATTTTCCTCCTCAGATGAGTTTCATAAAATAGAGTCGTCTTTAATTGCCTGGCGACAACATTCTCGAAAGGATTTTAATATCAATTGAATTTTCTAGGAACCCTAACAGATGTGCTCTCATCAAATGTTCAGGAAATTGTGAAGACATTCAAATGGATGACAATATATGTGATTTCGAACTCATTGGCAATCATTCATTTATGTGTTGTATGGAGACGCGAAGTGAACGTGCATTTCTCCGACTCGGAGCGGAGGTTAACTGCCTGAATCCCTCGCGGCAAGACAAACCATCATATGGCCTTGTTGAGACAGGCACGAATTTCGGTCTTGTCACTCGACAAATCCTTTGGATAATCCGGTTAGTGTGGTATCTTTATCATAAAAAATAAAGACTTTAGAAAACTCTTCATGTTCTGAAGCTGCCAATTTGGCATTGGAACCATTAGCTATGGCGTCTTTTAGTGCCTGAAACCTATTGGATATCATCAAGCGGATTCCGATATGTTTTGAAATATAATTTATACCCCGGTAAGTCCCTATAGGCCCTATGCTATATCCGAGATTCATCCGCACGTATCCCACATGGGATGCCGACAATCTTCCCGACTTCAGAAAGAAATGAATCTTAGAATCTTAGAATATTAGAATCGCCCTCCCTCTCCAGGATATGGCGAATTTGTCTTATGCCGTTGTCATGAATTCTTTCGTCATATGTACATAGATCGGAGTTGTATATGGGTAGTATGAATCAAACGGTTTACACAAAGCTGACTGAGCCTTCGTTTTAGAAAGTTGGTACAGCAATATAATTTATATTACTTAATTGTCAATCTGAGAATTAAGTGTTTGCTCTCAAATTTCTTTCCTTCAGATCCCCATTCCTTTCCAATTTCCCCCTTTTCCATTTACCTAGCTCGTTTCCTCCATGTCTCCTGTTTCAGAGGAGATAAGCTTCCCAATCATCGACTTAAATGTGCCTAAAACAATTCTTCATTTTCCCTCCAATTTCACTGCTTTTTCTCTTCCTCCTTCTCACCCTCTTCCAATACAAACAAGGAGCAGCTATCGACAGAACCCCTCTGTTTTATTCTCCCACAGCGGACGCCGTATTTTCGATATGCTAATTGATTTTTGTATAAAACCCTATACAATGACGAGATTTTTCTGACACAAAATGTTGGCACATAAGTCTCGAAGAAGAATCGCTAACTTTTGTCAGCGATTCTTCAGAGCGGTGAAACACGATTGCGATTATAGTTACATTCAAATAAATCTTCCCGAAAGTGTCTTTCTTAAAGAAAGTGTGGCATTTAACGAAAACTACTCTGCCTAATTTCAGGACTATGCGTTCTAATGAGCTCTGTACTAATGAGCCATGAAACATACAGTCAAACAATCCGATCTGATTAATTGCCATGGTAACGGGTCAATACTCAATTTAATAAACACTATAGCATAGGGATGTATGATAAGTGTGGGCGTGTCATTATAGCCATATACTAAGTAGGTAATTAGGAGCAACTACATTGTGCATCCAAGTGGAGCTAACTACATACGACAAGCTTCACATGAGAGGACCTCCTCCCATTATAACCACATGCAACTTAAAACCTTTGCTGGGATATTTGAGAAATAGATCTCCCACGAGTTAATTATTTATCAATTTTCAAAAAGTGGTTCCTAGTTCGAGAGATATGATTGAAGGCTGTGAGGCAAAAAGATTGAAACCAGGGCTGGCACTGCCTGGCCAAAGGCCTCCTACATATGCAAACCCCTGATGGCTTTTATACTAGCTTTATCAAATCAGGGATTAAATTATGCGGAAGTAGTTCTCTGCTGGGCAGGATGTGAGAAGAGTGCTTGTGGAAAAAGAGCCAAGTCAGCTGTGAAATATGTCCATGCCTCTTACTTCATCTCCCTTCACCATAGTTAAATCCTTGACTGGTGTACAGGAGGGAGGGTCACAGCTGCGCCGCAGGACTTCCTCTAAGGCCAATACAGTTCTATCCGATGGGCTACCGGACTTGGGATTGCCATGGTGCGACCTATTTAATCTCACGTGACCTGTCATATCACATGACCCAGTGAAATATCAGAAGATCCAGTGTGTTCCATTCATCCTCTAGCTCACACACTACATTTCCTTCTTTCTCACGTGGAACTGAGAACCTCAAAATGCTGCCTAGCAATTCAAGCCCAGATATTTCATCATAAGGCTAAATGATTGTCCTGACGTTTTTTAACATCTTACAGGAAGTCTCTGACATAAAACGCAACATATGAAGCCCTTAGCACAGTGCACCCTAACAAATAAAGGGCAATTCTAAGATGTTGGTACCTGAACTTATATTTCATACACAAAACGCTTGGCGTACTTTAATGTAAAAGGAAGGAATATGCTTCCAGCTTTGCCCCTTAAATACAGGCTCCATCAGGCAGAAGAGGCAGAAAGATCAATACGTGGTATGTCCTTTCAAATTGTTTCACTTAGCACATCTCCTAGCCTATGTGTAAAGGTTTGTGGTGACTGGGCGTAGTGCATAAATTGAATATTATGAACCCTACGTTCGTTGGTTCATACGATAACGACAGAATACAGACAGATTCCCCAGACCTTTGTTCCTTCAATGGTTTGTTGTTAAGAATGTTTCAAGTTAAAACGGCGTTATTGCGCGCGTATGTATTGTATTCAAATTCACAAGTTAAGCTTCTGGAAGCAGGGCTTATGACTAAGTTTTCGAGTTTTATATATTGGCTTTCTGGAAATAATTATTTTAGCATAATTGTGAATCCAGCGGAACCTAACACCCAGGCGAGTCTAGGTCATATCGTGGCGAAAACATAGTTTGGTATTCCAAGTCTTTTTGCCTATCTTTGATAAAGAACGTGCGTTAAGTTGATAAACCCTCAAAACAGAGAGCCGCCTTCCCAATATTGAATAATTAGGGCTTGCCATGACGCATACCTTATTACAGTCAATATTGCATTTGCATACATGTACTCATTCAAATATGTGTTGAGGATAATAATGAAGTCATCCTGGTCCCGGGATATTCATCCCCATTTGTCCCATTGTCTTATTTCGTCTTAATTATGCAAGAAGCTCATTACCCTAATAGGAAAAGCATTACGTATTCATGCAATAAGTTTCAGACAGTATCTTGAATTTGATATGCTTCGGAGGATGAATTGGAGAGTCAACATGTTTACATGTTAACTTTGATGGGAACTCGTGTTGGTTACCAAATGATGTGTGACACTAACCCTTGTAAAACCGCAAATGAAAAAAAAGATTCGTTCATACAACAGGACGAGAAATACACACACATATATGCAACACAAAGAAAAGAACTTGAATCATTTGATGAGAACTTTGCCAATGTACCCCCTTCGGTATTCTTCAATGGATGAAATAGGAGTTGTCATAAAGGACTACACTCATGGCACCAATGGCAGAAGATTGTGATGGAATAATTATGAAACAGCTCTAAATTTCACTTTTCAACTTGGTTAATGCAGAGATATATAAATATAAAAGGGGACCAAAGTATCCTTATTTCTACTAGATTTCACCCTATAAATTGTGGGTGTGGCATTTGCCTTTATATACTGTACAGTGAGACATTTTTTGTTTGATATTATTTAATTGGCCCTGCAGTAATTCTCTTCACATCTTATGCAGAATAAACTTCCTCCTATTGGTTTCTTTAATATTTCTCAGAGATCAAGAACAAAAAATTTGAATATAAGTGCTTCACCGAACTACATCGGTAACATCTATTCGGATACAAATGATACTATGCATTCAGTGGTAGTAGCACAACCAGCATCACGGTATGGCGCACTTTTACCCAGTTAAGTCTCTCGACCGTCATACTTATGCGTCAAGCAAAGTTTCACTCTAAGATACATAATTATGCTAGCAGTATCGGGATAAATTTAAAGTAAGATAATTAGGGGTCCTGCTGTTATGTTATAGATCCTCTGTATAAAGAGGTCATAAATCCTATGGCCTAATCGCATCGGGAGCCTAGAACAGCGAGCTTCCTTCTGCCTGGCTGAACACGATGAAATCGACCCCTTCTCATGAGAAAACATGGATAGTGGCTCCTACAAAAATAAGCCGAAGATCAGAGGGTCAGGAATTTTATTCCACCTTCATGGGCACCAATGCTTGACAATTGTGAAATATAGTATCTCGAGGAAATTTTCCCTACTAAATTATTGTGAGATAGAAATTCAATCGTCTTATCAATGCCCACTCGAAAGCGGAAAATGTAAGAAGGAATGGTATCGATTTATACACAAAGAAGGGAATCGGAGAAGTGAGAAAATATCAAGTTATCATAGCGGTACCGCAGGTTTATGGCAGTAAAAGTACCTTACGAATGTTCATGTAACTCATGTCTCCTCTTCTGCCACACAGGATCCTGTCTGTCCAACCTTTTAGCCACAACTTGTCCCCGCCTCTTAATACATCTACTCTAACACATAACATATACATTGGTCTATGCCATTGATTTCCTCTTGTCCTGAATTGCTGAATAGAGTCAAGATACAAACTCATGGACGGACATGTGTCGTCAAGAGCAATCCGATATGTGGTAGCTCTAAACTGTAGCAGACTGCTCAAGGCAGAGTACATGCAATTCTAACTTCAACTTTATGAGTTTCACCTCCCAAATCCTTTGAGAATGGCGTTTCTGATTGCAATGTGCACATACTTAAACATGTGTGTTAATCTCTTTTACTGGCTCATACAAAAATGAAGAGCATGGGGCTCTTATACAGAACCAAATCTCCACGGCCCAGATGTATTTATGCAGGTTGGGAGACATCCCCATGTAATGAGACTGGTTTGCCGAATCCTGCCCAGCAATGTATTGGATTTCCAGAATGCCATACCCGAGCTAGTGCTATCAGTTTTTGTTTAACGAGCTGAACATATCGGCCAGCGGCACATGGTCAATCAACACAGGCCAAACCAGAATGCCATATGTTCGTTGCTAATATGCCTTCAATACGAGAGATCAGGCAATCGACACTAAGATCAGAGGTGGTATTCCGATTCCATCAGATCAACTACGTTTATTCTCATCCTTTTTTTTCGTGTGATGGAAAATTTCAATCAAAATAGCGTGGTTGAGTTATGTTTGATTTGGGTCGAGGGGTACATCAATCATCGAATGAGAAATTTCAGACCTGAGTAGATTCGTTTTGCTTTATTAGAAAAGGGATAGCATTTTGCACTTTCCCAGGTATATAAATCGTGTATCATAAATATATATATCTTCAAAATGTATACCTTGGGAAAGCAGCATATTCCGGAAGGATTTGATAGATGAAAGGGCTGCGGATGTTGATATGAATTGGATCCATCGTCCCAGAGAAGCTCCCATTCTGAACTTTAGTGCCCTCACATTATTCTTTGTATGTAATTGATGTTCTTCCCTTCACCGAATCTGCCACAGTTTATATGGGGTCTATCAGAACCCATTAAAACAGAGGTACGCAAGGATAAGCACAGTATTAGGGGAGTCTAATGCAACCCCGAATTAATAGGAAGACAAATTGGGTTGTTAAGTCCTCAGGGTTCCGAAGCTTCTGTTCCCATGTTGATTTCCACTTCTTTGCACACTTGCCAGGAAAGCTCAGAGCAACCATCTATCAACTGGACGATCCACCTTTCCAATGTCTTGTTGGTAGGAAGCCATTTTTCTTTTAACATATATTTCACCCGTGGTTTTCGAATATACTGATACCAGAAAAACATGTTTCCCCTGGAAGACCACCTTTCCAAGTGCATTTCATTAGCACTATTGCATATAAACAATGGCATCCTGATAAAACCTTAATTAGTTTAATCAAACTTAGTATAACTACTATTATATAAATCTAGTTTGTTGTGTATCCCACCCCAATGTTTTTTTTCAGCGTTAGATAGTCCAGTCAAAAGTCCTCGCTACCTTTTATGTCCCTATGAAAGGAGAAGGGAGGGCTTTCAGCCCGACGATGATCGTAGTTTAGGATCATGATATAAAGTCGGTGTAACCATTTTATTGATATAATATAGGCAGTGGGGAACGGTAATTTATATTAGCAACTCTAAAAATATGATTGGACCGGTGGCCACTTGTGTCTGTACTTCATAAATCCACTTGTAATCCACGGTTTAATGTCTAATTTTCCAATTCTCCCATTGCTCCCTCTTGAAACGTTCACGTGGCTTACAGTGCACTGTATGCTCCGTATTCAGGATCACCAACCATCCAATCCATTATCCAATTCAAGCCAAGAGAGTCCAGCAATCCCACCCTTTTTCCGCAACTGGACCGAGGCATTAAACCCGTGTAAAAGAAAGAATACCATAAACCATTGAGACAGTGTTTCCATGCAACAGAATGGCCGAACTAGTCCACCACACTAGCGGGGCGGATTTCATAGTGTCTTGACAGTATTGAAAACTTTGTCTCGTATAGAAAATGTGTTTTTATCGAGTTCGTGAACCTCTATTTAAACACATTGTAGGTGTCGGCCCATAAATGCGATTCATCGGGGTTTGAATTCAGTCTGAAAATAATTCGTTCAAAGAAATGACGCCGTCTAATATTGAAATGTTGACCTCGAATTTCGCGTAATTCACACATCATTATAAGAGATTTATGTATTTATTTATGTATGAGAAGATGTTGACTAAAGAGAACATATTCGTTGCTATAAGAAAAAAGAGAAGTGGGGATGGTTATTCTTCTTGAGTCTTGAATATTTGACAAAGTGATGTGTGGTGATATGAATGACTGTATTACATGGTGATCCCTTGTATCACATCTATAAGCGTTATGATTTTTATTGAAATTAGTATTGGCATGCAGATTGGAAATGATTGAATTGACAGTATTCTCGTATATCGTATAAGTTTCTATCACACTTTGAGATACTGGTCATGCTGTGTATCATTACCTGATATCATCGAAGCTAACTATCATATATTAAATTAATTATCATTAACACTAAGTAAATATCATTTAAATATATCTATATTTCAAAACTCTTAACTCCTCTAATGACCTCCTGTTACTATCGTGTCTGCGAGGTACTTTGGGGTCTCCCAATATACAATATACCAGACACAACATTGGTGGAGATAACCCAGCTCTTTCCTCGGAACATAGTCTGTCCTCACTTTTCATCAACTTAAACCTGGTCTTTCTCTGTCAAAATGTTCTCCGACCACCAACGTGATGCGTATATCTATATATGTATTATATACATGTAATCATTCAAGCAAATCCTGGAATACGGCAGTGACAAGCGAATGAGAAAATAATTTCTACATTCGGAATGTTGATACTGCATGTATACAATACTAAATAAAAAATATCTAAATCTAAATCGTATTTCCCCACATGAATAACATGCCAGTAGTATACCGATCTAAGTTTTTCCTTGATCTCTGCCACGCGTACGTACAAATGTAACGTAAAAACGTAAACAATGTTCTACTCTCCCATCGCTTGAGAGCGAGCCCTCCCATTCAAGCAGCTACACCTACTATTTGGAATTGCTTCGTCACATTAAAACATTCACCCTGCGGCTCGACACCAGATTGGAGCTATCCATTATATGAATCTTTGGTTTTATTAGAGCTCCATCACAGCAGCCGGAATCATGTCGATGCCTCCCGGTGCATCTACTATCAATCTATTTGGATGCCTTTAACAGCCGTTTGGCTGCAGAAACAGAAAAGAGAACTCATCCGAAATAGTTATACTAATGCTTCTGCATATATGTATAAGAGTTAGGACTGCGTGCCTCACCCCTGGGAGCTTCTGTATAGATTGCACAATGTCAGAGCTATGTTCCTTATCGATTACCTTATAAAAGGCCTTCATCTATCCTCATACACCCCTTGTTTTGGCAAGGTGTTTCCCGTTTTGCATTATAGAAGAGTCGTCTTGGTAGATATAAAGTATGGGATTAGAGTATGCGCATTTCAAGGCACTCTCCATGGTATATGCATAGGTCTAGATTTATGCACAGCCTGGATGGGGAGGTCGGGCCATACGTATGTAATCATATATCTCCTGAACCACAGTCTCTGGGAGCGATTTTATAAGTGTAATGCTTTTACCTGTCCCTTTCGGGTATTCATCTCGTTTGAGTGCTCTCTTCATGCTAGTGAAATACTTCAAAGTGTACCATTTTAATGCCTTGTTTGTCATTACATCCCAATTATCCTTTAGAGTTTACTTTGAATGTCCTTTGGGTATAGGACGGAACCAAGTAACCTACCGCTTTGCTTACAAATCTGATTTCTCATGAATGAATTAATTAATGGTGAGATGAATACATGAATGAATGAATGCATGAATGAATGATACCCTTCTTAATTTGTTGTCCTCTTTATTGCAGTATTTTTCTTGACCTAGCGCATTAATTTATTTTACATTTGACACCTCATATTTTTTTGAAGATATACACATTGTCTTTTTTAATAGAATCTTTATTCAGGTAGTTTTATACATATAAATCATAAAGACTCTCATTCAAGGAATGGTTTTCGCTCTGTCCTGACAATCATTTCAAAGTTAAGGCGATAAATGTCATTGCCTTTTGAATTAGATAGTGGTTGCAATACCTCTAATAATTTAGTATCAATTATTCATTAATCCTTCCTGTGTCCACGTGATGCTATCAGCCTAATGGTGCAGGCCATACAAAATATTTGCTTATGATTGTGATGTAACAAGTCTCTGATCGTTTACGAAGCACTGAGAGTGTGAGCCAAGGTCGCCAAATGTGTCAGACCACATTATGACTAGTGTGGTAGCTAGACCCATAACACCTAATCAGGCTTTTACATTTATGAACATCTGACACAAAGGCGTTTGAGGAAGACTTAGCCAGACATTAAAAGGTCTATGAAATGGATTAAGCACCAACATCCTTTACTATAACGATTTCCTGCTCTAAGAAGTCTGTATACTAGCCTACTCTTTAATTTGCTATGCCTATATAGCAGTGTCAAGCTGGTTCAACTCATCTTTTAACGCTGATCGATGTGTGTGTGTCTGTTTGTTATCTATCCCCGGTGTAGACACAAATCATAGAATGTCATGAACCGACTGAGGCATTCGGGTTATAATATCTGAATTAATGTTGCTGTGAACTGGAATTTTCCACGGCCAAACCATGTTTTAGATGGCGATGACCACCGGGGTCCATTTTGCTGTTTGGTTCTTTAGAAATCTGTGTGGCATAATGTTACGAAATTCTTTAATGGAAAATCCACTGTTCTGAACGGTTCACCTTGGATGCGGTTGTGATGGGTTCTTTTCCTACTTTTCGCTCTTCTATTCTAATATATTGCTACTAACAAATACCCGTGCTACGCACGGGATTTGCTAGTGGGACAGTGGGGCCCACATCCTCATCTCTCCTTGTCCCCTCTCCCACTATGTTTCTCTTTCAAGTTGTCTCTATAACTTAGTATCTTCATACCACAAATGGAACCCTGTTTAGATGCTTTTTTGGACACTGTTCAGTGTTGTGCTGTTGTTGTGTTGTCTGTCCCTGTCCCTGTCCCAATCCCTCTCCCGCTCCCTCTCCCATTCCCTCTTATTCCTCATCACAAACAATAGTTTATGAACTAATTCAACTCTGATGATGCTCCTTTTGGTGGAAATATCTCCCGTCCCCCGAAATAACTCCCATCCCATAGTGAAGCAATGATCTGCCCGTCTGTGACGTCATGCTTTGGGTGACCCAGAAACCTGGTGTAGGGGCACTGATAGGTTTGTTTTCAGGCAGTGCTGGGGGCCCTGGATGGGGGTGCTCGATGTAAAACCCATTTCTAACCCCTTTCCAACCCTAATTTGTTAATGAAACATAGTGGAATGGTTCAGCACCATTTTTGGCAATGTGCATGGGAAATATAATGGAGATCTGGCCAGCGGTTTCAGAGAAGATAGCCGTTTTAGGCTCCAAACCCTTATTTTATTAATATAGAGATTACTATATTTCTCTTATTTTGCACACTGACTGTCAGTGATCCCATATCTTTGCCGTTCTCAAAGGACTGTCGTTAAACGACCAGCTATGTGTATACATAAGTATTAGGTGTAACAGCATGGAATAATGGCATAATGTACATGCAAAGCTATATTATATTGTCATAATAATTATCTTCTTTTTATTTATCTATATTGTGAATTATTATTATTTTACATTAATCTTTGATGAAATATTGTTTCAATTGTTCATCTGTCTTCACTGAGAATAGCGACTTATAAGTTGTAATGTGTATGTGCAGAATAAATACTTTTCAAGCAAACTGTCACGTGCCTTAAAGCAAAATGATAACCTAAAACAATCATTTCAACAATAAAGTTGCGGCGCTAGTTGAACAACTGCAGAACACGCAGCGACATTTGGGATTCTAGAATTTGGTGAATCTCTGAGTGTTTTTGGTAATATAAATAGTACGTGTACATACATATGTGGCTTTATAATCAGTCCCTGCACGAAAACATATTGCTTCTTCCCTTTTCCAGGAAAGTTACCAAACAAATACTTCAAATGCTATCCATTCTTCACACACCGAGTACAGACCTCATTACCCTGTGAATTATAAATGAGACTGGTGGAGCATATTCGCTGTATTCCATTTCACTTAACATATATGAATTTACAAGGCGCCAATATCTTGGCATATATGTATGAAGAAGAAGTGCCCAATGAATTAATGAAAGAGACTAGTCCTTTTGTGACGGGAACTGAAACTCAGTCTTAAACAATTATGTTATAATTAGACACAGAAGAGGCATGTCGGATCTACTGAGAATCAGTCTAACAACTGGGACTATTGTGAAGATGCTTCGCTTCTTAAGAATTTAATGGAAAGAATGGATGGTGTCCCTTGCAATAAGCGCGTTTTTATAGAGGGACAAGTAAGCCAACTATCTTTGGTTTTCAATATAGAATTAGAGTCCTCCTTACTGGTTCATCAGTCTTTGTATCATTTCAATCAATGGACTCCCTAGATACTGATTTTAGACTTTCTGTCTGGTGTCTTGCCAACAAAAAAGAAACTGCCATCGGCGAAGGAAATATTTTACATTCATAATCTCTTCAAAATACGTTCAGAAACTAGAGTCGGGAATAAGGAATGTCTGTTTTTGATGGAACTCATAACATAAAACTACCTTTAATTGAACATAGATGCATTCCAAAGCTTATAATTATATTCTTGGGAAATATAAATTTATCATGACACCTTCCCCCGTTCGTTTGCGACGGAGGAAATAATAAGTTAAAGCACTATATCTGCGATTTCCAAGTCCTTCTAACTGCACTGCATATGCTCAACCGAATTAAACATAATCCTAGTAAGAACGGCGTCTATACACGATCAATAAAAGAGCAGTTAGAGCATAACGACAGTACCTTTACTCTGCACAACATTTGTGGAGCCCAGTCGAATTGTCAAAACTTCATTGTGGATTTATTTACTGATGGCAATGTCGGGATGGTGATAGCCATGCATTTGACAAAAGCTTTGTCTTTCACCAACAATATCACCTGAATTAATAGCATCCTTACAACCGTTGATATGATTGACTTGTTTACATGTATATCTTTATCTAATGATTCTTTATCTGCAAATGCCTCGAACGTTCTGGATAAGCGTTCACTTCACACATTCAGAAAATGTGGGGTAAGATATAAATTGATTTTAAAGCCCAAAGGAAATTACATCCAGTATGTCCCATTGCCCTTTAATACTGCAGGGTATCGTTATCTGAATGGAGAGCCACATACAGGGCAGTATTCAAAGCTATCAAAGCTTGACAAATGTCATCAATTACAATTCTTGTATTAAAAAGCTTTTTTGTGAATGTTATACTCCAGACCTGGTTGATCATTTGAGTGTGAGATCATCACGCGGAAGTACATAACCCGTTTCCATTTGGCTGCGGTGTTGAAGGTTGGCGGTACCCCCAGCGCTTTTTGGCCGATGGCCAAATAAATCTGTGTAGGCAGAAAGGCAAATAATACAGATTCTAGTATACGTATTATAGCGTGCCAACAACGCATGATGCTCAACACGTGCCTCTTTCACCCTTAAACTCAGCACCTTTTATAGATCAATGCTCTTGAATGTGTCCCTTGTTCTTCTCAAAACATTTATTTGAACTACAGCATTTCGCTCTAAAGTAAATCGGATATACAAGAATTTTTCTCGAGCATATATAATAGGGCAATGAAAATGTGAGAGTGCAATGTTATATCGACCTCTGCCTATAGAATAATACCCTCATTTAAGCAGCTAGACTCTATAACATTTGCCCCAATGTTTGAGCTATTGTTGCGCAGAGAATTCTAATTGATAATTAGAACTTTTGTCACTCTACGTCGTCGATGGAAGCATACAAAGGAACCTCTACGCCTCTGATAATGATAAAATTAAAATTACCTAGATCGACTCGCAGTGTTCAATCTTTCAAAGTTATGAAGAATCCGAATAGGCTTGCTCGAATTCGATTTTGATATTAAAATCCCAAATAATTTCAAGGTCAGTTGGATTTTCTGCTTCATGGGAAGCCCGACTCAAAGGAGCGAGCATTAAGATAGGAAATCAATACAAGGAAGTTCATTAGGGGTCCGTTTAGTGCAGCGTGGAATTAGAGCAGATTGTGTGAACCGCTTATTGTTTTGTGATACCCTTTCATCTTACCCTATGTCAAAATCAATGTAGAGGCTTTCCCTGCAAACCCTCGTGGTACAGACATTCGAAACTTTACACTATGCAATACAGTATTCATCAAATTAAGTAGCGGTGTCGGACCTTCTGGATAGCCGATTTATCGACTCCATAAAAAGGCTCAGCAGAATGCCATACATGTAAGACTATTCAGAAAAACGCTCCTAAAATATGTCCCCATGGAGAAATGCGTCACTGATACCCACTCGTATATTCAACTGAGTAGTTACAGTCAATTATCCATACACCAAAGTCCAATATTATGAAAGTCTCAAAACAGAAGCCACACCTGTTTCCCATAGCTTTATTTTTCCTTCTACCTTAAGGGCGAGACACGCTAAGCAGTTCGGATTTTGAATTCGGTTAAAAATCACTCAGAAACCGGCTCAGTGTGTTCCTCAGCCGAACAAATTCACCTATTCGAATACAATCGGGTGGTCAACCGACGAATTCTTTTCCAGTCAATCAGTCGGCTTTGTGTGCCTCGCGTTTTGCTCAACCAGTCATACTCACTCCACGTCCAAAAGCAGTTCTAAAACTTCGGGTCGACCCCTCATGTTATATTCAAGACCTTTTACAGAGATTTATGTATTTTCTGAAATTTGAAGTCCCGGAAAGAATCCTATCCTGCTAGATCCTTCCAGGAGGGAACGGATACCATAAAGAAACGAAATTTGGCATGTTAATAATACCTTGTGCGCCATGTGAACCCAACACATGTGCACAGTGTATTGACTTCACGGGACCGCACTTCGCTGATCTATCCAAAACCGTTCATAGGCTGCGTTCTTGCCTGGACCTACTTTTATTATTCCATGAAGCCTTGGCTTGGTCGTGGCTCGTGGAGAAATCGTGGAGGTTCCTTTTATATAGGACACTTTTCTTAGATATTCTAACCAGAAATATTCCTTTCAATATAAATCTTAGTTATACATTGAAGCTCGGCATTGCATACTAGCTTAAAATAAATCTACCAACTATACTGGAATGTTACATTTGTACATAGTTCTATTGCATAGAAGTTATACATTTATGCAACTGTATCCATCAATGTTAATTATACATAATAAATATGCACAAACTAATTTTGACACCATTTGTATTGCCTGCACCATGACTTCGTATATATATATCCTGCCCCAAAGAAAAGATAAGTGACTTGACCTTCCATTCCAACTTCGTTAGTTTCTACTGAATGGATACCCACACAGGACTGCTAAATAGGTGCTGGGTGTAATGAATGTAGATTATCATTAGCGATCACTCTAGATGAATAGGGACCAACCCATGGCATCATTATGACATTCATTGTATGAGAAAAGTTGTATGAGAAGGTAGATAATTACACTGTTTTTCTTCAGGATATAGGCCCAGTAAATGTTCCACGAGAGATGAGTATACATTCACAGACTAAGCTTGGTTATTCTACATAGCTTAAATTGTTGTAAAATGAATTTTCAGTGATTTGGTAGAATTCCCAAATTAAAAGAAGATATTGGAAGAACCCCAGCAATGCATCATTCAGTAGACGCAAAGACTGCGTCGACCTATGCATAACTTTCCATAGTTTTATGTTATTTAAACATTTCTTTATTTATATTGACATTATCAATAGTAGCATAACTGGTTTCTTTCTTACCATTTTATGGATCTCTTCGAATGAACTCACATCTATCACTCACATCTATCAACTCACGTCAAAAGGTTTTGGGATTGTTTTCTTGTCTTATTAACCTAAACATATTAATGGATCCAGTACAAAGTGTAGAAAACCGACGATTAGGTATCATATTATATGTTATAGAATGATTAAAAGGGGGAAAGGTGCGTACCAAAGCCAGAATATGTCTTCTACGTGGTTCCTCATTCAGGCTCAAATTGCATAATATTGCAAGAGACGGTCGGCGAACGCCATTCCCACCACTATGAGGGTATGAATTTTGGAATTGTCAGGATGACTTGAAACGATTTTCAATAAACAAATGTTTCCAGATGATGGCAAAGTTTCCGAGATTTCCTCTCCATTGCACAAGGATTCTTCTCAATGGCATGTGAACCAACCCTAAAGATAGGGCTTCACCTGACCTCTTCGGGTCAACCCACCCAAACCCCGATAATGGTTCCTGCCTTGCTCTTTCTTGAATGACTTCGTGGGTTCCTGGAACCAACATCATCAAATGCATATAATACTTTCCCTTGAATTTAAATTGACCGTATAGGGCCAGCCTTGGCAATTATTTGTTATACGGTCCTAAATCAAATACCATTGTTCACCTACAAACAGAAATGTCTTGGCCATCCGGACCTCTGTCCGTTGTCGTGACGCCACGTCACTTCCCGGATGTGACTGATCGATCGCAGTGCCATCTACGTTCGATGGCGTTTAGGAGGTTTATTGATGGCAAGTCTTGGGATTTAGCAATGGCGAAGTGTAAAACGATGTTCGGGCATATTGCGGGTATCGACACTGGCAAAAGCCTTGTTTCTCTCATGGGGCATTTCACCTTTTTACAGCCAGTCCTTTGATTCATATTTCCCTAATGGGCTTTGAGGGCACAGGATATAACAGTTAGTTTTATAACTCAGTTAGTGGTAGCAGTAGGCCATGCTGTGGTAATGTGATTGCCTAATGATTAGCTATGATTACTGAATGCGCCTAAATAGAATGAATGTGTGCCTTAACCGTTGATAATATGTAGGCCTATGCAGATCAAACCATGTTTGTTCAACTTGGTAATGTCCCTAACATCCCTATTGAATCTTTCTCGTCTCGCACGTGTTCTGGGTGATTTATGGATATAGCCGACTAAATTATTATATACATAAAGTATGGGATCCACCCACAAAGCTATATCTGTAGGCACTCTTTACATGATTTTTGTCGATATGAGGCATGCAGTATTACTCATGCTCAGCCTATATATGAGCACCAATGTACGATGATCCATATCGGGCCTTAAGGGCAGATGCTTTACACTTTTAAAGCTTTCAAAAGACAGCAGCGATTTATCGGGCCTTGTGCTCTTGGACTCACAGCTAAAGACCCAGAAGTGGATCGTTGGTATAAGCCTATTCAATTAAGAGAAAATATGGGGTGATTATATGTCAGATCGTTTTCCTTGTGTATTTAAGGCCCTAGGCTTAGTTTTATATATATTCTCTCCGCATTTATATATATTAGAAGACGAACCGGAAAGCGTACGTCTGGAGAGCGCTGATGAGGGCAGGGCTTAGCGTCTCTGGGCGCATACGCCTTTCCTTCCTTCCAACCAAAGAGTTCTTCAATACAGCACTGATTGCGCCCCCTGCGGACACTGTATAAAATTAGCTTAGCCTGCTGCCTTTTATGTTTGCCTTACTTAAAGAACAAACATGATTCTCCGGCGAGCGAGAACGATAAAGTACTTTCCATTCAAGCATATATGTCTGGGATTGTGACTGGCCTATGGCTTAACGGTACACGGCAGTAAATTAGAACGCCAAAAGAATAACGTTTACACAATGTACATTTGTGAGTAGCGCACGGGTCTCCAAATGACATACACCGTTTCTTTTTTAACTCATACAGGCAGGACATCCATCAATTTTTCTTTTTTAATTGAAATCTATATTCCGGCTGTCGAAGCACTCACTGTAGAGTTACATCAGGATAATATTTACAGATTATTAAACAACTCTAGACTAGAGATAGGGTAGTTTTTGCTAGATGATCTACATATGAGTTGTATGGTCATGTATTGTGCAGGTCACTAGACGATTTAAAAGAGCAGCTGATCTAGAGTTTTTCATGACACATGTTCCTGGCTATAACCGTTTGGCAGAATATTTCACAGGGAATATTTATGACTGTTCATTTGATTTATTTCGAAATGTTTCTTCTTGGAATACAGTCTATTTGACTTGCAATTTAATTGCTGATATCTATACATGTATGTATTTCCTCATCCTTTGATCAACATCTGAACCGGTTGTTATTTTGTGGTTGACTCCTGTCGACTTTGCTGTCACACTATTCTAAAGCAATTCATTTTTAGCTATTTTTCTACATTAATTACTTTTGAAATTGATGTTTATTCTGCTTTTATCCTTTTCAGAGTCCCTTACAACCACCAGTACCAACCATACTTCCTGTCAGAATACAGTGGGCAGAGCGCCAATGTTTCACGAGTACTCGATACACTTCTCCACGGCTACGACAAACGTCTACGGCCGAAGTATAAAGGTAAGAACAGTTTCCTCTTAGATCTTGTTACGTTACCATAACCCTATCGTATGCACGCCTCTTCATCACTGACTTCATGACCAGTTTCCTTTATCAACCGTTTCGGAAGGCGCCTGAGTGTTCAGAGGAAAGACGCGGATGCTCATAATTACTTCCTTCCACCATCCATGTTTGGGTCAACTCTCAGAGACTCAGGTGATAGTTTCTCGGTGCAATATGCACCCACAGTTGCTTCAATTGTTTGATTTCTGTAACACCGGTTCAACGTATTGAACGATATCACAGAATCAAAGACGAGGGCTGGACTAGATTAACCTTATAAGGAAGTAATAAATAGAAAGCGAAATGAGTAAAGTGACCAGGTGGCATCGATATAAATGGGCTCTACTAGGGTCAACATGCTCCAGTGTGTCCTGCAGTAAACATTTGGATCTTGAGTCAATGGTTTGGTCCTCGACTCACTACACCCCTGATATATCAATCATCGTCGGTAGAGGTACTTGATCTACATATTACAAATGTATACCAATACCTTGCATACACTCAGGATTTTGCATGTATAATACCGGATTCTATTTTTCTTAACATGTTACCGAGGACCTTATTCGCTTGAAGTTTAACACTAAAAGTCTTGTCTTTAGGATTAAACATGAATGAATGGTGAAATGGGGTGAAACTAATTCCTATTCCCAATATTTTATAGAATTACTTGCACCTAGAGATCGTTTCCCTGGAACTACGTCTCCTTTGTCCCGAAATCTCTCACCGAAGTTGAAAGGTTGGTCCCTTAAACGAAGCAACCTGCTGGCCTTGGGACATTCTGCCCCAAATATTCAGTATTGAACCCATTTGCCCCCAGCGTGGGTGCAATCAGAATAAGGTGGTCCCTAATGGCGTACGTCTTTGATGTGCTTTCACGCACCATCTACTTCATTGCTACCCACTTTATATATTTAGATGGATGTAAAAAGCAAGTCCTTTGCGTTCACTGGGACGTGTTTCATGGGTCAAGCAGTTGCCGTTTGCAAAAAGCGCAATACTCCGTAAGTCATCCGTGTATGATTCCTAGATGTTGAACATTTATAGAATAGTATAGGAAGGTACAATTATCAAAATGTGTCCCTCTCGTTGGCCTTCAAAAACAAAGAGTGTGGAAAATGCTACTAACGTTACTCACTATCCACTACTCCCCACGGAGAGTCAGAAAGACGTTGGTGTATAGATAATACAATATTTATCACCAACGCTGAGACCAATAGGAGAAGATTCTGTTTTACAAATTCACTTACACCAAGTGGAGATAGAAGCTTTCTGGTGTAAAATATAAATCAGCTGCTATAAATCAATCGGGGTATGTTTGATGCGGAACACAAGAAGTAGTCTCTTATGTACCACGCCTTCGCTCATGGCCAGCGGAAAGGAGGAATGGGGTGATGAAATATGACTTAGCGACAAGTATACCATGCCATGGCTGTCATGATTTATGATATATGCCTTTGGTATATTGTTAGAGAGAAGCCGTCTATATGACTAAGGTAGGACACATGAAATACCACACTAAGATTTAGATGGAGAAACCCCTTTCCTTAGATATGAGCAAATATTGACGCTTCCATCCAGGCAAAAAATGTCCTGCAGCGCGATTGATTATCGAATGAGTCCTTTTATAGTTTCCCTCCAAACCTATCGATCATTTTTCAGATTTAGGCGGCCGTTATGATATGCCTTAAAATAAATAAGTGTGTGCATAAGATCTGTACACTTATATATAAGCTTACTGCCTAAGTTTGGCTACACTTATCATCTGATAAATAGGGTTTAAAAGCACATTTTTCACTGGGTTCCATGTTGGGGTGGGGAGGGGGTAATCTATGTAGATAATCTTATGGAAACTTTATGCATATCAGACTGATGTAGCCCTGTTATTCCCATTAATCCAGGAAGATGATTATAACCAATATGGTCTAAGACCAGGAAACGCAGCCGTATCCCCAGGAAGGAGGTCCCCCGAAATAAATAATATTTATATCAAGAACTACCATGAATCAAAGAGGCATTGTTTTATATAACTTTCCCCTCTGGAGGAAATAGCCCGCAATCGTGCGTACGTCAGTCGGAAACCACCCAGTCATATCTCAACAGAGGTCAATGTAAGAAGTTCCGAGTAATTTAACTGGGACAGACTGGACATGGTTCCTTGGCATCCGTCACTCAACATACCTCGTCAGGTTTGCATTGCATCCTTTTTGCCTCGCCACATGAGGGATGAGGCGCATCAAAGCAGGGTGCCAGTCTCCGGTTTCTACGGTCCACTGGGCAAGGATTCTGCTAGCCTTATCTTTAGGGAGCTATCAGTTTCAGCAAAGTGGGTTCTGTCATCGGACTGGGACTCGCATTGAATACTTGAAGGGAGAGATGATAGCAGGAATTATGATATCCGCTATCTCCGTGAGAAGTTTCGATATTGAAAATATGTAGCACGATAATGCAGCGAGGCAGCGAACACGAGATTAATTCCTATCCCCATTAAATAATCAATAAACACTGAGACAATTTGGTATCTTCTCTGACTGACTTAAGATTGATAAACAAAATATGCCATTCACCATAATATTTTTACTACCGTATCCTAAGGGTCCATGTCTCCTTATGACAAAAATCTTATAAATTAATAATTCATCATTGGAACCAAAATGACCCCCCTTTGCTGCTAAATGAATAGAAGTACAACACATTTTAAGTATATTTTTATAGCCTTAGGCATTTACAGTCAGGCATGAATTATTCTTTATTGTAGGCTCATGAATAAACGGCAAGACTGATGTTTTCACGCACTGAACTCCCAATTCCCTCAAGAATTGTTTAATGGCTGGCTCCAATTAAGATCAACTGATTTTTCATGCAGATGATTTACCTAATTGCCTTTCGGGTAATTACAGATTCAAGGATTGATAGATCATGATTATCATGATGGATTTTATGTAACATGCAATTCCCCCATGACGGCCACATGGGTTTGACAATGGTACAATGGAACATGACGCTGTCGCAGTGCATCGAGAAGTGCATCTCTTCACTGCATGAAGTTGTCCTCGACCCAAAGGCTTATTGCGACTATCGAAACATTTCATTCAGTAAGATGTGTGTCGATGTTCCCCCTTTAGTAAACGCAATAATTATTGTAGTTCCACCTGCGGGCCAAGAGCAGGAGCAGTAGGGCCTGATCTTCGTAGACTACACTGGGTTTATGAAGGGATCATTGATGTATAATCATTGATAATCCTTCATAAAGGTAAAGGCCCCCAATGTATAGACCATTATGATAACCGAAACCATCAAACATCATTAAATCGGAAAATAACCAGTTTTCAAGGGTAATCTGCAGAACCATTTTAAAGGATCTTCTGAGGATTTTTTCTTGTCAGATTGACGTAAGAATGATCCAACGCCAAAATTCTGATTGACTTCTTGATTGGATTTAGTGACTTTGTAACGAGCCTTTAAATTAAGGAAGTATTTTTCATCCTCAAATTCTCATTATGCCGCATACGCCCAATAACATCCGACCTTCACGTCCTTGGTGAGGATTTGCCATTGAATGTGGTAAAAGCCTAAATTGTCATGAAACTTGAGAAAATTGGCTCAAAATGATTTAGTAATTTGAGTAATTTCCTGGTCAATTTGGCTTCGTTTTAAAGCTCGCTTTCTGGTTTTCTTGTTGATGAATTAATGAAACCGAACGTCCATTATTTGTCTGACGTCTTTTATTCCTTTGTTACCATGATTTTCAAGTCAGAAATGTTGGGATCAAATCTTGATCTTGATGTAAATAAATTCAATACTGTTAAGTGCTGGACTTGGTATAATAGTATCAGCAATCCTAATTAAACATATAACCACGAGTCAGGAATAGGGAGCCTTCCCGTCAATGGTAACTTATCAGCAATTTGGTTTCAATATCAAACATGACTAACGTAACATGGTATATTCAGGGAAGTAACATTTAGAATACGATTCATATTACTATGTATTTGTACGTTCAATATCCCATTAGAACGTGATACATGTACACACTGTGTACATGTATCGTTGGTACGAGTAAACTGCATGACTAAAAATACCGCTCAATGCATCAAGCTGAAAAATACATCCTCTACGTGATTCGGAAAAGCTGCTGTTCTTTTTCTCGATCAACCCCCGTATGTGTATGATGCCTGGGTGCAGAAAGCACGGCTCTGGGTATTTTGTAAAGCAGTTCCCCATCTGAATCACGGTTATGCTCTTTTGAAAGCAGGAATTGCATCAATACCCCGATACTCATGTGGATCCATCCGTCTGTCAAAAAGTGATGAAATGATCTCGAGGGAAGAAGAATATTCAGTCGTTAAATCCCCAAATTAAAATCAATCTCTCTGAATTTAATCATCTAATTCATGGACTGGGAAATATAATCTGATTTGCAAACGTGGTCACGAGTTCCTGAACCCTAAGGAGAAGAGTTGCTCATGTTCATCGATCGGTGAACAGGCTACCAAGCCTGACTACACTCAACAAATCCAGTCCAGGGAAGGGAGAGATGCAATCTCTTGAGGAAATGTATAGGGCTTAAATTGAACGGAGAGAATGCGCACACAATATACACGGTAGTCTATTAAGGATGTGATGGCATGTCACAGAAACCTAGAGTGGTCATAAAGTGAAGCACAGGACAAGTTAATAGTGCTTGGATTCTATGATTACATTCTCACTGATCAATAGATCGACTGTAGCCTTTGGAAAAATGAATACTGCCTGGCTGATGTACTAGATCCATAAATGCACCAATTCAAGAATTTCTCTCTGACTCTACAGGGGGTATATATCTGAACCATTCCAAGCTCTCCGTTTGGCTGGAGGCCGTCGCGCAGCATTGTTGGTACGTCCTCAAGGCTACTAAGAAGGCTTTCCTCCAGAATGAGACTGTCTTAGGGTTATTGAGATTGGGTGTAAAAGGAGGTACTTTCCTGACTAGCTGATCGCCCGAGCATATGAACTGATAAGGGCTCAGGAGTCACCGTAACTATAGACGGGGTACGTCAGCCGATCCGTGCACAGTCCTGGATATCTCCGATTTTGTCGCAAGGAACAGGTCTCGACGAAGAAGGCCGGGCAACATATTAAACCAATATAAATCTATTCATTATGTTCAGGCATCTATGATCCCCTATGTTCATGGACATGACACTGAACGTCCATATAAACCATTCCGTAGATTCCTATTGTATTCTATCTTGCCCAAAATGCCAACTACTGAATTATGTCCCCATCAATGTATGGTCAGTGAATGCTTGAATGAAGGATGATCTGCAGCCATAAAATTGGGTTTATTGCATGTTCCCTTCCACTAGGTTGACAGAACCCTACATTTGTATTAATGCACAAGTATCACTTTCGTTGTGAGCAGCAATAAATCCTGACAGGACTTGTCCATAATCTGGTGATCAAAAGTCAGAACAATGATTGCTTTATTATTATACACGCATTGCTCTGAAAACAGCGTATCTAGAATGAGTTACGCATGGTGCGTATTTCACTAGTGAGATATTGGGCTTGTCATGGCAACCAATCTGTTTTTTACTAAGATTACCGCTGAAATACAAATTAATGACTCGATTTTTTTTCTGTTTTCATGATTGAAAGCATATAATAAATCTCTTAACTAACTCGTTGGTTTCAGTCGTTTAGAATATTGCACGAGTTGCGTAGCAACGAGTGCAATATTTACGCTCCTTCAACCAACTGGTCAGTTAACATGTATTTATATAAGGGTTACTATTTAGATTCTACAGCACATGAAAATTAATATCAGGCAGGGCGGCGGATAACGAACTTCCAGCAGCATTAGGAGCTATATCAAATGTAATAAGCTATATCAAATGTAAAAGAAACTAAAACAATTAATCATATTGTATACATTATTATGTATCTAGTGAATGTTGTGAGGTTCTTTTCCCCTCTGGAACATTTTTTTTCCTCTATCCCTATGGATTTGGGAGAAGTAAAAGAAGTCTTTTTGACTCTAGTACTGTTTGAATTGTCTTTTTGGGCTTCATACTTTGTTGTGATGTTTTTCGGACGAGTGTCGTGTAGTTGGCCTAATGCACATATGAATAATGCGTATCTAAGTATCAAAGTTTATCTTGAGCTTTCATCATGTCTCTATATGAGTTTCACTAATGACTGTTTTTTTCTCCACATAAGTATGTACAAAGTAATATGTTGGGGTTTTTTTTGTGATTTTTGTTTTTTTTCTTTCTGATAAACATAGATATCTTTTATTTTTCAGTATGCTCGTAAGTCTCCTTCTGAGATATGACTATCTAGGCAACGTATGAAGTACGTCCATGGAGAACAATACGTTTTTACATTTGAATTGTTCGCTTGTTAAATGTCTGGCCTTTAATTGAAATTTTAAAAAAATAATTATATTTGTATAGTCGGATTACTTTTGTGTCATCACAGTAACTAATGATACAAGACATTTTTCGAAATAATTTCCCAAGCCTCCGTGAATGTAAAGGGGCTATAAATGCATTCTTGCCATTCCATACCTTATCGATCTGGGAGATAAATGAGTCAAACGTACACATTGCTGCATTTGAATAATTAGCCAAACTGTCAAAACGTCACTCTTTAATGTTGCGAACCATATAGGAAGGGGTATCGTTTAGTAGCAGCCAAAGTCTACATATATCCTGCCAATTACATATAAGGTTCCACTTGCGATTGATTTCAATGTAGCTACTGACTTATCTGTTTTTATATCGAGACGCTTTCATAATTGTCATTCAACATTCAGCGTCACTGTGCGGGCTCGACGGTGAGCAGACCCATTATACAATGAAACAATCTCTCATCGCTGACTTAGAAATGTTGCCAAAGCAAATCACTTTAGCAGTCTTGAAATGTACGACATTAAAAACCGTCCAGACAGAGGCCTTGAAAGTCCCAGACTTCAGTGATAGAATATGATGTGTGCTTAGCTTTGCTTAATAGATTATGCTACCCGCTATAGTTCAATGCCCAGGAAATAATATTAAAGCCAAGTGACCTTCCTTCAGAGGGTAGTGTCGCGGGAGTATTCGTTTTATAACATTCTTTCATCTACTTGAAATGTTCCTCGCATTAACTAAGACTTGTACATGTAAAATCCCAAGTCTCCAGAATTGGAGTAACTAGTTAGATTTAATCAGGTGAATGTATGCTGAATTGTTCATTTAATATATATCCAAACTCTTCATAGCCATAAACGGAGCTTCCATACATTATATTATATGTAAGAACCAGGCAGGAACATAAGCAAATAAAAACACAACTTTTTCCACTTTCCTTTTACTAATTTATACTATAATTATAGTGGGTCTGAAACTAAATGAGTTAAATGACATAGAAAGTATATATTTGACATTTGCTATCAGCATCAAGCTTACAACTCAAGCTCCTTGAACGCAACCTTTTTTGTCAGCTTTTTTTTATTTGTCATCAAATAGTTTAAGTCGAACGGAAACTAATAATTATGCTTCCAACGAGACAGGGGAAAATAATTTGATCAATCGTCGACTTGCACCTGGGTCGACCCATACATTAGGTTAGATGTTGAAAATGGTTAGATGTTAAGAATATGATCTATCATAGAGGCTTAGGGTAGCTAGGATACTAAGGTGGTTGCACCTGCGACCATTTTATGATGAATTTATTTTCAGGTGTGATGAATTCAAACACGAATGTACTTTCAACTCTGAACCACACCCCTCTCATAGTAACATCTGTATAGTTGTAAATATTGTTGGAAGTACATTTCCTCATTTAGAACTATTTCTTGGACAAAGAGTAAGATTATCTGTGTACAAGATGACAATATTTTGGTAAATTGTAAATGTAGAGTGAATTGACGAATGTATATGAATGTATAGGGATTAGTAATCAGTAATGAACGTTGAGAACAAGATAAAAATGAAATTTGCTAGTCAGATATCCAGTTGCACTGACGCGTGACTGACCGACTATTTAGCACATATTAAAGACATAGACCCCAAGCTACCGGAAGTTCAAAGCCTATACACTACATAAAACGCTTGACTGCGAAGAGAGGGTTCTATTTCATTTAATTAGCTAGATTTAAACGATACAGTTTACCATGTGACTTGGCAGGTTCACGGCCAGCAACACATCGAAGAGTGTCCATTCTGTATACCCGGGTGGATGGGATGGAGGTCACACATTAGTTACCTCGATAGCATGAATCAACCACCACCTCCTCCCTCTCCCCTGGAAGTTGCTTCAACATTTAACTGTGTAAAAGATTTTCAGAAAGCATTTTCCATCGCAAAATTGTATTACATATATCCAATGAAAGGGGGTATTCTTAACATTCGTTATGAAACCGTTGCCATGGAAACTGTAAAAAACTAAAAAGAGATACACATAACTATGTTAAATCTTACGTGCAAATACACACGTTCAACATTGGTTTGACTCTTAGTGTAGATAGGCAAAGGAAGCCTAGAATGTAACTAATCAGAAAGCTGTGATAAACGGGTATTGATTTATTCTTTTCCAATTTTTACAACCCAGGTGCCATTAAAACCACTTTCACAAATGTAAACCAGACCTTTTTTTATCTTTTGCAATTCACTTTGCCTTTAAAGCTGGGAGTTTATTCCATAGTCTCAACGATCTTCCATATGTCTGTGGACATATGGAATCTCTGTTTGTCTATCCTTTTACCTCTATTTTATTTACGTCGGCATTTCCCACACCATATATTGAAATTATGTAGCTTCTAAAGTGCATATTAGGATGCATGTTTACGGTATCATTGTGCCGTTCGTCTATATGGCATCGTTTATATATGATGGCCCCTTTCCACACTGGGTCTATAAAAGTTACATTCTAGCGGGGTGTATTGTGGCGGTCAGGCACAGATTTTAATTTTCCCAGCTGTAGGAAAGGAGGCTTAGGAGAAGCAGTCTATAGAAATCATATATATCAACAGAACGTCTCTGTGCGGCTCTATCGATGGATGCAGTTTTACCAGGTTTTCTTACAAGTACTCGCGGAACGTTTGCTTTTTAGAGGCGCTGAAACTGATGACAGCAGATGTATATAACCTCAAAGCTTCGAGGCGGAGGTGTGACTTGCCACAACATTGCAAGTTTTATTTCCTTCCGTCAGATGAAGGCCCTGGTTCGTTTCTATCTACATTTCACTGGCCTCTAATTTCTAAAAGTGTGAGTTTGATAAAAGGCATTGGAGAAGGGCGAGGGAAATATTTTCTTACTATAGACGATCCCAGCTGTTGCGTTGATCGATATGCCCCTTTATGGAAGAAATATCCTACAGTGGTACAATCCCTCTTCCTCTTATACCCTAGTCCCTGTTAGCTATAATGAAAGACGATATAACGTCGCCCCTCTGAGATTTGGAGGGAGATCCCATTCAAGTATAAGCCGAGTTAGAACGGTGGAAATATTAATGGTTTGATGCGGTCTTTTCAGTTACTGTTTCAGTCCACATTTTATTTATGCTTCCAGTTCCTATATAAGGACAAATATAAATGAAAGGTGAAAATTAAAAGAAAGTCAAAGCCATATATATGTGATACAATTTATTTGCTTTTATAATCAACTTTTATATTCCAGAATCAGTAAGAAGAACATTTTTCTAAAAGCATGTGTTCCATTCCCTTTGCAGTGTTACTTTCTTTTGTTTTGCCTAGAATTAATTCCTGTACCAATATATTATACATAACGTCCAGATGGTCATTTAGGAAATGTGAACTCTTGATGTCCATATATCATCGCGGTAAAAAAATATTTCAAATGATTTAGGCATTGTGTTTTTCTCCAAACATGTATAACATATTTCATTTTATAAAAAGCCATTCGTTCTGGTTCATAAATCTCGATGAATTTTGCCCGCTGACACTGAAATGAGAACAAGACATTCAAGGTGCCATTATATCATCACTGGAGCAAAACCGAAGCATGGAAGGCAGATTTTCCGAATGTCTTGCCGGTGAGGCATTGCTGTATGGATGGAAAAGTGCTCTTATATCATCTAACTAATGGATTAATCTTGAATCTTTTTCCCTCACAATTAATGTCAACAGTATCTGCTTGCTCAGCAGCCTAATCTAAATGCTGAAGTTATGTAGTCTTCAGGCATTGGCATTCGAGATATTGGCGATTAGCATTATAATACAAACGTGGGAAAACCAAATTGATGCATGCTTTAAGTGGGGTAGAGGAAGTAATTCCGAGATGCCCAGAGTGCCTGGTAGTTTCTCTGATGTATGAGTACGGAATAGATTACCGTCCTTCGAAGTTCTACTAATAACGGGGTGTCACAATTGCTCCAACAGTTTGAACTGTAGGATCACAACCAGCATGTATCATATTAAGAAAATTAATTTGAGTAGTTAGTTTTCCAATTTATCTTCCGGTGCTATTAGATTTCAGGATCCGCTATAATTCATTATTATATTATAATTCAGCAATTTTATTATTATCATGAATTCCTAATTATGATTGAGTGTACCTACCTACCTAAGATGTTTATCGTGGTCAAATTCCTGAATATGTATGACCCCATAATCCTGAATTCCGAATTAGTATGTGTTGCTTGCTTTTTGTATATGACTAGTATAATGAATCTGGGGAATGGAAATATTGTTTTCTCACAATAGCCACTTGAATATCATTGCATATTAATGTGCAAAATAACGTCTCAAAACATTAAAACATCTTCTATTTCTTATTTACAGGGCCACCAGTAGAGATTGGGGTCACTATGTTCGTATCCAGTGTTAGTTCAATATCGGAAGTGGACATGGTGAGTATTCGAATATTCCTGAAGGGGAAATACCGAATAATGTGTCTGAATTTAGAGGTTAAAATCAAGCTCGATGGCCGAGGACGAAGTTAGTCAATAAATAATGGCTGGTTCAACCTTGTTATTGAGAACGAGGCCTCATATATAACCCACTTTACGGTCACTCTAACGACCATTCTATAGCTTTCAGTTCGTATAGGTTGGGCCAGACAAGAATATAAACGGTCGCCAAAATGTGTATGCCCCTTTCTTCGCTAATTTAGTCTCATCACGACAGCCAGGAATCGGTACGTTGCCTCTCAATCATTTCCTGGCAATGATTTGCCCTTACTTGGGGGCAGAAACGGTCTCTTGTCACCATGGTTACACTTACAACGTCCTCTCCGGTTTTGATTGGTCGAGTGGGTGCTTCAGGACATGATGCAATCTGCATCATGGCACCTGGTTCTTCCACTCCTATTTACAAGTGTCCAATCGGACTGGGTTAGATTTTCAAATCATTTTGGGTTTTATAAAGTCTCAAACATTTCATCGAATTTACCTGCTGGGATATCGGCTAAATTTAGTTCTGCTATACATAGAGCAATAGGACTACCACTTATGGATATGCACCGTGAAATACTTACAGCCTAGTACTAACCAACGTAAATAAGCATATATATATATATCTCCGACTGAAATACTAGAAAAAGCTTTCTTTGAGTTAAGCTGTGCTTATAGCCAAGAAATCTGAGCGGAGGCGAATATACTTGGACTTGGACCATAATGGCAAACCCACTACTGATGTCTATTCCGTTGCTGAAATCGAAAACATTTAGCTCTCAATAAAAGTTTATGTCAACATAACCCAATTTGGCAGATATAAAACCGAGTTACTCAAAATGAATGCTTCAACAACTGCCGAATTTGCTATGTTCTTCAGATTAATGCATCGGCATACAGAATTTTCTTGTTACCCATTAAGCTGCTAATTTTATCAACAATTTAAAGCGAAATTAAAGCTTATTTGATCGGAAATCCATCGATGCATAAATGTGAATTTGTTTTCACAGATCCTCTGCAATTGCTGGAAAAATTGCCACGCAATAATGTGTTCCTGACACCATTTGAGTAACCGGAGCTTTGAATAAACATCCATAGAACCTGAAGGACACCCATTTTGCTCTTTATGCGCTGTTTGTGATCCAGGGTTCATGAGAGATTGCAAAACTGCGTTAACCCTCTGAGGTCCCTTCAAAGGCTCTATATTGCTTTGTCTGTCTATATCAGAGTTAAACCATGGTTAGTGGTACAGGTCTCCTGTTCATGGTGCCAAAGGATATTAACTAAATGGACAATTGTGATCCTTGATTATGTCAGTTGACATTATGAATTGTTCTGTTTCTCTATTGGGCATCAATAATGCGTTCTAAATCAGCGGTATGTGTTCAATGCAGAAGCGGTCCTAATATACCACGTAAGACTGTTATTGGAAATAATAGTTAAAACCTTACTTACATATTTGATTACATATTTTATCCATGATAGGTGTGGATATCCACAAAAAAATGGCCAGATTAGGCCGTTGCATATGACTGCATATATTTCACTAGTGGAATCCGCTTTTCGAATGCACCCAATTTTCTACGCTCTTTTGATTGGTAGCGTTGGTTATATCAAGCGTTGGTTATAGCGTTGGTTATATCAAGTTGCACCAATCAGTGACGCTCATTTCATGACGCTCTCATGACACAGAGTTCTACAGTTGGGTTGACAACGCCCATATCGCAGCGCGTGGCTGTGTTTACTTCTCATCTATGACGTCACAGCGGGATCGGCCAATCAGCATCGCCGAGCCCCGCCCACCTTGCCACGCCCATTCGATCTAGCCACTTTGAACTCAGCCGCGGAAACGTTCACATCGTTTCGCCTACCTTGAAAATTTTTCAATTTTGGAGCCTATATTGAGTTTGTTCATGATGGCTCCGAGGACTTTGAAGCATTGTGAGGCGTGCAATGAATCCCATGGGGGCGTGGTCGGATTGTCCTGTACAAGGGCTATGAATAGCCGTATGGCTGCGCTGGAAGGACTGGTTAACAAGTTGGTACATACCGTGGAAGAGAAAGTCGTCAATAAATCGTCATCGGAGGTCGTCATTTCCCCGAAGATCGTCAACAGTGATTCTGATATCCACTTCAACGAGCAGCATCGTTCACGTAGTAGGGCTTCAAGTGTAGAAAGTTCAATATACAATGTCCAAGGTTCTGCTCGTCGTTCTCGTCGTCGCTCGAGGTCTGCTGGATCATCCAAGCCGTTTGACCACGAAACACATCTTGATAAGGGTGAGGACATTGACTCATTTGAAGCATTATTGTTGCTGAATTTACGCCTAATATCGAAGCTAGTTGTGGATGAGAGACCGTATAGTGAGTTGGCTGGCGTGGTGAATCACACGGTAACTATGTGTGAAAAGTCCAAGTCTCAAGTGTACAATCTCCGTGCTAGTGTCCTGTACGACAAGTGCGTTCGTACCAGAGCAAATAAGGAGGGTCTTGGAGCCTTTTCCAATGTCAAACAGGATGAAATTCTCCGATTTTATTCGTTCGAGAATTCAAGAAAGGCTGTAGCTGAGTCGGCGATCAAGAAAAAGGTAAACACCGAACAAAAAGTTTGTTTCAAGTTCAACTCTTCTTCCGGCTGTGTAAAGTCACCGTGTGCCTACCCACACAAGTGCTCCAATTGCCTGAAAGGTGAACATTCAGCTAGAACCTGCCCATCAGGGAAATCAAACAAATAGGAATTAACATGTAATCGGGGTTTTATTCGTAGTAATAACCATAGTTTGGAAATCTGTGATAAAGAAAAGTTTGTTACTTCGAATGGTTGTCTTGGCGACACCGGAAGTGGTGCGTCCAAGATGGCCGACAACGGATTGGAATCTGTCAGTTCGGACACTTCGACACTTAAAGATTTAATTCCTACGACTTCGATTACTCATCATTACCCGGAATTTGTTCATGAATGTATGTATTCCGACATTTTCGGTAAAATTTCCAAATATATTGACGGTGGTTCTCCCGATAGTGGAGATAATTTAATATTCACCGCTCCGATTTCGCCGGGTGGCTGTACTGTCCCCGTTTACGGTAGTTGTGGGCATGGAATTTGTACGTGCAGTCATTCCTTAGCTAACGTCAATACTCAACTTAAACCTTGCCGTTTTGCCTTTTGCCTTTTCACCCAAGGTTCTTATATGGTAGAAAAATATCTTCATGTATTTTATGGCATTTGTGACGGTTTTGATATCGTAGATGGCCCAGTACAGGGTTACGACTGTGCGAATTATGCTTCGATTTTGGAGCCCACAGCTAAACAAAAAATGGATAAAATAGTTGCTAACGAACTAAAAGAAGGTTTTATTTCTATCGCTGATGTTTCTCCTATATGTATCCACGCCCTGGGTGCTGTGAATAAGCCTGACGGGGGTATCCGTCCGATCACCGACTGTTCCAGACCTGAAGGTATATGTGTGAACGACCAATGTAGTAGTTTGGTTCGTACTTTCTCTTACAACTCAATAGATGATGCTGTTAATTTAATCGAGAAAGATTGTTTCATGGCAGTCATTGATATTAAATCTGCCTACAGAGCGGTTCCTATTAACCCTGAACACAGAAAATATTGTGGTTTTAGATGGTCCCTAGATGGGGTAGACACATTATTCTATGACAACAGGTTGTGTTTTGGCCTCCGTACAGGGCCTTGCTATTTTGATGATATCTCCAATTTTGTGACTGACTCTATACGAAATGTTTTCCATATTCCAGTTGTGAACTATTTGGATGATTTTTTTACATGTGATTTGTCTTACGATGGCTGTACTGCAGCAAGGGACAGCATAACAGGTGTGTTACGTTTCTTAGGCTTCTATGTGGCGTGGCAAAAGGTGACATCTCCCAATTCTACCTGCAGATATCTAGGCTTCGACATAGATTCAAAGGAAATGTCTGTGTCTATGCCAGAAGATAAAATCGTCAAGCTTCACAATATACTTTCATCTTTAGAGAACTCCTCGTCAATTTCCAAGAAACAGCTAGAAAGTGTATGTGGTTACATAAGCCACTGTGCAACTGTTTTTAAAGGAGGAAAAACTTTTTGCAGGCGTTTATTCGACCTGTATAAACTTGTGATTTCTAAGCATTTGAGGCATGTGAATATTTCTCCCATGTTTCGTCAGGATTTAATGTGGTGGAAATCTTTCTCTGCTTCATTTAACGGTCGTCGTCTGCTGGAAAAAGATATATACGCCCACCCAATGGTATCTGACGCTTCGTCAAAGGGATTTGGCGTTTACTTGAACACTGATTGGGTTGCTGGTACATGGGAGAACAGTATTTTGCAACCAGATTTCTCTGAGTGTGGCCATATTGTCTCACGCCCGAGTGAAGAAGGGATAGCATCCAACATCAATATACAGGAGCTATTTCCTATCTTGGTAGGCGTGAGAAGGTGGGCAAAAATATTCAAGGGGAAAGCCATAATGTGTTTCATTGATAACACACAAGTTATTGCCATGCTTACGAATGGTTCCAGTTCTAGTTATCGCGCAATGCAGTGGCTATATGAGCTCTACTGGTTAACCTTTATATTCGACATTGAATTAATTCCTAGATATATTAATACGAAAAACAATTTATTAGCTGATACTCTCTCTAGGGTACCATATCTACTTAAATCTCCTGACTCGCTTGTATGTCTGAAGCAAGCTGGATTGTGTTGTGCTGATGAATTCTTATCTTCACTCCTTAGGCTGGGACAAATGGAGGAGGAGAGTAACATTTCTACAAACCCTGTCGGTGTCTGAGTCGACATTGAAGCAACGTACACGACAATGGGGTGTTTTTTCTGAGTTTATATCAGAAAATAAATCTCACTTGGATTATATCTCCATTGATATATTGTGTATGTATGCAGCCTTCTTATCAACTTTGATGAAACACTCGTCTGTTATAACCTATTTATCTGGTGTGATTTTTGGAGCAAAAATCAGGAACATTCCATGCTCTTCGATGTCCCACCCTGTGCTGAAATCTCTGCTCAAGGGCATCTCTAAACTACCAGGTTCAGCAGTGATCCCAGCATCTCCACTATTACCTCGTCATCTCAAGAGATTATTTCATCTGTTGAATTTTGAACTATATGAACATGTATTGGCCTGGACTATTTATATATTTCTATTTCGCTCTATGCTTAGAGTTGGCCATGTGATTGAATCATCACACACTATACGTCGGAGTGACATTTCCTTCCATAAATGGGGACTATCCTGTGCTGTGAAATCTTCTAAAACTACTTCTGACCCATTCGTCATCCCAGTGGCTAGTTCTCCAGTAAACGAGCTATGCCCTGTATACTACATAAAGAAGATATTCGCCTGGAAATCTCTTCCTTCTGATTCATGTGCATTCAGCCTCCCCAATGGAGAGTCTATGTCTTATAATTATTTGAATACATTGCTTGCGGATTTGTGTGCTAGAGCTGGATTTGTGGGTCAATTTACTATGCATTCTCTCAGGAGAGGGTCTGCAACTCACATGTCGTCAAGAGGCATCTGCTTGTCAGATATAAAGAACAGAGGCCGTTGGAGGTCGGATTGTGTAGAAAAGTATATATCTCCTTCATTGGACCATGAGTTGAAGATTGATGCTCTTATCTCCTCATCGTTGTAGTGTGTTTGGGCTTTTGGTACTGAATAAATGTGCTTTGCTGCCCAAACGGCACTACTGCCTCTGGTTATATATTCATATTAGATATATATGTCATCATACTTCCTTATACACCATCCGTCACGGCCACGCCCCCCTGCGCATATCTACAGTTGGGTTGACAACGCCCATATCGCAGCGCGTGGCTGTGTTTACTTCTCATCTATGACGTCACAGCGGGATCGGCCAATCAGCATCGCCGAGCCCCGCCCACCTTGCCACGCCCATTCGATCTAGCCACTTTGAACTCAGCCACGGAAACGTTCACATCGTTTCGCCTACCTTGAAAATTTTTTCTTTTATTCTATGTATTGTATTGGGTACTGAATAAATGTGCTTTGCTGCCCAAACGGCACTACTGCCTCTGGTTATATATTCATATTAGATATATATGTCATCATACTTCCTTATACACCATCCGTCACGGCCACGCCCCCCTGCGCATATGTAGGCACCTGCTTTTGCCAAGTCAGAAGGTTGTAAGACATTAACTAAAGGTAAATAATGATCAAACAACGCTTAGATATATATTATGGCATAATATAGAACTAAACTTGAGTTGCATGCGCCAACGCATTCACAAAAAGATTGTGGCTTTTGGTGAATGTCTTTCATTTGTGCTTTTGGCACTTGTGAAAGATATTCACCAAAAGCCACTTGTGTTTTGTGAATGTGTTGTTGCATATGCAGCTCTCATTTGGTTCTATCTTAATATCAACAATTAATGCCTGCACCCAGCATTTAAATAGCAAAAGCAAAATCAATCAATCAAGCTTTTAAATATATGATTGAGCTTATGTTTCTAGATAAACAAATCATAACACGCTTGGAATCGGGCAGAAATAATATTTTCGGTCATATTATCACCTACTTCCGGCCATGATTCTTAGGGAATGAAAAAATATATCATGCTAGTAGTAACATCCGTTATGCCCTGTGATTATAAGCTTTCCTTGAACGTGAAAGATCTGTACGATATTCCGATATGCATGCACCCTGAACTTAGTAGATACATCTTCTTAAACACAATGTATCTACGATGATGAAACGCCTGTTATTTCGTGACATATTGATATTGATGTCGAGGAAGGTGAGATTTGGCCATTCAGCTTTGGAGAAATGTTTTTGGGAGGGACGAGAATAAGAGTTTCATTCGTGTTCCTTGCCCAGACAGAAGTGGATTCAATATGAATAATTCAATATTTAATGGAGATGATATTGTTTGCAAGCATTGTATGTACTATTACAAGGACAACAAAAGAAAAACAATATAAAACGATACAGGCAGACATTATTGCCTAGGATGGGTGCCGACCTGTGCAGCCAGGCTTGCAACCTAACCGACAGATTTATCAATGATACACGCATCTGTATTGATCTGTCAATAGCGACTGTCTCAGGGATGTCCCCTCCATCACTACACTCCGCAGGCGAAATAATAGTCATTTCATGTTCGTCACTACACATAGCTATCAAGCGCATAACATAAGGAGTCAAAATAAGGAAGCAAATGAATCAATATTCAGGAGGAAGCCCGCACAACAGTTTAGAGAATTGATACCACCGGTGCTGTAATGGTTGTGTAATTTCGAACACGAGGGATTTAAGATAATATCCTAATTTGACTACATTGTGAACATCACAGGGATAATACTTTAAGCGTTTGGTAGGACATGCAATGAGGTGATTTAATTGGGAATTCCACATGAGGAAATGAGCCGATGTAATCATAAATTCGAAATTTGTATAACAAGCGTTGTCCAAACAAGTTAGGTATGTTTTGGGATAAAGCTATTGACGAACATTTTCCATTTTCGGAAAAGAAATAGGTGGGTAGCATGGGTTTAAGTGAAGATTTTTTTCTATTAAGTTTTTTTAAGACGGGATTTCCCCTTTTTAGGTTAACAGAGTTATATACATGTAGCCCCATGAATATTAGAATTTAATAATCTATATTACGGAAATGAAATTGCATGGCAATTGGTGGTATAAGATTAATGAAATTTGAAGATGGGGGCATATGGTCACATTGATAATTATTAGTATTTTCAGGATGAGAATGGTAGGGTAGAGCGTAACCAGTAGCTCATTGTAGTATTTCATAGCTTGACAAGGTAATGCTATCTTACAGACATTAGTAACCGTGTCTCCAATAACATGACACTTCCGTTTTTTCCTGTATTTCTTCCGGCCGTAAACACACTTTTAAGTGGCCATATTAGTCACACTAAATTCCATAGCACTTTTATTTGGCCAATGAGGTAGAGTGTACTAAATGGCGTGTGTCTCACAAGTTGCCTGAATTTATGTTGGCAACAGGAGTTTACCAATTTCCTACAGTGTTTTGGTGTGTGGATAAGCAACATAAATTGTGATGGAGGGTGGTGGTATAACCAGAAATTGATGTCAGTGGTAATTTAGGTTTATTTGCTCATGAACATAAATCAGGGGGCCGTTTTACTAGACCGCGTATATTAGGGCTAATTTTTTACCTGGATATGCGGTTAGATGTGCGGTCATTAGCGCTGTTACATTCAGTTTCATTTCAATAGTAACCGTGTAAGTCAATAATATTAGATAATGTGGTATGTGACCGCGTAAGTACACATTATGCCTCAAATACACTTAGCGGATATTGATGAATTAACAATGTTAAGGGACCTCCTAGCGGTTATCAGTGGAACTATGCTGACATTTGCTTGTCCCCGTAATTAAAACTCAACCGCAAAAAGGGTTGTTTCTAGTGGTAATTCTAAGTGCTAACTGACCTTGACATTGATTTATTGTGGTATATTCCTGTTTTATTTAAATTCTCATATTATAACATTGATATCCTCAAAGAAAGGAATACTAATCCATGTTGTGAAGGTATGTTTTGAACACTTGATGACAAAAAAAGTGGATGAAAGACCGAAATTGGTGAGTTCCACCTAAAAGATAACGATAACAAAGTGTAGGAGCTTTTGGCTTGATACTAAGAATTGGATCTGTTTTCCCTCAAAATCACAACACTGGAGGCACTTTCGTCTTGGCTTGTCATGGTGCAAACAGGTGTCTGTACTGATAGTGTGTGTTACAGTTGTACTTTTGTGGAACCAATGAGACCACTGTATGTCAAAAGTAGCATCTGTTGAGGAGGTAAGACTCCACCAAATCAAGTATATGACCAGCGAGGCCACATTAACAATGGCGTCAAGTGGCAGCAATATGTACATCAGTTCCCTGAAATAAAGGTAGAGGGAAATCGGGAGGTGCAAACGTAGGAGAACATAAGTAATTGATACCAGTCAGTTACAAATGAGTTGAATCACTCAATATGGTCGCAACTCTACTTCTATGTCCTTTTAGGGTCATCAGCAAGCTGAGATTACTCTAAGAGGCAATGCGCGTAGTTTTAAGTCGAGTTGTAACCAAATTTCGTGTTTTAACTCATTGGTAACATGCAGTATAGCGAGTGTGTGTAGGGGCGAATACCTGACATACAAGAATACATAGTAAGGAACCCGCCCCCGTCCATACAATCGGCTGGTGATCTACCTTTCATCGTGGAGAGAAGGTCCAGTTACCTATAAGCCAGTGATAGAACTAGAAGTCGGATGAATTACCAGATTTTATAGACTGGAATTTTGGATATATATGTCCCTAGTTTTTTTTATTAGTATGATGTTACTTTAACACAAAAAAAATCAAAAATCAATGTTGTCATACTGCTGCAGATATTCGCTACATGCGCCCTTTTCAGGGAGGTAACTGGTTTACCTCCTTGAAAATACTCCAGATACAATCCCCAGGCTCTGTTCTCCTTGGTCTTGGTTCTGAACATGTATAGCACTTAGGTCGTCTGATTCTCATTAAACAGTCATAAACGGCAATGTCTTATATCGGATATATGTACCCTTTCTTGGGTATATTAAGTCGGCACTTCAAACACCCCATGGAGGGCCTCTGCTGTCATCAAAACAACTGTCATTTAAGACGGCACAAACCCACACCAATCATTTATTACTTGCACGATAGAAATGATAGAGCATGTTTTAGGAGAAAATAGTGCACCCCTGAGATGGGACACTAAAATAGAGCAAAGGAGAGAGGAAGAGAGAAAGAGAGAGAAAGAGGTCATCAATCGGCAAACAAAGCCCTCAGTCAATACTTCATTTAGTTTATCACACGTCGCAATCAGGTGCAATAAATGTGTAATAAACACCATATATGTGATGTGTCACAGGGAATTGAGTTTCGAAAACATTTTGTTGAAAAGAAAACTTTAAACGTTGTATGCATCCTTTTGCTAGTTCGAGCATATTTCATTGACTATTTTAAGTGCAAAATGACTTCATTTGATTCTGATTTGAAAATTGTTTATTCATCACCAAAGATACAGAAATTATGAAATTAGTGTGACAAAAAGGTTGACAAGCTTATGGAATTAAATTCCATGTATTCCCGCTGTTACCTTTACTTAGTGAGGAAAAATTAAGTTTAAATCAAATAATAGGGAACTACACAAACGTCATAATACAAATTATATAATCAAAGTAAAAAATGTTAATTACAATAACACAGAATCTGTTAAAATACATACCGATTTGGGTACAGTACAGCACCTTTTTATGTAAGATATGATTATTCTTAGGATTTGCTTGCATTCATGGAAATGTGATGTGTCACAGGAAGATGAGTCACCCAGTTGCTAGATATAACCTATTTTTTCTATTTTCTCATCTGTCTCAGGTCAGTATGTATTTACATATTTGAGACCAAATTGTTAGAGGAATAAAAGAGGAATAACTTGGAACGCATTTAAAAAATGAGAACTAAAGCTCATTGATTTTTGTTTCATTTTTATGGCCAGAAAGAAATCAAATACTGAAGTTTAAAAGAAACGCCATTTTGTTTTCATTGTGAGTGTGTATCCAGATTGTCATAGAGATGATGATTAATAAAATCAAGTTACAGATATGTATTATGATCTCATATCTAAATATTTGGTATCTACTACCTAGATTACAGATCTGCAGTCCTTCAAGCCCAGCCTCCCCAGTGATTTCTGGGTTAATTTATCCAAATACTTACTATTGTTCCGGATAACCACACAACTTCCAAAGGATGTAAATATTTACATCTAAACAATAAGATCAAACTCCTCATTTGAAACTAAAACTTTAAAATACACTTTCTTTTTAAGGATTAGGGCCCTGTAGATATCGACCCCTATTACTGAATCAATTGAACCTTTATTTCTCAGGGGAATGGGGCTTGTTCCTAATTTTTGCTTCCCCTACTCTGACACCAGTAACAAAAGTTATATTTCCACTTAAAATAGTCACAGAAATACGCTGAAACTAGCAAAATGATGCATAAAACATAAGCTATATGAATCTAGAATACTGAAATATGTTTGGATATCAATTATTGATTAAGATTTGTTTTCATAAGATGGGTGGGTCATAATGTAACACATGTGAGGCCAGTTCATTTTATGGACTACCAATAAATGACCATGGAGAGCAGAGTTTTATGGACTAGCAATAAATGACCATTGTGAGAGATTCAACCACTTCCCACAGTGTCAGGTATCAAATTGTCAGGGCCACAATTTTTCAAAGAGAGCTGTGTACATTGCATGAAAAACTTCCAAGTAAAGTCATTATTTTACCAATTTCTCTTAAGACTATAGTAAATTTTCCAGTCCAGTAGGTTAAAATTTGCCGATTCATGACGGTTCAATCAGAATCAGACGACCTTACGTGCTATAAAGTACTTACACCACGGTCAGTCTAATGACATCGTGTTGCTTCCTTTGAAATATAGCACTCGTACCTCGTGCTATATTTCAGGCAGCAACACGATGTCATTAGACTGACCGTGGTTTAAGTACTAAGTATAGCACTATCATTCTCCATGTTTTAGAAATATTGCTTCCGACAGTCTACAAAGTTTCCAAGTAAAATTTGTACGATGGTTATACATTAGCACATACCCCGAGAGTGCCACTAACTCTATCACCAGAAGAAGCAACGCTGCGTGATGCCGCAGCCAAGTTCTAAGTAGGAATTAATCTGAGCTTTATGAGTACGTGTCACCTTACACAGCTAGTATGTCAACAGTCTCAAAATTGAACATAATCAGCCCCAAGTAAGTGGAACCTTGGTGCATATATGTTTATGGGTCTTTATTTATAAAAGAATGGAATACACTAGAGACGCCATCATCGGACAGAGAGGGGACAAAACCGGTACATTTACATACAGGCTAAATCACAAGAACTTCGCCCTTTCTAGTATGAATGTGAACCTCTGATATGCAGACTGAAGTGGATTTCCTTGGAGATTCTCTTTCATAAGATATAAATTCCTCCTCTCTGTGATCTCCTAGAAAGCCATCGATCTTCAAGGGCAGGACATAGAGGCCTGAAAATCGACAAGCATATAGTCCAGCAACGCCTTGAGCACCACATCCTGTGTCTATTTAATATAGTCTATACACACTGCTATTTGATCTCGTATATAAGTCATCCCCCATAACGGGGCCCGGTGATAAAAGGTTTCGGAATAGGCCAAGTGATTTTACTTCCTTTTTAATAGTGACAACTTCTGGCACATTTCCTAAAGTTTGACTAGCTGACAAATGGGCCGTGGGGTCCTCGGTAGGGAATCTGCTTTTCTCTTCAAGGTCCACGAACTAATTAATCCGTCGTTTGTATACTTCTGTCCTAAGCACCTCCATCTGATCATCTTAATACCTTATGCATATAATATACCTCTTTCCTAACCCCTCTCCTTTCTTGCCTGTCACCATATTACTGCTTCAGGGATATCTTTCTATATACATGCATGAGGCTTTGCTAATGTTTCCTATCCCCATGCCTCTCAGCCTCCCCCGCCATTTTCCATATAAACCTATATATCTATTTATATCGTTGTGATACGTACTGTTCTTCTCATACAGACATCTCTTAATTAATTTCTCCCGTGTTTTCTCCTGTATGTATGTACGTGTGTAATCACAGGGCATCATCTTCAACTTCCCATTATATAACTTTCCATTTTTTTCGGTCTATCTGTCTGCTTCTCTCCCACTGACTCCTCCTCGTCTCTCTCTCTCTCTCTCTCTCTCTCTCTCTCTCTCTCTCTCTTTCTCTCCCTCCCTCCCTATCTCTCTCTCTCTTTGAGCAACCTTTTGATATGGAAACTTGGAAATGCACAACTCAAAGCAGGTCTTTCGATTCAAACTGTAAACGTGTTTACAATATTCCTTGGTTATGATCCCACCTAGAACGAGTGGATGTTGATTGATAGCGATATTTTAGGGATCCATCCCTCTGATTCTTCATTAGATTCATCTGCCATTCCCAGAGAAATTTTTCCGATATTAAATCTCAGTGTCGCAGATCTATTCGATTGAGATAGAAATATGCCGCTTTTAAAATGCCATCTTTCCTTCGGCTGAGTTATACAGAGCAATATTACCAGTGTCTAAAATACCCCGGTCATGATAATTGATAGAATCAGGGATGTAATTTGATACGCCTAACTTAATATCCACTTGGGTGTTCTGCGAGGGGTATGTTTCGTACCTATTTATACCAAGCCTCCTAGCGAAGCCCGGTTTCGCTTTCCCTTCCTACTCTCCAGAATCATATTGGATCCTTAAACAGAATCATCTCTAAATTCTATCAGACGAAGGTCCGTTAAGTAGTGTAACTCGACATATATTTGATATATACGGTGATATAGGCTGATATAGTTTCCCATAGCGCCCTGATATATGACGCTGAACTAATCATCTACTTAACATCCATATTAATGGCAATGGCATGATTTCCCCCCTTCGAAGAATGCCATGCTTAGATTCAAAGCAAAAGAAGGCAGCATGGTCTGTGCCTCTTTTACCAAAAATCTTGCTTTTCGAGATGCGCTCAGCCCATTGTTTGGCCACGAAGTGCCAAGCAGCATCACGATAAGATGAACAGGACACAACAGAATCCCTGAAAGTAATCCAGTGTAAAAGAAGTCGCGGGGTGATTTAAGACCCATTAAATGCAACTTTCCTTTCGGCTGCGAGATGAAACACCTTTATTTTTTGCAAATTTTCCCTGCCTTGTACATGTCCATGGCATCATTGGATAGGGCTGAACCAATTACAGCTTGATCACAATGTGAATCCAGCATCGCCAACCCGATGTGGGAAGATTTGAATGGTGATTGAGCGCATCCGGCGTAGATGAGTTTTGCCATTAATCCTCATATAAAGGACATGTGAGCAAAAATTATGGATATACTAGACCCGCGAGATGGTTCATTGTACTGCATGGAGGCAATGAGGGTTTGGGCCGGTGGCGAGAAAGATGGGCGGAGATGGAGAGAAATGAGGACATATTGTTCCCTGGACAAGAGGCATGGGTTATTAATTGAAGGCATTGAGGAGAGAACGCACATGAAGCATGTGCGGTGGGGCCAGCCTCAAGAGAGGGAGGGGATATGTTCTGGGTGTGCATTGCTTTTGGTAAACAAGTCAGTAACATAAAAACCGGAGAGGGAAGATTTATCACACAGAGAAGGTTTATATAGGGGATTGTTCATCTGTCAATGAGAATTCATGATCACCATCACTTGTGAAGGACGGCACATTATTACATTCCAGTTGATCTTCTGTGGAAGACTTGATAATTATAAGATTACAAAAATTAATACGTGAGGGAATTGACTCATTCATAGTTTGCCCTGCAAATGGGTTTTTTTTTCAAATATGTGTCACATCTGCACTCTCAGTTACCGTCGTTCAAAAACTCAAGTTATTCTACTATTTGTTCAGTTGTTGTCCAACCTATCTAAAAGTCATTTGACCAAAATCGTGGTGGTCTTTGTCTGATTGCTTTTGCTACCGGCAATTCTAAAGGAACATAATTATTGGGAGAGGAGGTCATATCTAATGGTCATGGGAAATAAATTAAAGATCTTTTTGAGTGTCTAATAATGAATTTTATTGTAATTCTGTATAATAATCCTTTTTTCTTTCTATTTATTTAAACTCAAAATATCATTGTAACTCAATGATTATGGGAGCTTATTGCAAATAAAAAAACAAAACAACTGTAATATATTCAGTTCTGGTTATCAGGCCTGTACTGTATTAATCTTTTACTTTATTCATTATTACTTTTATTGTTATAATTAAAAGAATTACTGTTTCATTGGGGGTACACCAGTACTAGATTGTTAATACATACTGGGGGTATATTAGACCTAGATTTAGTTTCCCCTATAGGGGTACTTTGAGCCTGGTGGGGGTACATTTGACCTAGGTCTAATATACCCCCGTGGGTACATTGAAACTGGAAGGAGTATATCCAACCTAGGTCTAAAGTACCCTAGGGGGTATATTGGACCTGGGTCAAATGTACCCCCGGTACATTAGACCTAGGTTAGTTATACCGGGAGGTACACCTGATCGGGGGTACATTAGACCTGCTACACCGGGCTTTACCAAAGCCACTTTTTTATTTCAGCAACCCACCGAGATCCTTTCGACTTCAAATTCTTGTATATAAAACATATAACAACAGCACAATATTAATACATTTAGCCATATAAGTCTTAATATGAGTAAATTTGGTAAGGTTTTGTTTGACGTAATAGCATACAGCTATAATGATGTCAAATATCATATTAAGTACCAGGGGTTTTGAAGAAAGCTGAGGTAATAGTGATAGGGTAGAAATGGGATTATTATTCGAATGATTAATATAATACTGTAGGATTTTGGGTGGGTGTGAGTGGAAGGATTGAACGTATGGAGCTACCCAAGACGAAGGTATTGGATATTGCTGTATGGCCTGGTAGAGATACAGCGCATCATTTGCTCTTCCACCTCCAGCGATGTCAATATACTGCAGCAACCATGCAGAGTAGTGCCCTGTCATCAATCATTTCCTTTGGTCAGCAACACATACTACTTCCAGGAAGTAAATAATATGTGGTAGAAGCTTAACACATTATAGAATTTCTCAAGTTTAGAGAATAGCTAGTTATTATTAGAATTCCTTAATAAAAACATTGGTTGTAAGGTTTATTAATGGATTTTCAATAATGTAAGTTTTCATTATATCACACAGAATAATTTAATAGACGTCTCCTGGTGTGTTAATGTGAACCTGAGGTTAAACTATTTTTATTCAGCAGTACAAGGTTAAGCCTTTGCCAGGGAACAGCTTCACACTTACAAGTTCACTACCCGAGTTCATTTAATCTATAGTCCCAGTCTGACTCTCGTGTGGGTCCCTAATGTACTATCTCAGAATTTGTGAGAATGCTCACGACACCTTGAAGCAAAAATATCACCGGTTTTCCACAAGAGGAGAAGAAAAATAAGAGAAGGGGGAGGAACATGGGCTGCACAAAAGGCAAGGCGTTCTAAATAGAGTCCAATTCCCTTAAATATACTCTGAGCTTTCTTGTTCCAGAGGCTCTGATAGCGATCTATCCATTCCAAATGGATTGTTGCTAATGTTTTCCTTGCCCTGCACAAGGCCTGTGGGTGCGCGGAGCTGTCCCACTGGTTCACTGAATTCCCAGTCACATCTGCGAAGAGCTCTTGCCAGAGTGAATAGTTCCTGTTATGCTCGTAATGTTTTTAAAAGCTTTATTCAAGACAAGTTCCTTTGTATCATCTTGTAAATTCAATGGTGAGTTTCCAGCTTGTAGATAACACTTTGCGTCCACATTGTTGGGCATTTTATGGTTGGTGGTTGCCGTATGAAACACTGTTTCTCAGACTGCTATTGCTCCCCGTAGCATACGGCTAGATTGTGAGGAAATAATAATGTATCAACTAGAGAGAAAGGTAATTGCATCTGTGGGTACATGGTAACTAGACTGAAATGCATTATCTGGAAAGTAATTGTGTAGGCATTACCTCTTTGGTAATCCTCTAGGAACCCAACAACCCAATATGATAATGATATTGTTTAATGAAGCTTTGTCTTGCTGCACTGCATGTTTTGCTAGGAAATGGCGATAACATTCCCATACATTTTTAAAGGTTGAGTGACGGGTTTTCTATTATGAATGGAAGCGGAACCTAGAGGAATGCAGGTTCCAGCTGTCAGACAAATCAATGGGAAAAACGTCATTGTTTAGCCAACAGTAGAATAATCATTGGATGTTGAGATGCAGAGAGACTTTGCTCCAAAATAGTTACAAGGAAACATAATAAGCACTGCCAATAACTATACACTACGCTACATTGGGTTATTTATTGCAACCGAAATTGTTATAATTACTTTCCTTACTACGACAGTGTAAACAGCATCCATGGAACCTATTTCAATTTAGATTTATTTCGAGAATGCTGAGTTTAATTTCAAAATAATGAGTTGTTGAGGCATGAAAGGTAGGCCAGGGAATTGAAAAGGAATCAACAGGACTTTCCAGATCTCCAGTGAAATTGATTGCAAACCCCGGGCAAAGCCTACCACAGATCATAAGTTCAATACCACTCAGCTCAACCGGGAAAAGAATCAATGCAAAGACTTATATCTGAGACTGACACCCTTTTAATTGGAAGATGTACCACCACTACCAAAATGTTCAGAGTATATATTCTATCAGATGGCACATACTAGATTTCTGTCATTGAATTCCGCGATCATTTACGTTTTCTGAGCCGCTTGTTATGGTGCTCTCGAAACAAAATGGATATCACCATGTCTACTCTTTTTGTTGCGCATTTCCACAAATCCTTGAAACTTCCGAGTTAGAACCTAGTTAAAACCTTATACTCCAATTAATGTTTCATAACGGATGGAATGAATATTCCAACTTCGTCTTTAGCATAATCAGAAATGGAAACATCAAGATAATCGCTTTAGGGAAGCGTAATGAGCAATGGTTACAATGATAGTAACTGTATTCACCAAGAAAGGAATAAAGGAGATGCAATCAATTAGTGTGTAGTCAGATAATTGCGGATAGCGTCTATTAAAGCCTAGACTTAACTATATGCATACATGTATGTATAATCTTTTATATACAGATAGTAATGCTAGGTCTTGCTGAGAATGGGCAGGCTCACCTCAAGATACAAAGCAAATGAGATACAATAATACGATTCATTAGGACGTGGTTCTAGGGTCTCATTACCCAACCACAATCTGCATTCCATATTAAGACAGCCTTGATTGTTAAGATACAAAGGTTCAACTAATTAGTCAACCTCCATTACATGATCGGAAAATCCTCCCCTTAAACAGGGGACACATTAATCCAATCAACAGAGAACACGGATATTTCTAACTACCCATTCTCGCTTGGACCATATTAGTAGAGTTACTTTTTGATTTGATATAACATCTACTCTCTTCTGAAGGCAGGATACAGTCGGTGGCTGGATTGTAAAGGCTTTTGTGTCGTATCCAGGGTCCAATTGTCAAAGAATATCTAATCATGAGATTAAAAACTCCTAGCCATTTATTGATCTTTCCTGGTAGAAAAACGCGACTCCAGTAGTTGCCCTAGGCGTGGCACTTTATTGACTATTAAATCCCATTATAAATTTAATTTTCCATCAAAGGTGAACATTTCCCCCAGTTCTCAATGAGCAGAGCAAGGACTAATCGGACATGATCCGTCCGATGGATTAACAGCTTGAGGGAAATCTACACCTCCCGAGTTGTTTTGGACCCGAGCAGTAATCCGCACCGTCGACCAATGTTCTCCGTCATTTCGAAAAGCATCCGTTTCCTAGGGCAAGACGATGAAATGGACAATCCCTGTCGTTGCAATTGAATATTTCCCTCTGACCTTGTCCTGATAAAAGTTGGGATGGGGAATTTGACAATTAAAATTTCCACACGTCCAGCAAAATGAGGCTGTCCGGAAAATGGTTTTGTCACACGCAATTACAGCATCCACGGAGCTGCAGTTAGAGACTGTGGTACTTGGTACTTGGGTAGTCGTTACTGTCAAATAGGAATCTGCACACTTAATTAACATAAAAACCTGTGACTGTGTAACGTATGTCCAAAATTATTGGTCCGGCACGATTTGAAATACAATTGAAGGGCAGAATGTCCTCCTATAATTCATAGGGAGTTATTTAGCTTAAAATGCATTCATTACTTTAATAGGTGTAGTTATATATTTCTCCGTATAAACAAGGACTCCTGTAGTTTCTGTATATGTTCTTTATTATAGCTAGATGTTGATAGGGCTTATCCCTACGCGTTTCGGTCTAGCGGTGACCTTCTTCAGGGGAGTGACAAAGTATAATGTGGTTGCGATATATATAGTAAATACGAGTGTGGCACATATTGATACATAGTAACACATTTGACACATTTTGGCACATTTGACACATTAGGCAACATTACTTTAATATCCGATGAATACCCAATGTTCTAGGTCCAAAAGTATGTTTTAATTGAAATTTCCGTCACCCCTTCTCATTGAGCTTGAATAAGATGGTAGTTGAAATTTGAGTTTCGGGGAGACTACAAATCCTTCGAGAGTTTTCCCAGACGGATGCTGAGCAATCCCTGATTTACACTCCTCTCGGTTGACCCTATTGGGATTCGTTTACGCTTTCACAAGGGCCAGAGATGTCTTTCAATTCCCGGCCTTGGTAAATTAGCAATTGCTTGTGTAAGGCTTACCAGCAGTCTGGCTTGTATTAGTTGGTATTAGCACAAAGTGCTTCACTAGGGAAGACACTTCGCAAAGTAAAACAACCATGTTTTCACTGGTCTGATAAGTTTGAGACCACACATATATAGAAAAGTACCTTAGAAGGATTAAAACTATTAACCTGTTTCTGATGAATATATATAATATATGCCCACCACAAACATATGTTAGGTCGGAGCAAGAATTGAAGATAAGCCCTCGGGGGAATACCGATTGTTTTAGCATTCTCAGTTAAATCGACACGACTTTTTTTCCGCTATTGACTATTATTTTACTCCACGAATTGGTACTTACCGTGTTGAAATAATATCAGTATTAAACAATATCCCCCAAACAGAAGAAACCTATGAAAACAGCCAAGGAAATACATGCGAGCGTGAGCGACAATAGGTTGCCATTCAGGCTGCTTCGAATTTTGGTCTATGCAGAAATGGAAGATACATAGTAGGATGATACATAAACCAAGAGAAACATGAGAAAATCCTTTAAAAATTTAGGAAAGTAATTGTCAGATGGTAAGAGATTGAATGGGGCAACAAGCAGAAATCCTTTTTTTTTATCGAAATTAGCTGAGATTGGAATGCAACTTTAACAGAACTTTGTGAAGTTATTAAAAGTCAAGAGATCCCAGCCTTTATGGATTTAATTGTTCGGTGTCATTTCCCTTAGTTGAGGAGAGATTTGTGCTTATTGGAGAATTTCTCCTCGGGCAGTTCAGGAATTTAATACGACGAATGACAATACCAGATCATGATTTTTAAAAAAGGCGTTGTAATGGATGTAAACCCACACCATTGAAATGGCCTGATGTGTTTTGTGGCACGCTGCCAATTTCACAATACAATGATACCTTCTGTTACTAGTGTTTGTGAAAGACTAGTGAAACTTGAAGATTATCTAGGAATAAAGAATCAAAATGAAATTCACAGCTCGGCTATTTTGCTATAATAAAAAAGAATGTAACCGATCATAAAGGCAATAAAGATGAATAGAAACCACTGTTTTACTTACAATTCAATCAAGCCTGAGTGCAATCATTATTCATCTTGCTGTTGTAATTCAATTTAAATTAGTTTAATGTTTTAATAATGGCTTCTATTGTTTTAATGTTTTGATAATGGCTTCTAATGCTTTAATAATGGCTTTTAATGCTTTAATAATGGCTTTTTTCAGGATTTCACAGTGGACTTTTACTTCCGCCAACACTGGCATGACCCACGCCTAGCGTTTTCAGAGGATGTTGAGGACGAGCTGTGTATAAGCAATGAGATGTTGGCACAGATCTGGTGGCCAGACACTTTTTTTGCCAATGCCAAGGATGCCCGCTTTCATATAGCCACCACGAAGAACGCCTTTCTACGCATCAAGCCAAATGGGGACGTGCTTCACAGTTTGAGGTGAGGGCTAATCAAAAAGTCAAATTAAAAACTAATCAAAATGTCATTTCCCAATCAGAGGATACCAGTATATGGAATTTTATCATTTTTCATTGGTTTTCTCAGCAAATGTACCTAGACGTGAATTAATATAACAACGATGCATCGTCAGTTCTTGGAATAACCTCTTCCTGAGACATTTAAACAGAAATAAATCTTCAGAATCTTCATAATATCACATATTCATGCCTGTATAAGGCTCGTGTAAACTGCCCTTATGTCTGGCTAGCCAAAATTGAAGGAAAGTGAGCAGACCTGTAAGTGCTCTCCTTTGAAAAACTCCAGTCTAATCCTTCCACCAGATGTAAGTGAATTCTTCTTGGGCGGCAGATGGTGCTAAATAGCCTTCCTCAACCTGCCATTCAGCTTTTGGAACCCGATGCTGTTTCATACCATTAGATCTATCTGAAATGAAAGGGGAATAGAAAAATGATCAGATGGGCGCCGGACTGCTTGACCATTACCATTCGACGTCGCTAGATCACTTTCTTTGATCTCGCCCCTCCCATTCATCCCTCATGGATCCAAGGTTGTAGTTGAGACTTGGCACCTTTCCTGTATAAATTCTGAGATGTGAGGGAGAGGGTGGGACAGGAACATTTACACAATCCCAGCTTCTCAAAGGCCGATTCTCAGCCAATCCGTGGTTTAGAGACTTCACGCATTCATGACATGTTTAAGGGGAACCACGTGTCAAGCAACCTGCGAGACCCACGAGTAGTATATAGAATGAGACCAGAGTGGCATATATATTATATATAATTATAGCGTGAAGAGTAAATTCCGACGATGTTTGGACTCCTAGATAATCGCTTCATTACTTTGCTAATGGCAACAGTTTACGGACAGTCCCCGACTTTTATACCTGGACCTTCACACCCGGACCTTTCCTCCTAGGATACTTCTCCCTGGACTTATCTCCCTATTAACTGGCATCACTCTATACTATAGTAGGATTTATACTGGATATTATAGAAGGTATTTTCACAGAACCCTCGCCCTCTCTCTCGCTCTCTCTCTCTCTCTCTTTCCTCACCAGGTCTTCATTTTATGCTCTCCTTCTTTACCGATCCTCCCACTTCCCACGAATATTGCACGATCTAATAATATAAAAATATCAATATTCTCGATTTGTAATATGAACGAGAATAAAAACTGCTGTCATTATTGTATAACTGATATGAGAAAGGGGATGTGTGATTGTTCAGTTATTGTCAAAAGATGTCGGAACTTGATGAGAATTGCAGAATTCTGATTTTGTAATATACATCCCGAATAAGAATTATTAAACCAAAACTAATCAATCTGAATATTGAAACAGACACTAATTCCATGATTTTATATATGAAAACCTAGATACATAGAAAATGATAACGAATGAAATACTATTCTTTTATCATCTGAAACTGCTGTTCTTCTGTTCTATATTACTCTTGTATTATAATTATTGTTTGTTCATATGCTGATCCCGGTTGTACTGGGAAATGTCCTACCAAGCTGAAATAAAATCTTTAAAAAAAAAGAAAAAATAGAAGTAGGGTATAAAAAGTTGACGGGATCAGGTTGTAACTATACACTCACTATTTATATGGATATTAATATCCGGCATACCAAGTAAGGCGTATACCCGGGTGCATTACCATAAAAAATCAAGATATATGAGTACAATTAACATGGATGCATAGACGAAAGTAGTTAGCATATACTATAGGAGAATAATACATATAAGTTTGACGTTGTACAATAACGTGCGTAAAGTTAACAATTACGACAACAGTTGTTTGGCAATAACAAGTGAAACTGTATACTGTCTTTCTATGTTATTGTAAAACTGGCTAAGAACACGTCATAGAAGGTCAAAATGGCCTAATACCAAGCATAACTTCACTTCATGTGTTTAAATAGTACTGGAACAGAATGTAACAAAGAAACTTGCGACAGCAGAACATTGAGTCATAGCCTCGGCAAAAGGCATTTCCCAAATGTGCAGGATAGGAAGATATTCTATATGTCATATGGTACAAAATAAATGCACGCCGCGCTACAAAATTGCAAATTTCTTATCCTTTCGCCGGAAAGTTTGATAGGTGGAATGCCCTCTGGCATTTGAGAAAAGGTTTTCACAATATTCCCCATGTTTGGGTAAATACCTGCTGTAGATAGATGCATGCCCTGTATGCTATGACTGCGGATATGTGATACGTGGCAAGATTGTGTTTTATAACCAAGAAAGTATCTCTTAAATTCATAAATCTGTATGTATCTGTACTTCGTGCTACAAGGTACTTTCTTGCATCACAAAACCTTAACTGCTTCACGAAAACCTCATTTACGACGCTAGGTCGTTGAACTGAGTCTTTATTCTATTGAAATGCGTCCTGAAACCGCAATGCTTGAGTCAGATTTTTTCATATCAACTTGGAAAGACTTTAAGTATGAGGAGTGGAGCCAAGGATGGCCTGTGCAGGAGAGAATGCCTATGAGCTTGTGTTAGTTAATGGCATTGGCATGTTTCAGCAGAGTTAATGTTACGCAGCTGGGTCCTTTTCTTCTCTACTTAGCCATAACATCATTTAACCTTGCTATACTTGCACTATAACATTGAAGCCATAAAACTTGTATTCAAGGCCCTATTACTGGCTTTCTCCTACTTGAATATTCTTCTCCTTAGCATAAACCCAATGGTGTCACGACCCGATGTGCTAATTCTTTTTCTGTCCCATTATCAAATTTGCTCTTGGTCTAGCCCCTCAGTCAACGACTTGGTGGGGTCGATGCGTTATGGTATTGTGTGCTATATGCTTCCTTGGCTGAACCTGGCTCTCAAGTGCCCCCACTGGAGCCATTTTCCGTGTAAACCAAAAATGTCATGACACACAAATTTGGTGCTGTGGAGGTATCTACAGGCAACACTGGCATCCTTATATAGGGTTTTGTCACCACTTGGCACTACTGTCAGCTAATTGGACCTCACAGTAATTTCTCTTTGCATTCTGCGTTCAAAGTATTTGAAGTAAGTAACCTAAGTACATAAAGTGGTCTCTGTTTCTGCTAGCACATATTCCACTGTCTGGTCGCACTATTCGGCTATATGTTGTAGTAGCAAAAGCGACATGTATTCAAAAAATGGATGACAATGAATGTTTTTAACTAAACAGGCTGATGTTTCAGTTATATTCCTTTCTATGCACCATTCAACCCTTTCTCCCTCTCCTCCCCCCTCCCTCTCTCTCCTTCCTTCTCTGCACTAATCGTACCAGAAGGGGATTCCTTTGCGGCAACCCACTGCGCTCCTTTCCTATTTCCGTCGAACATTTCTCGTTCACAAAAGAAATTCAAGGTCAGCCATTGTACACCACCCCCACCACCCACCCCCGCATGCCAATGCCATGTTCAAGCTCAGAGTTTCCACTAGCCTATCCCCGTTGTCAAGCTGTCATATCTGATAGACCCTCGTCCATTAGGTTTTGATCGATTCTGGATTCTTTCCCCGATCTCCAGACTCCCCTCATAGCTCTATCATGCCCTCCCCACCAAAGGTACTCGACAATAAAGCACCGGGTCGATGTCACTACCACCTCTTCCCACTTCTGAAGCATTTTCAATATCAAGTCCAAGTGGATGGATACTTGGCGGCTGAGGAACTGTCCTCTAAAGGAAGTATATACTCTATACTCGCATGTACGTGCCAAGACCTAGGCCCTAGCCAAGAGTGCTTTTACCATACCATATGAAGGTTTATTTGGCCTGTTTGTCGCACTGGTGATTCAATTAAGCTCAGGGTATATAATAATCCACTGCTGTGGACAGAATGACTCAATGAATGTTTGTCATTCTTTTGTCCAATCTGATACCGTAGTAGACTCGGTCCATTCACTGACTTAACTTGACATGAAAATTGATATTGAACGGTTGCCTGAAACCAATGTTATGTTTCGTCCTTTTTGTCCCTGGATTGTATCGTGTAAAAACAATCGATTGTCATTAGGTAAAAAGAATTAAGAACAAACAGGAGGCCAAAAAGCAGAGTAGAATTATAAAAGGAAGTTCGTAGTTGTGCTATGCATCGCCTTTGATGTGAGACTGCAATTCATATATTATATTCAAACATTCATTCTTACTCTGGATGAAAAACTGTCAAACAACCCCTAGAGTCGTTATGCCCCATTTTATGAGATTAATGTCTATTTCAATAGTAGTCGATACAGAGCAATACCAACTCCTCACTAACTATCAGATTGCTGTATGGTGAGAATAAAGCGACTGCTATATATTCTGCTGCAATTGGGCGTTCATAAGAAAGACAAGTGAGAACCACAATATGAATCTTTATTCTTTTACTCCACTGCACGACAATATCTGTATATTGTCGTGCGAAGGTCGTTGACATCTCCCGTTGTCTGAGAAATGTTGGATTTCTCATGTAGACGTCTGCTGTTCTCGTGGAAAGTGTTGTTTCTGCGAGGGGGAATATGATGTATTTATTATAAACCACCAAGAGGATTCCAAGCTTTATCATAAGCCCAATCTGGGTGAGAAATGCAATCAATGAAAGGGGTGCAATGTAATAGTGATTAACCACATTATAATTATCTTGATTATAACTTTAGAATTGATGTTGAATATTGTATAGCTATTGTAGGAGGAGAATATAATAGAGACCGGAGGATTGAGATCCCGGGATCCCAACTGAAGGATTTATTGTCCAAATGATATACATAAGTTGAAGCATGAATGTGACTGTTGGTGATTGGTTAACATGCATTTCTCTATTAACTCTGCGATTAATTAATTTCATGAGGGTAATTAGAGTCATAACAGTTAATAGTTAATTTAGGTCATTAATTATAATGTGGTTAATCACTATTACGTCCTAATTGCGTAACATGATATAACAGCAAATAAATATTGATGCTAGGCACATATCAGTATTGAGGTCGAATTGCTTTACTTTTAAAGTTCATATATTTGGCGATTCAGAATTTAAAAAACTGAGACTTTTGTTTCAATATTCTTCTTCGCTAATGTATGTACATGTATAAAGCTTTATTTCCGGACTTTCAATAACATCAATCAATTTTTTTACACCGAAAAAGGGGTGCCTCTCCTCTATGAAACCATAGATCTTCCTTAGCCCCCCCCCACCACCACCCCCACCCTTCCAAAAATGGAAGGAGGCCCTAAGGGCATGATTATAATAAATAGTTGATGGAAGCCGATGCAGGTAATCGAAAAACTATTGGGCTCGAGGCCTACGGATTTCCATCCCCGCCATTTCAGCAATCTCTTCCTCCACTCAAAATTCTTTGCCCCTCCTGCCTTCTTCAAACCCAACCCCAATTCGGCACCACTCCCAGGACTGTGATTTTATGCTTCCAGTCTAAGTTACTTCTTTTAAATAAGCCAACATTCATGATTCCGATGCAGAGCTTCTGCAGTCTACAGAAATAGGTGATCCCTAATTGGTTCCACTACCTCGCCTAGTAGTAAAAGCCTGATGCAAAGCTTCACTCCCTTATCAAGAAGAATATGTTCCATTAGCTTGAGTTGGTGCTACTGCCATTGGTGTAGGCTACCCATCCCTATTTGCCATTCCAAGAAACGACACCTACACCATGCAACAAGTTAACGGGTAAATGTTCTCCTTCCAGATGTATACTTTGTTTCATTTTCATGAAAATAACGCTTGAATCGTTTATAAATTAATCCTTATTAATCCATACCTAACCGTTATTGCAGTGGTCGATAGAGTGAAGGGGATCTCGACTTGTCCTACAAGGAGGGGTCAATGTGAAGGATCTATATAACGTGTCTGGAATTAAAATTGCATTTATTATAAAGGAAAACCCCACAACCTCAAACTTAGGTATTTTGCTACTTTATTGAAGCATTCGTTGATACATGATAAATCACATGACAAAATTCCATTTGCAAACATTTACAGGGGTTTTTACTTCTAAGATATTACTTAGCCCATACGTGGCCACGTTTAACACCTTCATAAAAGACAAATGGGTCACATGAATTGTGAATGGAAATATTTCACCAGAGGATGTTTTACATTTGGGGGAACATTGAATACATCACAGTCTCCGCGATTGGTCTATAGCACTAACATCTAGACAATGATTGATTCATTGGAGGTTTTTCAGGTTGAATATTATGGGATTGGTGACCTCCATTTTGGAAAGAAAGAGGGCGCTGAGGTCGTTATCAACAACAGGGCTTGATTCCTGTCAGAAATTAAGGCCGATGCAGGAAATGGAAGAAATATTGTCCGTTTAGTCAATTTTGTGACGATTTCAATTCTCTGTAACCTGGAAACCTGGAAAAAGAGCCCTCTCTCCTTCCTGCTGTTTTTTGTATGTATTCTAGCTTTTACTGTGGCGTCGGGCAGAATATTTCCCAAAACAGCTTTGTTTTCCTGTCGCTCAGGGTTTATGTAATCACTAATACACTATAAAAAGCCAACCAAACAAAGAATGTATTGGGTGACGATGGAATAAATGAGACTAGACAGCAATACCATTAGTAGTCCCAATACCTTTCCTGTGAGATCAACGAGAGTCCCAATGTATGCTCTTTGGTGAGATTAACGATTTGTCCTGGTAAAAGAAGAATGGTTTTTGGTTCTGCTCCAGAGTCATTACACATTACTAAAATCGTCACTGGGTTCTATTGCATTATAATTTCTATTGTGAGGAGTAAGTAGGAAAGATAAAAATCTACCTCTCCATATTAGTATTGAATTCATCCCATTCAAGTGTTGGGGTATAATATGTTGGAGAATTGTGTCTGAGTTCAATAGAATAGCTCATAACTCACCCGGCCTATTATGGGCAGTTCCACGCTGGTGTCACCACGCTAAATAGCATACGCTCCTTGCTAGCGTCTCCTGTTTCATGGGGTATAAACTTATGGTGCAGACTGTTGGAACAATAAACAACGAGAATAAGCAATGAGACCAGCAAGCATTGGGTCTTCTGTGGTCCTCATTGAAAATAGTGCCACTGCATGAGCTGGAGTCTGTTTGGAATGCAAATTATGAGCTGAACAGAATGGGTAGACAATATTTTTATTCAAAGGTGATGATAGGCTGTCGTGTATGTATGCTTAATATCGGAAGTGCTACTTGAAATATTGTACAAACCATCTCCATCAAAGCTATTCATATGTAAACAAAGTTAAATTGTGGAACTGCTGGGTAACTGTAAAACAACGGCAAACATATTAGGCTACTAATTTATTATGCCCACTATGGCTGTCTTGATTTCTCTGCCATTAATTTTCATATTTGTTCTTCTAGGTTGACGGTCACAGCTATGTGTCGTATGGACCTAACGTTTTTCCCTATGGACAGTCAGATATGTTCCTTGGAAATCGAGAGCTGTAAGTTACTTTCGGTCGCATGAAAATTTCTTGAATACGAACTGAAGGTTTCAGTGATTATGCTGTGATATTTTGATAGATTCCAACGAACAGAGGAGTTTCATTAAGATTGAGGCCGCGTTGCTTAATTGTATCGGTTCCTTTGAAATTGTTAATTATGTTCTTTTTGGAGTGACAAGTATATGGAAAATGTTGAACAGATTGTACCGTTCCAGAAAGGCTAAGTGATATCCACACGTCCTTGCTGTTAATATTCTGACTAGAGAAAAATGACAATTGATTGAATGGAAATGGAATCTGTTTGACAATCATCACAGCTCTTGTTGATTAGAACGCTGTGATAATTGTCTGGAGTCGGCTTAGAGTATTGATAAGAAGGAGCCTTATTCTGAACAAAGTCATCTTACGCCATACCGAGACGTGTTGATCTTTACGATAAAGGAATTCGTATAGTTGATGCAGCATAGCTTTATTCAGAAAGAATTGTAAATAAAAAAGAGCCATGTGGATGAGAGATGCAGCCACATTAATAGTGTTTCTTACTAAATTTAGATGAATGCCCAAGTAATCATTCGAAGTTAATATTCCACATAATCAAATTATCAGCCAAAAAACAGATTCTGAAGGATGGATGAAACTTTCACTCGGAATGTATGCAAATATGTTGCTTCGAACAAAGGAAGCAGAAATTGCATAAGCGACTTCATGTATTCATATTCAGAATGATCTTTTGAATAGATTCTAATTAACTGTATATTATCATACGGTGACTCTTTTGGAAAGTTGTATTATTGGTTTACTCGTGGATGGATGCAATTCTAATCGGACCTGTATAGATGGTTTTTAACTTGGCCGAAAAATATTTCTTTTAAGTAAAATAAAAATGAGATGTATCTTTATAATTGTTTACAATTATCTTTATTGTTTACAATTATTTGATTGTGATCAATGTTACCCCACATAAGTGTTAGTATGGATCACTATTCCTGAGATATAAGCAGCAAATGTTGCAATACTATGGGGTTTGTTTTCTTACAACTTTGTACCTGGATACCTAAGAATTTCATGTCATATTCCAAATTGTATGTATCTAAGGGTGTGTGTGACTATGCATGCAAGTACATGTTTTAGCAATATACATGTCATATATAGGTGTATTCGTGTATTTTTGTATCCAGTCTTTGACGCATTGAACATCTGTATTAGTCTGAAAACATATAATATCCCCTATATGAATTTCTTCCAAGAAGTGAGCAGTGATATAGTCTGCATGGAGTGCTATATCTAGGATTTGCCTCTGAGATTTTAACATTTTATACCCCCGACCGATGCCCATATTTTAACTCAGATGTCTTCTCGATTTCTTCCAAACTTAGATGGCTACTCGGTTAAGGACATAAAATATAAGTGGAAGGATGGTCCGGGCAAGTCAGTCGATATAGCTAAGGGCGTCCAACTGCCTCAGTTTAAAGTAAGAGGTCATAGAGAAAAGGAAAGAGTACAGGAACTAACAACTGGTAAAAACACTTTACTTGAAGAGAATGATTTAAGATCCATCAGTTATACATTGCTTGATCCTTCTATATTTATCTATAATGTATCTAATTTGTGCATAAAACATAGGCATAAAATGCTAGCTCGGCGGAGATTTTGGTGATACAACAAATCTAAATAGCTTAAGTAAATAACTATACGAATTCCCCGATCAGTTCACTAGCATACCCCGAAAACATTCCAACACGATCTTACAAAAAAGTACCATTACTTTTCTTATTGCAATAGGTAACTACTCACGCCTGGCCTGTGAATTTTACTTCGTCAGAAGTCTAGGATACTACATAATACAGATCTACGTTCCCTCAACGCTTATTGTTGTCCTTTCATGGGTCTCGTTTTGGTTATCACGTGACGCCGTTCCCGCGAGAGTAGCTTTAGGAATCACTACAGTGCTTACAATGACCACACTCATCTCATCCACAAATGCTGCTTTACCTAAGGTAACAAGAACATGTTTAATGATAACGCGCAATTTTCCCAGTAATCATTGTGTGGGTGCTGGGGGTTTGGGAGTTAAAACATTGGACTAAAATGACTTGTTGTGATACATGAATCTAATGAGATGCGAACTGAAAATAATCGATATTGTACTTCGATATTCCAGATATCTTACCTTAAAAGCATCGATGTTTATTTAGTGACTTGTTTCGTCATGGTGTTTGCATCGCTACTAGAATATGCTGCAGTGAGCTACCTAGGAAACAGGTAAGTAATAAGACGGCAATCTCCCTAAACATGGTGTAGAGATGGTACACTATTCCGAAATTTCTATTCCTGTGTAGTGTGCGTCTGGTACGGTATCCTATAGAATTTAATGACGGATACTCTAAAGTTAACCTTTGTTCCCATATGTCAAAGAGTTTTTCATTCCAAATGCCGCATATCAATCTGTAAGGGTAAGATTTGTATCATGTCTTTGTGATCAAAGTTTTCATTTTTTTATTTTGCATTTATGTCGTAAGCAATAACGCTAAGTTATCCCATTTTGTATAACTTCCGTACTAGGAGAAAGGAATACAGGTAACATATTCATGCGCTGGAGTTATTCCATAGCCATAAAGAGAATGCATTTGAAGTTGGATCATATTTATATATAATCGAGTTAATAGAGCTATATCCAAAATAAAAATAAATAATCTAATAGCTGATTAGCAATTATTTTAAGCTATATCTAACCAGTCGATATTCGTGAATTCGGAAGACGCTTTTAAATTCCAAAATAGAATCGCAGTATGTTTGCTAAAAACTTTGCTGTGTGGTTTTCTTTTTTCTTTTACATGTTGCGGGTGCCAGGTATCTTTAAATGTTCTTAAAGAAATAGGCATCTTTTACTTATTTGCATGAAGGGCTTTGACTCGGGCAAAAGACCTTTTTCATCAATGCTTTGTTACAATGGCAGGTGACCTTCTAATTGTTGTTGTTTACAAAAACATAACATACAATTTGGATCATAGGGATTTCTAAATAGTCTTGGCTTTGCAATATAGGCCCTATACTACTCATAGAAATTGTGACAAACTTGCGCACATAAATGGAGGGTTGCATAGTAACTATTTTGAATTAACGACGTGGTCTCTCTGTGTTTGTAAGGTGACAGGTGATTTATTAGTATTAATCAATTGAGACAGATGATCTATTCATCCAGTAAACTAATGGATGACTTTGAAATAAATAAATTTTAATGATATCAAACGCACTGAAAGGCTAAGTCTTATTTTAAAGAAACATCAGGCCAAAGTCCTATGAATGACATTTTACCGAATATTCTCGAATTTCGTTTGAATTGGAAATGTCAAAGGCACTGAACTATCGCACCTTTCAGGGCAAAGCGACGGATGCGCCTAAGGTACAACGAGACGTCTAACAACGGGAGTTGTACTGAGAAGTTACTTGGCAATGGAGCTCTTTCATGTCCAAACCACGGCCACTGTGACGTCCACGAGGGGTTGCAAACTGTAAGTACTACAGATCCTAGCTCTATTATTTTTCAGTATGTCAATAATACCATCCTAGTAAGATCTATCTATTCATGCACAGACATATGTATCGATAATTGTAATCTGATGGTCCGGACAACGGAGAGAGAAAAATAACTGCCTGTCAATAGTTTTCATTAAAATGTCTGACCACCTATTATTCAAACTTTCCTCTCAACCCACACTCTATTTACATTTAAAACAGTTGGCTAGTCCCCACAAATGGAACGTGAATGATTGGTATTCTCCCGTCGATTCCAATTTGATTTCTCTAAACTTGTTTAGTTTAGAGTAATTCTGGAGAAGAAATATGATTCAAATATAATCTAACTTTTAAAAGGACGTTGTAATGATTGACATATTCAGAAACCCAATTGGTTGGTTAATGAGTCTCCATTATAACTCGAGTAACGCAATATATTACCAAATTTCGGGTAAAGTAGATTTGGCAGCTTATCGCTAATATGAAGCCCGTTACTGCTGGGTCCCAAGTTTTTATTAGATTCGGAGCAATCCAATTTCTCTCTAATTTCATTTTCAATTGAAATTGAATCTAATTACTATGTGGTTTTGCTTAACCAAGTAGAACACCCCCGCATCGACATCTATTAGTTTTACTTATATTACTGCCGAAATATCTTAGTGGACTAGAGGATAGACTGGTGTCGTGACCCTTCTACTTTTCTTATTTAATTAACCAAATGGAAAAAAAGAATTGAGAATATAAACATGATTACAATATTAAATATGAAATCGAGTTGGTATCTATTCTTGCCTCCATTAAGATCTATAAAACGTCTGTGGAAACGCATGATGGAAAAGTCTCAGTAACTTCATTTTCAATTGAAATTGAATCTAATTATTAAGTGGTTTTGCTTAAGCAAGTAGAACACCCCCGCATCGGCATTTATTAGTTTTACTTATAATGACTGACGAAATATCTTACTGAACTACAGGATAGGCTGGTGTCATGACCTTTATACTTTTCCTAGTTAAATAACCAAATAAAAAACGAATTGAGAATATAAACATGATTGCAATATTAAATATGAAATCGAGTTGGCATATATTCCTGCATCGATTATGATCCATAAAGGTCTGTGGAAACGAATGGTGGAAAAGCCTCAGTATTTTATTTGTCCCTTTGACCAAGTCTGTATCTCACCTTTCAAAAGATGTATCTGTAGTATGTGGCCTTGGGTGGGTGGATTAATGTAAAAATCGATGTGAGAAACTTTTGACTGCTTTGCTCCCCTTATATAAAGCTAAATTGTAACTTCAAATGGCATTTCTGAAAAAAGTGTCTCCCATTTCACCATGTATACTTCCACTATCTCGAGATAGTTTGCATCTTTAGTGCACAGATGACATCTTCCATTTCTTTGACTGCCAAGCCCTTGCCACCCTGAACCACTAAACCAAGCATTATTGTAACTACCCAGTAACATACACAATAGTTTTTCTCACACTCAGAGCTCATAAGTGAAATCTTTATTATGTCTATAATTGTATCTGTGCAGGAGGTTCGCCTGACCAACCTTCGCAAGCTCCACACAGAGTGTGACCTGCGCGCCCTCACAGCTACCTACATCACTCACAGTGGCGGAACCGGAACGGCGGACACTGACACGGACCACGCATGCGCAACAACCACATCTGGCGGGCAAATACGACCGCCAGAGGGCCTACATCACCGAAATAGTGGTGTGGACAGAGTTGATGCTCAGGAAGGAACGTGTGATAGTTGTACTGAGATCTATTGCCTAAGAAAACCAAGTGTCATCGATCGTTATTCCAGAACTATGTTTCCAGCTTGCTTCATCTTATTCAACATGATGTATTGGATTACGTATATGAATATAAGCAATGAGTCTAAAGTCTCAGATTTCATCTTCATTAATTAAGCCATTTCTTTCCATTGTTATGATTCATCGCATATTGTTATATCCAAAACTTGCCAAGTACAGGGGACGAAATGAAGATAGACAAGGTTGTGTTGTATGCCTAACAAAATCATCAGAATTATGATTACTCCACCTGATCAATTATATAGTATACTAAAAAGTGCATGACAATAACATACTGCAAATTATCGTATGAAAATTGTATTGTATTCTATCAAAGAATTGTGGTGAATGTGGAAAACCACAACCTGCGTGTCTTGCCGAAAGAGTGGCTTCAATATATAGAATCGCGTTTCCTTTAAAAGAAAAAAATAATTGCGCGCATTAATTGACCTAAATATGTGTTAGGTAACGTTCAAAATCAGTTTAAAATGTATCAACACTTAGACGTTGTTGTTTCCCCCCTCTTTTTTGGAAGGTTCACGTCTAGCCCCCAGAAATTATTTTGGAAGAGATAAACGCCAATCTTATAATCATATTAAAACGGAATGATATTTGAGAAGGATTTCTTATCATCATCGTTGTAAGTTCAAGACCAAATGTTAAACTAGGTCCTTCACATTAAAATTCGATGATTTTTTTAAATGAAATCGATAAACAAGTTAGACATTTTAATCCACATTACACCAAATCCTCTTTCAATATTGAAATCGTTAACATGTATTACCATGGTTATTGTGTTTTTACAACATATCAGTGGCAATCCTGTGCTGGAGTCAGAGTATGGAGGTCGTATTTATATATCTAGTTCGTACCTGAATGTTCATATTCCCCCATAGCCTTTCTGCTTTATTTAAAGGCTAAAACAGTGCATAGCTGTCATTTCCTTTGGCTGTTTCCAATGTTAAAACGGTACCAAACGTACTCAACTGTAAGATAACAACTTTGTACCTAGTACTTAGCGGTTATAATTATCAAGCCCCAACGCACATGTTCATGCATGTTATATATTAACTATCACATTTATATCAACACAGGCCTAGGATTGGAGAATGACTTGAAAGTCTAGGCTTTAGGGCAAAAAAAGGGTAGTAATTCTTTTCCCATTTTCCCCCATCACCATCATGGTCAATATCATACATACTCCAGGGAGATGGTACTGATGTTTTTGGTATTGATGTATCATAAATGAATATTTTGACACTATTATTCCAATGGTATTTGTTTGTAATACTTCCCTTCTTTCAGGGTCATGTGATATTAGCTATGATCATTACAAGCGCTAATAAATATTTGTTCCAATGGACGATTATATCATCTTGTGCAATGAAAGCTGAAACATCAAATTATGTAAAACGAAGAACAAAGGTGTGCTGATTGAAATGCACGGCACCCAGAGGTAAAAACTATTTTTTAAATGACATCATTCTGGAATCAATGGTATTTATTCTTCTGGCCTACTGAAGAAATACGAATTAACTATAGGATTGTGTTGTTGAATGAATGACTGTCAATTTCTGGTTCTGGTTAGTCATATTGCTACCCCGTCCCCCTAAAAATGTGGACCTGCCCCTCCTGCAAATGTAACCATGAATAGAGTTGTCTATAATGTGAGTAATGTCATGCCTCATTTGCTGTGTGACAGGGACTCCATATAAGAACTAGACTTGTTGTTAGTACAATCGTTATAGCAACGTACATGCCGTTTAAAGCTGCATTCTCAGCTATTACAACAACAGAACCTTACCAAATGTACTTCTAATTCCTCCAGAATTTTGGTCAAATGGCCTTTAGATGCGTTGATAAAGAATGAAACAAAAAGTAGAAAGACTTTAGTTTTTTATCTGTGTTTGACTGAGAGTGCAGCTTTAAAGGTCTGATAATCCCACAATGGTATGTTGAACGCGATCAGAGTCTGTGCGTGTATAAGCTCATAAATGGAGTATAGACTTATATTTCTGTATAAACCCTTGTCATAATTTCCTGGTTCCCAATGTTAAACCTCAATACTGACAGGTATAGCGCGAGTAGTTTTTGTCATTTCAGGGCTGATGACTATATTACTCGACACCCAAAACAATCAAATATCGTTTAAATGTGTTTAAATTCAGAATTGTATGTTTCGTTTCAATTTAATTCGGTCCACAGGGTTACGGGTTTTGATCCGTAAATCATGATAATTAAACATAGGGTGATTGGCATATCAAATCAAGTGGATTTTCTAACATTCCAACTTTATATCTGTCCTTAAATTAAAGTATACTGGTGATCAAAGCTACCGGGTGGACGAAGAATTGGGTCGAAGAAAGATTCAGAAGGTAATGTAGTTGTAAATATGAAGGCAAGGCCTGATGAAGCTCAAATATGAATTATCATACTTTCACTTACATCCAACATGCTCATCATCATTCATCTATTAATACACAATTGGATCCAATGGCTGCATGTCGTATTCGTGTTTGTGTCGCGCCTTTTTTGTCGACATCTTCCTTAATGTTATGCCTGAAAAGGCGTCTACTTTCCATGTACTACTTACTATTCCTTGGCACCTTCTACGCAATTCGAGATGAAGGGGTTCGAATTAGCTGAGTGGATTGAGATCACATAGAAAAAGCAGCCGATGGATTCAAAAACATTGATCACGTTATTATAATTATTATACCATTTCCCTGTATATTGTCTCATGTGTACGTGCACACCAATGTCATGTTGAAGAATCGCATTTTTGCCTTCTTTCTTCATAGTCACACTCTTAATGACATTATACTATGGCAATCTCATGTAAAATATTAATTGTACAGGCTATATGGTTTACCTTATTTGGATTCCGATGTTATAATATTATGAGCAAAAAGCCTATTTTTATGCGTTCATAAATAAAGATGTGTAGAACACATTCATAAAGGAATGTCGTTGTCATTATTGGGATAATTAGCAGTTTTCGTTTCGACTAAACTACACGGAAATGATTCATGGTTTATTCAGAGCATGGATCGGTGTCAATTTGTTTTTTGTTTTTTGAATACCAATGTTTCCAGAGAAAAAAGTAGAAACAGGTATCGTCTCGACAAATTCAATGGAAGTTTCCAACTTGGGACAAAGATCTATAGTGCGGCTCGGACAAGGACGAATGGTGTGACTTCTGAGAATCAATCCTTATGGAATTTGCCGATTTAGAAGTAATTAAGCTGATCTTGTTTGTAGAAGGCGTGAGGTGATTGTCCAGAGCGGATCTCATAGACTCATTTGCCACCACCCTAATTGCACAATTAGGATTCTCAGTACGACAATTGGAATAGGAGCAAATAGGGGCCGCCACCTGGTGTTGTTGACGGCACTGATCAAGACCCAACATTGGACTACTAAATACTAGGCGCCAGGCTACTAACGCGGTATCACTACTCACTTCACTGATTTAGGACCACTAATTTAGGGTTAGGGTTAGTGTTATAGTTAGTATTAGTATAATCAATCTGTGTATTCCATTCCACCTCGCAGCCCACTGGAAAGAACCGGTAGAACCGGCTACATCGTGTCAGTGATGTAGGAAGCAATTTGAACATTGGGGGCCAAGTGAAATTGTATAGTCTATATGGAATACAGCGAGGAGTTGGTTCAGGGACAGTTATATTGTCTTTTTCAAAACTGAATGCGAAGAGGCCAAAATGATAACTGGCTAAGTTCTGTTATAAAGTACAAAATTAGTTTTCCATGATTAGCAGCATTAGAAAAACTCGCTGCTACTTTTGCCTTTTTTAGAAGCTTTATTTGGATTCAATCTCATAGACTCATAGTGACTTGAGAAAGGAGAATGAGAAGAACATAGACTACATAGTGATGGCAAGATATTTTGTATTGCGACTCTAAACAGGTAACCAGATCTCTCTCCTGACAGCTGTACTAGGTGCAAGTCGGTAGATTTCCAAATCTATGCTGTAATAGGACACTGACTATATTATATGAGAGAAACAAAATCAGAAACTAATCAGTGGATGTCAAATGCAAAAAGAGTCCAGAGAAGACCTAAACCACATATGGGACACATATATAGTTGTTGATGCCATTCCCTTTCGATTGTTGAAACAATAAGAGAGGCTAAGATCAAAATAAGCGAGAGCAGTGAGTTAAATTGGGTTCTAGGATATACTGTTTCCCTAGACCAGAGCAGTGGGTGCCACTTCAAACTTGTGTTTAATTTTCAGTGAAAATCGTTTTCCCATGAGGCCATGAGGCCATGAAGCACAGCGGCTAGACCAATATTGATATTGGCGAAAGTATGTCTGAAGAAGTCCTAAGTCTCTTTTTATAAAACAACTTCCTAAATAAGCACACTTTCCACAATAAAGCGGCATAATCAGTATTACTATTTTTTTGCTAAATACAAAGTTGTAACCTACTGTACATCTTTTGATAATGCATACGCCAAGCTCACCGCAACTCACCTGTTGGAGCTAATGATTTCCTAATGAAAAAGGGGAAATAGCAATAGTATCAGTGTGTTTTATTTCCAGTCTTCTAAAATAGAAGAAACCTTTCTCTCCTACTCTATGTTAAGAGAAACACTGCACAGGTTGAAACTTTTACTGGCATTTTATATTACTGCATGAGTGAGGGCATTCAACATCAATGGAATCTTTTGTTCATTTTTCAGCATTTAAAGATTGATATGAAGCAAAATGGGGGGGGGGGGGCAAACCATACTCTGGCCCCCTCACTTTGCTTGGTGGGGGGGGGGGGGGCATGGACCCTGTGCCGCCCTCCCCCTCCCCCGCTTCCTACATCAGTGCACTATTAATTCGGTGACTGCATTTATTAATTCGGTGACTGCATTTATTAATTCGGTGAGTGTATTTATTAATTCAGTTATTAATTCTCTGTCAGTACTTTTAATTTGGTCTTACATTTTAATTTGGTAACTATTTTATTAATTTGGTCACTGTATTTATTAATTTGGTGAGTATTTTTTTAATTTGGTGTGTGTATTTATTAATTTGGTCTTACATTTTAATTTGGTAACTATTTTATTAATTCTGTCTCTGTATTTATTAATTTGGTATTTCTATTTATAATTCTGTGACTATTTATTAATTTTGACTCTGTATTTATTAATTTTGTCTCTGTATTTATTTATTTTGTCTCTGTATTTATAATTTGGTGACTATTAATTAATTCGGTGATTATTTATAAATTTTGTGTCTGTATTTATTACTTCGGTACTTATACTTTTTAATTCTGTCCACTGCATTTATTTATTCTGTCCCAGCATTTATTTATTTGGTATCATTTTTAAAAATGGTTTGTGGTTGTATTTTAAAATTCGGTCTGTCTGACTACCAGAAAAACACTGAATTATGAAGGTAACACTTGGCGCCTCATATGCATGTAGCTATAGCTGTGTTAGTAGCCTCTGGTGCCTAGTAGGCCTATCTAGTCACTTCCACACACATTTCCAATCATCTGGAAAAGGGTAAAAGTTCTTAGTCGTTTTCCCCACTGGCCTTCCTAAAGATTTCTTGTACATGACGTCATATTTAAGATTAAACTATACCATTATCTAGCCAACGTTTGTCAGTTATATAAGCCATTCATGTTCTATTTCAAAATTGAGCAATAATCTATGTGTAGGCGGAAGTAAAATCACGCTGGCAGACTCGTTATGCATTCAGATGTGGAATTACGTCTGTCTACTTCCTCAGAAGCCTCACAGAGACCATGGCATGCATGCACTGAACAGGATATTGTGGGCAAGTTGTCGACCCCTAGTTAGCTCTATAGTTGGAAGTGTATGGCCAAATAAACATTGAGTTTGATACTCTACCAATAAACTGCATTGTTCTGTGCACAGACTAATAACTCTTATCACTGGAGAATTGCCAGAAACTTTTTTCATGTAAAACCAATTAATCTTGATAGGAACAATTAACAGCCAATTGACATTTCGTTGGTTGAGATTCATTAAAACTGATTGCCACTGTCATTTTAATAGCTATTAAGGTATTTAGGCAGTCTAGTGAAACGCCCCCCCCCCCCCCGGTCTTTATTTTAAGTGCAAGCTAACCTTGAAATTGATTTATTGTGGTATATTTATGTTTTATTTAAATTCTCATGTTATAGTTCGATATTCTCAAAGAAAAGAATACCAATCCATGTCGCAAAGTATTTATTTATGTATGTTTTGAACACTTGATATGACCCAAAAGCTCATATTAAGTTACGTGTTTTTTCCCCTATTTGTTTCCCCTAGTTTGTGTCTTCATAATAAAATATCCATTATAGTTCCATTGAAAATGTGTTGAAATATCTTGGAAAAAGAAATGGATATTTAAAAAAAAAATATGTGGATATTTCCTATTACATATCCTGACCTATTTGGGACAAAACAGAGAACATTATGTTTTCATTACTGCGACGCTGCAAACGGACATTAAGGAGAGGGAGGTCAGGAATAATTCTTTTAGGTAGAGAAGAGAAAAGGATATTTCTTTAATGGGGATGTGGGAAAGAAGGAATGCCATTAGTCAATATTAATCTCTCACCTCCTGATAAAAACAACAGCTGGGTCATGACTTGTGCTCGGCGGAAGGACACGATTTGAGGAAAAGACCCTCCTGTCTTAGCATTAACCCTCTACCCCCCACATGTTACAAGCTTACTTTGGTATTTTATAGGAAGAAAAAAAGAAGGGTTAATTAAAGCAGCAAGGCCATATCAGCTGTCCTTCTGCAATCCACACTTATCACAGAGGCGGCGAGATATATCAGGGTGATGGGAGTAACGTTAATTACCAAAACAAGCAGACCTTCCATGGTTACTGTTATGGGGAAGGTAGGAGCAGGTGTGAGCAGGTGGCGATGGAGGTTGAGGTAGTTGTGTTGGTTTGTTTTTTTTAAATTTAACATATTTATACAGCCATCAATGATTGGATATACACGGCTCACGGGGACTAGTAATACATTTTAGTATTGTCCATGATCTTCCGCCAGTGGGCTGTTAAGTACAGTGCTAGTATGTAAGGGGATTGCTAGGGTGCAGCAATGATCCACCATTTAAAGTGGCTAAGGTCACTGTTTGACTATATATCATTTAGAAATATGTTTGTAGTTTTCGATTACCTGCACAAGTAAGAACATTTGTGTGGAATACCAACTCTATATATTCCTTAGATTAATTGATATTTGTTAACGAAGAATGTGGCAGAGATTCCATTGAGGAATTCAAATCTGAGAGAGAAGTAACTTGACCATAAGGTGCTGCCCTCAGTGCATGGTGAAGTAGGAGCGAGGCAGGAGTTACATAGTGACATATCTACCCTGTCCCATCCAGCTGGTATCACTTAACTCATTAAGATTAGAGGCGTCGGGGACCTTCCCCTCACCAACCGAATTGTGTCTGGCAGTTGGGTAGGGTGACTCCAGCACCCTATGAAATTGGAGCTTTAAACTCTTAAATACACACAATATATGTAATTCCTATATTAATGCTCCCGAGTATACATTACAAATATACTAATCTAGAACATACTTGAAATTCAGGCAAACTTTCCCCAAATCGGGAGCTCAGTGGCATGTGTCACTTTAAACCAGTAAATGTCTCGACAATATGTTGGTTAAGATATCAAATTGCCACTTTTCCAGGTTGCTTATATTCGGGGCTATATTGCGAAATATCAATGCGGCTGTGAGAAAAAAGAACGGCCATAGAAATGATCCGATGAAATAGCCAACAGTATAACAAATTAAACAACGGCTTGGAATAAAAACTCTCGTCACTGGAAAACGTCTAGTATGCTTCAGGATGTTTATTCCATCAACCAAAGCGGGGTATGCCCACACAGTAATACGAATTATTTTGTCTAAATAAGACGAAATCAGATTATAATTCCAGCTATCAAACAGAAACACACAATTCTTATTATAACATATTGTCAAACTTAATAAGAGGTTCCTTACTCCCAAAAATGTCAAACATTGTATTCTTTGTATATATAGATTGTATTTGTATTAAGGAAGAAAGACAGTACAGCACATCTGATGGCTAATGTAAAGGAAGGGTAAAAGTAGATGGTTCGCGAGGAAGATATGTATGAAAAATACATAAACCGATTGTCCATTTTCCTGTAAAACATTTGCAAAGTCATGGAAATAAAATTCAAATCAATCAATCAATAATTTCAGCTATTTTTTGCTGTAGCACATACATGTATATATTATATCACTCAAAAATACAACACACATAGTAGACTTGAGAAACAATCCCATTTGCCGAATCGCGATATCAATTCGTCCATTTCTCAGTAGATTATTGATATTTATGTCTTTTGGTCAGGTACTTCATACTGACATTTTGATTTTATTTAGTATAAATGCAAACACCATTGACTCAGGCTGGAGAACATAATACTCTCCATAGCATCTATTCATATCTTAGTTACTAAAAGTTAGTTTTCTCGTTGTTGTTACGTGAAGTCCCCGAGTTTGATGATGTAAAATAATGTATATATAAAAAGTATTCTCCCTTACAAAGGCTGATATAAATGTAGACCGTGAATCAGGTTGCCGATACTCACTTTGTTGATCATAGTACTGAGAACGTCTTGTTATCTTATTTATTTGTCCGATATAGACACGCTGATTCCTCCGGCAACCTGTGAAAAATCCTTAGGTTCGGTAAAGCAAGAGCTCGTAAATGAAGTACTGACAGTCAGGGAATTCATTGTCGATTTTGAAACCCCTCTTTTGGTATTTTTGCACAAAATCATCGCCTGCCTGAACTGACCGTTAGTCACGGTATACACAAAGAAATTGGAGCAACGATCGAGAACGAAAAGGAGGTTAGCAATGTGCTTCCAGGTTTGTCCATCGGAGGGCGAGCTATTCCATACAAAACGAGTAATTGATAGTGGGAGGTTGCAGACAAATGACCAGAAGCAAACACCTATCAGTAAAACTGTTAGACGGTCTTCAGCGATCTGTTGTCGTCTGAATTGAACGTCCACTACAGTGTCGTGCTTGAAGAGTTCCCGCGTCTCTTGCCTGTGACGTTTCAAAGCAATAATAATCATAGGATTTATAATGAAAAGCGCTATTAGGGGGATGTATTCATTCACAATAGCTGAGGCAAAAAGGTATTTTTTACCCAGATCAGTGAATATAAACGGTGACCAACTGTACCAGTATACCGTCACCCCTGGTTCGATTTCTCCCTCATAGACTTGATAAATGAAAAACCAAGGAATTTCAAAAACCACTATGCAGACAACAACCAAAGAGACCAGGATTCGAGCCCGCCATGGAGTTGCGATGAATTTAGCTTTGAAAGGCTTGAGAATATGAAGTAGTCGATCCGCAGCGATTGTGGTTATGACGTACAAACTTGCAGTGGGACAAATATGCATGCAGGGAACCCAGAAATACGTATGGATGTAGTTATACCATTGGAATTGAATATACCCATCCTTTAACAAAGGGAAACTTGAAGTTATAGAGCAACAGAATAAAAGGTCACAGACGGCAAGACACTTTAGGTATATGAACATAATATTTCTTTCCAACTTTCGCAGGATGAGGAGAGTGAAAATGTTGGATGAAAGTCCGATGGCGATGAGAACTCCATAGCATACTTGTAAATAGAATGGGATAGTCGGACGAACCACCGGTATAAACGGTGCCAGGGTTTGGTTTACCGAGGCATTGTGGTCAGCCTCCAGACTGCTGTTCAAATCCGCAACACCATCGATTAGTTCAGCTGACCGATTGTGTATCTCCATCCCATGTGCGCAGATATTAAAACATACCACAACACTTAGAATTGTATATCTGAGTGGCCACATATCCAAAGTATGGTCCCAAGTTCCTAAAAGTAAATAACAGAACCTGAGAGAAAGTAAGAAATGCTCTTTGCTGTTCGTATATCATCGACACGTTTTAAATAAAATGAAAATCACATATATTGCAATGATTGTGAAAGCAAGTGAACCTGTGTGAAACAAAACGGTTCTTTTTTTAATGTCGAACAAAATGTGTTGTATGTAATTCAAATGTGTAAAAAAAGAAAGGAAAAAAAAGAAGAAAACCCGGCCCCGTTAATCTTTAAAGGTACGATGGAAAAGAGATGCGCAATACAGGCATGCTGTATTGGCTATATACAGCCAATGTGTTTTCAACTGCGATGAAAGGAGCGAACAAAAGTATAACCCCGAAAGTCACTATCGCTATCTTTAAATCAGGCACGTAATCTGTCTGGCAAAATTTCATCTAATGCTTGGTAAAAGAGAGTTGTTTTCTTTAGAACCTTGACAAGCTTTCTACAGACTTTCTGAAAGTAATTCGTATATCACTTTGATTTTTTACAAAAACCCTAAATAGAATTGTTGATTAAACATATAAGAGATATTTATGTTACTGTGACTATTCATGCAGATAATAAATATTATGGGAGATATTTCGATTCTATGAGCTTACCTTCTTTGATGAGGTTATAGTCTTTTGTCTTTCTAGGCGCCTGTGTGGACGCTCTATTAACCGCTGCTTCTTAAATAAACTAAATCCAGACTCAGTGGCGCCCCTACGCTTTTCTATTCTGAGAATCATGAATGACGCGTTCTTTGGGATCTCCGGACTAAGTCGGCCTCCCTGTGGAAGTAGCTTTGCCACCTGAGTTGCCGCTAAAAGCAGGGCTCCACCAGACCGCATGAATGCTTATTGCCGCTAATATGAGGTTTTATAGTAATTGTCATTTACTAATTAGAATAAAGAACCTATATTGCACACCCTATCAATACCCTATTTACTATTATATTCGGATTGAGGATGCACTGCAGAATACAGCACTGAACCGCAAAGACTACAGAGAGAAACATCAGTGGAGTCAGCCCTTTAACTCCTTTAGCTATACCTCTGTACATCCAATTCTGAATTTCTCCAAGCTTGCTCCAATTTCCCCGCAGGGCTGGCCCGTGAATTCAGCATCAATTTCGACGTAATTATATTGCTGACTTCTTTACTTTTGATGATATTGTGTATTGCATTGTTGTATTATAAGATGTCTACGTTAATGTTCCATATGTTTAGCTTCTGTTAATCGTATAGCCTCATCACTGTGCTATGATGAGGGGATGGATGACATTCAATGGTTTGAAATATTAAGGAAAAATAAACAACATGGCACTTTTTTATTCTTCTTCAATTACGACGGCATTAACTTATTGTACTTCAACGGAAAATTAACAAGTATATTTGCAAGATGAAAAAGAAACTGTTTAACAAGTGTTTAAACATTCTAGAAAATAAAGAATAATGTATACGTAAGTAGAAATTTCGATAGATAAGTCTAAGGAAATAATATATAATTAGACGGAATACAAAATGGAGAAAACACCGAATGAGGTCAGTGTTCTGCAATACACACTATACTTATATTTTGAAGTCGGTGAGAAGGATGGTTAACAAAAACAACCGTAGGAAATAAATGTATCTCTTTTGGCAGGAAGGAAGATGGTCGGAATTCAATTTTAATGAGAGAAACAACTCGGTCAATAGGGATCTTTAAAAGATAGTTATTGTAGACATCACCAGGTCGATTCAGGTGAGTGGTCCACTAAGCCGATTCTCATCCGCATTTGCATAAGAATCGGCTTAGCGGACTAGGGCCTTAAGATGATAATATAAGAGTGTACCTGGACATGAGAATAACATCTCTACGTATATTAGAATAAAAGTACTCACCGAAGAAGATTATTTCCTTTCTTTCGATGAATAAAATAGAAAAGGTTTTCGAGGGAAAGAATCACAAGGTCACACCCGAAGACTAATAATGAACAACCAACCCTGCATGTGTTTTTTGTTTGTTTTTCTGTTAAATCAAAAAAGTCTATCACTGAATCTTTTTTTCAACGCCCTTCCTGCCGACTGCTATTATTAATGTTAGTAACGAGTTTGATGAGTGATGGTGTGTGTTCTAACATGAGTTATGGCATTAAAGAAGGAGGAGTTGCGTGGGATGCGAAGTGGACTGGTGTGCAAGAAAATTCAAATAATGTCACATATATTGGAGGTCAATAGGACTTATCCGAATTAAGTATTAAGCTCGAGATAGCAACAGCTAGCACTGATTTCTTATATGGAGCGGGGCCAGTAGGTATGTGTCTCCACACACACCCTCACACACAGTGCAGGCGTACATGCATCATGCACCCAGCCTGCACCTACATACAGCGCATACAATGACCTGTTGATATTTTTTCTAGTATTTGTTTTCCATAAGCATCAAAGGAAAATAAATTAAGATGAAGATAGGGCATGATGTTGTCTCATATATCCTCAATTTTGGTGGCAATATTAGTTTTTTTCTGCCTCTAAAATGACTTTTAACACAGGTGACTTGCCCCTGTTGCAGTCATAAATACCCGTCCTGCTTTGCTTTGGCCCCTCTCCACCAGTCACCAAATCTTAATTCGGATAAGTCCTATTGAAGGTCAATGTGATCAGGTTCGTATATATAGGCTACATCTCTTTACTGATACCTCACTCTCCTGTAATCGACGGGTGTCTATCATAACACATGATATAATATGAATCTAATAAGTATTTTGATCATACATTAGGAAAGCGGTATATAGGAAAGCTATCCCCAAGTCCCCGAGTCGCTTTCGTCTGACGCATGAAGCATGATATTTGATACACTGAAACGGTGTTTGGTTATTCACATAGCCCCTCTATTATGACACGTTGAACTATATCTCCTGATTAAATGTTATAAAACCAACATGAGAATGACGTTATGCAACATATTTCCTCTACCATGCATAACGCGTCACTTGAAATAGCTTCACGACACGCAGCGTGGCGTCAGTGTCATGACAGTTCCATTAGGATGATGAAGTGATAAATACCTTATCGTAAACTTAATGATTCGTAAATTATATTAATTGGTTTGAAGATGATGAACTGATAAGTACCCTATCACAGGCTTAGTAATTTGCATTTTACGTTTCATAAATACTACTTCACACCTGAAGAAGGGCGTCTAAAGCCCAAAAGCTTGTGTTATCAATAAAATCATAATCAGCAACTTTTAATGTTATTAACATCAATTCATCATTTCCACCCCGGCCCTAACCGATATACAACGATAATTTCTCCTTCTACCAACATAAATAAGGCAATTCTCCGTACATACAGTTAATATAGGTATAGCGCGAGGCGAGAAGCCTTTCTGCTAAAACAAAATCTCTCGTTAGGCTACCAAAAGGTCATCCTCAATACATATGGTGTCTGCTACCAAAGAGTCATTCTCCATACATTTAGCTCATATAGGTAGTTTAAATTAAATATTTCTAGTCAGAGTAATAAACCTGTTTCAAACGATGAGAGGGTACGATGTAAACAATGTTATCAACCCTGGAGGAAGAAGTGATTTTTGTTGATAGACTGAATAAAAACTTTTAAAAACAAAACAAAATATTCATAATCATATTCATAACTATTATGCGGTGTTACGTCATAATAATTATATAAATGTAACATGCGGAATAATCGCTGTGACATAATGGTAGATGTCCTAGCGGTATAATGTCCAGGATGGTCGCATCTCTGTGGTTACTCGGCAACGGCTAACATGAAATAAACTGTCCAGCGTCTGCTCGGGTAAAAGTCGTGGGAGTGTAGAGTAGTGTTCCTCTTGTATTATCCTAATTAATGTTTTGAAAAATTTGTTTTTAAATAAAAAAAAAGAATAAGAATAGAGAAAATGAAACCAGAATCTGTTCGATTCAAGAAAACGTTTTTGATATACATGTTTTAGAATTGTAGAGGCCTCGTTTGCAGGAAATTGAATAAAGAATGTGATTAAATACAAAAACAAATGAAATATGATATCAATGATTAATTAGTAATTTTTTATTCAGGATGGTTTTACATATAACCAAAACACTCTCGTTTTCGTTGTGTCTTGATATAGAGACAAAACATGTACGCAGAAGTTTTAGTTTTAATGATACCGTATTATGATTACCTTAGCCTTGGACAGTGTTACGCAATTCTGATTAGCCAGGTTTGTTAGTCGTTCCGCCGGCGTCTATGTCAGTGTGATGTGGGGGGGGGGGGGTGCAGTTTATTATTGCAGGCACTGTTTGTTATTCAGTTGGTGTGACTTACCATATTCCCTGAGTTCTAGGTGGGAGAGACGTGTACCTGGCATAGGATAACCTAGCTATCCTATGCCAGGTACACTATTTTTCTATGGCTTCATAATCCCTGACTTCCAACAGTAATAGAAACAGTAATCAGTGTGGAATCAGTGGCAACGGAAAGACATCAGAGAGCTTTTTATTTCAATAGAAAAACCTCAAGGTTTATGGCGTATATTACACCCAAAGTTTCGAGCATACCCTATCGTAAAGCCTTTAATAGCAACCGCGATTTCTGATAGAGGTATAGTTTGAGAAGGCAAGGCTAAAAATTGGCAAGGCTAAACGTTTTTAGTATAATATTATCAAATCGAATTCGATTTGCAATCGTCATGGTGTTCTGTGTAATTCAAGTATACTGGTCCGCGGCGCGGAAATTATTTAATTGATTTCTACCATACTATATCAAAACAAAATGTCTCCAACAAGCAGAGAAAGAGGAGGAGGAAACTCCACGCCGACCTGAAAAGTTTGAGCGATTAATGTACAATCTGTTTTCTTCTCACTTACAAAATTTTCTTCTTGAATCAAATCGACGAGATGAGCGCTGTGATGCATAGTTTTCCATTTTGTAATATACCCCCCCCCCCCCCGCCCCCGACTCTCTCACCAGAGTAAGTATCCAAAAACATATCGCGCTCATTGAAACAAACGCAAACTTTTCTTCTGTTGAAACGGCATATATAACATATTTCTACAACCCTCAGGTTACCTTTATATTTCAGAAATACATACACGATGAGCAGAGGGTACGATGTAAAAATAGTGTAATCGACCCCATCACAGAAAGTGGTTATTTGTTGACATGCTGAATAAAAGTTTGTTTTTTTAAAAAAACAAAAACAAAACATAATTGTGCTGTCTAAAAGCAATCATTATGACAGGCAGGTAATTACATGGCGTGGAAGTGTCCGCCATATGCATGGCATTGCCCACTCTATATACGCGTCATGTTAAAAAGTATTAGCTAATAGCAGTTGCGACTGCTTAAGTACATCATTATAAAACGGAAGACAGAGATTTTATTTAGATGTTTTATTTCGTAGTGGGGAAAGGATTTCATTTTAGAATATATATAGATCACTTTCTGTAATAGTCAATGTCTGTTGAGATTGTCGTGCACACCTGAACAATGTTCCTTCATTTATTTGAGTTTTTTAGGGAGGTGGGCGGGAACAAAATTTTTTCCCTGTTGACGATGGGAATATGGAGGCGTGAGAGGACGTCTGTACATGAACGTGACAGTCTGTGTGACGTGATGGCGTGACGTGACGTTTAAGTAACTCTCATTCTCCCGCCATAATGACTGTGAATTATTCAAGAGAACAATTCCCTAATCATTATAAAACGGAAGACAGAGATTTTATTTAGATGTTTTATTTCGTAGTGGGGAAAGGATTTCATTTTAGAATATATATAGATCACTTTCTGTAATAGTCAATGTCTGTTGAGATTGTCGTGCACACCTGAACAAATCCCAAACCTGCGTCAGAGCTGAAGAAAAGCTCTATGGACGGAGGTAGTCTGTGAGGGCGTGGGCGTAAGATAAGAAGAGACTGCGTCGGTTCGCCAGGTTCCGTGCGATTTTACATCTTGAATGGACGCCCCTTGGGTATGGAAGGCGAAATACGCCCCACCTCGACGGAGCGAATGTAGAGAATTTGCTGACGGGTCAGCACCCACGATGGTTAGCAGGTCACGCCACTGCCTAGCAAAGAATGTAGTGGTCATGGTATTGCCATCAGAAAAGGTAAAGAGGGGATCCTCCATCCTCCTCCTTTTTGATGCCAGGAAGTGGGCGTGAAAGGCATGAACTGGGCAGAAAGCATTGCTGAGTCTGAGGAGAGAGATTACAGTGGGAGTTGCTGAGACCTGCATGGTCTTGGACCACTTGACGTCGATGAGGAGCCTATCATGAGTGACTCTTAGGTCGCCAAATGTGAGATATCTTGATGAATCAAACTGGCTGACGGATCTGGGAGCCAGGTTCGACTGACGCAAGAACGCCTCAAACATCAGGATTATGGCTAGAGTGGTGTGAGTTGGGTATGGACGAGAGGCCGCGGCCGATAAGCACGCCCCAACGATGTCTGGCGTCACTGGCAGCTTAGGAGAAGGAATATGGTGACGATGGGAATATGGAGGCGTGAGAGGACGTCTGTATGAACGTGACAGTCTGTGTGACGTGATGGCGTGACGTGACGTTTAAGTAACTCTCATTCTCCCGCCATAATGACTGTGAATTATTCAAGAGAACAATTCCCTAATAATTATATCAATGACCGCCCATGTCCGCTTTTGGTTTCAATAGAATTGACCACATAGATAAAGGTCTAATATTTAGGTCTAATATTAAGAGGTACCTTATGACCTCACAGGTGACCCATTAACCTTAGACCAGTTTGGTTTCAATAGAATATCTTACTGCGCAAATCGGGACCGCATAGGGGAAATAACCGCATAACTTAGTATTAGCTTTTGGGTCATATCAAGTGTTCAAAACATACATTTGCAACATGGATTGGTATTTCTTTCTTTGAGAATATAGAATTATAACATAGGAACTTAAATTAAACATAAATATACCACAATAAATCAATTTCAAGGTTATGTGGCACTTAAAATAAAGACCTGAAAATAACACTTTATGCGGTCAAATGTTAATAGATAGTACTAGCATGGTTCCATTTGCTATTGCTAGGATTTTCCTTAAAAAATGTAATTCACTAATATCCGCCAGATGGATTTGAGGCATAATATGTAGTTACGCAGTCGCACCTGCTATTAGCTAATATTTTTTCACATGGCTTATGCGGTTACTATTAAAACCAAACTGAAAGTAACAGCGCAAATGACCTGCATATCTAACAGCGTATCCAGGTAATTGTTTAAATGTGAAACGGCCCCCTGGTCCCAAACATATTCTGAACTGTTTCAGGTCGGTGCTAAGACTGGTGGTAAGATATAGGCGCGCGGTGTAATATGTGACTTGTATTTGCACACCATTAAGTTGTAGTCAGTAGTTCCTACGAAGGTAAAAAAAACAGGCGATAGAAAAATTCTTTATTTCAGCAAGGTAAGAACTGTTTACACCATTAAAGATTAGGCATACTAAGCCGACCGGATGAAGGATTTCGAATTCGGCTCAAAATTGGTCAGAAATTGGTGTGTCCCAACCGAACGATTTCACTTATGTTGGATACAATCGGTTGGCCAACCGACGGATTTAGGAGGAAATCGGTCGGTTGGTCAGTCAGCTTAATATGTCTTGTGCTTAGTGGTGACTATTTGATATTTGCTATACTGGTGTTCTATATAAGACGAGAACAATGAGATATTCATCAATAAGGATGTTAATTTATTCGTTTTCAACATATATGCAAGTGGTCATGTCATTAAAACTACCCAAATAAATTCACATCTATAAGCAATTTATATATGTTCCGTCAGTCACCAGACAAACTTCGCGGAAACAGAATTTTCACAGACTGTTCATGTGAATACCAAAGGATAAACATACGTTTAAATGAACACAAATACGAGTGCACCTAGCAAAATAAGCGACGACTACTGAATTTATCTATAACTGGTCCGAGTAAAGCGAATATCCCCGTAGGGCTTCTAATCGTTGCATCCCTGTTACTTTAAACGTGAATACAATAAATAATGCTGTAGACAGCATTTAATACCAACCAAATTATCACAAAGGAGATACATACTACCTTCTTCAACCACACATAAATATATATTGTAGATAGTTTTAAACCTACATCTAGAACTCGCAAATAGCTCAATAGTGCGGAATTGTGCTCCAATGTATAACATGAAGCGCATGACAGCATTTGATATCAACACTTTCTTTAGATCTTTAAAAGCGATTGGGGTTACATATGAATTCACGGCGTCAGACCCTCTATCTGTATGTACATATTACTCTCACTTGGACATTAAGCACCCGGTGGCATATATACAAATTGTGAACGATGGGTTTTAAAGTAAATTACATTGATAGATCTAGCTTCCCATGCAACGCAAGTTGTTATCATTAACAATTATTAAATCGATCAAAAAGTGTTCGACACATCATTTGCGGAAACAATGTCTGTTTAAATGACAAACAATGGGAACTTGGAAACATAAAGTTTTCAGCTTGAAGTAAAGAGACTGTGTGTTCTGTTTTATTCGCACGAACACAACCATAACAACAGAAGGTAAAACATCAGCTAGAGAGAAAACATTCATACTTCCAAAAACACACGCATGTTTGTCTTATGTACCATACATTATACATATTTTAACGAATCATTTTTATCATAGGGGTGATCAAAACATAACTAAGGTAACCCGCCTTAACAATAGGAAAATGACCACCCATATAATATATGGAACATATTATATATATACTCAATTACACCTTTTTATGTACCCTGAATAATAGAATACGTATATCACATCGATTATGTATAGAGCTATCACATATTAAATAATGGAATCTAGTGAACTACAAAATATATGTATGTGTGTTTAATATCACTGTCTAAGTCCTGTGTGGTTTCATTTCGAAGCATCCACTTTCAACCATTTATTTCTGATGGGGTCATCCATTTGTTTTCAACGCGGCCATTATAATCATGGCAACTGTTACCATGTAAGACATCATTGGATAATGCAAGTTAAGTTTATATCTATGTCAGGTAAGATGTTTGTATATTCCCACATTATATTTTTGAAATTTTTATATGTATGTGGGTTCCAATCTTCATTCTTGAAATTGGTCACTCAAGAATATCGGATTAAATTATTAGTCTTGGTTATTGGGGTCGCTAGACGCAACACTGTTTTTACATAAAAACGGATATAAAAATATTGTGACTTTCTCCAAAAACTAGCCTGTCAGAAGAGAATCTGTAGAAAGGGCTTAATAAATCCGGAATAAACACTAACAATCAAATGCAACGTTACTCACACCATGTCACAACAAATCCTCAATGATATTGTTCCTAAAATTATCCTTTCTTTCTATCTCAGTATCAGCAACTAAAATTGAAACTAATTGTATTTCCTTACATTGAATGTATATCTTTAACACGCGTATAATTCACTCTACTCTCATGCCATCACACAGTAACTAATATAATCCAACACATGAAAATAATCGAGTTCACATACTCCGCACCAGTTTCAACAACTGGGGATTATTCAGACACTTCGACGGATACATCTTCTTTGTCTTTTTTCCTTAAGAATGTCCCCGCAACAATTGCAGCAAAGATCAGCATCCCGATGTGCCGATTGGATCGGAATTTATCACCGCAGTCATCTGGGTTACTGAGGTCCAACGTGTAGAGCTATGAAATAGATAATTTGAAACAATAAATCAACCATCCATCAACGAGCAAGACTATTTAATTCAACTGGGTCTAGGAATATAAAACATTGCGATTGTTACATTTTATATTTTTTACTGGTTTTCGATCTTGGTATGAATCAGAAATATAAATTATATAATTATAAGATCAGGAATTTAATAAAAAAAATATTCTAATTTTTAAATTCTGGAATTAGTCAGAACCTAGATCTATATTGTAATTTAAAGCCAGAAACTTGGAAATATTCGTCAAACTATTCTAATTTCTTGATCTTTATATCAGTGAGAAAGGTAAATAAATACAGCAATTCAAGTCTTGACAATGATAAAGTGGAGACAATTTTAACTGTGACAAAAAACAAGTTGAAGTACGCAGTCTGCAGCAAGATGTTTTTATAAATAAATAACTTGTATTGTACTTTAACACAGTTTAATATTATACAGTATACATACTACATTCATAAATACATGTGTACACACATACACATACAGATACGCACACAGGCACTTATTCTAAGCCTCAATGTAACAACATGGTTAACTGCTGCCAAGCCATTTATTACATCATCCCACCTAATCGTTTCTTCCAGGACTACGGTATATTATAATCAAGTGAAGTGGCAATTATATCCATAAAAGTGCAGTCTGTTATTATATCATACAAGCTCTCTCCTCTATCTCAGGTCTCTCCACTCATTATGCCCGTAGGAGATATATATTAAATACAGGTTAAGGGTGGTCTCCACTGGCGGCGGTAAGCTCTGCGGTAAGCCTTGCGATGGTTTGTACTGGTTCGGTAGGTGGAGGGGAATGATGGGGTCGTGCTTACGTGGGATCACTAACCATGAAGGCAGGAACTCGCCACTTCTCACCATCACAGCACCACCGTAAGGCTTACCGCAGAGCCTACGCAGCCAGTGGAAACCACCCTTTAACTAACACGTTGGTGTTAGAGAGAGAGAGAGAGAGAGAGAGAGAGAGAGAAAGAGAGAGAGAGAGAGAGAAAGAGAAAGAGAGCGGGAAAAATATCTATTTTCTAGGGCTGAGAAACCATTTAAAAAAAAATCCCAAGGCAATTTGCCTATAGCAACGCAGTAGGCGTCCAATCACGCAATTACGCAAAGAGGAGCAAGAGGAGGAACAAGAGAAAGAGAGAGAGGAGGAGGAGGAGGACACCACTTGCCAATCCTACACCTTTTTAGTACATAGTCTATAGAAGGACTATGGAAGGCCTATAGAAGGACTATAGGAGGAGGAGAAAGAGAGTGTTTGACGACAAAGTAGGGGTCCTATCACGCAATCGAACGCAAAAATACCAGTTCAGCTGTAAAACGCAGCACCAAACCCTACCTATGCCTACCGAGATCAAAACTAAGCCTACAATAAGCTTACATAGGAAATATAATATGGGGAATCTGTGAGTAGTATATGTCATTTTAGGATTGCACCGTAACAGACTGGCTCCCGGCGGACCTCTATGTCAACATGTCCCGTACGCTGGAATTGCGGCTCAGACGGATTCCCCGAGAGAACTTATGGCAAACTTGAGAGCAAATTACGGGCGCGACAGGCGAAGCAATAAGAAGAAAGTGAACGTGAGTTCGCTTTAAAAAACCAGATTGGTTGCCATGACAACCCCACGTTTCTCAGCCAGAGTGAGACCTAGACCTCTCAGCGGTATCTTGTTAACTGTTAAAACACTTGATATTTTAAAGCACCCGGCCTCGAGAATAATGAGAATAACATTGTTATAAAAGACTACCTTCTGGGTATCGAGAAACATACCTGTCTGGCAAGATGAGCAGCAACAAGGCCTACACCTGTGTAGTATGGCCATGTCTGGTCAACCATTAAACCACTCATAGCTAAACAACCAGTCATCACCACTGAAAAAGATCCCAGCCATATTTTGGTTTGGTCCCCCATATAAAGGGCCGTCGATTTAACTCCGGCCATGATATCATCCTCCTTATCCTGAAACAAGGAAATAACCATTAGAATAGTAATCTTGAATCTATATTTCACACCTACGGCATATAAATGGACTTCGCTTTAATTGTCACATTTCCTTCTCCGAAAATAGAAAATACTTAAATAGTAAAAACAAGAGGTAATTAATTTGTCTCAACACCTATGTGGGTTAATTAGATTTAATGAGATAATAGGTGAGGAAGTAAAAAAAGATGTATACGAAGTGTCCAAGTAGTAAACAATATAAAACAGGCACTAGGTATTTATTTTACTGTTTTTGGAAGTAAAGGGCCTAGTCCACTAAGCCGATTCTCATGCGTTTTTGCGCCGCAGAGGACTCTTTTGCACTGTGAGGATGGGAATCGGCTTAGTGGACTATAGGCCCTTATGACTTATGAAAACAATTTATTGTAACTATTAGATACTTACCCTATGGGCATAAATAGTGTCGTAGATAACGGTATGAAGTACACCAGCAGCATACAATGGTAAACAAACCGACCAGTCGCAGGCTCCGTGCACCACAGACCATCCTAGTAGTATGCCCCAGTTGAGTGTAAGACCAAGGAATATCTGGGGCCAAAACGTCACCCTCTTCATTAGTGGATACGCCACTGTCAGCACCACACTACTGGCCCCGAGAATGATACTTAAAAAGACGATAAAAAGGGAAAATATTCATTAAACATGTTATCGATTTTTAAATCAAATTCATAAACTTGACTTAATAAAGTTAAGTTAACTATAATGCTTGATTTAGTGCATTAGTACCTGTTCCAGTCAAACGAAAGCAGTATTAGGAGAGCAGCAGATAGTTGAAGTCCTAGGAATGTCAAAGCCTGGAAGTCTGTTAGCTGGCCATTGGCTAGCGGACGTTTGCATGTTCGGGATACCTGCCATAAAAAAAAATTAAATTAGAGGTAGAACTTGCATAATCTTATCTCACATTTTTTTTTACTATTATTAGTATTATTATAAAACTTTTATTCAGTAAACATATACATTTCTGATCAATGAAGTACTAAAAACGAATGGTCCTTCTCCATGTATTCATTTACGCGGAGATCTTCCAGATATCCCTTTTTAAAATAATGGAGTTATAAGGAACTATAAAGGATACAGTAAAAATGTACATATTCAATAGTCAATGGGTAAACAGTTGAGGCTAACTAAGTTATTTGCTCAATATGATATAATTGATTTGTGATTGATTTATGAGGTTATGGCAGTGTTCTTTTCAGTCTGAGAGTTCTTGTTATCTCACAAAATGTTTTCGCATGGGGCCACGACTCGTCTAGGATGTAAGAGAGCCTTGCATGTTGTAATTCAAGGAAAGCTACACATCTTTCCCAAATACCATTTGGCCTAGTCCCAGTTGCCATTCCCACAGCATAAATCCTCCACAAGTTAGCCTCCTAATAAATATGTTTTCTTCCAAATGTCAAACCTCACTTTAATCACATCAAGCTGCACATCATGTTGATAACCTACCTGTCGGTCGATTTCTTTGTCAATCATATCATTGACAGTGCACCCGGCCCCTCTCATGAGGAGAGCACCAAGTCCAAAGAGGCCAAGGGCAAAGAGATTCGGGGGCATACCAGGGGTGGCGGCCATGGCGATACTCCATGTGGATGGGAGATAGACAAGCCATGTCCCTACAACAGGGAAAAAAAGTAAAAATTAAATTTGTAAGGGACGTGCGGCTCTGTAATCTCTCAGTGTCCACAATATGAGCAGACAATATAGAACATTTCAGCGTATATCATATATCTCTAGACTGTAATAAGGTAAAGGAGATGGGGGAGGTAGGTGGTATGGCTTGAAATGGTGAAAATCAAGGGCTGCTTTTCAAAATTTGTCAACTGGGGGTCCAAATATATAATTTACTCGATATTTAAAGGAACTCTTTCATTCACAGAAGTGCTAAATTTAAGATTATGAACCTAGTGTAGAGAGATGAATTCTTAATTGCATCTAAAACGTACAATGGATAATACAAATTCTGAATCAATGTAGAGTTTAGTGTAAAGGTAGTAGGCATTATTTTTGAAGAAACATTGAAGAAATTGCACATAATTATATTTTATATATTGGTAAGAGCGCTATACAAATTTGATAAATAATAATAATAAAAAAATAATATGATAATAAATAATATTATCTACATACCAATTGGTTGATCAATTCTGGAGAGTTGCAGGTATGGCTGGATTGCCGGAGGGGAAGCTTCCACAATAGCTTTAGCTGACAAACTGAAATCTCTCACATTTGGCACATGTTTTCGCTTCTCCCTAGAAAGTCCACCATTGTGTGTAGTGAGAGCAGAATAAGGTCCGCAGGGTCCACAAAGCCTCCAACATCTAGATTTACTTGTCCAAGTGGTAATACATCCTTGGACAGAACGAGGTGTTGTAATGTTGGAGTTGAAAAGGGAGGATTGTCTACCAAGAAAGTTGTTTAGACCTAAACTATGAACACATGAATGCAGCGATTGGATTCTAGAAAGGAATATTTCCTTTTCTCCCACGTTAAGGTGTGAAATGACCTTCCCAAATGTGGTGCATCGTCGTCGCACAGCGAATGTCAACATTCTCCAAGGTAGGTATAACCCTGGAAGTAGAAAAAGTATGCCTAAAGTAAAATGACATCACTTTGATTTTTACAATGAGGTCTAATCTATATTTTATCATCAACAATGACAAACTTTGGTACTCTGTCAGTACGACCATGTTCATGGTCAATTTCACTGCTGGGGCAGAATTCGGCGAAATCAAGCATATGTAGTATAGACCTATAGATAGTGCCTCGCTCAAAGTCAACTTTGCCTATGCTACTTACATGCTCTGCCGGTATGTTTCTTTAATTGCCTAGCGTATACGTAGCGTACGCGGTAATAGGTTTACGCAGACTTTATTCTATGTTATCTGATATTGTTTTAACGCCAGAAACAGTGATGTCAAGGCCCCACGTCCCATATGCTTTATGGGCTTGGATTGTGCAAAGTTGTCCCTATAAAAGTTGCCATCCCTCAATTTTTTAAAAGGCTTTCTTTTTCAGGATATTCTGTCAGGGTCCTTAGAGACAACCCAGTCAGAATTAAGCATTATGAAATGATAAAAACTATATTCATATAAATTTTTCTTACAAACGCTGAAGAAATGGGACTAAAGATAGGCCGTCACTGCCAGGTTGTCACAAAGTGAATACCGTAGGCTATATAATATCCTCCATTCTGTGCAGGGTTTTCCCTACATAAACAAGTCCACGTTCAACAAAAGCCAAAAAAATAAATTTAAATTCAATTTTCATCAATGCTCAAATGAAAAATTGGTAGGAAACCAGGTTTGAATTTTCAAGGCCATTCAACAGATTCCAACAGTATTCAAGGCTTAAATAATGATTCTCCAGTCCATTCGGCCAAAAATGGCCCATCTTCTAGGGTTTTGAATTCCTGGCCTTTTCCCTACATAAACAAGTCCACGTTCAACAAAAGCCAAAAAAATAAATTTAAATTCAATTTTCATCAATGCTCAAATGAAAAATTGGTAGGAAACCAGGTTTGAATTTTCAAGGCCATTCAACAGATTCCAACAGTATTCAAGGCTTAAATAATGATTCTCCAGTCCATTCGGCCAAAAATGGCCCATCTTCTAGGGTTTTGAATTCCTGGCCTTGTACCGATTTCATGTATATTTTTTAATATATTAACAGGGGGCCCCCTATTCTTCGTGTTTCCAGTTGTATATTACTCTAAAAGTTTCCTGAATTTAGGATATAATGACATTTGTGATGTGTCGCAGGAAAATGAGTCACAAGTCACATATCATATTTGATAAGATGAGACCAAGCAGACTCTGATGATAGTAAACATTATGATTATAGCTAATAAGTGTTTCTATATTTCAAGTTTGAAATTTTTATTTTTGAAAAAGTGTGCAATATCTCTGGGTGGATATTTACTAGTAAATTGGCTAAATATATATAGGTTAACTAACGAGTTGGTTGAAGGAGTGTGAATATTCTAAACGACAGAAACCAACCAGTTAGTTAACAGATTTATTATACATGCTTTTAATCATGAGAATAGAAAAAAAATCGAGTAAAAAAACGAATTTTACTGGTTATCTTAGTAAAAAAAAACGTATTGGTTGCCATGACAACCCCACGTAAATCACTAGTGAAATACGCACTATGCGTAAATCACTCTAGATACGTTGTTTTCAGAGCAATGCGTGTATAATAAACTCTATAAAATTACCTTAGAAATGCAATGATATATTTAATACACTATCTTGAAATTTAGTACATTTATGCATGCTACGAAAAAAAAGTGTTAAGCATCCCAAAAATGAAAACATTCCTGCAAAGATATCTTGGGAAAAAACACTTTGAAAAATATCAATTTTGTGACTTGTGACTCAGTTTCCTGAAACACATCACATTTGTATTTATATGGTAAAATTGGGAAACTTTTGATGTTGGCCTTGTTTTGATAGGCCATTTTGATATATCCTTAAGTTGTTTTGAGGTAGTATATCTTAAACACAAGAATGTCCATATACGGTACTAAAGTTTCAGAAACATTATATTTTGACATATGTTTGCCCTTAAGTTTTAACAGGTGACAAATAGTTTGAAAAAGTGCAGATATACTATCATAATCAATTGGCAGATTATTTACAACTCCCTTTTCAGGAAATTATATATATTTTTCTGACCAATCTTACAGCAAATAATCAGCTCAAGAGTAATTGAAATTGGCTTCAAACTTCACCAATTTGCTTCTAATTTTTCTAAATTTCCTGGGGGAGGCCCAGACCCCCACCAGCAAAAGGGGGAACCCCCTATTGCTTTCTCCCCCCCCCCCCCCCCCCCCCCCGGACCACAGAAGCGGTCTGGGGTAGCGACAGAGCCGCTTCACCTCTGAATTTCATCTAATACCACCAGAGACCTCCCAAAACCTGTGGAAAACCCTGCTGTAGATATTATAGCAAGAACAGCATAGTATCGCGTATGAGGGGGGCTATATTCTCCATGTATGGCCGAAAAACAACACGGCCTACGGCCTCGTTGTTTTCGGCCATACTCGGAGAATATAGGCCTCCAAAGACGCGATACTGTGCTGTTCTTGCTTTTATTCCATGATTCTTAACTTAAAACAACTTTATTTGCATTAATTTCATCAAACTGAGTTGTCTGCATAGTTTCGAACGGTTGTGACGTCACTGTACAATACAGGGAGTTTATATTGTCCACCTTGTGAGCGGCAAGTATATCGATTATATTGCAGGGCTCGAAAAAACCTATGTTTACTTGCCCGGGGCAAGTAAAAAATGGCTCTGGGCAAGTAAAATTTAATGTTACTTGCCCGAGTGGGCAAGTGGAAATCTCTACAGCCCCGATTTCAAACCCCTGTTGTGATGTCTACTTACAATGAAACAAGATACATACAGATCAGTGTGATTTCGTTTATAATTCTGCAAATAAATTTGGGCAAGTGAAAAAGGATGTTGGGCAAGTAAATCTTTGCTGCCACTTGCCCAATGGGCAAGTGAAGTTGGTAGGTTTTTTCGAGCCCTGTATTGTATGCTCACGGCCAAATCATGGAATAAAGACGGTGACTGGTCAACTCGGACCGTTCTGGGCTCGGACCATCGTATACTCGGACCGTTGTAAGCTCGGACTGGGTAAGGTCGGACCAGTGGGTTAGTGGAGTCGGACCAGGGGGTTAGTAGACTCGGACCAGGCATAGCTTTAGGCAGAGCATTATTACGATAGGTATATAGTTAAAGTAATTCTTTTATTAGTCAGTTTTACTTCGGACACTCCACTACTAGCTTTACTGACTTAGGACAACCAATTTTAGGGTTAGGGTTAGGGTTAGTTTTTGTATTGTATGGTTTGGTCCGACTCCACCAACCCAGTGGTCCGAGTTCACTAACCCAGTGGTCCGAGTTCACTAAACCCCTGGTACGACTCCACTAACCCGCCCGGTCCGACATCAGAGTGGTCCGAGTTCTCTAGGAACCAATAAAGACCTACACACATAGGGCCCTACGCTATTATAGCAAGAACAGCATAGTATCGCGTATGAGGGGGGCTATATTCTCCGAGTATGGCCGAAAACAACGAGGCCGTAGGCCGAGTTGTTTTTCGGCCATACGAGGAGAATATAGGCCACCGAAGACGCGATACTGTGCTATTCTTTCTTTTATTCCATGATTCTTAACTTAAAACAACTTTATTTGCATTAATTTCAACAAAATGTGTTGTCCCCCAAGTCTCGAACGGTCGTGACGTCACTGTACAATACAGGGAATTTATATTGTACACCTTGTGAGCGGCAAGTATATCGATTATATCGTACGCTCACGGCCAAATCATGGAATAAAGTTCCCTTGATCTGCCACAAATAGGCCTTCTCCAGCTTTTGTAGGCCTACTGTTTTTAAGTTGTCATGTCATGCCTTAATTTAAAGTAGATCTATGACAAATATAGCAGATACAGTACCATAGGCCTACCATAAATAATAGTGTTATGTCTTTATGTTAATTAAAATAGGCCTAGATATATTGACCCAATCCGTCGATACTGAATGGGCTTATTAATTATTTAACATTTGTTCACCTCATAAATACCGCACAGTATTATACCGTTTAAGAAACTGCAAAGCTTACCTAACTCGTCAAGGCAAATTTATCCTCTCGACTCAAGCTAACTGAGTAACTCCAGTTAACTCTGCTTAGATTTTAAAAGCACGGTAGACAGGTCTGCTATGGGCAAATCCCCCTATTATCGTTCATTTTTTTCTCAGTCCTGAAACAAGTGGTCAGGGGCTGCCAATATATGTGGCACGGTCAGTAATTAATCCAATCACAGTCATTGGTGTACTGTTTCATCCCGGTACCAGCAAGCGAGGTGCCACTTTGCTAAATCTTTAACATGGAGTCAGTCACGTAGCCCATGACCTGGACCACAACATCAACAATAATGTTCATCTGCTGCCATCTGAGTATAACTTTGGTACCACAGTCGATAGCCTGGCATAGGCCCATATTAAAAGGCCATTAAAAGTCGGATACATTGGCCTAAGTAATTCTGGTGGAGGCAAAAGCATATCAAAAGCTCCCATCTTAAGCTCCCATCTTTTGATTATGATTAAGTCATCATTTGCATGAATGCAGAGGGCAGGTGCGTGGTCCGAATCATGTAAACAAAATGTAATTTTAGACAGTTCAGCTCTGTAAACATAGACGACGCCACGTGGTCTGTCTGTCTGGCCGGAAGTGGGGCTTGCCTCAGTTAAAGATCAAATTACACGTTCGCCAAAATGGCGATTCTACACTCTTGCTGCTGCTGGAATAATGTCCGATCTGGAAGTTTAGCATCGGGCATATACACCTTGGTAAGTGATCATCGTCTTACAGAGGGTATTCTGAACACAGTGTACCTATTTTCTTGTGGATTTTCTCCTCGGGTAAACTGATTTGGCTGCGAACATTTTAGTAAACATGGGAGAAAAAAACTAGGTCACGGTGTTCGGAGAGGCTCAGTTCACCTAGGGCCTAAATGGTTTGTTTTGATCCTAGACCTAGTGAGCCGTAACCGAAACATTCGGTTCATATCGATCAATATTTATGTGATTTATTTTCCCGCAAGTCTGTGTAGCTGACCCTGAGTTGACCCAAACTATCATCCGTTGCCGTTGGTCTTGAAGATGTTTAGCTATGTTTTCCAATTCCCTTTATTTGTTTCACATTACCGTCGAACGGAGGTAAAACATATAGTCATAGAGTAGACATAGTTTTTCACGATTGTTAAACGATATTACAAATACCAGTACCGTTTATGGCGTTATCATATTTATTCTGAACAATTTAACACCAAACGATGTCATGATAGGTTACCTTCCTCCCCCTGCCTTACTTGTAGTTGGAGGCTACTCTAGATATGATATTTAAATTTGGCTCTCTCAAATTAGCTAGGCTACGACCTACGTGTATCATGATAGCCGAAAAATTGGTCACAAATCTCAAGTAAGGTAGCCCGGGCTCCCAGACCCTAACCTACGGAGTCGGAGGTGTGTGTAGCGACCAGCAGTAAAATCAAAGAGCTTAGATACTAATATTAGTATCTAAGCTCTTTGGTAAAATAGAGCGGAGCCTGTCAGAATTTCTCGGGCTAAAGTAAGGTAGGCTACCGTACCGGTAGCCTATCACTAAATCCCTTTGCAGAAACAAATAATCATAGTCGATACCGGTACTGTTTGATAAGACAAAAATGAAGATAGACGTATAGATAGGCCGTATAATTATATACATGTATAGATAGTTGAAAATAACCGAATAGATTCTGAACCAACCCATTATCGAATATACCGTACCGTACTCAGATATTATATACATTTAATATGATTTATATATAGGATAGTTACAGTACCGATTTTTCAGCTTAATTTAGTTGGTAAAATGTACTAAACATGTGTAGAGCTGCCGATTGTACGGTATTCTGACGATCTAATCCGCATCACAAACATAATTTTAACTTACCCCCCTGAATCGTTCCAAAAGATTGATTAATAGCAGTTAGTATAAACTTCATTATAGTTATAAGTTGCTTGTTGGATACTGGAAGACAGTTATTATCGTGCTTATTAACACTGAATAATTAAAACGGCCCTTTTGGATTTCCAAGAGATCTTTAATATGAGTTATGTAGCCTCAGGAAGGTTACAATTTGCACTTCCTCTTCCCACAGCTGGTCCGACGATGCAGCACAAGATCAGTACCGTAGTGCTAGTGCTAGAGAGATATGACTTGAGATAATGTAATCGTGAGTAGTATGGTGAAAGTGGGGGCAGTAAGAATAATGTCAGGTGATGGGGACGCTTGAATGAGAAGGCGTAGGTGTAGTCTATGAAATGCGGTCCAGTTTCAGGACAGAAGTTTAGAAGAGAGAAGCTGCATTTCGAGCTTTGGGCAACGATAATTGTTGTCTACCCGGCCTTCATGCGTCCCCAAAAAGAGAAGCAAGGCGGACCAAGTAGGGGTCCGGTCATAAATCATGAGAGTGACCACTGACAGTGACCAGGACCAAGGCTGGTCCAAACCTAGACGAAGTATTTGTCTCTTTACCCAGGGAATCAAAGCCAGCTTAGCAGGCTAGTTCAAACCCCGTCCATAGATCTCGTGATCCAGTCAGGCAAGGAAACAGTACCTAAGTTTAATTTACTCCTGTCACATTACTGCAATTAACTTCCGTAGACTACACTGACACAATCTTTAATAAATGACAAAAGAATTAAAGCAATGACTAATTTACCCTTTCTTTAAAATACGTCAAATATAGTTCAATATTTATCCAATTTTCAAAGAAATGAGGAGGTCCAATTCTTTTAATATCGTCATCAAAATTACCACCTTGGTCTTGAGACCTTGGAGCTGGAGTGTCCCACAGGAATGTTATCTGTCATCGGGTATATTGAGGAATTTGGTATAAAGGGCAAAAAGGGGTATGGTGGTAAACTCCAGCGGTCGAGAGGATGACGCAATGTAATGGCTGTGTGCCCGGCTCCCACACATGCCTCGTCAGATGACCTTGGACGTTCTAACTGGTATTTGTTTTCCGTAATTAGTATAGGGAACTAACGTACATGTAGAATGACGATTCCGAGCTGCTGTATGCCCATGTTTGAAGTCGCTGGAAAATACTTTTGTTCATTTGATGTGTGTACAGTGTTCACACCTAACTAAATCTGTCCAATCTTTGCTTTGTTTTGTGCGGAAAGGAAAACAATTTGATACCAGTCATCCATGGAAACTAGTCCAATTTACCTGCCAGTTTATTTATTTTTCTTGAGCAGGCAAAACATCCTGTAACAACACAAATAATATGCATGGAGTTGTCTCATATATCCTCAAGTTTGGTGGTGATATTAGATGTTTTTCTGTGACAAAAATGACTTTAAATGGGGGCCCTCTCTGTGTCCATCGAAACCTATACCCACATAATGTAAACTAAAGTGACCGAGGCCCTGCATCCGGTTAAAATCACCCATGATGGTCCTCTCCTCTCAAGTCTGACCTCAGTGCACCGGCCATTTTTTTTTTAAATTTGAAGTTCTAATAATCAATTGAAGACATTAACATTGAGGTATGGGTTCACGGGTGATGATTTGTTACAGAATAACCATGGTATTCCGCCCACCGCTGTGTGAATGTCACGAACCTGTATTTCTAAAGTCCCCTATTGCTTGCATCACCTTGACGGTAAAATCATCTTGACGGTAAACTCACCTTGACGGTAAAAAGAAAAACTCAGAATCAGATGCTGCCTCAAAGGTCATTTCCTGGCGGCGCCATCCTTCTTTGCAGATTCCCTAACTACGGTCCACTCCCATTCGCTGTAGTCACCAGGAGGAGACTATGGCAACTTTAGGGCACAACAGGCGATTTAAATTGTTTTGAGTATTGATGCAACTATGACAACCAAATATATATGTGCCTATGGGCCTCGTCATTGTGTTATTCGTCGACCCATCCACCGGACAACCACATAACCCGACCACCAACCACTACCACTTCTCCTGAATGAACTTAATATCAAAATATATGTCGGGAAATGTAATGTTCAGTACCGTAACAATAATTATTTTTTATTTCAGACGATGTCAATCGTTAATGGTGCCCTTATAGCGTACAATATGGAAAATTTGCACGCCTTGGAATATGAAAATCCCGCAGATCCCGTCACTAAAAATTCTCAAGGTAACTCATTTCTGTATACTGTAAACGTAGGCCTATTCATTTTCGCGCAGATAAATTTTCGCGCACTAAGTACGTTGTCACCTTTTCGCGCGGATATAAATTCGCGAAACAAGGACGTCTCGCACCTTGTTTATGCAATAATTATACCTTTCGCGCAGTATTTATTTTCGCGCACAAATGTGGGTGCGCGAAAATAAATACTGCGCGAACATTAATACCTTTACAGTATAGGATCGTGTACTCACTGTTAAAAATATATTATCACACTGCCGCTATATCCACACGGACTATACTTACCATATTGAATCTAAATGTTCATCTTATCATCTGGTCGCAAATAAATATGTTCTTTACTCAACTCTCCGGTGCCAGATTTCATGAAGTACATACGGTCGACTTAAGAGGGCAAATACATAGCTAACTGATTTAATTTGTATTTTACTCTATATTTCCAACGCCTATACTATATAATATCAAAGAACTATAACCATAGTTATAGTTGTAGTTCTTTGATAATATTTCCAACGCTCATTCTAAATTCTTTTTTTTTACAGTTGCATATGGCTGGTTCATAGTGACGTTAGTTGTGGCTATCTTACTTTTCCTATCGTCGGTCATGCTTATAGTCGGCGTTCACAAGGTAAATTTGTTGATACTTTGCTATTTACGTCGATTTTATGGTCATTATCATACTTAAAAGGTATCGTATTAATCAGACATTCGAGTATAATCATGATGTCCAAGTGTACATCTTTAAATTGTATAGAAATTGGAATACCTATTCCATGGTGTACCTAAGATTGAAATTATGAAACTATTTCAAAAATTGATATTTTCTCATCTAATAATGGAACTGGCCTTTCCTTTTTAGGATAATCGGCATTTCCTACTGCCATGGATTGCAGTAGCTATAGCCGGCATTGCAGTAGACACGATTGTACTTATTTATCAATGCATGGTCTTTGTAAGTATAAAACACCAACATTATTAAATTTGTTTTTCCAGTGTATCATCTTGCCGTTGTTTACATGTTATGAAGATTACCTGGCAAAATTAATGCTCGCTTACTTCTGTATCTATATTAATTGCATTTATAATAAATAATTAAATCAGTGAATACTTCGTTGAAATATCGAAGTTATACCAGATGGTGTTTTTCTCGACTGTTCAGAACTGGGGGAAATCAAATCGGATTTTTTCATATATTATCTTATACTGCATCATTCGAGTTCATATACTCTTGAATATTACCCCTCAGTGGGTTAGTTATAATTCGTAATATATCATAAGGCTTTTGCATACAATTGACTTTATCGTTTGATTATTTATTTGTCCTAGGGCCTGCTTACCTATAATATCATACAAATGGTGATATGGCTTGCTGTTACCCTTCTAAATGTAAGTACAACTTCTCAAATATTAGTCTCACATGCCATCTGAACTTAGAAAAAAGACCAGTTAAATAGAAATCAAATCAGCGAATGGAACGAGGTGCTAGTTCATTGTACGCCCCAAGTGAAATGGGCCTAATTGATAATTCATTGTTCACTTATAATGAGACTCTGGATTAAACTTCTACCTTTTCTATTATAGATATACTGCATTCTGTGCGTCATCTCCCAATACCAAGAATTAGAGGCTGGTAGGGGTACAATGGAGGATATTCAAAGACAAAGGGTAGGTTTCACTAACATACCCATTCACTTAAATTTTATACCCAATTATTGAAAAGTAAAGTATCTCTTTTTGCGGAAGGAACATCACTTCTCTGTCCGTAATTGTGGGTACTGCTTTATCATATTGTGTGTATACACAATATGGAATATTGTTGAAGCTTTGTCCTTTAGATTGCAAACCTGCATTGACTGTCATGACTGGCGTCGGTGATGGTTTTAAGCTAGCGGTATTTTTACTTATTTCATGTCGAATATTTCATTATAATATAATGAAATATTCGACATGAAATAAGTAAATCCATATTATATAGTATTCCATATTATGGATTACTATATGTATTCAGGAATTTTTTCCTGATAAAATATTGAATTTTGTAAAGAGTCAGCGACTACTGAGAAAAAGTGTACTCGTTACATAAGATTTTTTGCTGAATAAAAATATTTAAATACAATATGATAAAAATTGATTAAATCCATCCCTTCCTCAGGCCATGATTATCTACCGGTCAGCGGGAGTGCAGCAAGTTCATATCACTCAAGGACCTATAGTCATGGGTGGGTCGTACCCTGTCCCCAATGGCCAGCCTGTCCAGACCACTATGGTACAGCCTACGATGAATACAACCATAATCATGGCACCACCCGCCTATAACCTGGCCGCCAGTGAACTCCCCCAATACAGACCACCTTCTGATTCACAACAAGGTAGGGACTCCTTTGTAATTCAACAAAAAAAAATCAATCATGATGAGGGCGTTAAGCAACCAATCTCACTCACTCATTCAGTTTTGATTGTGACCTACTACTGGTCGAAACGCTTAGAGTCTTTTCTTGATAAATTTGCTTCAAATCAACTCGGATAAGTAAATTTTGGATATTTCCTACCTTTGCAAAGTATTAATTTTTCAAACTGATTTTATTTCAGATGAAACCATGGCAAACGGCCAGCTCGGAACACAGGACCCTTTATTATCTGATGCGGCTAAAAAGTACCCACCACCACCTCCTTATCAACCATAGGAATTATGAGACTAAACGGGAGCAAACATGACACAATAGGTATCAAATCAGAGCATCTCATGTACAAAAAAATGGAAGACATTGGAAATCAGTGGTTTTAAAGCTTATTGTGTACTCCAAATTCTGAGAATTTAGATCTGCATAGATATAAATCTTTTACCGATATTTTAAATATACTTTTTACCAGAACGTCTTTTTCATAAGTATTTGGGGGTTTCAGGTATCCTTCCTGTTGCTTTTTAGTGATGTTTTCTTTGTAACTACTCATGTTATTTGTTTTGTTTGGCTAGATGTAAATGTATGGATTTATGTTCTTCTGTAAATTCCTTCTACGAAGGATAAACAATGTATTTGTAACCTGGAATTTAGGTCTTTTAACAATATAACAAAAGAATCTCTCTCCGTTTTGGCAGGTGCGCACAATTACAACAAAATCATGCGTACCCATCAGTTTATCCCATCCCATTCACTCATTCATCTATCCATTCATCCATTCATTCATTCAATCATTCAGTCATTCACCTTCCATCAATAATAATCTCTATAAATGTGAAATCCCGGTACCTATAATATAACTTAAGTAACTATTTCATGTACTAGTATTCATTGGAAACCATCTAGAAATACTCAATATGAGAGCCAAAAGGATAATCTTCCCATTTTTACCCTATAATCTATACTGAAGTAACGTAATGGTTTTTATCTTGTGTACAACCAAAGCTGCATTAGGTTGCTAGCTTTGACATTCATGTAGTTTGAGGTATGAGAATGAGGAGCATTTGCATCTTAATTTAGTTTAAGATGAATCAAAATGTTATATGTAATATGCCCCAGCATCAATTCCCGTTTCTGCCGGATAGACGGCCCAACTGATAAACAGGGTTAACTAGGTACATTTTTCTTTGTTAATATTTTTTTCTAGATCTGATTGATCAGCTTTACATAATCCCTTTATACTGAATTTGGTGATAGCTGTATAGGAAATTATTTCTATATAGAGGATATAAGTAAGATCTCTTATAGTTAAGTAAACTTTTGGTTTATAAATTATAGATATTAGGTTTTTAGATACCATATCTTGACTTTAATTTAAAAATCTTAAGTGTTTCTGAAAATATGTTATTCTGCTTGGAACGCGTTGTGCGAGGAAGTGAGTGCACGCCCTAGGATATGTTTCATGTATGAATTTTCACTTTCCTTCCTGGTGTCATAAACTGTATGTTATAACATAACTTTGATGTATTTTCTTGTATCCATTGAGTGGGATATGTTGTTAAGCCTGTATAAGGGAGTTTGTTCACCATATAATCAGTTGTGTACATACTAATATCTGTTTTAAAGATAATAACTTAAACTCTTTTAAATTCTAGGAGAGGATTATACATCTTTACGATGTTGGATACATTTATTCATCTTTAGTCATTTGTTATTCGTAGCGAGTGATTTAACTTCGATTTTTATTTCGTGGGTTGAGGTAGATACTGCCGTCAGAGATTTCTGGTGAATAATGCTCCGATTTCGCTCCTCATTTTGTCGCGAGGTGTTTGGCGAAGTGGCCTGGGTGAGATGTTCGAAAAAGGCTTGCTTTTAAGCGGAAGGACAGTGTGGGTTTGAGCAAATATGTGATGCAGCCAGCTAATTGAGTGTCGAGCAGATTAGAACCACGATGTAACTAGGATATATATATTCGAACAAAATTGCTATAGAGACTGGATTTAAGAATTACTGAGATATTGTTTCCCTCTAATTTTCTTCCCAGGGTTTATTCCATTTATTTACCCCTTCTGACGTGGTCCATCTTTCCCCATTGAATTATGATAAAGAAAGCTTTCACAATTATTCACGTTTCGTGATCGGACTTGAGACAGACATTAAAGAAATTAATAGTATAAAGCAACATGGAAATGCGTATTTGGCTTTGTCTTTATATAATAAAGAACAATTTCTTTGTAAAAACTAACATCTTGTCTCATTTGCATCTCCTGTATTGGCTTTATGCAATAATTCTGGCTGAGCTTTCTAGCATAATGATAAGGATAAAGTATCCGGACCGTAATACCGAGTTAGTGTGCTATGTTATTTTACAATTACACATTGAATAAGGCAGCGTGCAGCATGGTTGTACTTCGAAATGAATGGTTTTCATCCCAAGACGATTCCCTTGGGGTTGTGACGTACACCGAGTAAAATATAAGTAGTTTTCCCATATAATCATTGTCCTTTACTATGTTCAAACACTGTGATCTGTGAGGCGTAACAGTAGAAGTCATGTCACGTGAAATAAGATTAAATGCTATCCGCTACTGGTGAACTAAATGGGGTGTACACAAATCGAATGTGACTGAGTTAAATTCGGGAAATGTTGAATGTATGGAAGTAACCTTAAGTTAAAGAATTAGTCCTTTCAAATCTACCAGTATTATACTTTATACCTTAGAAATATTATCCCATCTTACTGTATGTCCATTGTTATAATACAGCCCATACATCGGGCATGCTAGATTATTCGCAAACATGAATGCAAAATTAGTTTCCTCATAAAGTTGACAACACTTAGTACCATATTAGAATCATTTGCTATAATAGCTTCTTGCCGTTTTATGCTTCTCTATAAGAGGGGTGAATAGACATGTCGATATTCGATCGATTAAGGGGAAGGACACTCGTTTTTTTTTTCAATTTTAATTCAAGTTAGTTGATTTTCATATAAAGTTATCTAGCTAGACGTACAATCTAGGGTTTAAATGTTATAGTTCTTTTAAAATATAACTGTCGTCGTCTTAATGTGTTTAGTGACCTGGCAAATGAATTCGCGGTGAATTAAATATATTTAGTCATAGGCAAGACGTGCTTCAGAATCTCAATATGGGTTCAAAGCAGGATTTCGGTCGTTAGCAAATCAACCCGAATGTGTACGTGTATGCGAATTTGTTAACGAAAGTGACTAGTTATAATTATGAAGCATTCGTTATTGAGTTTCGTGTCTAAGTTAAAGACCACCGCAAAAATATGGTCCGAGCCTGTTTTTTGCCTTTGGTATTTGTGTTTGAAATTGTTTTAGTCATGGCTTTATGTACATTTGTATACGGTTCTAAAAGATGTTAACTGCTATCAAGGTTTTAGCCAACTAATGGTTTCGTAATAAAGTATTTTCAATGTTTTAATAACCATGAACTTTTTTTGTTCAATTCACCCATTATGACTGCCAATAAAACTATCAACGTCTGATGAAAAGTTCATAGTTAAAGCGATTTCGGGGATTCCCCAGCTGATTTGCGCCTTCCTGTCGGGAACTAATATATTTGTAATGGCGCGTAAGTCTATCTTCATTAGTCTTTGGAATTTAGAACCTAAAGTTTTCATCGTCATTTCAACAACATGACCCTATTTTTTCCGGTTAGTCGAAATAAAAAGATATGAAAGTGACACAATTTAACACGGTATACTGTCTATATCACAGTAATTATATTTCGTAGGATACAACCAGTTTTGTACAAGTCAAGTCAGTTATCAGTGAGAATTCATGAAGACCCCATTCGATTAACTTAACTATCAATTGTTTTGTTCTGTGGAAAGCTTCAAACTGAAAAACGATCCGGAGTCATACAATGTAACAAAAAAGGCGGTATACAGGCAGGCAGGTGTCTAAATGCATGCTTCAAAGTCTCTTCTTTCTTAGACTGACCTCTTTCTTCACCGGAAATCAGCACTGAATTAAATACATAAAATGAGCCAATCCCGCCCTAGAAAGAGATTACGAGTCGAAGACAGACCATTGATGCAATAAACAAGTTTGAACTAAAATAAAACAACATATATTACCCTAACCAAATTCAAGCATTCTACGCAAAGGAATGGAACTGATAGAAAAAGAAGTCTTTGTCTTTGCGGTTACCCAAAGCTCTAACCAGACATTTGCTATGACGGACGCTCCAAAATAGAATTAACGATTGTCCCGCAAGTTATTTACGATTAACTAGTCGAGCAAGGCACAGTGTACATAAGTTGCTATAAGCCAGACATGAGTAAACAATATCACACCGTATAGAGAACATACAAGAGAGGGCCCCCAAATTTTAGGATACTGGCCTAACAACGCCGAGATGATGGCTTTGGTTTCAAGGCTATTTCAGTTTCTCCCTAAATTAGTTCTCAAAAACCTGAACTGGACCAAATGGAGTAATAATATTAAGATAGCAGTCCCAAGAGGAAATAAGTGAAATTAGGCTTTAATCGTATTCTACTTTAAACCAATGGTCGGCATTTTCCCCATTGAGAAACAGGTGACATCGATATTGGTAGGTGGGGGTGGGATAGGATGGGAAGAGAATTGCTGCGGGTATTTTTGGAGCCCCTCATCATGTGAAGTCAGTTGCTAGATCTCAGCTGTGACATGCATCGTTACAATCATACATATAATATATTTACAAAGAGTGGGCTTCCAATGCCAGATACGAAGCCACTATTTGAAAAAACAACATCTACTTGTTGAACAGAAACAAAGATACACTTTAATTTGATTATAAAAATAATATAAAAATAATCATATAAATTATTGCACATTTAAGCACTAAAATTAAGCAAATCAAATTTACTGGTCGATGATGCCGAGCGAGATTAATATTCCAATAATAAATAAATAAACACTAAATCAGCCATGAACGCGCCCCAATCGTAAGGTGTTTTAACACTCCACCAACGAACATAACACTGCTAAGCATCACTATTATTATTACTGTCCGATACCGTACAATGCACGCAAACGTGTATATAAATGAGAAAACCCAGTGGCTCGGTTTGCCTAGTCGAATTTAGAAAAAAAAACAGCTCTATTTACCATAAGGATACTCGAGTGTAGGCCTATACACTGACTTGGATAATTATGCATCATTGCATTTAATATCACTATGTAATTATTGTTTGTAACTGCCTACTGGGCAGATATTTGTAACTCAATGTAAAAACTACGTCTTTAAAAAAGACTTGCTCTATTAGGCTACAGATATCGGTAACTATACATAGTACTATATCTTAGTTCCTATTGTCAGCTGTCATCAATAAGCTAATCTATGATTTTTCACTGCTAAACTGAACCACTATACTAGGAATGTCAGACCTGAAATTAACATTGCCTCCACTGCTATAGCTCTTTTTTCAATATTCATTTTGCTGCTTACATGTAAATTCCATACTCTCCACAACATTAGTAGGTTTTTGAGCATTGTTAAAAATTCTAAGTAAGGTAAACTAAATGGCTAGATGATAACAATTTAGCTATACCGCAAAGTATTAACAAAATATACCCGTTTGGTAGAAACTAGACCAAATATACAGCGCGAGTATTGAACATAGCATAGTCTAAGTAGGTATACCGGTACCACAGCAATCCTGTTGATATGAACCTTCCTTTGGTAACGAATCCAACGAACTTCTATTTACAATAAGATAACCGTCACAATGTTGCAGAAGACCCGGTGATGCCATAGCCAGCCATGTTACTGCATCATCGGTTCGTGAGCTCCACCGGGAGGAGGAGGTCGCGGAGGAGGAGGACCCCCGGATCCCCCGCTCCCTGAACCCCTACGTTCCATCGGTAGGAGGTCTTCTTGTGGAGAAGCGTCTTTGATCTTGCGAACTTTCTTGTAGTCTTCCAACACAGCTTTTCCTGCGTCCTTCGCTGTCCGTTTCGCTATGGCTTTGATCCCGAGATTCCTGGCATTGTGTACCGTTAGTGCAGTGTTCCCTACGGTGTACAGGGCGTCGTGCGTTGTATCTCCAACATCTTTACCGTACCTATGAAATAGAAAGTACATTATTTAGTTTGAACTCTATGTATACATACGAGAAATGAAAATTCCAATTGAAGTTGTCTCAGAGATAGTATTGAGAAGCTAGTACCAGAATATATACCTTTTGAGTATCTTAAACAGTTATTACCATGGGAGAGTTTATATAATGTGCCTCACTATTACCGGTATTAGTATTTTAGCTATTTATGTTTTATATGAGTGTACATTCATGTGAATGAGTGGACCGATGATTCATGTGATCCCTTGTAGCTAAGCTATCGCATAAGCCTTTGAGACAGCTAAGCTTTTGTGGATATAGGAATCTAAACAGTCTCTTTTTCTTTGCATAGAATTTTATCTCGTCACTGTATTCCCTAGAATTGCGATAAGTCGGGGCCTGTGTACCTGTGCTTCAAGCCATGATGTACACCGAATGAGTAAACACATTCAAGAAATTATCTATTCCACTCACTTATTGTGTAAAATGTAGTCTGCCTAAATTAAGAACTTAAACAATATTTTGCAACACTGACCTATACATAAACTAACTGCATAAATAATATTCAGTTCGTCCACACAAAAATATTAGCAAGAATACCGTTACTTTATACATTGAATCCAAACGGTTGTTTTATATTCATTAAACAAGTGATCATCGGTAGCACTATTACACACTGCGAACCAGTGATTACCACTACATATCAGACACACACATATTAAACACATTCAGGGATGGGAAAGCAGTATAATATTTTCGCCACATTCTGGCGCCACTTTACAGCTATCAGCAGAGAGGTATATAGCTGCTGCTATAAGGCAGAACACATGTTCTTCCTCAACCACTTCGCAGACAAATGTATAAACTGATCCAAACGATATGATAGATATGGGACTTGCAATTAGTTGTCTACATCTTATTTGAATCAATGAAATGAATCAACTAGTGTGTCCAGATCATCTTTGCGGTGCACAAATGGAACAAGTATTTTCTATGTGTCATTTATTTCCTGTTTGTCTCTTACGGAACTAGAATTGCAAATAGCGAAAATTACCAGACTATTCCAATCATCAATTGGCCACATACACTCAAAATTTGCTGATACTCAGCAAAAAGTAGTTTCCTTCAATAGCTTGGTCAAAAACTGGATTTGAAGCCATGCAATATAAAGGAACAAGAACCCAAAATAAATTAGATTATGTATATGAGTCCTATTTACAATGCTAACTACGGGCAGTGGTTTCATTTGTTCCAATATCTGAAACAAAATGGCACGAGTATCTCGAACATTTTTTTTTTTTTTTTTTTTTTTTTTTAGAAACGTTTATTAATCGATACACAAAATAATATGACAATATACAATCTATTCTTGCAGAGTACAATGACATGTGTATAATTGGTAGGAAATGAGCCTCAGTTTTAACCATTTGAATGGTTAAATCTGGTTGAGTGGCTATTACCTTAAATTAGGGGAACTCAATAGAAATGACATGCGGGTATTGAGAACTTTTGGCAAATGAACAATATTATGGAAAAGCTCATACTTGTGTTTCACAACCGATACAGTTTCATTAGCAACGCTTCGTCCTAAAGCCTTTCCTGCTTTTTCCAATCCCATCCAAACGGTGCCAAAACCTACAAAGGCAAACACAAATTGATGAAATATGGTGAAAATCAGAAATACACACTGCAATTGGTATGGCTATGGGAGAACGGAAACATAATCGATAACAAATATATTGATGTAATGATCCCGATTCATTGTAGAATTGTTTGAAAGACAATCAAAGAAACATTTGAAAAAATCAAGAGATATGTGACTAGAGAAGATGGATAACATGATTATGATATGAATGCAATGCAATAAAGGCAATTATCTCAATTAGAATTAGTTTTTTTTGTAAACTATGTTGCAAGAATAGCATATAAATATGTATGTTTTGACGAGACAGATTGCCTCCACCTTCTCAGTCCGAGCTGCTACCATGTAATGAAGACTCGAATGTCTCCATAGATAGAATGATGGTCTTTAAAACAAATTAAAGATTAAAAATTAAAATATGTAACTTGACTTACCCACAAGACCCCCAGCAGCGACTTCTGCAACAGCATCTAGCTTTGATTGACCCCCGCCATTTGATGTTAAAGACTTGGGTAAATATTTCTCTCCTTGTTTTCTAATATGAGGAGCCACCTGTCGCCCGATGGCTAGTGTCGCTTTCCCAAGTCCATCAACTTGAAAAGAAAACCACCAAAATATAAGATTATAATATTAAATGTTTAGTCATGAATTGTCTAAAATCAGTTCAATATGTAGTCATAATTTTGTCCCGCTCGAAATGAAAAGGCTACATATAATCTATCAATATTGAAAGAAGGAAATGTGGATTCGTATGAGCAGTTATCAAAACTATTTCAAGCACTGAAGCCATTTATATCTAGGCTCTTCGGAAGAAAACACATTAACCTATTAGTACAGGCATTTTAGGTAAATTTTAGGCCAAACCCGGAATAAAATAAATTTTTAAATTTTGTTGCCATGTTTTTTTCACCAAAATCTGACCGTTGCCATGGCAACAAAATTTTTAAAAAAAAGATATTTTGTTGAAATATATATTTTAAGAATCTTCATACGTCCATGTTTACTATGGTACCTCAACCTGTACAGTATATTTTATATATGTTATATTCCCTGCAAATAACAATGCCAAATATTCTTAATGTTGGCAATAATGGCCTGAACCAGGTGCTTTTTCCCATAGAGACCAATGCTATTTTGTGGAAAATGATGCAAAAACGTCAAAATCTCAAAAAGCACACGGTCCCCAGGTGGGGACTTTTTAGGGAATGTGTCCCGCATCATATATCCAAAAATCAGCTTTACATTATTTTATTCCGGGTTCCATGCTAAAATGCCTGTACTATATATCCAGAGTGTTTACTTCCAAGGTGATGGAATGTAAAATATACAAACCAATATAGGCGCTGACTTTGACAGCCGTGTCAGTGGCTTTCCTCGCGTATTTCATTCCTTGCTGAGTTCTGGGGTCAACTTGACGAGGTTCGGCCTCAGGCGTGAGTTGTTCCCTAAGTTGACCCGAACCTTTCTTGAGCCATTCACCTGTCTTCTCTGCCCCCTTTTCGAGACCCCAGGAAATCCACTCGGCAGCTGTAGTATAAAATAAATAGTATATATAGTATCATCAGGTATATACAATATATAATCATAATACCTAGCTGAAAGCAGGGAGGTAGATTTAAGTATTATGCCATGATAACTGTGCGTATCCACAAAAACATGGCCAGATTAGACCATGGCATAAACATGCCTGGATTGCACTAGTGGAATCCGTTTTTCGAATGCAACCAATCTACAACGTTATTTTGATTGGTTGCGTAAATTTAGTTGCGCCAATCAATGACGCTCATTTCATGACGCTCATTTCATGACGCAACGTTGTAGGCGCTTGTTTCTGCCGAGTCAGAGGGTTGCAAGACACGAAATGAAGGTAAATAATGATTAAATAAGGCTAAAATATATATATCATGGCATAAAAATAGAACCCAACTCGAGATGGATCTAGCATGACGGATTCACAAAACACTTGTGCGTTATTTTTCCGTTTTTCCCTCGTGGCTTTGCCACTCGGGAAAAACGGAAAAACAACGCACTCGTGTTTTGTGAATCCGTCATGCTAGATCCATCTCTCGTTGAGTTCTATCTTAGTATATACCTCTATGCTGAAGTCACGATTTTATACTGATCATTATGTTGCATTACATGATAGCTTCTGCTAAGAACATCACAATATACATTGACTATTCCCTCTCAGTGAAATAAAGAATACAATCAACAAATCATCAACTAATATTGTGCTAGAAGATGTGTATGCGTCTCGCTAATTTATCAAAAATAATTATGGTTGTTATCGAAGATAGGATGACATTTACTTTATTGGTACTTTTTTTTAAACATTAAAGCATACATGATGTTTGCATACATATTTTTTTTTAAATTATTTCAACTGGGTCAACATTTCCCAGAAATTCAGGATTTTCAAATGTTCCCAGCTTGAAAGTAGAGTATGCCTTATTTATACAAATCCATAAGTGCTAACCTGTCACAATTCCTTTGGATATTTGAGTGCTAGCCCGCCTTTCCTGTGAATGAGCAACCTGCTCCGATTGTCCTTCTGCTCCTGCTTCTGCTTCTCCTTCTGCTTCTTCCCGTACAGCCGGTGGCTCAGCTCGAGTTACTGTCCTAAGGTCAGTAAGATGGTCAAGTAAACCTTGGAGACGCGCTTGCTCATTACTTGACACATCTTGGGGGATAATGACACCGACCGAGGCACCTGTAAATTCATAAGGCATTCGTTTGATACATTAATGATAACATTTCTCGTGGCTTACAAATAGCCGAACTATACACTTACATACAATAATAATCATCCTTGATTATATTGGCCATGGAAATATCCAATCTGGGTCGGGTCTCGGTACCGTACGTAGGACTTCATTTTAAAATTGAATATGTTTTGTGAATATCCCAAATGAATAGATTCCATAAAATAACCTACGTTGCAGATAGATAGCTAATCAAAAGGACGTTCATACATAACTCTCACAATTATATCACTGATATCGCCGGATATGGAAACTCTTCTCACCTTCGTCAGGATTGTTCACATCGGGGAATATGTATGTGCCAGTTTCAGCTCGGAGGGCAGGAGACCGGCCAGGAACGAGAGGATAGGTCCAGCTACCTATACTGAGGAAGGCAGGAGGACTCACACTATTTGAAGCGCCAGCTTGAGCCTGGTCTCTCAGACGATAAATCCCCAAACTACTAGGGTATGACGGTGCACTAACGAAACCATTACTTGAGATGAAATATATCTGCACTCCCTCAGCAATGTTGAATATTTCTACTGCATTGCCCATTTGTTCTCTAGCTTGTGCTTGTTCAAGGCTTGTGTCTGATGCCTCAAAACAATAATCGAAATCATCAATAGGGTTACTTTCCTCCTCTTGAGGAGACGTGGCCATTTCGTAAGATGGTGGCGGGTCGGTCTGTGAGCGAGCCGCATTAGAGTCGAGTTGTAATATATCTGTTACTCTAGAAGTAATCTGAACTTTGGTTCTTAACATCTTTTCTTTCATCCGCTTCGTTTTCTCCCATTGGGGCCCTGTGTATTCAGGACGGTCCGTGGATATTTTCAGTGCAAGGTCCATGCATTTGAGGCCCTTCTTGTATAAAAGGACTGCCTGCTCTCCCTGTCCGGCTTCATCGCACGAGAGTCCTTGTTGAATATAAAGGAATCCTTCATCGTGGTAGTTTTTTATGTTCGCCACATCTGGATGAGATTGGGTAGCGTTGGAAGTGGACGGTGCCCCAGGCAGTGTTGAGGGTCGCGATGGGCGCTCCTGTTGCGCTTCCATGCTTTTATATCTGAGAGGAATAATAATTAAAGGTTCTTCAACAGCCCACAAAGTGAATATATACGGTAATGAATATTTATGATCGCACGACTCAAACTGCCATCTTCCACGACTTTTAAAATCAAATAGTACATGTTCACATACGTACTTTACGTACGTGCGTAATACTAGGCACATTTAGATAATTAAGATTTTAGACTTTACCAGGGAGAGAAAGATAGGACCTTAGAGAAAGAGGATATTACTTCTAAGGTCAGACAGACACTCTCATAGTATAGCAAACTTTTTTCTATAAAATTAAGGTATAAACGGCTGAAAAACATGGATTTTACCCATTTGTCTATGATATCTTACAGACACCTGTAAAACATTAGACAAAGTATTTTTCAATTTAATTCAAATATCATGAATTAATACCTTCCTCGCAGTGACAGTTCTGTCTTTACTTTAGTCTAGGCAACAGGGGGACTGCTCTCTAGTCTCGTTGCTTTAGGCATTACTAGATTTTAGTCTGTTTAGAGTTTAGTACGAAATGTTTTAGCTCTATTTTACCCGCCCACACAGTGACTTCATAGCCTACCACCAGACTTAGTCTTAGGACTGAGACTCAGAATTGCAATAAAAAGAAATGATCAAATGAAAATACTGTGAGCCAAAGGAAGAACAATTACATATAATTAAGTTCAATACACTTACCAGTGTTCTTATGTCAAGAGAATATATATAGTGACCTGAGTTAGACAGGGAGATATCCTATGTCTGGCCTCTAACGTACTCTAGGCCCTTCCACTGTTCCAGTATTATTCACCGTCAAATGATCGGACTGCAGCTCGGCTGGGGTATCCCCTGACGTCATTGCACTTCCGACCCAAAAATAGAAAAGGACTAGGTGCGCGATAAGTAACAGAACACACTTGTGGATAATTCGCCAAGATTCTTACGTGTTGAGATGCCAATAAAATATGTTAAATTTATTTTATCAAATTATGTTTTTCTCACATAATTATTATTTAGTTTATTACAGAATGTGCACCTTGAACCAACTTAACTCGCGAGATGATCGCGCTGTTTACCGCGCTCATGTGACAACAACAAACATGTCCGACAGTGTCTGTATTCTCTTCTTCCTTGGGTAATTTACCTTTATGACGATTTACAACAGCTAATACCTGTCTATTGAACGATTCTCTACGCTTAGATACTTGTAGAGAAATTATGGACTGCCGAGAGTTTTTTATCCGTTGGCGGAACTGGATCCGGCCTTTAGTCATAGCCATTTATGTGCTAATATTGTTAATCGCTCTCCCCCTACTTGTTGTGGAACTGCACTTGAGAGGGGCCAAAACGCACACCCAAGCATGGCTGGTAGGGGGTATATTTGTGATTCTTGCCATACCCATATCCATGTGGGGTATCCTTCAGCACATGATCCATTATACACAACCACATCTACAGAGACATATAATACGGTGAGTATGCGATTCAGGGATTTTATTTTAGATTCGTACCAAACCAGTAAATTTAATAATATAACACAAAATTAATAACACTAACAGGTCTACTCATTCTATTGCTCCTGGCCTGTAACTTGTAAGTGTAGGCTAATTAAAGTGCCTATTCGGTTAAGTAAAACAAAATCCCCACAGACTCAATCGGAGGGCAGTGAGTCACTGCGTAGACCTATATAACACGTACGTGCAGCATGTGATCACGATTTAAGTCCTGACCCTATAGGACTGGTGGCAGATTGCACATGTATGATAGTTCATTGATCCTCTATATATAGAAGCAGACAATCCAGATGGGATTATATTAGTCTATAATTATGTTATTTAAGTTCATGATTTAACTATCACTGTCTGTCTCATAGACAGATATCTGAGGTATTCTATTGCAGCTAGTATCAAAATCTCCCAAGAGAACGAAATAAAGTATAATGCATTTTCAATAGCATTTTCACAGACTGCCAACATAACTATTTGAACTGCATTATTGTAAAAATTACTAGTTTTAATTTGGCGTTGTTTTCGTTCAATTATTGCAGGGTCTTGTGGATGGTACCTATTTATGCAATGGACGCTGTAAGTATGACAAATATTGACTATAATTAATGCTCAATTTAGGAAAACTAACGAGGTGTAAAAAAAACTAATCTATATATCAAGAGATTTTGCAATTTTCTATTACGTATCAAATTTGATTACAATCCCATGTGTGGTCCATACCCTGCTATAGGTGTATACATTGTGTTATGTTAGCATGTAGAATATAATAGAATAGGATAGAAAGATCTTTTATTCATCAAAGGGTTTACAGTTATGTTGACAACCAGGTCGACAGGCCTCTAGGTACCGTTTAGGATTTATACCTAGCCGTTCGGCCGTTCGGCCGTTCCCATATGTAAGATAAACTCTAGCTATTCTTCCCATATGTAAGATAAACTCTATAGCTATTCTTCTTATCATCTTGCATTTCAATCTATATTTTGCAGTGGTTGGCATTGCGGTTCAAAGAAGCTGCAATCTACTTAGACACCCTACGCGAATGTTATGAAGCGTACGTTGTGTACAATTTCATGGCATATTTGCTTTCATTTCTGACTTCGCAATATCCTGACCTGGATGCAGAAATAGCTTCTAGGCCCCAAGTTAAACATATAATGCCATTCTGTTGCTTGCCTTCGTGGCAGATGGGCAGGTGAGAACATATTTAAACTTATGATGTCTTATGACCCTCTATGTTTTGTACTGACTTCATATAGAACATGTTTTATTCGCATATATGGAACACTAGAAAAAGTCTTTTCTTAATGTGCATATGTGATGTGTCACAAATGACATGATAATGAGTCACAAGTTGCAAACAACATTTCTTGAGATAACGTCATATCTGAAAAGCTAAATATACTCTATAGAATGACCTTAGAAATGCATGGATATATTTAATTCAGTACATGTATATATATACTCATGCTATGAAAAGCGTTTTAAGCACCCCACAAATGAAAACATTCCTCCAAAGATAATTATCTTGTGAAAAAAATACTGAAAAATATCAATTTTGCGACTTGTGGCTCATTTTCCTAGAACACATCATATATTATATATCAATATTGCAAAATTGTTTTAGAAGTGCTACAGCAGTTGGATATGGATAATAACCATTTATCAAAATTATTTTTCAGGCCCTTAATCCAGTATTGTAAGCATGGGGTGTTGCAATATACGGTGGTGCGACCTCTCACAACGTGCCTATCACTGTAAGTTCATCCAATATTAGGTACATTCTGTTCCGCCCCTTCGGCAATTCCTAGCAGATGATACTTTGATCTGTTGCAATTTTATTACATATCATATATACAAACTCAAGAGAAAGGTTTAACAGATTATTCATCTTCCTTGCAGAATTTGCCAGATGTGTCATGTTTATCACGAAGGAGATTTCAATTTTAAATCTGCCTGGGTGTATCTTGCACTTATCAACAATGTTTCCCAAGTGGTGAGTGGAAAAAAACCTTCATTCATATGCTGTTCAGGGGACATATTAGTACCGATGGACTCATTCCAATAGATACATAAATTATGAATTTACAATTGAACCATTTTATATTTATATTTATCATTATTTCATTTACGTCCAATATTATATTTAAGTATTTTGTTTTACTATAACTTGACCCCTGGAACGCGTATCCTCGACTCAAAATCTTAATTTATGAACGAAATCTCCTTTCAGTGGGCAATGTATTGCCTTGTGCTATTTTATTTCGCAACCAAAGACCAACTTGCTCCAATCCAACCAGTCGGCAAATTTATGTGCATAAAGGCCGTTGTCTTCCTTACTTTTTGGTAAGTCTTAATTCCAAGATTTATACCGAAGTAAATGGGCTATATCATTTACTCCTACTTAACTCCTAATGTATGTATTATATGATATTTAAATGAAGAATTGTGACCAAATCTACATATAGGTTATTAGGGTGCATCCCCGCTGAAGATGTTTCATAATGTTATTTGTATCCATGTTATCTGCCGACTTGTCCTCACCAATAACGTTTAACCTTATCTGCCCAAGAAGCTTCCAGTGGCATTGTTGATGGGTCTCTCATTAAAGACAACACAGTATGCAGAATGCGTCTTTTTCGTCTTAAACTTTTTTATTTATTCATTCAGGCAATCCGTACTAATCGCGTTTCTGGTTAAAGTCGGGGTTATTCGAGCAGACAACACGGGCTCTCTTGACTTTTCCACAGCAGACATTGCGACTGGTTTGCAGGTAATTGTATTAATTGTAAATCTTATGGCGTGCTCACAGTAAAACTGGGGAAATGATATAAATGATTATCTTGAATACACAACATATAAAATAATATATATATCAGTGTTCAAAGTATTCCTGAAATCGCATTTACCCCCTTTTAAATGATTTTTTCATAGTATTTTTCCAACTCTCATGTTTTATTATCAATGTAATTTTCATAAATGATTTTGTTGTTGTTTTCCTGAACTCAATAATTCACCAACTCTTTGGTGACCAATAATCCAAAGAGCTTCCTTTTGGTCTTAACCTGCCATAGCTCCAACCCCTGTAACCCTGCCTGTGTATGTCTTACACTCATCCTGCACTCACCCCAGCGTCCTGAAATATCAGGAATCCTTTACACACTAGTTCTAGGTAGCAGTTTCCTGCAAAATCAGGATGGCTGGGGTACATGGATGGCACCTAAACTGCTATTACTATACTTGGCTAATTGCTATACTTGGCTCACTCTAGGGGGATAAACAACCACTGTGGGTGCAGCACTCACCATAGTAAAGTACTATTCACACATAGGCCTATATAGCCATCGGGGGAGGGGTCTTGATCCATTTTCTCCAGGCTTTACCTAGCTTTACCTGCCAATAACAATTTCCTGAAAAATATTGATACCATACTTTAAACACTGAATATATCCTTACACAAATCACGAAAACACTATTATGTGATTGAAAATACCTATTACTATTCTGTATAAAAGGTGTGTATTTAAATATGTTCAGTTTGCTTCTGATTGATGGATACGTTATTGAATTTATCACGTTATTTTTGTAGGATTTCATCATTTGCGTAGAAATGTTCTTCGCCGCCATAGCCCACTACTTCTCCTTCTCCCACAAACCTTTCATGGAAAATGACGGGCGTCAGGCCGATTGCTGCACTTCATTTGCTGCTATGTGGGATGTATCTGACGTCAGGGCCGACGTCGTTGACCACGTCAGACACGTCAGTAAGTAATCTGGTTAAGTCTTTACGCAGAATATCTAAAGACCAACTGCTTGAGACTGGTGGTGTTTGGAGAAGCTACGTCATGGAAGTTTCAATGAATCACACAAGGTCATTCTTACAAATACAATACAAATGGCATAACGTTATTTGTGAGATATCTAGTTTTAATTGGTTACTAGAACCTGAAATTTAATCAAATCGTGTATTAATTCCAGGTAAAACTGTTACACGGACCCTGCGTCGAAATCCCCCGTCTGGAAACGAGAGGACACCTCTTCTTCAAGACGGCGCTAGTGGGAGTGGAACTTATGACAACTCCCTGGGTAACGTTGTCGACTTCCAGAGTTCACAGGGCAGCTATCTGGAGGCACCTCGTGGCTCTATAGGCACTATAAATAGCCTTGATGCCTCAATGGCTGATACTGTCTCGAGGCGCTCGTTCACTGCGAGCATGAATAACTACATAAGTGACTTCGGTGAGAGTATGGACGACCGAAGTATCAATATTCATGAAGGATCAGAGACTGATGACTTGGTGGGGGCGACGGCTGGTGCACACGCCCCTATGTCAAGGTCATGCCCCGATGAGAAAGCAAAAGAAGAAGTTCCTAGGTTAAAAATAAGTCACTCAGACCACGGGCACTCTAAGAAAAAGGAGTCTCGAAGTCCAGCGACTCTGATAACTTTCGCCGATGACTCTCCTAAGCATGATATCAAAACTGATAGTGAAAAAGGTGAAGCTTTTACAGGGACCACAACTGCAGAGGTTGCAGGGACCACAACTTCAGAGGTTGCAGGAACCACAGCTGCAGAGGTTGCAGGAACCACAGCTGCAGAGGTTGCAGGGACCACAACTGCAGAGACCACAACTGCAGAAGTTTTGGTCCCTTCAACTCATGCTTTTCATTCCCCAGATAGAGTAGAGCCCTGTGGAGTCCCAAATGAAGACGTCGGGGTGGTTGAACCTTTTAAAGAGGGCGACCGTGTATATGAAGACAAAGAGGTTAAGCACGATGTATGTTGATATCCAGAGTGGGTTTAGCTCTTGTATAATCAGTGATACTCCTTGATATTGCAATGTTAAGTACTTACCAAAACATGTTCATAAGTGTTAAACAACCACATAAACTTCATATGTATGATAAACATGAATAATCATTTCCATAAATATATTTATTTGAATTTATTTATAACCGTATTAATATAAACAGTCTGATTTGCTCAAGGAGATTTACTTGATCCTGATTTTATTTTTAGTCTTATGATTTATGATTTTAAAATTGTATCATTGATGTTTCTGCTCCTGAACATAATTTTATACCTTCTAGGTTATCACCATTTGAAATGAGAATTATTTCAAATGTTTGGTATCCTATTTAATCCAAAACACTGAGGCAAGGAGGAGCCATCTATAGGTCTTATGTTGGCAAATTCCTGTTTCTGTGATCGTTGGAAAAGGATGACACCCAAACCAGTTCAATTGTTAAATTCTAACACGCGAATTCATATGAATATAATTCATTAGTTCTAACAGGAAGGCATATACCACAAGGGGCCGTCCATATATTACATAACGCTTTTTTCCCTCAAAATCTAGACCCCCTCCCCCACCCTCCTGGTCTGCGTAACGATATGTTATACCTATGGGACCGTAACGCATAGTCTGACACCCACTGCCCCCTCGAGCGATTATGTAATTTATGGACGGTCCCTTGTATATAACCCCCCTGTTCTACTGAGTTGGTCACTCGCTAACAGAAACTTGTAAAGGGACACTTTTCCATATTGCGTAACCGATTGAATTTTATGGATGGCGAGCATGCCTGCCTTCCCACTTTTTATTTTATGTACATGTGTATATATCCTCGCAATGTTGGAAGATCTGTTGTAATTCCCCAGGATTGTGTTATCTATTGTGTACCCAATAATTCATTGCGCCATATTGCTATTGTTAGTAATGACGAATACCGAATGACGATTTAGTAGTTCGCACAAAATATTCTCATGTCTGTGTATTCTTCATTGTAATATATTGATTCATTTTATAATCCTGAAACCTGAGGGTGGGTAGATGTAAGACATCGCCCTGATCTTCCCAAGTGCCATGTACACAACGTGAGTTTAACTGACTTACTTTAACCTTACATCCGGTAGGGTAAGGGCCTAGTTCACTAAGCCAATTCTCATACGATTCTCACCGAATTTAGTGGAAAAACGTCCTCTGCGGCGCATGGGAATCGGCTCAGTGGACTAGGCCTTTTATTCACTTTGTCTTAGGCCATTATCTACAAAACTTTAGGTGGCAATCATAATAAAAAAAAATCAGCATTGTTGCTCTAAATAAATTCAGAAGAGAAAATTGTTTGATACAAGATTCTTTTAGTTGGTTATATTATATAATTATAAGTAATTGAATTGTTGTGGAAATTGTAACATCATTTTCCTCCAACTGGTTCTATGAAAATATCTGTTAGTGTGCGGGAACAGCAAACATACTGCCAATGCTTTCATTCCCACCCTTTGTAATTGATTTTTAACTCGTGTAAACAAGGAAATGTTTTGTACTCATTATAGATGTTAATGTTCTTAGTAACTGAAGATTTCGGGCATTAATTTTAATGGAGGGGACTTCAATGTCAATATTAACGAATACCTGGTTCTAAGACTTTTTAAAAGATGCCAAGCTTGTGATCTGTAGTGTATATAGTATTGCTGTAAATATTGTTCAATTGTCCTTGAATTATTGCTTGGAACAAGTGACAAAAAAAGGTGATAATTAGATTAGCCGTTTTAGTTGTTCACGAGATGCGGCGGTTGTAGCTTTATTTCAGCGGAATAAATCTAGCTAGATGTATAGACTTAATCCAGGATTGGCACCCAGTATGCCTCAGGTCTGTTCATGTATATTTTGTGAGATTAAAATAAAATAATAAACCAATATCTTGACAAGACGTATCTAAAGGTTCAAAAGATTAGTTTCATCATACCAGTGGACACCTAAATAAGCATACTTTCAAGTTGATCATTCGCACCAGATTGGTTTGTTGAAAACACATATGTTAAATTGAAATGCATCACCCTCACCCAAGACACATTTCAATCTGCAGGAGAGCTCTCCATTATTGTAACATCTCATCATTTAGATACCTCTCATCAAGAAGTTTGTCAATGGTTAGAGAAATTGAAATATAAACTACGCATCGCGAAAAGTTGATGCTCTATGATGGACACAAAAATTGTGCTCATTTGTCCTGCATATTTCAAATAAGTTATTTTCTCAGTTCACTCTTTGAAATAGTAGATATTTAAGAATTAGAGTTATATCCTAGTGGCCTCTGCTTACTAAGGGATGATGTTATAGACACTGATTTCTTTTAATTTAAAAGTTAATATCTTATGGTTCAGACGTAACATCCGTTTTATGACAACAAATTCTTGCTCAAATACAGGTTGTAGACACTATGCTAGAAAACCAAATGACGCCCTTTTGGGAGAATTACCAATATACAACAAGAAAAGGCTGTAACAAGTATGATCTGACAAGCTACATCCTGTAATATCTACCCCACCCTATACCAAAAGGGGCCAATTAACAGCTATAACTTAGAACCTTAAAGTATGGCCCCCAATAATTATATAAAACGAAATCCAAGAATTTCATGACAGTGGTACCGTACCAATGTCTCTATGAACGCATACTTTAATGCGTCTTGGTAAAAACAAAGATAGTAAACAAAAAAAAGTTTCATTATCTTTGGCGAAAATTGCCAGAATTATGTCAAAATAGCTTGAAGAATCGACCAATTAAGGATATTAAAACTATGGCACTGGGGCACTAAATGGGGGACTAGTATATCGCTGTCGGCGGAAAGCGAAAAAAAAGTATCATAAAGATATGTATATTTAACTTTTTATTTGACATACATGCATGGTACATTCATTCATTTTCCCATGTTAATTCTTTTCACAAACCTGAGCTATGCTTCGCCCAACATAATACTATGCCACACATATAAAAGTTAATGAGTCTTGTAATATTTATCGTCGGTATACCCTGACGTAGTCGACCTCCATAGCATTGTTTGGTCTCTTCCATGTCCAGAGCCAATCGTTTCTCTTGTTGTAGAAGCTATCTTTAGCTTGTCTCCAGGACATATTGTTTCTCCAGGGTTTGGGGAAGCGACCTCCTTGGTTGATGTGACCATCTGGGATGAATCCATTTGTGCCCCCAACGGCCACATTCAACAACAAGTGGAACTGTTTAAATGGAAGGGAGAAAATTAGTGACATTAATGTTAATGTTTTGGAATAATGGACGACTACGCACTATTTTCTAGTTTGCAAGTAAGATTTCAACTGGAACAGACAATACTCGACTACAAATGGTAGTATACCCAGCAACCTGCAGAAATCTACCATTCAAAGCCAATGGAACACTCATAAATTTGGACATCTTTCTGAGACAAGGTCAATAACAAGAAAGGTGTCACACACATTCGTGTCAGTGACTTGGTAATCCCAGCTCTTCAACCACTATAGGTGGTAAATTGTCCTAGTGGTGGCCGGAGTAGGAAATACATATATGTTTGATACAATCCAATTACAATAAAATGTGTATTGGCACCAATACATATTAACAGGCATTTTATTCAGGCAATTATTCATCATACCCGTTATACTTGTTTACTCTCAATATGATGCTACCCTTTCCGAAGCACAACAATTCAATTGATCATGGATGCCATATATGTAGGGAGTCGGGACTTCCTTTTCAAAATTGTTGTCCCAAATATAATGCCAGTGCTCTCCACTTTCTTTTTATACCGTTTACGACCCGAGTACTGCGGCAGTGTCTCTAGAGATGGCTCATTCAAAAGCCCAGTACTTCACATGCACCTTGGCAATTTTAAATTACTGGAAAACATATGAAGAGGAAGAAAACATTACTAGGTGAGAGACAAGAAACAAACCTCTTGGTCAAATGGTGCCATATTACTCCTGCCCCTCCATGGGTTTTTAGATCCACGCCAGGGTTTTCCAAACTCGTAGAATCCTCGCCACCAGGGATTGCGGTTGATGAGCGGGTTGGGAATGTTCAGGAAGGATTGGCCATCAATGGCGTACCTGCAAGGCGAGGTGTGTTCTGACCATTAACACAATTATACATACTTCTTCCACAATTTATCTATGTCACTAGCTTCCAATCTGCACATACACAAAAGCCTTTTGAACGATGTTTTCATCTGTTGTACAAAAATGTCCAATATATAATAAGAAAATATACATTGGAGGTGGTTGGGAGTGTCCATAATAATAGACATTTTAAATACAAGTAGGCATTTTGAATATGACACATAATAGAATAGTGTTTATATGAGCAGGTGCTATATAAATGAGCTATTGGTAATAGTGGTCCCACCTCGTGGACACAACCCAGAACTACACATGGCAAAAGTGATATAAAGTAAGGCAAGTAGTATATGGAAACGGCGGTTTCTGTATGGCATTACATAGGGCCTATACAGGGTAACTAACGCGTTGGTTGAAGGAACGCAACTCATGCAATATTCACAGCTGCAGGTATGGAAACCAACGAGTTAATTAACTGTTTTATCATATGCTTTTAATGATATGAATAGAAAACATTTTTTAAGGCTTAAGGTGGAATTTCGGCCCTAAACTTGGTAAAAACGCATTGGTTGCCATGACTACCACATGTAACTTACTAGTGAAATACGCACTGTGCATGAATCCCTCTAGATCTCAGAGCAATGCGTATAATAAAATTTAATGTGTTATTATTATTTTCTTAAGTGAACCAGGGGTGCGTTACATAAAGGGAGATACGCAATATTTCGTCTCCAATCGACTAATGTAGGATGCGCAAAGAAACAACAATGGTACATAAAGGCTGTTGATCCATAGACATGCATGTGACCCCTTAATTACGACTGTTTGATAAATTATTTAGACAACACAATACTTACCGGAAGCCGTTCGCACTCCATTCACAGCTGTAGATATGGAAATCGTCGGCAAAAGTAACATCTTTGTTGTATCTGAAAGTGCATGAAAATAAGTATCCCGATATTTTGCACGATTTCTTTAGTCTTTCAATCCTTGTATAGCCAAGGGTATGAGGTCTGTCGTCTATACATTCTATACAAATTTAAAATTAGTTTAGTTAAATTGAAACCTACTTGGATCCGGTGGTTTTGTAGAATTTGTTCTGTGAAGAGTCGATACCCCAGTGAAGAGTGGCGCCTGCTTTATCTTGTCCCCTGGATCTTCCATTTCTGTCCTTAAAGTCACGGTTACCTTTGGGACAATAAATTGAATTTATGTTTCTTTGTTTAATATTTTATTCAGAATAATCTTTCAACACAAGGATCAATTTTCCCAATTATACCTGACATTGCATTACATTTCCTATGGCAGTAGATTAAGAGAAAGATAACAAACGTTACGTTGAATATAATATCGTAAACAAGAATAGGAATTATCAGCAGAAGTTCAATACCACACCCATATATTTTCCGAAGTTCCAACTACTGTATACACTACTGTGCTCTTTATATAAGCGTGATTCGATAAGGGAATTTGCATGCCAAATTCACAAGATATTATAAAGGACTTTACCAATGATCTCAACGATGTCGATTTCTCCTGAAGCAGGCCATCCACCATAGACATAGCGTTCGGGAAGGAGCCAGATGGCTAGAAAAAGGTTTATGAGTATGTAATGAAAAATATTTAAAAAAAATATTTCTATAGGCCATATTACATATAAAGCATGGCCAATGAAAAGACACCTGACCCTTTTTATTCTTTTGAATGCATGCGTTGCCAGGATCTTCCTCACAAATCCAATCCAAATAATTAAACCGGATAACATTGAGTTCATATCTCATATGACACGACTCACTCACACACAGTCCATCACCAGACTAACGCTCAATCGACTTAAGTTAGCTTAAGTTATTCTTACAACACAATGCAAATAAGTATAGATTGCTAGTGGGGTCCTAAGCAAAACAATCCATATTGGAGTGGGATTTTCTGCCAAAAAGTAACCTCCTGATGTATAATGTTCATATCCAGTCCAGTAATAAAGGCTCATTTAAAATGATATGAATAATTTACATTAAACTAATCAGTAAAAAAAATAACACTTAATATATATATATACACACCTGGCCAATGCCAATCACCACCAGGCATTTTAGCACGCACTTCGATACGGCCGTATTTGAAGGCAAACTTTCCTTGAGTTCTCAGACGAGAGGAGGCTATTGGTGGGATATTGCCTTTGTCTCTGAAGCAGCCCCAGTTGGTGTCTTTGGTACATTTTCCGTACAAGTCTGAAAATATTTGTAATTTGTAATCAGTTCAAGCATTACTGACAAAAAATATGATTATCCTTAAACTTTCGCTCGTCACTATATGATCTGTTATTATGCATACATAACTCACAAAAAAAAGATACGGATACGGTTGCGTAATTTAGATAGGTTTGCTTGTAGAACCTCCCCAATTGTGTAACGCTGAAATTATCGCTGACAATGAATTTGTCCTATCTACCTTGTGAATATATGCAGACGATTCTAATATGTCGCACAAAAATGTCCATATATGAGACCACTTACCCCAGAGGTTCATCACGCCAGTCCGCAGGAATTGTTCGCCAAATGGGCGACCAGTTTGGGGGTTAATGTTGTCTTTCAAGAGGGTCTAAATGAGAAAATATATTTTTTTGCGGTGGTAGAGTGGGTTCTTACCTAGTGTGAGTTTCAAAGCGAATAAATAACATTCTCATAACTGATCAGCTTTCGGGATTACATTCCGACTGTCCATAATTCCCATTAACTACATTACAGGGCTTAATAATTCTCACAATCACTAACTGGAGCAATATAGGAAACAACTCTAGACGTATTATTCTCTATTTTCAATAGTCTAACATCCGTGGTCGATAGTAAGAAAACGTTACTTGTATGTACATGTATATTCATCTATTCATCACGGATACTTACAGGCTCCATATAAAGGACTCCATTCCTTGTGTATGAATTCCTACTGTCTGGGGTGTATACCTGAAATTCATTGTTCTGAAAGAAACGTAAGAGTGAAGTAAAAACATTATTACGCAAAGTTGATCAGTCATATGAGAATGACGTGGTAATCATAATCTTCCCACTTCGATCTCCTGAAATTGATCAAATTGGATGAACAATTAGTTAAGAAGTCATTTATTTATATTGTTGTATGGGGGAAGGTGATGGTGATCAATGTGAAAAGGTATGCATGGATATATGTCCTGCCAAGTCTATGCTTTTTTAAATCTATATATAAACTCATTTAAATCCCTAATATAATGTAAACAGACATCAATGATCCGATTTTTTGTGCTGTATTAAATATGAACAAGAGCTAAAAAGAACACACCTTGTCACTAGGGTATGGATTATGGTGGGTAAAGTGGCCAGAATGTTCAATTCTCCTTCACTATTTTAGTAATAATGTAACAAAGACAAGGAAAGACGATAGTCGTGTTCTCCCAGGCCTCTGTTTGAGAAGACCAGACTTCTTGTCAATGTATCCTCACGAAGGCAAATAAAGAATTTTCTAATCTAATCTAAATAGTCCAAATTTAAGACAAATTGGGGTACAAAATAGACTTCAATGCAAACTAACAGATCTGTTAAATCATCGCAATAGCAAATATACTCAGATATATCTACTGTAATATTGACAGATTTTCCAGTATAATCTAATAAATATATTATATATAGAGCTGTCGATTGTACACTTTCTGACGATTCTGACCCTTATAAATACTTACACCTCCTCCCCATGCAGTCACTTCGTGCTCCCATTTGTTTTTGTCCAAAAAGTCGAAATTATCCTCCCAGATGAGCTGCTCTCCCTGAACAAGGGAGATGCCCAACAGGGCCACAAGAACGGTCCCGAGATACATTGTGTGTCAATGTCCTAAAGACAAAAAGAGAGAAATAATAATTATTAATCTATAATAAACACCATTTCTAACCTTCTCCATGCTGTTAAATGTCAATGGTTATTTGCATAAGACAGGATATATTACGTGAGAAACGGTGATATGTAACAATTTCGTAGAGACTATTAGACTAATCATGGTGTGTCGCGATGTTTTCTATTTGAATGTTAGAACGTTAGACCTCAGTAATGGCATATTTAGACATGCATATATACCACAGAACTAGATATTCTAGTTCTGTGCATATATATGGTATCGAGTTAGTAATTAATGACAGTGCTCACCTCCTGGTACTGGATCAATGTTCTCTTTCAGACGAACAGCCTCTTATATAGCGAAGAACACACTTATCTTCCTGTTATGTAAAGGAAACTGATAACATCCAACTTGCCAAAATCATCACTCTTCTCAAAAGTGAATAAGCTAACGTAATGATGTTTGCAGATACAGTCCTCATGAAGTATAAAGCGCTCAGCATCAGACATACGTAAATCCAAAATATCAATTGTGATGTGTTACAGGAAAATGAGTCACAAGTCGCAAAATTGATATTTTCAAAGTGTTTTATTTACATGATCTCTTTGTTGTAATGTTCTTATTTTCTGAGGGCTTAACGCTTTAACTCCTATTAATCTGTGTACCCAATTTTAACACAGTATATTAAATATATCCTTGCGTTTTGAAGGTCATCCTATGGAGTATAGTTAGCTATTAGCTAACATAAGATTATATTAATACGAGATTGTAATCATAATACTGTCACACCCATTTTATGCTCACCTATTACCTCATTTGGGTTACGTAACATTACGTAACATTACCAACACTAATTAACATACGGTAATTATTAATATTCATAAACTATATTATATATCCATAACCATGTTTCACATATGTACCATATACATGTTATATAATACAGGCGACATGTTAGTTCACATCATGCTCGCCAGGTCAACAGGTCAGGCACGGCTATCACATGACCTACCTGACACTCATTGGCTAATGAGCCCTGCATATATAATGTTAACCATGCTGCCTGATTGGCCCACATTGTCATGTGACCTTAATGTAACCTTACCTGCTTAATACCTACTGAATAAAGGATCAGTTCTTAATGAACAGTTGTACTGACAACTTCTCTTGCTGTTCTCATTAGTGGGCTAATGACCCACCTAATTACTTATATTCAAGAATCAGCCACCTTCGTTCCCCTTAACTAGCTCTACCATCGATTCTGTATATCCAGAGTAATCACTGTATATCAATACGAACTGTCCTAAACAGAGTTGAAGTATAAGATCTAACTCAGGCTGTCCTGAAAATATTCATACTTGTATGTGTGGAAATGTTGTAGACCTGAATAAAATATTTTCTAAATCTAAATAAATCATTTTACAATATAGAAACATTTCTTAGACGTCCTGAATGTTTACCATCATTGGAATCAGCTTCAGTCTTTTCAAATATGATATCTCAAAATCCATTTTTTTTTTACTTGCGACTCATTTTGCTATAACACATTACAATTATCATCCATTATCAGTAGATGAAAATTAGACCGGCGTCTTCGATGACTTCATCTATTTATAGACGGGCGGTTGTACATTTTATAGACATGAATATTTAACCACAATCCGGGATGCATTTGTCATTATTATTTGTATTGTCATATTATGGCCAAATTTCATATATATCCAAGATATCAAATGTCCGCGGTTATATTCCACTTACAATGTGATCTATTTCTATTCATTATGAGAGGTAACACGCTAATGGATGATAAGAAGTGGAGAAAAAGAACAAGCGTGAAATTAAAATGCATCAGTTGTTTATTTGGTTAATGAATGAAGTTTGAGTTGTAGATCTAATGACGATTAGTATAATTTATTAGAACATAACCATACTTTTTCTTCCAGACGTATAGATGATGAGAAGATATAATTGTTTTCTATGCGTGTGTATTATCTAATGACCTTTTTACTGGCCACGGTCTAGCCTGATAATGACAGAGCATGATGGTTTTTTCCCATAGTAACATATCATCAGAGACCACTTGGGTGTTTATGGCGATCACCGAGGCTTTCTTTTTATAATCAATATTAACTTTAACTATTATTTACACAACAGCCCGTAGGCCACCGAACTGCAACCAGTAAGTATACGGCTGAGAGTTGGTTGTAAATACTGAGCTTTAGTATATAAAAAAATAAATAAAAAAAATACGTACGTTAATTCCCTGTATTGGTTTCTCCACCGCAAACTTCCATGTATATATGAGGATATCATTCCTCGATCACCGTTCGTGGAAATTAATTCATCATGGAAAATGAAAAAAAAATGCTTGGAAACAAAATCCCAAATTATATTCACGAATTTCAAGTTGGGGACTAATATAGAGTATGTGTTGTGTTACTATTTACGATGGTCTTTATAAAACTGTTAATTACATTCTGAATCGGTTATTGAATGCATGAAATAATGTAGATATATTCATTCCATCATTTCCTCAGAAATTTCCATTAACAAAATAATATTAGTTGTTGTGGCACTTAATTAATGAAGCACACTATTTAAGTGCATATCCTATATATGTGCGAGCATTTCGACGATGTATCTTATATTGAGTCGTAATTTAAGATATTCTCTCATTCATGAGATACCTCGTATAGAAAATTGTATTGTTTGTTTGTTTATGTTTTTATTTCGATAAGCTTTCAATATACATTGATCTCCTCAGCCTATGATAACTATGATTAAGGGTTAGAAAAGGACATGTTTTGTGGCCACCTTTAAAGTCCCCCACTTTTCTCTTCTTAAAGGACAGAAGGAATCCCGTGTCAACTACTTTTCGGACAGATTATATCACCTATTGCTGAGGGGAAATACTATAACGCGGGCGTTACAGTGGGCCAAATGCATGTTTCAGTTGGGGTATATATGATACATATACAGCTATCTGAATTATTCGTGGCTTCATTATGTCTAATGTCATATCATTATGTAATTCCGTCTCGTCCATCATAACAAGAAAACATAAAACAGACACATACTATATCTATCAATATCAGTCGAGTATGGCAGCTATAGCTATAGTTTCAATTTAATATTGAACCTTTGATTTAAAAAGTCGATTGTATAACTGGTGTTGGCGTAAGTTTACATTAATAAACTATGTGACCTAATGACATATTTCCCTTCTAGAAGGCATATTAGTTAAGCCAACCCATTTGTCACTATGTCGACACTATTCAATATCAATACGTGTTGAACCGTTTTATTTATCCTAAGGAGTGATAGTATAACTATTCTGATTCATAAAACATCGACGATTCAGTCAGCTGCATGTTTTAATAGATCGATGCACATTTTTCTACAATTATGCAGAGTTCACTCAATCTACAATATACCGTATTATGACTACTTTATTATGACATATATAATGATGATGACAATAGATTTATGATTAACCTGAATTATAGAGAAATAAAAACTTTTAAATCTGTCCAAATGCCCTGTTCATATTCAAACATTAAGGTCAGAATATTGTCTACAATATATATATGTATTTTTCATTTTAGAATGAGGAATTTCGGACATTTGTGCCCGATGAGGAAAATTCATTCGTGATACATGGCTGGCTAACTGCATATACAACCAGTAATAAATTTCATACTTGGTTATCTCATAACCCAAAACCACACAAGTCTAGAGTCAACAGTCCTCATGTCAGGGATTTGTCTCAGTAGTAGAGCAACAGAGGAGCTAAAATTTTCAGGGACCCATACCCAAAGGGTAACAATACGTGCCATACATCAAATTAATCCTTGGAATGTGTACAATCAGAATATGCCGGGTGACATTTGCGAATGTTGGTGCGGGCCGAGAAAAAGTAGGTCAAAGCCGAAAACATGCCAAAATTAAGTTTTTTTAATAAAAGATTCACACTAAATTATTGAACCCATTTTTTAAAATTCTGATTGCACTTTTGAAAAGGAAACATATGTACCATTAGGGAAAATATAGGTTTGTACCCTTTTATTTATTACTATTATCTGTTTTTCATCATTTTTGACAAAAAAATGACAAAAATCTGACAAAAATCGTCTCACCTTGTAACTTTAACACCATAAATCCCCCATATTATTCACATTTACCTGCCATTTCTTTACTTAGAAAATAGAGTAGACCTATTAGCAATGTGGGAAAACCTTTAGATTCTTTCTATGAGTAATATAAGGTACATAAATAAGGTATTGAATGAAATACATTGAAATATCCAATAAATCGGTCATTTGTCGGTTGAAGGCTGGTTTATTGGGTTTTAAGATTAATTATCAATCTATGGACATGAATCTATTTATTCTGATTCCTCTATTAAAGAGCAAACATATGTACCATTTATAAAAATAAAGGTTAGTACCCTTTTGATAGTAATTAATGGATGTTTTTCATCATTTTTACCCCCAAAATGATGAAAATCTTAGAAAAATCTTCAATTCTTGTAACTTTAAAGCTATAAGTTAAACATTTACCTCCCATTTCTTTACTTAAAAATGTTGATATAACTGTTAACAATGTGGGAAAACCATTAGATTCCTCCTATGAGTACTAGAAAGTAGATAAACAAGGTATTGCATGAAATAAATTGAAAAATCCAATAAATTAGTCATGAAATGGTTGTTGGCAGGTTTATTGGGTTTTAAGTCTATGAACATTACTTTGTTCCTCATAATTTCTCTATTGAACAGCAAAGATATGTATCATTTGAAGAAACATGATTAATGTGTGGGTGTTTTACCACCAAGATACATCATCTATGACAACTGCAAAGTAGCCAGATATTATGCACATAGAAGAAATACTATGTCAAAGAAAACACCATTTCAACCCTTGCTTCAGTGGTCATCAAATCACTTCTGCCTACATTACAATGTATATTTTATCTTTTTAAAGATTATATTTACACTGGGAGACTAGGTCCCTTTCTCTGGATTTTTCACCTGCCCCAGATTGTTTAGTTAAACTGCACTTGTAAACTGGATTCTTTGATATAAAGTATAAACAATGGTTGTACAAGCAATAGTAACAATAGTATTACTAATGATAGTAATAGCCACTCAGATCTAGATATATAGAGTTGTCTTTAACAACATGGCTCAGATGATTCTTAACCATATCCCCAGTAGGACAACCTGTACTTGGCTGATCAGACAACAAGATATGTATCATCTATGACAACTGCAAAGGTTTCACCATGCAGACTATATACTTAGATATATATTCAGACGTATCCTCATCAAAATGGAAGAAACAAAGATAAAAAATAATTGGTGGGGAAGTGGAACATCAGACTCTTATGTTCACTAAATTCAATGACAGAAATGAGTATTGAACTCAAATTAAATAGGAGGCAGCTGCTTAATTTTACAAGTGGCAGAGGCAGCCAGACTAGGTTAAACTTGGGGAGTAATTGTATGTCCAGATTTATAGTTTGAAGATGGGGAAATATCAAGATATCATTAGATACTTATCATTGCATGAGATCCTGATGAAAGAAAGACAAATTAGTAACCCAACATTATGATGGAAAAAAGCACACCTTTTCAATTGTGATGAGGGAAGCTGAAAAAGTCCAGTCCTGCATATTATATGGCTGTATAACAACCATCACAAAGGAGATAACTGAAGCAGTGGCAAGGTTAGTTGATGAAACAAATGGCATTATCAACTTGAACATACATTTTTCAACAAAGCCTGATGCCATGAGACTTTGACAAAGACTCAACCAAAGATGCATCCCCCACAAAAGACAGCTTGAAGCTTAATTTGCTTTTAAGTACAAATCTGGACATCACAATTAGGGATGATAAGGCGACCAGCAACTGTACCTATGCATGAAGAATTGCAGTGTAGCTGTTTCAGTTTCAAGCTGAAACTTCAGAGTTTTTTAATTACTTGATTGGTAAATGTGAATGGGCAGTTTCTGGTGTACCACATGTGTTTGCCATGTACTTCATCAACAATGCAAAGCTGCATGAAAACCCTAAGAGATGCAATATAAACTTTAACAATACCTTCAATGTTGGAACATTGGGTGCAGATCTATAGACTTGAATACAAATTCTTGATTGGTTCTATTTGCAAATATTTCCTGCCCAAAAAGTAAATTGCCAACAAAAAGTACTGACAAAGTGCCATGTTGGATGTATGAATGGAGTGATAAGCGTCAAATTAATATTAGAAAGAATGTAATATGAGCTATGGTAGTGAGAACCAAATTATTGTAGAATTTAATTCTCATGAATTCTTAAAATTAAATGGAGGTAATGGAGAACTTTTGTAAAAGATTTTTCAAAATGATGAAATAACATACATTTAATATGATAAAAAGGATACAAACTCATAGTTTGGTACACATGTTTGCTCCTCAATAGAGAAATCAGAATGAAGCAACTCATATTCATAGATTCATAATCTATGGTTGAACCAATAACTTGGTATCAACCAATAAATTGACCAATTTATTAGCATTTCCCCAAATACCTTTCACCTCAATATTTTCATACACTTAAGATTACTCACAGAAAGAATCTCTAAGTTTTCCTACATTTTAAGGGTCCTAATGTAGTTCATTGTAAAGAATTAACAGTTAAATCTTTAGGGAAATACTTGCAAATAGAACCAACAAGAATTTTCAGGATGAGAACATTTTTAGCATTGTTTGGTAAAAAAAATGGTAAAAACCTACACAATAATCATGTTTCTTCAAATGATACATATCGTTGCTGTTCAATAGAGACATTATGAGGAACAAAGTCATGTTCATAGACTTAAAACCCAATAAACCTGCCAACAACCGTTTCATGACTAATTTATTGGATTTTTCAATTTATTTCATGCAATACCTTGTTTATCTACTTTCTAGTACTCATAGGAGGAATCTAATGGATTTCCCACATTGTTAACAGTTATATCCACATTTTTAAGTAAAGAAATGGGAGGTAAATGTTTAACTTATAGCTTTAAAGTTACAAGAATTGAAGATTTTTCTAAGATTTTCATCATTTTGGGGGTAAAAATGATGAAAAACACCCATTAATTACTATCAAAAGGGTACTAACCTTTATTTTTATAAATGGTACATATGTTTGCTCTTTAATAGAGGAATCAGAATAAATAGATTCATGTCCATAGATTGATAATTAATCTTAAAACCCAATAAACCAGCCTTCAACCGACAAATGACCGATTTATTGGATTTTTCAATGTATTTCATTCAACACGTTATTTATGTACCTTATATTACTCGTAGAAAGAATCTAAAGGTTTTCCCACATTGCTAATAGGTCTACTCTATTTTCTAAGTAATGAAATGGCAGGTAAATGTGAATAAAATGGGGGATTTATGGTGTTAAAGTTACAAGGTGAGACGATTTTTGTCAGATTTTTGTCATTTTTTTGTCAAAAATGATGAAAAACAGATAATAATAATAAATAAAAGGGTACAAACCTATATTTTCCCTAATGGTACATATGTTTCCTTTTCAAAAGTGCAATCAGAATTTTAAAAAATGGGTTCAATAATTTAGTGTGAATCTTTTATTAAAAAAACTTAATTTTGGCATGTTTTCGGCTTTGACCTACTTTTTCTCGGCCCGCACCAACATTCGCAAATGTCACCCGGCATATTCTGATTGTACACATTCCAAGGATTAATTTGATGTATGGCACGTATTGTTACCCTTTGGGTATGGGTAACTTCTAAAATAAAGCCTTTTTGAGCCTCTTGCTGCTCTACTACAGGGGCCATTTTAGTCCAAAGCCACTGTCTCGAGTCCAGATTTTCAAGCCGAAAGTTATGTCAAAGTCAAAAGTTGCGTGAAAGTCAAAGTTAAAAGTTGCATAAATTCTGAAGTCAAAAGTTGAAAGTTCCGGAGTCTAAAGTCAGTCATCTAAGTCTTAAGTCAGTCGTCAAAGTTGAAAATCAGTCGTCAAAGTAGGTTGAATATATGAGTCGTCAAAGGGTAGTGTTAAAATATAATTTGAAATAGTTGTTGTTGCTGTCGACCGGATCGTGCTGCTTTAAGTTACTTGTTATGAATTCAGTAGAAAGATGTTGAACTGTTTGGACTTCTTTTATTTTCCTTATATGGCCTCAAAGTTTTAGGTTACAAACCCTTCACCAGGAAACACCAGGGTGAAGTAGTTTGAAATAGTTTGTGCTCCAAGTTCAAAGAGCTGCCTTTTCTCAACTGACGGCCATGTGCACTACACAGGCCTGTACCTGAGCCTTCCACTAACAGACCCAGTCAACAATTGACCGCTTAATTGGCAATCAAAAAACACTTATAAAAAGACCATTTAATATTGAAATTAGCCACGTGGAAAAGTTTTTTTTTGTGATTAGACTATACACTGTTCCTGGCCCCTAATAAATCCCTGTGACGAGAAATCAATATAATAACAAAGAGTGTGTCATAATATTACCATTTTTATTTCTGTTTAGGACTGTTCCAATACATTTTTTTTGGTCAAAGATTTATCAGTGTAGATTTTTATTTACAATGCATAATGGACATCTGAATCCGCGGAGGTGGAATAAAAGTTGAGATGTCCACATACATAACGTATGACCCACCGAAACAACTTGCACAGGTCATAATGATGAAGGATTACCGGACGGGAAACCAAGGCTCAATAACTTCTTGGAATTTTTTAGGCCCTGGAAAATAAAAAGCATACAAAATAAAAGTCTGATTTCTATCCAAAGAACAGGCGAAATCGAGATAGATTGTTAAAAAAACCCCAACCTAATTAACATGTGATATATTAGAGTGCAAATTCATGAACGACGATTATTATTTTGATTTCTACAGTTTAGGCTAAAAGCCTCTCAGATCAGATAAGAATGATATGTCAGTGATTGGGTGACTACTGCGCTAATGGATTTCCTGGCCCAGGACTAGGTGTGCTAATGGGATTATAATGAAATTGTGCGGTTCTAATAGAATTATAATGGCACTTTGCGGTTTGGAGCAAGAGGCTTTCCCTCAGTTCGAAGGGACTGATCTCTCATCTTTGAGCCTAGACTGTCAGAGTCAGTGTCTACGTCTTAACTTTCACTTTTGGGTACCGACTATACAAAAGGATCAACGATTTTAAGAATGGGGTAGCAATAACTCACTATATTCAGGAAAATCATCGGGGTGGTTTTTGATGTAATCCATTAGGACGATCTCGCGTTCATCCACACCGCGTCGCACTTCGCGTGACACAAGGTATCCTACACCATACCCAAGAGCTCCAGCAGCCGCCATACGGGGTAACCCTGAAGTGAAAGAATTTAATGTCACTTAGATTTCACAACAGCAGAAACTTTTTTCTCTTAATGGAGCTTGATATTGATGGCATTTTTTAAAAAATGGGTAACGGTAAAATGGGCATCTCAAATCTCTATATGACTTTTGGATGGACTCCCAACAGAAGAAAATTAGTTGTTTTTACCCTCTAATCCTACATATTAATAACCTAGGTATTTCATGGTTTACCGAGTATAAATATAAGTATAACATTTTGTATAAGTCAAATGCCGTAGCTGGAAGTAATTTAACGCGAAATGTTAGAACTACAACAGGGCAGATAGAAAATATAGGGGAATCACCCCTATTAAGTATTTTTTGTTTATCATCAATATCTATGACTAGAGCTACTTGTATAAATATATGAATATTTCTAATTTATTATTATTTTGTATATATATTTGCTATCCATGCCATGAATAGGCTACAAATTAAAATGTTATTTAAATTTAATTTACCGTATGGTCTAACTCTTTTTGATCATATAATATTATTATTATTATTATAATATTAATAAATACCTGTAAATGGCTATATTATCGGGTTCCTAGAGACGTCGGGCCACTCTGATGTCGGACCGTCGTATACTCGGACCGCCGTATACTCGGCCCGGGTAAGGTCGGACCAGGGGGTTAGTGGACTCGGACCGAGGTAAACTCGGACCATGCTAAACTCGGACCATGCTTGCTCAACTCAAAGAGCATTGTTACCATTACGCACTGTATTTTCATGTGTTTTGTGAAGTGAAATGAGTACTGATGCTAACTATAACCCTAAACCTAACCTTAAATGTGTGGTCCTAGGTCAGTATAGGCAGTAGTTATACCCCACTACTCCACTAACCCGACCGGTCCGAGTCTACCAACCCGGTGGTCCGAGTCCACTAACCCCGTGGTCCGAGTCCACTAACCCCGTGGTCCGACTTCACTAGCCCACCCGGTCCGACATCAGGGTGGTCCGACTTCACCAGTCACCATATTATCGTGGTCAGAATCTATTGGAATAGTGCATATTTACTGCTAAATGTGTGTGCACTGCTGAATAAAGATTATTTACATCAAAATATAAGGAATAAACCAAGTCTTTTCCAGGAGTAGCTACAGCACTACCCCATGTAGGTAGCTAACTCGGCGACACTCAGTGTAGCTGTAGGCTACGGTACTGACTGACTGAGGACAGTGCCTGTAGTTTGTAGGCCTAGCCCTAGAGTAGAGCCTAGAGGTGACCGGTCAGGTTTGAATCTACTTTTTAAGACCAAAATATACTCACGGGCAAAAAATCCTCTTCCCTGAACAGCGTTACCTAATCCTACTGTAACGAAGCCAAGGACGGCAGTAGATACCGCCTCTATTCCAAATAGAGACATGATTTTAGTCAACTCAGGGTGTTCACGAGTTTGACTTCAACACATTCGACCTTCCCCACCGGAAGCTCAAACAGCCCTGCCATCTGACGAGAAAGGAATAAATCAAATTTTATGACGTCACGCGCACCTGTTGGGAGGGGAGGGGTGAGAAAAGTTGGAAAATGTTACTTTACGTAGAATCCTCGGCTTTTCCGGTAAGATAAACTTTTCGAAAGTTTATTTATAATTGTAGTGATAATGAAAGTATTAGCCATTGGACTGTCTTAGCGTGTTGTTTGATGTCGTACCTGGTTGCCATACTTCCTCCCAGAAAGTTTACATTGGTTTCAAGATGGCGGAATTCGATGTAAACAAAGCCTGGCTTCGTACCAAACTAACTTGCTATTTCATTCTATTAAACCGTGCTCATCAAAGGACGTGTGTAGAGATGAAGTATATAAATTAGCATATGCTACATACGGTCAATAGTCAATAATATAATTATTGAATATTGTCAATTATGTAGGCTATACTATATTAAACTCCCTAATTTAATAAATGGATCTGCCCTACTAGTAGGCCTACTACTAGTCCCTAGGCTAGGGGCCCTATCTATTTTTCTTCTTATTTATCCATGTAGGCATGGCATATGTTTATAGTGTAACCATTTAACATCCCGACCCCTCCAAGCAATAACGATAACGACGGGCTGGCAGGAATATTATAGTTTAATCCTCCATAATAAATATACATTTTCTCAAAATTCAAAATCTGCTGACGATGTGCACTGCTCGGCGGCTCGCGGATGAATGATGTTCCATCGACGAGGCTCCCACTTTTATACGAAGGTGACAACGTCGCCCTGGATACTCGAACTCCGGGCGCTTCCGGCTCTTCCGGTCGTCGGCTGTATGCGATGAATACTAGGGTTTCGTCTTTACACATCCCGACCCCTCCAAGCAATAACGATAACGACGGGCTGGCAGGAATATTATAGTTTAATCCTCCAAACCGCCAGACCTAGATAGAGAGAAATATAAAAGCAGAAAAGGTGGGCAAGCCCTGAGCAACTGAGCAAGTTGATCACATGTTATAAATGTTTTGTGAGCTTCTCATCCATCTGTCTCTTGATTTCCATCGGGGGGGTTATGTATTTAAACACACAGTTTGATTTCCATAGGCCTCTGCCTTTGATTTCTGACACTGAACAGCCGGAATAGGCCATATGAGTCGCTGATCCTCGTCGCAGCGAATGAGAAGAATAATTCCCCACAATATTAGCTTTAAATAGGAATTTTCTCAAAGTCATGGAGAAGCAACCGTAAGTTAAAAATGCACTGTCTTTCATGGGGAAGATTGGATCATTGAACGAGAACGTGAAACGTTTAAACAATTGCAAAAGCCAATACACAGGGCAGATATTACTGTCTGTTAGCTTATTAACGGGTATATAACTTGGTTTGTCCTTAGAAGAGGTAGTCTTGGAGGAACGTACACAAACTACCATGCCCCAACCATGGAATTGAATGTCTGACCACAGCATAGTATGTGGGGATTTAGTGACGTGAGAAACTCTCAATAATGTCCTAAACATGAATAATATTGCTACAAACACTGATAAATCTTGTATATCATCAAAGTTAATAATTTTTGCAATTTCCTTGAGATGGTGTGGAAGTAGAGGGTCTTTCCCACACGAAGAATCACCCGAAGATTTAGATAATCCTTTAAGAGTTAATTTAACACGATTGTCGCTCGTTGAAGGTGCTGAGATTCTGTATAGCCAATGGTAGAAGCAAACGGCTTGTAAATAAGATGACACCGACGAGCTCTTCATGTATCTGCCCAAGAAAGCGATATACCTACACATCGTGGTAATATCGCAAGGAATCGGGGGAATATTAAATTGATTACAGAACCTTATGTAGCAATTCCACTGCCCAGCCCGGAGCTTCCTAGTGGAGGGTGCCAGCGATTTTAGCATCAGGTTCTCCGTCTCCTGGTCCAGCGATTTCAGATCTGTTAATGGAATAATTATTTAACAGATTAAAACAACATAGGTATGTACCGGCAAGCATCTCAGATAATTTTGCACGAGTGGTTACATAAGTCATTCTTGAAAGGGTATCAGCCACAAAATTGTTTTTTGTAGAGATGTATTTCGGAAGTATGGCAATATCATAGATGAAACAGATCCAGAAAATCTCTTGCAGCCATTGCATGCATGTCTTATTACAACTGGACCCATTCCTCAGCATGTACATAACCTGGGTATTATCGACAAAGGTTAAAATTGTTTTTCCTCGAAGCTTTTTTGCCCAACGTTGGAGGCCTAATAATAATGGCCAGAGTTCCAGTACGTTAATGTTAGAATAGTCGACACTAGCTTCCGATGGGGACAAACCTACATGTTCACACGATGAATTTAAATCATTTTTCAAGTCTTCGTGCCAGGCACCACATATCCAATCATTCTGAAGATAAATACCGTAGCCTTTCCCTGATGCGTCCGACACCATAGGGTGGTCATACATGGGGTGTTGAATATATGCGACCCCATTAAAAACCTTGGAGAAATTAAGCCACCATTGGAGATCCTGAAGCATAATCTCGGACATAGGTAGGCGATTCACCTTCTTTTGTATCATCTCCTTATACAAATCATAGCATCTCCTGCTGAAAGTTCTACCTCCTCGGACCACTTGTGAGCAGTGAGATATTAAACCATTAACACTCTCTAAAGCTTTCTTCGTAATGTATTTTGCATTAACATGAGAAGACAAAATTTCCTTGAGCTTCTTTAACTTGTTGATTGGGAGGCGAAGGACCATCTCTGCAGAGTCTATCTCAATACCCAAGTAAGTACATACTTGGCTGGGGGGGGTCACCTTCCCCCACGATATATAAAAGCCCAAAAATCGTAATAATTTCACAATGGTGGCCTGTGCCTCGACTGATGCTTCTTTTGAATGAGATAGGGCAATATAATCATCGAGGTAATTTATCACCCTGAGTTTAAAATTGTCGTTGAGAATGTGGGTGACGAAATCAGATATAAGATTGAAATAGTAGGGACCCAAACGTGAGCCAAAACACAATCTATTATCCACATAATATTGTTCATTTTCAAGTAACTTCCAGCTAAAGCCCATAAATCTCCTGTGTTGAGGTGAGATGGGGACCGAACGATAGGCTGATTTTATGTCGACTACAGTCATAAAATCGTATTGTTCTAAAATATCTGTGACATCTTGGATATTTTTGTATGCAAAATCATGGCATAATGAACTACAGAAATTGTTTACCGACCTCATGTCTGGGCGAGAACAGTCGGTTATGGGGCGAATATCTCCATTCGGCTTGAACACCGCCCCCATTGCATGGACACATGTAGGTTTGGAAGAAGCTAAAGATACCATGCCTTCATTTAATTCTGCAGATACGATTCCATCCATTTTGTGTTTGGCCTCGTCGCCCAGAATAGAGGAATAATTTTTGCATTCGTAGCCTGGGACATCCTCGTCTACAATTTTAAAACCATCGACGATGCCTGTAAATACTGTCCACCACTCTGTAGAAACTTCTGGGCTGGATGAAAACATATAAGCGGCAAAACGACATGGTTTAAGTTGGGTATTAACATTGTCGATCGTATGAATACAACTACAGGAACCATCAACACATTTACGATACACAGGAATTATCCTTCCTCCCGGTGTACACGGTGCTTCAAAAATTGGTTGATCGGGACTAACTTGTTCTATTTCAATATTATTTACGATTTTAGCGACATTTTCCTTATTTTCCGGGTTGTATTCTTCAATAATCACGAGTTCGTTAACCCGATTACCTTGTTTGTTGTCTAGTACCTGGGCGCGGCCATCTTTGTTGCAGCCTTGACCCTGACCCCCACTGACCTTACGTGAGAAATCTCGCGGTTGGCGAGAGTTGCTAACCAAAATGGCGTCCTTGGTAAACGTTCGATCAACAAATGGAATTATTAACTCGTGATTTCCCGGATCCTATTTACTGGCTGCTTTCTGGTTCGTACAAACTTTTGCAGAGTGTTCCCCCGTATGGCAGCGTGAACATTTATGGGAATAAATACAGCTTTTCGTGTTACAGCCCGTTTCTGAATTGAATCGATAGCAAAAACCTTCCTTCGCTGTGGCGGAGCGGGTCTTAGGATTAGCCTTAGTGGGTTGGGCCCGTCTGGTATTTTCATAGCTATAACACTTGAACATTTCTTCCTGATTAATTTTGCCGAATGCGGATAGGCCCGATTTCTTTGCTCTAACTCTCACTGCTTTATCATAAGAAATAGACGCCTTTGCGGTATACGTATGAGAAACCTCCTTGTCGCACATCAATATAGCATGGCTGATTAACCCGGAAATATCTTTACCCTGAGCGTAAAACATTTGCAAAGTTTTTAACGTTATCAAGATCAACGAGTCAAAAGATTCAACTACTTCACCCTTCTCCATATGGTGTTCATGACTGAATTTGTCATTTTTCTTGTCCTTCCTCTTCCTACGATTTCTCGTTGTGCGGACGGAAGACCTCGACGATGAGCTCGAACTTGATCGAGATTCACTCGACGAATCACTGGGGGAAGTAACGTCATATCTGCTCGATCTGTTCTTCTCCCACCCGATTTGGTCGCTGGATTCTTCCTTGGTGGCTTTCGTAGCGATTGATTCTGCTATGCCCCTCACCATACCTTCGAGCGCACTCATACGACCTGACATGTCAATCTGACTGTCGATAGTCGATTCAGGAATTTTCTCTCTGCTCTGAGCCATTTCTGCGTTAATGACAACCGATTTCACAGGTTTCCTCTTTACACACTTTTTACCAGTAGGCTTCTTATGTCTTATCTCACACCTGTTGCAAAATCGCAACATCGTTCAGTTATTCTGCTTAAATTAAGCCCGAATTCAAAATCTGCTGACGATGTGCACTGCTCGGCGGCTCGCGGATGAATGATGTTCCATCGACGAGGCTCCCACTTTTATACGAAGGTGACAACGTCGCCCTGGATACTCGAACTCCGGGCGCTTCCGGCTCTTCCGGTCGTCGGCTGTATGCGATGAATACTAGGGTTTCGTCTTTACTTATCACTCTCATTATCCTTAAGTTATCGGGCTTAAGTTAAGCCGTTAAGGGATAGATATTGATGGATACAGGTGAGATTATAGATGAGATTAATGATTAAATACAGCACTGCACAACAGGTTTTATTTTCACACAATTCTCATTAAATCAATTAATTAATGGAATGATGGTATGTAACACATTATGTGCTACATACCATCATGTCCCCTGTACTCCGATTTCGATGTACATGTACTTTGAAATAAAACTATATATATATATATACCATTATTCCATGAAATAGTTTAAAATTAAATTACACTCAGTCGAATATATAGCAGTTTACTTATAGTTATACATTAGGCCTACGTACGTCGTAGCCTATACGTACCCGGCTACATACATTATCCTCTGCAGTCAAACAATTTATCATGACATAAATTTGAGAACAATTACTTATAGCTTCTACCGTACCCGCTATGATCTACTGAAGTGCTATCGATGATGCATTTATAAATTCACTTTAAACCCACAGAGTGAAGCAAGAAGTAGCACAGGAAAACATTGTAGAGTAACGTTAGATATTCAAGTTGATAGAAAGTGGAAAATCAGATAAATGAAACCCAGCTACAATTAATGAACGAACAGGAACACTATTTTATGAGAATTAGAGCAATAGAGGAAGTATATATCAGAGTGTAAATTGCATAATTGTAATGTATAGAAGATATTTTACTAGGTTGGTGTGTGTGGGGTTGGGAGCATCATTAAGTTAACTCGTTTAGTTTTATGGCCAAATAATGTAACCTTTTTATGTGGGGATGTGGGGTGACCAAGTGGTCAAAAGCGCTGCATGGGTCGGCTCAGTGGCATGAGTAGCATGCTGTGGGTTCCAACCCAGGCGCGGCTACAGTTTCACCTCCTCCACCCCCAGGTACAAGAGGAAGGCCACTATTGAAGTGATCTAATCCTAGCTGGTAAAAAAAATGTAAAAAATAACATTAAAAAAATGAACACGGGTCAGTCTCATGAACTTTGACTTTGTGCGCTATCCAATACCAAATTCTCTCAATTAATTAGGGGATCACAGAACCTGTTAATTGTTTCCACAGCGATAAAAGATTGATTAATGAGGGACAATTAAACGTAATGTTAACTTTAATTGGGAAAGTTAACGGTTGGAAGTCCTGGATTTTATCCAGAAGCTTGGTTACCCATGTCTATCTCACACCTGTAAAACTTCAGACAAATTAAAGTATTTTTCAATCCAATTCAATTCCGTTACCAATTATCATTGCATTGCAGTTCCGAACTTTTGTGGTTCGGGCGAAGTCGCACGAGACAGTTGCACGCGTTCGGGCTCAGATGCTACATATTCTCTATGAGATTGGACAAGAGGATCATCAGTTTCGCCTCCGGTTCAATGGCATCTATTTACGTGATGCTGACACTTTGGAAGATTATGACATCATGGAGAATGCCATAATCAAAATGATACCCCTTTCCAAAAACAACAGAATCGAGGTAAACGCCAGCATGATTTTTCTGTAACTATTTTTTTTTCTTTTTGCAAAATCGATTTATTTGTTCTGTTCAGAAAATCTAATCTACTCCTAGCTATGGACGTCATATAACATTAAGGATTCGATCATGCTTGTAATATGTTCCATCTTTGTGTCTATTTTTTCTTCTTTTAACAAATGTAATATAATTTACAATTTGTTGTAATATCAGTATCTTTATTTCATAAAGTCTATGGTGGATGTGCACTCGCTTAACAGTGAAGAGACGGGTAACAGTGAGAGTTCATCATCAGCACTTGGACCAGACGTAAAGCAAGCGCTTGAAAAAGAAGTTAAAGTTTTCGATCAAAGGGAAAGATTTATCCGGGATTTCAAGGCAAGAGCATTTAACCAGCCTTACAATTCTTACACACACAATAAATGGAACTAAATAGTACATTGGAGAGTTTTCTTGATTTATGCATCCCTAAATAAAACTTTTAGTGAAATGATATAATCAACTTTGAAATTGTGTTTTTTTTCAGGGACTGATTTATCTTCATTTCCTTGGAGTGTTCTTTTCCTTCCTCACATATTACTGGTACTCTGGCATCTGGTCGCTTGTAGTTTGGTTTGGTAGTTGGTATTTCTGCCCTACCTATTCGCGGATCAGTGGTTATATGGGCATCTATAGTATCTAGTAAGTACATATAACACTTATTGCCATTTGCATTCTAAGCATATTATATACATACCTGTATAATGCATGTACATTGGTGTATGTTGCACTAAGTGGACAAGGTTGAAACATAGGGCAAAATTACTGGGTAATTAGATGAGTTCCTGATAATTATGGTAAATTTAAGGTTTCTAATTTTCAACATGTGTATGCCACATAGATCTTAATTAATAGTGGTTATTAACAAAAGTGTTTGATTTGTCACTTTTTCAGTAAAGAAGCATTCTGCATTGTGTATGGAGTCCTCTCCCTCGGACATATCGCTGTGTCAATCTATCTGTCTGTGATCGAGTGGATTAGGGTTGTGGTCAGTATGACTGATAATTATACTACAATTATATATATCATTATGCTATATATCAATAATTACTTCAACCTTTTAACCTTTATTTAAATCTTTGATACGGTAAACGTCAGCATACCCAGACTTATTTAATTATGCTTACAGTTCATACATATTTACATACATATTGGATGGAAATCTACCAACTACTGTGGATATCACTTTTATTTTCGAGTCGGTTCTCCTTGGTTTGTGTGACGCATAGAGTACTCAAATGAGTTTTTGTTTGACTTTCTTTATTGCCTATATGTTCCATGTTTACATATAATAACTAACATTTAAGCAACCGATCCTATCCTTTTGGTTCCGTTTATAAGAGTGATTTAATTTTTAAAATCTGTTTTCCATGCTATATAGGGACATGGTTGTGTTGGTTGGGTGTTCATAGGTGACTGCTCCCACGAGCATATCTTCTCCGCCATTTTCTTCGCCATCCAGTCGGTTGTTCTCATGGTTTCATGTAGCCTGGTCTGGCTCCTACTGGCAAATATGAAACTCGAGGTAATCTGTTTGTATCATTTAATTACAATTAATTATTTGTATCATTTCTTTGTATCATTTAATTACAATTGATTATTTGTATTATTTAATTATGCATTCACATCTGTGTCATTCTATACCATCTCCGTTCACGATCCGCACATGCATTGTCCTATAGACGATATTATAAGATTTGCAGCCTTATCAGGCATCTTCATTGCTGCAACACTAGCAATTAGCTGTTATCAATTTCTGGTTTTTTTTCATAATTATATTTGAATACAATCATCATTAGGATAATTATATAAATGAGCAAGAATTCGTTGTGATAAAATGGATGTTATGTCTGATCACTAAAGCTAATAACTTTTGAATTAATAGAAATCAGTGTCTGCAATACCAGAGGCCACTAGGACATAACTTAATACTTAAATATCCCCTATCTCGAAGAGAGAACTGAGAAATTATAGATATTTACGTTCTTTACATAGTGGTGTTATGTCGTTTAATAATAATTAATCAATCATAATGTGCATTACGTGTAGGTCGGAGATTACATCGAGAAATTCCTTGTACAAACCCGCGACATCGAATTGGTTATGAAAGCTGCACGCAAAGGAAGGTAAACAATAACTTTTTAAGAGGCCGGGTTAATACTATTTGTTTACAATTGGATACATATTTCCCCGTATTAATATAGGATGGAAAGTTAAAAGAAGTGTTTCAATATGCACAAATAAACTAAATAGATTGTCTTCCCACTCGAGTATTATCAACCTGGCCTGCAAAAATATTAGAACTTTAAAAAAAAAATTAAGAAAATAGTCTGGTTACTGTACGGTACGTATGAAACCCTTAGCAGAATATGTGGCCTTTTGTTTGCTGCTTAACAAAATATTTAATAAAGTACAATCTATTACATTAATTGAACCATCAGGTCACCTTGCGGTGGTCTTCTTCTGTGGCCTGAGTATCCTTCATACAACCAACGAGAGTACATTTAAGGTGTTTTAAACCCGTTGATACAACCCACTTATGTTTGCCCACATATAATGCAGGGTGAAGGAACGCCGCATTGCTGCGTTTGAGCTGGCAACATTGGCTGCATCAGGAGAGGACAACAAGTTCAGAATCGTTGCTGAAGGAGGGTAGGGGAACCATTATTATTATTCTAGAGATAACAACATATCCAACATATTTTTCCGTCATTAACAATTGTCTATTCCATGGTGTTTAGATGTATTTCACTATTTGTACTACCTTAAAAATTGTGTCGATCTACTAAGATGTATGAAGTTTTACTCAAATCTAATTAGACATTTATTTGCCGAACCCATTGAAACAAGAAACATCTCCGGTAGAATGTAAGACTGTTTTACATGCCCATTTGGGTGTATCGATCATCTGTCAGTTAATCAGCACTTTGTATGTTTAACATTGCCAAGTTAGTTGGAGCAATACAGTGCTATATATAGTAATCACTATAAATATGATGCGTCCTACATAGAAAATAATTTCCTATCACAGGTTGGAAGTGTTGATACGCATGGCACTTTCTGCCGACTTGGCAACTCAAGAACATGCCGTTGAGGCTATCTCAGAGCTTCTCACTATTCCCGCCATTCAGGTAATTCAGGCTTACTATTAAGTATACTAGTTAATTCCCCATAAAGTTCCTTTGAAGGCATTTGAATAGTTGAGTTTCAAATTCTTTCTTTTTTCGGTGGGGCGATTGATGTAACTATGTAGTTATAAGTTTTGTATAGCGAATATTGCATGAGGGGATATACATAACCTTTGGAGAACTTTCAGGTCAATCTATTTTCTCGTGGATATAATTATTTGAATATTGTCTAAAAATCAAATATTTCCTTGCTAATAATAGTTCAGAATAATAGTGCCCCTAGCGTGAGAGTACATGGCAGAATCTCATAACGACCCAATAGCATTCCCAGTTAACATTAAGTACGTGTGCAGATTTCTTAAGATTTTTGTTATCGACCTTTGGATCTTCCTCCATTGACTAATCTCTCTTCGCCGCATCTTAATTGCTCTTTCAGGATTCTCTGGTAGATATGGGAGGTGTGCGGACCCTGACTGCCCTCCTACATTCACCTGAGCCGAGGCTTGTACATGAAGCGGCCGTGGCTTTGTCATACATTGTATCAGATTCGGAGGATAATAAAGGTGCCGTCGTCAATGACCATGGGTAAAAATGACATCCTAAACTTTTTATTTCTCTAAGTCACTATTACTGTCGTTAACTGAGGTAAATTGCCATTGTAACACAATCTTTCTTCGCTTTCAATTATTATATTGGAATAGTGAAAAGGTATATTCAAACCATGTGCATAACAAAATAGCTGCTTTATTTTTGTGTTGCATGAGGGGATATACATAACCTTTGGAGAACTTTCAGGTCAATCTTTTTTTCTCGTGGATATAATTATTTGAATATTGTCTAAAAATCAAATATTTCCTTGCTAATACTATTATGGGAAATTAACTAGTATACTTAATAGTAAGCCTGCTGTAGTTCCCCCTTTGCATGCAATGGTAAAAACATATTTTAGACTAAACATAACCCGATAGGAGCTATATTATCATCATGAGAAAGGAATCGTTCGACGATGTTCTGCTTAAATTTGAAATTTCTATAACCTATACAGACTTGAAGACTTGTGCCACGCTGCTGAAGCTGCCAAGTTGGACACTCGAAGAATTGTGGCCGGAATTTTCCTCGAGCTTGCCTTTAATCCAGACATTCGGGCACAGATGGCCGAAAGAAATACACCTGGTATTGTCAAGCATATTTTATTATTTTCCACTTATGTCTTACCCCGAAAAGATGTAGATCCCTAACTAAACCAAGATAGCATCACTTAAAGATTCATATTAAGTGGCATTTTTGTGGCGCTAATAAGTCTTTATTCATATTCTTTCTTTTTAATGTTTAGAACAAAAAACTAAAATTAAAGCTATTCTTGCAGCTATGGCGCTTATCAAACTTTGTCAGGGAACAGATCCAGACACGCAGCGCTACGCACTCCAGACCCTTGAGCTCCTCGCTATTGAGAGTTCTGATGTTATATGTGCCCAGGTGAGACCATCGCTCCTCCTATGCATACCTCTTTTGGGACGGACAACCGCATTCATTTTTTTTAAACTATTATTTTTTTTTCTCTTGGTGAGAGTTTCTCAAAGTTTTTAAATCTCAACCGTTATAAGGAGAACGCAATTGGTGAAAATGCCATGGCACTTTTGAAAAATCCTATTATTTTTTATCCAAGATAGCATGACAACTGTGTCTGAAATTCTTTGAAGGGTAAACCAAAATACAGACCTTTCATTAATTAAACTATCTCCCATTTCATTATAACAGTATTGCATGAAACTAGTGCCATCTCTTCGGATATAATGCTGTTCATATGGCCGTTGTCATTTTCTTTATCAAGTTTTCTTTTCTTGTAGGATGAATTGTTGACCATGCTGCTCAATCTTCCGTCCAAGACCGCCGATGAGCGCATTCTACTATTGGCTGGCAAAATCCTACTCTATTTCGCTGAGAACAGAGAGGTGCGTATAACTAGACGAACGCCATCATACTTTCTACGCAATGCTTTTGCCATGCAAGATTTAATCCACTTGAGCATAATACTGATAGTATCGTCAAAATCATAATATATGCAAATTTTCTATTTATTTTATTCTCTCTTGGATTAAAAGAAAGGAAATACATTATATTATGTCGTGTTTCAGATGTGTGAACTAATGTTGGATCATGAAAACGTACACGAGTCACTTGCACTGTTTGCGCGTTCGAAGGACGTCATTATACAGAAGGTTGTCATAAAAGTCATTTTCTGCGCTCTTGAAGTCAAAGAACTAAGGTAAAAAAAAAAGCTTTCAAGTTAAAGAAGAAAATATTTTCTTTAAATTTCCACTTGTTCATGCTAGCTGTTTTAAAAAGCAATAATATAAGGAGAACCAGTATACATCATATTATGATATATTCAATATGACCCGTTTCTCTTTGGACCCATTATTCATATGTGGCAGCGTGGAATCTTGATGCGATTCTAACCTAGTTGCGATAGTTCTGACAATGCTCATAATTTTGTTGTTGCATTCTTCAGGTATCGGGCCCAGCATCTGGCATTGGACCAGGTTCTGAAAAGTATCCGAGAGCATTCGGCGGATAGGGAGACGTGGGATATGGCTGATCAGGGTATGTACCAAGAAAGATCGTTAATTTATTTATTCCTTCTACACATACAGCCTCATGCATAGACTACCTTGCCATTCGGTCTTCTAATTGTATCTATATTTAAATATCCATCTTCAAGTTGCAATTAAATATCACTTCTTCGTTTGCATCATCACCATCTGCCAAAGAATCAATCAAATTAAAGAAATCAATCAAACTAAAGAAACGTGTTTCTGGTCGATTTCGAGCTGGGAATACAGATACGACCAAGTGGATTATGTTTTATTTTCTTATTATTATTCTAATTTTCTACCACAGCCCTCCAATTCATGTACAGTGATGACGACGAACTAACCACCCTACCCCATCTTTCCACCTCCGAGAAACTAGAAAGAATGAGTCAACAGCTTGCTGGATCGAAAACCTCACTCATGTCTTCGGGGTCTATTGAAAAACCTTCCCTAACTTGGGAGGATTCTAACGCACATGTCCGTAAAATTGATTGATTAAACTATTTTTATGAAAGCTTTATATAGAAAGGACAGTATACAACTTGATTTCTTCCTGAAGTCTTGAATGACTTTACATACCAAAGATACTGCGTATAAGTAAGTGTTTTTATCGTACTATAACCTCGGTAGTTATGCTCTCAAATGAGTAGAGGAAAGACTTAATAACTAATTCAGCAGATGTATTTGTACCTATCAATAGATATATATTTAAATGTGTAATTGATTGTGGATTCTTTAATATTTTATAAGGCTACCATATGGACTGTCATCATGCTGAAATTTGCTTGGGGCTGGACCCCATGCAGAAATTCACCAGCATGATTTTACTTCTTTCTCTGATAATGATATGTACCTTACCTATACATGTACTTAGATTGTATGTGAGTGGATAGAAACGGACGTTCTTTAGTTAATATTATTATGTATACATTTATATGAACCAATCTTCCACGAGTAAGTCACCACTAATTCATAAATACTTCATGACTGCATCTTGGTGTATGAATTCTTTTTCGAGCTTGTGATTTTACCTCCATGTACCATTTTTAAAGATCAAATTAACAAAAGAAGCAAGTGACCGGCAGGTCCGTTGAATTATATATTTATTTCTATTCTCTTCCTGTTCTGAATAAAGGATTGAGCATTCTCTAATGATCTCTTTGTTGTGTTCTCTTTGTTGTGTATCAATTTAGCAAAAGTCATCTGATGATATATATATATAGTAAATTGTTCGCAGTATACGCGATGGTGTGGAAATTGGGCATAGTCTAAAAAAATAAAGTTTCCCAGAACTCTATAATGTCATCCCTTTCCGTTATCTCAATTTCTAGTTGATCGGGGAGGGGGGGGGGAAGACGGATTCGGACATTATGTCGGAGCTTCTCTTCTAAGTTTCAACTCATAGAATTTATGTTGGACTTGCTTGTGTGAGCAATCAGTCGGCGTCGTACTCCCATACCTCGAACGAAAAAGATATCAGTGAAGACTGCCTGGCGAACTTCTGCACTTCGGTTATACTTAGGATTTCATGTTAGGCCAAACATTTACATCATTTCCAAAACATAGATAACAATGTACCAGATGTTTCCATGCATTTATATATTATCCGACCCAAAATTATTGACCCCCAACTTAACACCGCAAACTAACAATATCCTCATATTTATGAATGTTTTTATTTCTCCAATAAAAAAAACTTCATTTCATACATCATTATATTGTGTACATGTCCTTAGGAAGGGCTATATTTTCATTTGTGTACAGGTACTCCGTATATCGCGTAGTAACTATTCCATGACTCGTGCTCAATATCGGCTGCATTTTGGGATTGTGGGACTGGTTGTAATGATTCATAATTACAAAACTTTCCTATGCAAGAAAATGATTGATCATGAACGGGTTTGTGTTAAAAGAATTGATTTGTTCTTCAGCGTATAACTATTCAAGCAGTGGCTATTGTAGAATTACAATAATATTGAAGACGGATGTAAAGTAGTATACAATTCGTACATGTGAAATGAAAATAGATAATTAGAGAGAATCGACCAGCGGAACGGTGGTACATAAAGTAATTATATTTTCCCCTCTGTGGTTGTTATTTCTTTCTTTTCAATAGCCATAAATAGTTCATTGGCAGTGACGACGGCAATGAGTATCAAAAGTGAAATAAGAAAAATCCATATTTAGGTATACTAGATTGACTTCATCTATATGACATTTGGATATTGTCGGGCTCCGTGGTACTGTACAAACTAGTAGTAAAATAATTATCATTGTAAAATCAAGCTCTCCATATTGATTTCTAATAAAAATGGATATTGCATATGGTCTAAATTTGTTGGTAAATGAACGATTTGTGTTTGTGAAAGAGTTCCGCGAGCTTCATCGTCTTCATATTTGGCATCATATTTGCTCTATATACATTCGTTATAATATTATATTATACATTTAATAAGTGATTTATGACATTCAAATTTCACCCATGATTTATCCTAAGATAAATAAAGTTGGCTATTATCATACAACTTCGATACCATGAAAGATATTTAGGAGTAGGCAAGGCATAAAATTGCATAATGTATAGTTAAAGTTGGATGGAAAGATATAAAGTTCTATATTAAAAGAAATCTGAAAATTTATTTTCTCCACATAAAAACCCTATCATTGAATATCACGATGAGGGATATATACCTGGGCATCTATAATACATCACATCTCACACAGTCCATTCATAGATTTCACACCTACATACGGATCATAATAAGAAGATACACCGAAATGTATCCATGTCCTGTGCAAACGCATCCTTATGAATAATAACTATAATAATTTATATACATCAAACAGTCAAATCCTGTTCATTTGATGTCAGAACCGATCATATATATAAATATGTGCTTTTCAGACATTGCGACAGGCTGCAAATCAGCACCAAGGTCAAGGACGTCATTCATATAGAGTTTTCGCAATATTCCGGCCTTCTGAGACCATCTTTGTGCAGTGGATATGTCGAAGCAATAGTTCTCTTTGCCTCCAAAGGGAGGTACTTGTCCCTAGAACCTATTGGTTGAGAATCTATTACCCGTGAAGTGACTAAGGACTCCAGAAAGTCTGTTAGTCTGGAAAGATGGCAGGAAGTTGGGGGGTTTATTTTGCTGTCCCGGTTGTTCCCCATTGGCTGATTGAGGCGGCGGTCTATATGGCTTGTTTTCATGTTTGTCCAGCGCCACCTTTTTTAGGCGGCGAACATCAGAATTAGGAAGTTTGTTAATGAGGCGAGAAAAGATTCCAGATTCTTGTTGAAGAAGCGTGTAGGCTGAGTCAAACTCCTTTATACGTCCACTATCCAACACCTGCGATTAAGCATAGCAGTGTGTTAGCCTATATACTTCTTCATTCGAGCAGATTAATTTTCATATGACCACTATAGTGATCGAAACGTTTAACTATTAGACAATACAACCCTTTTCTTTAGGGTTTAGGGTCAACTTCTGGACATGTTCTTAATTGTCTACTCTAATCCAAGATTACAAATAGAAAGAAGAGTGATGTAGCATATATAGGTGATGTGTCACAGGAAAATGAGCCACAAGTCGGAAAAAAATTATTTTGAGATACTATCTTATTCGAAAAGATAAGATCAAGTCGATTCCAACGATGGTAAACTGTATGACATCTATATTATATTATAATATGCATGAAGAAAAATGTTTTGGTTTATCTCTAGTAAAGTAGTTAAATATATACTCCTTATAGGATAACCTCAGATATGCATAAATATATTCAACACACTTGAAATTTGGTATGTGTATTCATGCTGCTAGCAGCGCTAAACGCCCTAAAATAAGAATATTCTTAGCATGGTTTCTTGTGGGGAAAAGATTTGATCATTTTGTTCGACCTGTTACTCATTTTCTTGTGACACATCACATATTTGGCCAATAAACTATTAAAGATGAAATTGGCAAGCCCGAGGCCACTTGAGGACATTTTAAATGGTCCTTTGTCTTGTTTGATACTATATTCTTTACTTAATATAAAAAAGTTACCATTATCCTGTCCATATCAATGACCGACTCAGGGGAGTGAGCAAGAATTATCACAGTTTTGTGGGCAAACTTGTGGCGTATGACATACTGAATTACAGCTTCAGATCTGAAAAAAGAAATAAATATCTATAACATTATCTTTGTTGGTTTAGGTGTGGACTGCCCATGCAATGTGATTAAAATGATCAAACAATGGGCATTTATTACCTAACATTTTATATATAATGGTATATAGGCGATACATGAGAATATTCGAGTTATCGAAAATGTGTAATTGTGAAAACTTTGTTTAGAAAAAAGTATTAATTCGTGAAATGTCACAGCATGAATACAACTATTTCAAACAAACACATCATCGCTAACTACTTAATATTAGCTGTAAAATATGTGACCCTTTACAATGTGATTGATTATAGTTCTAACAATGCCCTTACCTTCTATCGAGGACCGAATGCGTTTCTTCAAATATAATTATTTTAGAATTTCTGAGAATCGCTCGAGATAGAGCGAATAGCTGCCTGTCGCCGAGGCTAAAGTGATGACCATACTCGGACAGTTCGGCATACATTTTGCCAGGAAATCGTTCAATTTTGTCTTTCAGCATAACAGTAGAGAGTGCTTTCCATAACACAGCATCAGGGTACCGTGTGAATGGGTCCAGGTTGCGTCTGATGCTCCCACCAAATAACACCGGGTCCTAAGGAAATTAGAAATAAATATTGGAAACATTTTATTGCACATGTAGCTGCCTAAACTGTAAAGCACACCCTTTATTTATACAAGAAAAAAAACCCCAAAACTTGTTTTTTCTATATCTACACCGATACTTGTGTTTTTTAACCCGTGAGCATAATTGTGTTTCTCAAAGTTTAGCAAAGAGAAAAATCTGAGGATAGTTGCATTCAATCTATTGAGAAACATTTTGCTCATTTCTGAGATTGGAATTAGTGTTTGAAGTAATACTTATATTGACCCGACCCATAAGATATTCCTATTTAATTTTACCCATGTCCATACTGTTCTTCTTCCAAGTCGTAGCAAAGCATTGCAGTTGACAATAAACCTACCTGCTCAATGACAGATATTTGCTCCCTCAGATTCTGGAGTCCTACTTCTTTTATATCAATTCCGTCGACTCTGACAATGCCATGAGGCTCTGCAAGTCTCATTATGGCGGCCATAAGTGCCTTCTTACATCCAATTGGCTGACTTATAACTCCCACCTGGAGAGTGAGTAAAAGGAGAGGGATACTTTTAATGGGACGAATGAAATGCCACTTGCATTCTGTTTAAACAGTTTTTTAAAAGCCATAAGCAATATACATTTGATAAGGTTGGCAATCCCTATCTGGATAATGGCAGGTTTCCCTGATAATTCATGGGTTGGATTCATAACAGTGACATAAATTTACTTAGTGGATAATGGTCCATTATTGCTCAGAATATGATAGTACCTCTTCAGCATAGCAATTATGGATTATGGATTGATAAAAACATAAAAATATACTTATACAATTATTATAACTCTAGCCCTACCTTTTCCTCTGCGCGAACACATCCCCAGAGATTTTTTAGCATTTTACTGACGTCATTGTCAATAGAGAGACTAACTCCCTCAAAGGTCACAATGCCGTATTGTGGCCACGGAGCAGCTGGCCTGTTTTCCGTCACCATATCTCCTTCTGGCGAGGCAGCACAAACCTCCTCTATACGGTCCAAGGATGCCATCTTAAAAAGTTCAATGAATACATGCGAATAAGTTCGGTTTCAGGTTTAAGAGCCCCGCTTATAGGAGTGTTTAAATTAAACAGGTAAGATCACGCAATGAGAATAAAAACAATTTGCATTATTCGATACAAAACCATAATGATGGCTCTGTCAAAAAAGATTGTATGTTTAAAAGGACAAACACAATTTTGCAATTTGGAAGTAGAATTTATGAACTATGAAATAATAAAAGAAACACAAATTGAAGGCTGTCTTTGAAAAGTATCTCACGAGGTTCCCTTTTGATGCGACTTGATTTTCTCATTCATATTTTATTTTGGTGTACGTGAAATTCAGATGTCCTGTTTTTTATTGACCAATACTTGATATTAGAGCCCTTACATGAAGGCCAATGAGATAAACTCTGTTATGACTCACGTAGTGGATTTTACATGCCTATGCTCTTACCTGGTTATCGACCTCGGATATCTGTCTTACAGAATACTGGAATAGACCCATCAGGCTGAGAGCTTGGGCCAATGCTAAACCAAGGAGACCTGGATTGATGTCTAAAAATGAGAGCGAAGAAGAACAACTTTATATACCGTAGCATGAATTACATTTACATTCACAATCTGAGTATTGTACATTACCAATGCGTTATATGATCACCCGTCAATTACAGTGTACATCATTACAGTGTATAATGCTTATTTTTATATTGAAAAGTATTTGTGATAAACCAAAACTGGCTGCTTGACAGAGTGTATTTACATTCGAACTTTTTAAATGTCTTGGCCGTAAAGAATTCTTTTTTGGTTTTTCTACTTTTCTACTACTTTTCCACGTTGTATTATCCTTCTCAACCCCGACACCAGCAGGGGATCCAGAAATGTAGATAAGAAGATCACAACGAGAATGACTGACATTTCTTGCCTGCTGGTGCGCTGATGGTGCATAATCCCGAGGCGAAGCCAGAAATGTGTGTGAAGTCAGAAATGGGCGTTATATTAATCTTTCTAGTCTCTACCCATGGACCTTTCAAGGCAGAGACTAAGGTGAGATGATAATGATACATACATGTATGTGATATATTTTAACACCGTCTAAGAACCAGAATGCAACATATATATATATTCCATTTACCTGTCTTGATAGCAATAGATACGATAGCAATAAGCGCTATAAGGAGAGCGGTCAGCAAGTCCAGTCTGACGGCGAACCAACGTGATACGGCCAGGTAAGTGTAGGCGGCAGATGTATGGCGATCCATGTAGACATCAAAGTGACGAACAAAGCGTTCCTCGCCTTGAAACGCTCGGATGGTCCATAGACCTTCTAATGTGTAGGATAAATGTTGATATATTGGAGTACGAGCTGAAAGATAGAGTGGATCATAAGGATCAAATTTGGTCGATACTAGCCCTGGAACGACAGCCAAAACCCAAGATAAGTTTCAATAAAGCTACATTCCCAGAGTTTTAAGTCGGCCAAAATAATTTCCCCAATTATGCCTTTCTTTGACACTTAGCGCTATAGGATGGAAGATTTGAATACTGAAAGTGAAAAAAAAATAGCATTTCTCGGAATTTTCCCCACCAACTGGTGTGGCACCGGGATCTATATACATGTCTCACTGTGACGAATTATAACTGTCTTAATTTAACAAATTTGAATATTTTATATTCAGAATGTCAAAAAAATAAGAGACCACTTACCTGATACCTCGAGATGCTTCACCTGCCTGGATGTGGTCATGTAATAACGACGTATGAATACAAAGATGGCGGCAAGAGGCAGCATAATCAGGAACATCCAGAAGTTGGCGGCGCCCACAACCACTAGCATACCCAGCACCAGGCTGAGAAACTGCAACACATATTTGAATTTGTGGTATAGTTTTAGGGAGATGGTTGTGTAGGGTGATTTTCTTTTTTTTCTTTTATTTTGAATTATTTTTATTCGGGTTAAAGAGCAGTTGCATCAGTGTTAATGATTATGAGTTGAATCAATGCTCCCCAGTTCACCCTAAGGTGGTATACCACTGGGCCCTAAGCCGGAGAGAAAAAAGAAACTAGGATTTCAAAGTTATACATAAGTATACAATTCAAATTTTTTGGTCCCTTAACTTGGACACACGAAAGTGAAAAAAATCCTCACATTATACATATGGGTTAAATTTGATAGTTCTTTTAAAGTCGCTAAAGTTCTCTAAAGATTGCATTTGGACATTCAGGTTAGGAATGGTGATTGAGGAAAACTCGTGTATATTATAGGCTCCATTCGAGTTTATCGATCAAGTGATTAAAGTTTAAGGCCCTGTAATTGGCTGGATACTGACGGGATTCTGAATATGTAAAGCCCCAAACCATTACCACGGCTGTCCGTGTCAATCGCCTTTAGATTATTATCTGGGAAAACTCTACTAACGTATAGATACTTTCTTAAGAGATTCTTTTGTATATAAAGTGGATGCCTCTACTCACCTGGATACAGTCAAATAGACTTGCGGGTAATGGATCATCTATGATCATTAAATCCCGCGTGAAACGCGTCAAAAGACGACCTGAAGGATAAAAACCACAAAAGCAGTGACAATCAGAGAATAAAAAACAACATGTTTGCAGCCAACCAACACTCATAATTAATGAGAGTAAAGGCTCTAGTTCACCAAGCCGATTCTCATGCGATTCTCCCAGAACTTACTGGGAAAGGTCCTCTGCGGCGCAAAATCGCATGAGAATGGGCTTAGTGGACTAGGCCCAAGTGTCGCATGCTTGTTTAAAATGATTGTATCGCGCCATTTAAGCTGCAAGTAATATTCTCCCATGCATTTTTTATAAGTCATAATATGTCATTAATCTCAATAACTATTTATTTGAATAAATTAACTGTTTGTGTTTTAACCCATACCAAATAAGGAAATTGGCATACCTGTCGTATATTTCTCGAAGAAGGCCATTGGCGCCCTCATAAAGGATTTAAACATCTCCATGTGAAGATTCTCGCTTGCTTTCACAGCCATAGCACTAAACACAAAGGCCCTGAGGAGGGCCAGCACAAGAAACGCACAAAATAATCCTAGGTATATATAAAAATGTAAATTAGGCTCCAAAATATTTGAGGTCCTTGGATGAGCCTGGGAAGCAGTCAATGGCAAAGCCTGTGACATATTATGTACAATGTTTTGAGCACCTGTGATGGATGATAAAATGGGTGATTCGGTAGAAAACGAACCAATCAGCGACGAGTTCGTTATTGATGACACCACGCTAGCAGTGGTGGAGCTGATGTTATTGGCAGGGACAGACATATTAGAGGCTGCCTTTGAAATTGAGTCTGTAGATGGTAGTAATGATGCTGCAGTGGTTGTTGTTGGTAAAGAAGATGATATTGATGAGGGAGAGAGCGTGGAGTCGTTTTGTGAATACAAGTATGGCCATTGCTGCTGGGACCTACAATAAAGCAAAAAGATACACATCACGTAATAATAAATATCAATCAGCGAAAAACATCATATCATAATATCTTCCTTTATATTATTATTATTTATAACGCTAAATCAGATAAAAGTATTGGGAATATTTTACTGCAATGAAAGCAAGTGTTTATGTATTATAGGATATCTTATATAATAATACAATCCGATACAACCTCATGTAATGTGATCTCTAGGAATCCATTATTACATGCGGTAGTTAAAATAAAGGATATTTACCAGTAAAATAGCCACCAGTCAACTAGTATGTAAGCCGCCTGGAATTGGAGAAGAAATTTTGTTATTGACATGATAATTGTTTTCATGTTCATATTTTGAGATAAAACAATGGGGTTGTCGGAAATCACTCCTAGCATACTAACCACGACAATACAGCCATCCCGAAACTATGACTTTATTTATAGGAAATGAAGAACGGCTATATTTGCTATAAGTCCATCATGAACCATGAACCCTGTAAACAGAGATGGCAAAGGCCACTCTGTAATTATGTCGAACCTACTAAAGAAAATAGTAATGACAAAATTAAACACATTCCGTACTGTTCCCTGATCATATTCCCTAAAAAACAAGTGACAAGATAGTTGATGGACTTACCTGCAACAATATGCACAACACAACCAAGCCAACGAAACCGCAGTTTCCTCCCCCTAACGTAAAATACGACCAGTACGTGGTCCAACCAGCAGACCCCTTCTCCTTCTCCTCTAAGACTGACGATTCCGGAATGGGTGGCGACTGAATAAATGAGTTTTCCAGAATAGTCATGAAACACACTCCTAATTTGAAACAGTTGTTAATTGATTAAACTTATAGCTTCGTCTGGAAATTCGCTTTTCATCGACAGCTTGGTTTATGCATATACCTTTACATCCTTTACATAAATGGGATATTTCCCGAGCTTTCTTATAGATTTTATAAATAGCTATTATAGATTTAGCATCGATCAACCCACGCTATAATTGTACTCAATTGTATCTTCGGATGTATGCGCATGCAGATGCATAAAGCAAACACTAATATGCATTGTGTAAAATTAAACATTGGTCGTGTGAGAATATTATGAAAAGAATTGTTATTTACCTTAAAATCAATGCTGATATTCTCAGTTGTTTCACCCTGATTGGTGGTGTCTATTTGTCTCCTCCTTCTGACTGTAAGTGAGAGCTGATTCTTTGACAGACCATCTTCTATGATTTGGTCTGACTCCGGCTCTGGCTCACTGTCATCGTACACTCCTGTCACCTCCCGAAAGTCCAAGCCTAGATTTTTCAGATCCTCCCAAGATCCCTGATGCTCTACCTTGCCCTATTTTCGAAATTATAAGAGGATTTGTAATTCTAATCAACATGTTGAGTAGGAGTCGAATTGAACTGTCAAAAAGGTGATTGCATATGAATCACGATGGAAGGAAGGGGAATTGATTTATAAGGAAAAGTTGTTTTCAATTGAGAAAAAATGTTCTACCTGCTGTAGGACAACAATATGATCAGCTGCCTTAACGAGGTTTAGATTCGAGGTGACATAGATGATTGTCTTTGTGTTCAGCATGCCACAAAAACATCTGTAACATAGCACAATTCATGCAATAACTTTAGAATAGGTATTTATAATTATGTAACAAAGCCCAACGAAAATTAGATACGTTCACTCCCGGCGTTCACTGTTATCCTATGCTGGGGTATTTATCAATATCAACTATATAAATGTATACTGTATAGAATACTATACTCTTTGTTAATATAGATCCAAAGCCTCATTGAATTAGTTTTATATAAATTCGAACATTTCAAAATTGATTAAATGATTTGCGTTTCTCTAACAGCCAATATAACTATAGGTGTATCCGAAATGAGTTATTGCAAATGATTTTCTGTAGTAATGTGTACACCCAACTCACTTTGTAAATATATGAATAGCTGTACGTTCGTCAATAGAACTGAATATGTCATCTATTAAGTAGATGTCGGCATCGTGATAGGAAGCCCTGAAAGGAATGAACGAAGAATTAGTCACAAACTGATTTGTTCCAAAGGTCAAACGACGAACAAATCTTAACTGTCGTAAGGGATGAATAAAATGTTTTTATTATAACTACCACAGAACCCTCCCTGGAGTTTTGTGTAAATTCCTATAAATACTTGAACATATTTGGCTTACCTGGCAAGGCAAATCTTTACTTTCTGACTGTTACTAAGGACTACCTCCTTATCGTCTATTTGAGCCATGTCGCCTCTTGTGAAGGTTTCCAAATCCTACAAAACACAAATTGAAATTCATCAGCACAAAAGGTCAAAGACAGCTAGATAGACAAATATTTAATACTTATTAACTTTGTGACCCCCTTAAGCTCAGTCATAAAATTGCTAGGACGATGTATGACTTTACTCAACTCGATCTGCCATTTATGGTACCAACATAATTTTCATAATATGTTCTTAATGTACATATCTACAGTACCTTGCCTCCTATCCCTGTAACTAGTCATACCATAATCTCTACTTTAATACAATGTGCTAATAGGACCTCCTGGAAGATGTGCATATTTAAGTAAAAGATTGAACCCATTTTGGACAGACACAAATTGTTTGAATATCGAATTGTAATTGTATCAAGGCGGAAATATAACTAATAGGTATTGTTATACTAGTGTGTCCCAAACTGTAGTCGATATTTTGGTGAGAAAGTGGTCTGGTCTTCATAATTTCGTAGAATATTGATTTGTTCAAACATCTGTAATTCAGATCAGCAAATTCAACTAGTCTCAACTTACCGGCAGTAGTCCACAGGCATGGAGCACCTTGTTGTAGTGTTGGTTGTTTATATTCCTTCCAAATAGAATATTATCCCTAATGGTGCCTTTAAATAGCCAAGGATTCTGTGGCACATAGGCTAACTTTCCCTTAGTCCTAAGAAAACCACCTAATCTGGGCAGCTCCCCCAATACAGCCATGAGCATGGACGACTGAAACAAAATATGATGTGCATATCAACATGTACTCCACCTAAGAATGGTTTCATGAAGGTTTTTTTGTTTTGCCAGCTTACAAGTCAATTTACTTTTTAATATAGTTTCGTTTTAGTTCTATCAATTTAATTTGATTTGATAAACGCCAATTAAAATCCCATGCATCGAGACATTGGCAGAGGGCGATATTATCTAAATCAATTGTATGAATAGAGTCAACCTGAGAAAAGGGAACTAGTCAGTATACTACTTACTCTTCCAGATCCTGGTTTCCCAACCAATACCACGAGACGAGACTGAAAGAGGAACGAACCATTATAACGGGACATTGGTAATTTGTATATCATCAAATACTTCAGAATTATCAGGCCTAAGGGCAATACTCTCCTTAGCATCTAAATAATTCTTTTTAAGTAATTTTATTTGCAATCCCATCCTGTATAGACACTTAAAAATAATATGTACAACGCTAACAAAATAACTGTAAAAATACCCCATGTAAATGTTGAATATTACGATGTTTTATTCAAACAAGCAGAGTTTCCATAGGAAATTAATTGCATGTCTCACCTCTTGAATGTCTACATTCACTGAGTCTATTTTGAATGCCTTTTCCCCACGTGCCCACGAGGCACTGTAGTCCTCGAGACGTACCGCCACGCCATCTGGCAATGGTGGCCGACCCATGAACATCTGAAGGTGTGTCTCTAGTATGTTCCTCTCCTCCAGTAGCAGAAATTTCTGTTAGCACGAATAGAATCATGGTGTTAAACATGGCAAGACTCAGCCTATAAGTAATAGGATCCGCACTTTGGATGCAAATCCTATAAAAAAAAAAGGTTTCCAGTCTCATCCGTACCAGATTATTTGTGTTGAAACAATTCAATCTTATCCGTATGATAACTAGCAACAGAATTAAGTAATATTATTACCATATTATGGTTTTATAAAAACCATATAATATAGACTGGGGAGGACATATTATCTTGAGGAAGGACCAAACTTTATCCATAATCTGGACCTCTCAGAGATTATTCATTGTGTAATTATGTAATGACATATATACATTGTTTGCCTGATATTGCATGATCTATGCCGCACCTTAATATCAAACATATCAAACTATCTGTTCAGCAAGGAAAGAGCACCTTCCTGTTACTTATTCTAGATGCTAAAAGATGATATATGCACTATGCCATATAACGATAGGATGTAGGTGCATGTCTTGTAATGCGACTCGTCTAATGATGTTTAATCAACAGTGATCATGGGAACATGATACATTATATTAAACATCGTTAGAAGAATCGCTGTAACGCGATTCTTCTTATGATGTTTAATCTACACCAATCATGGGGAAATAATATCCTGCAAAACCTCAGTTGAAAATGGCAATACAGACTCATTCAGCCATATATAATCACTTTTGCAATATCTCTTGATATTTCCCTCACATGCAAAGTAATGCACCGAAAAGAGGTTATTCTGAGATGAATTCCAGTATTAGTTCAATGGCTAAAAGTTTCGATTAAATTAGTCTATGCCAAAACAATTTTATATGTATTTTTCTGTGAGTTGTATATGAACTCTCAGACTGTCAATGGTCGTGTCTGTCTATACTCTCCATATATAATGAAGCCCCAGACCGAAGATTGGTGTGAGCTTAAAAGATCTCGTGGTTTACCGCAAGACAAGCACGTGACAAGGTGTGGCCTGAGGATGCAGTTGGGTATACCTCCATTGAAGCGCTCTGTGACCCACCTGTCCTTACCTAGGCGGGGAGGCGTTTTGGAGCGCTCTAGGACCTATGGCTGCACTGGGGCCCTGTGCCCTGTACTAGAAGCACACACTCTCTCCCTGTGAAGTCCTATTACACTTAAGGACCATTTATCCTCTACAGCATCCCCCTCTATTCTCACTTTCTCTACCCTATCCCTCTCTTTCTCTTTCCTCCCCCTCCCTTTTCTCCTCACCTTTAACTTGTTTGGCTGCCCATATTAAGACTACTGAAAATGTCTAACAAACTTAAACACATCTGTTTGATATTCCTTAAAGGTTCACATTTAATAAAGTTACAAAATAATTCCTTTACAACATCCTCCTCATCAGCTGCCTCCATAACTCCCCCTCCTCCTTCCACACAATACCACAGTCTTGACTTCAGCCATAAACCATGTTTAATTGAGCCCGCCTATGTGGTCAAAGGTCACCACTAGGAGAAACCTCAGATGTTTTCATCCCCTCCCCAAATTAAATAAGAGTGTGGATCCATTCTCAGGGAATGGTTCAATTGGTAACATTTAAAAGTAATTCCCCCTTTTATCAAAACCCTTTTCATAATTATAGGTATATATTTGTATAATTGTTAATGTGAAATAATTGTATTATTAAGGTGAAAAAAGGGGAAATGATATGTAATTTGTATGCAGTCTCATCAGGAATAAAAGGACTAGATCACAAGAATGGTGGTCTTTCCCTAGTCCTGGGAGGGGAGGTGAAATTGTACTTACACACCTGTTAAAAACCCACAACATGGGCCAAATCGTCAGAAAATGTACAATTTGTCTCCACAAATATTCTTAAATAATTCGAATTTAAGACAATAATTAGATTAGAAATTCCATTCAACATGACTATACAGATTGTACGAAACAAGGCAGTACAAAATATATTGAGATAAACCTAGGACTGACCATTTTTCAGTCTCATTTATAGTCACTATAAGCCCCCATTGGAGCACCACAGAGCCTATAGTCAATATAGACCACCACTGGAGCACCACAGAGCCTATAGTCACTATAAGCCCCCACTGGAGCACTACAGAACCTATAGTCACTATAAGCCTCCATTAGAGCACCACAGAGCCTATAGTCACTATAGGGCTCAACTGGAGCACCACAGAGCCTATAGTCACTATAGACCCTCACTGGAGCACTACAGAACCTATAGTCACTATAGGCCTCCACTGGAGCACCACAGAGCCTATAGTCACTATAGACCACCACTGGAGCACTACAGAGCCTATAGTCTCTATAAGCCCCCACTGGAGCACTACAGAGCCTATAGTCACTATAAGCACCCACTGGAGCACTACAGAGCCTATAGTCACTATAAGCCTCCATTAGAGCACCACAGAACCTATAGTCACTATAAGCCTACCCCTTTCCCCTTCCCCCTCCCCCTCCGCCACCTGCCCCCTCCCCCGGCCCCCCCCTTATCACCCCTCCCCCTCCTCCCCCGCCCCCCTCCTCCCCCGCCCCCCTCCCCCGCTCCCCGCTCTCCCCCTCCCCCCGCTCCCCCCTCCCCCCTCCCCCCGCTCCCCCCTCCCCCCGCTCCCCCCCCACTTCAGAACTAAGTACATATAGTATATCTATTGTATGTTGGGTCACACAACGCTTCTACATCCGGATCCTGTTGGGTTCTACAAGGTGGGCTCTACGCGGCTACACTCGGGGTAAACGCACCTCTGAGGATGCAACTAAGGATGAGCTTGGAATGTTTAATTTTTCTAAATTGAATAGGTTGTGGAATTTGGCGACATGTAGGTGCTGTTTGGAAAACAGATGTTTGACACGGGAGATAAGGGACAATATCATTAGGCCACATAGTTAGCTACCTAGACAACACGAGTTTCCCACCAAGTAACACTTTTGTTTAGCTGTTGCGACTAGTTCCCAGTTTACCATGCTTTATCATACACGCATTGCTCTGAAAACAACGTATGTAGAGTGAGTTACGCATAGTGCGTATTTCACTAGTGATTTATGCTGGGTTGTCATGGGAACCAATCTGCTTTTCTTACTATGATTACCGGTAAAATTCAGATTTATGACTCGATTTTTTTCTATTTTCAGGATTGAAAGTATGTATAATAAATCTGTTAACTAACTCGATCGTTGGTTTCAGTCGGTCGCTTAGAATATTGCATTAATATACATTTCCTTTCTCGGTAACTTATTTTTCCCTATGATAAGATCAATATCTCAAGCTCACCTCTATTCTCATGGCCGCGTCCAAGGCAGCCCTGAAATATTGTATACCCCAGGGTAGCAACAAACCAATACTGGATCGCAGGATTTCATAGAGAGCCAGAGCCGAGAAGATAATGGAGGGCCGCATCGGATAGCCCAGAAAAACAAAGGTTACGAACGTGGCGAACATGATGACCTTCCCTGACATCAGATAGAGGGCACTGTTGAGACTTCTAAAATGGCTTAGTCCTCGGAGATATCGCCATTCAGAGCTTTGCAATAAAAAGAACAATGTCCACATTCGTATGTATGCATAACATCCATACAATATTTGCTAAACGAGAATGACATGATTTATTTTATGAGAGCATTGTATCATCTCCCAATTTAACAACTTCAGCTGTCGCCTCCTTTCGTACAAACTAATTAAGCGTTTGAATTATTGCCTTTTTCATTATAACGAGGTGTTAATGGTCGATGTTGATATTTCCTGGTATGTCTACCTATGTAGGGTGCTGACTAGTCTAGATGCTGTACTTACCTGCGCACTGTAGATATGAGGGAGGAGAACGGCTTTTCCCACACGTTAATTTTGATGGTCTTGATTCCGGCTATTATTTCATGCATGACGCGAGCCCGACGTTCCATCAACTGACCCATTTGTACCCTTGGAGCAAAATCCATGAATTTATTAGAATTCCACAGAGGAAATATCGTAATTGGCCATAAACAAAAGCTTAGCTACATGTCATTTTCTTGGGAAAGGTAATATAACAAATATTTCAAATACATTGGACGGATGACACACGGCTAAAATGATATTTCCATAGGAAACTACTGATTGTTTTTTCAAGCCAAATACAAATCAATTCATACTAATGGGAGAAATATTTCTCTGGTGTACCTGATGTTGGAAATATAGTTGCCCATGAAGTATTGAGCAGGGACTAAGAGGCCTATAATTCCTACTCCAATCAAACTGAACGGGCCTAACGAAAACTGTTTCCATAGTAATACTATCACACACAAAGTCTCCAAAGGACCAATCCAGAGGTAGTTTATGCCTAGACAGCTCTGTAAATGATAAAAGAAAAAAGGTAAAAGGATTTACACCATAAGGGAGAGGTGAATTACAAATCCCAATCACACATGAAAAGATTAATTTAACCGTTATTCTCCAAGGGTATCAATTAAATGGGACCTTTGAATATGATCTTAGACTATTTTCTTACCTGCTCAAAACGCTGAGCGTCTGATGATATAAGGGAGATGATAGTGTTTATGCTTGTGTCGTGTATGGCGTGTTGACTGAGTCTCATCAACTATAACGACATAATATGATAATTAAGATATAATATAATATATTTTGAGCTTAAAATCAAGATGAGTAATTGAGTATTTTACAAGGAAAGAATAGAACTCAAAGAGAATGAGCCGCACTCTCAACAATGAATTACAATTGGCATGGGGATGGAAACCGATTAATCTAAACTGTTGGAAGGTTAATTTGTTCTAAAATAACAGGACTGAAATAGCGACGTTTCGATGAGTTAAATTTCCCAGAATAAAGACAATTATCATACATACATATACTTTCCAAGCAAGTATTAAGTATATTAATTAACAATAGTGGTGGGAAAACACTGAATGATAATAATATACCTTTCTATAGATGAGGGATGTACACCCGACTCTCATTTTCAGTCCGAAGTAAAAGCTTTTGTGAAAGGCGACGTTGTCGAATATGATTACAAAGACGTACGTCAGCGTCCATCCCAATGCGTACATGTACGCACGGAACGCCGTGACGTCAGAACCAGGCTCGAAATACGTCACAAGTAGGCCTAGAAAGACTGCTTGTCCGATCCGAAATACCTCCTGTAAAATAATATATTGCGATTAAATATATATGTAAACAGATATCATTATGTAAAATAGAAACAAGAGGGTTAAGCAACAAAGTTGTCCTGTCAGCCCTAAAACAGAAGACTTCCAATTTTTATTCTTTTCGTAATTTCCTTTTAGCAAAGTTTATTCTGTTGCCAACATCTGTCAGTATGGCGAGCCAAGAAAAGAACACCTTCGGGGCTAATGTAAGGATCTGCACTTGCCAGCAGGTACTTAAGACTGGATCCACAGGTAGAAAATACCGGAAAATCATTGTAAAGTATGCTAAATGTTAAGAAGTTGATTGATTGCCTATATCACATTGATGCCGACAGTGGCGATGGCATAGTTTTTGCGTCATACTTTAAATGGTCTCGCTGGGATTTCGAAGGCGTTCAAAGAACAAAGAAAAAGCCCTTTTCAGAAATACCAGATGGACTGCTTATATTTTATGATAACCAGGGACGTTAATTATGTTGTATTTTTCGGTGTAGATAGCTATACAATTCGGGAATTCGTGCTTTGGTGGCCTCTTGAGAGGCGTCTTGACAGGAAATTAATTCCTCGATCCTAGCTTAGAGTAAAAGAGACTTTTGCTCTAAGGTACTAGCTAAAAGGTAAAGGTAAAAGGTTCTAGAAAGCTAAATTATTAAATTATTAGCTGGCAAAGAAAGTGTCGATGAATAGCGAGAGCCAGTATTCATCATATTAAGTTTCAAATAATCTTTACAATTTACCCATACATATTTGAAGTCTTATCTCACGGCATACTAACAAACATAGGGCACAGACATATTTCCCAACTTTGATAAGATCTTTGTTCTAAACACTATATATTACCACGCCCTTCTACACATTTTCTTCCTTCACCGAGTGCATCTTGAACACAATTGTTACGTCCTGACATTCCCAAAATTTGATGGGGTGCAAGTTGGTGGTCATAAAATTACCACAAAGACTACCACCATTCACACTCACGTAAAATGAAAGATTTGCACACCATGGTTATTATGGATAATTTGTTCCATTGCTCACAGCCTGCCTACAATATTGTGATTCAGATATGTGCACTTAGATGTATACAGCTGAGCGAAATTTCTCCACCGGTGAATCCAAAAAGCATTCGTGGCTTTATACTCTTTATTATCTCATCGTTTCAGTTTCAGGCCATTTAAGTACCAAATGATGTTTCATATTACCATAGAACATAGAATAGTTTAATGATATGTATTATCCTGTTGTAAACAATAAAATAAAAGATTCTTGTGATCGATTCCACAAAATAATGAGTTTTTCATTCTTTTTCTAGTTTATATCATTTCGGAATTCTATGGTCAGTTTCAAAAGCTTCGAATAATGAACAAATTACATCCTTCTGGGTATAGTTACACACTCTGTCAATCCAGCCACTTCTGGCCAGGTGTTGATTGTGGTGCGAGTGAATAGGTTCACACTTTATACCAAAAATATGTTAAATATTAGGACAACTCAAACCGAAACCAAATGGTACCTTTCAAAATCTTAATCTTGTCATCGTGTACAAAGCTGTGATTGGCTTTTGTACTTTTCCTTTACCCAAACCACAAGTACTCCTAAAGTTCTAGTGGCATCTCATGGCCGACAGGCAGTGTCTATCATGTGGCTCCTGTCATGTGTGGAAATAATTTTGTTACCGTCTGACTAGGTGTGATCATAATTTCAAGTTCCAAGCCGAGTTTATTGCCAAAGTCTATAGCCGATGTAATTACGATTGTTGAAAAGAGAATACAATCTACCGATACAGACGTCTCATATAAACCGATATGACCAGCGATGTAGATTATATTTGGTATTTACTTGGATTTATTACAAAATGTATTCGGATATAATGTATGTATTACTAATCTGCAGATATGCAAAGGGTCCGAATTACCATTACAAAGTGTTATTCTAATCATTACAAGCTCTCTGCTTCAGTATAAATAGTTTCACTCATCTCTTGAGAGAATCATTCATCCCTTTGGTGCAGAACTATATGCCCTCTTTCTATAGTAAAAAGAATGTCTCTATAGTTATTTGGGAAAAGATTCCTGTGGCACGTACATCTATAAAGTATCAACATATGGGTCTTTCTGCAACATTTTAAGGTCCTAATTAAGGGCATTTCCCCCATGAAATGTCTGTACTTATATGACGATCTATTATGGTGTATGGTTTGAGGGAAACAGAAAGTTGTTTGTTCCTGAATGCATTATTTTCACAGGATCAAGGAAGCGTGAACGATGGACTATAACGAATTATTATATATATTTTTATATATATGTCGTCTATATGCCGATGTCTCATTGATTAGAATCCTTTGTTTATTGTTTGTATCCGGGATTGAGCAAACCACCTACTCACTAAAGAATGTGACACTTGGAGCGTATGGTTAGAGAAATTCAAACATCTGTAATGTTTTCAAAAATAAATCATCATGCGTTGGCATGTGGTTTACCAGTCTTTCTGACTACCAAATTACACATAATCGATTTCAGCAATTTGCGGCTACGGCATTGAGACTTTGGGATAATGACTCTCCTACTATACAAGTGTACTAAGTAGAAGTTTACAAAAGAAATTAAGCAAGGTTCTCTCAGTTAAGGCAAACCTAACAATACTCTGATTTATCCTATACCGCATCAGACGCTTTGCTATGGTCTATTCTCCTGGTGAGAACAAAAAACAACAACTCAATGGCCCTCGAAGAGCATGTTTAACACATGAAGCGTAGATAGTCGTACGCTAGAAGCATTATATCGAATATATTGTCACTATAAAAAATACAAACTTGGCATAATATTCCCTCGCGTCAACGTACACATTACTCTAAACCGCCAAAATGTATCAATCATGAATATAAATTCGGACATATAATTCATACAATACTCATCTAGTAATACATGAACTGACATGAGCGCTATTACAATGTCATGTCTATCGAGACCACCCTCTAAGTTATACCCTCATAAAATCTCACGTTCTATTGTTCCTTCCGTCAGTTGGATATTTACTATACGCGCCTGAGCATCGTAAATAACAGAGTCTAGACATTTTTATGTCGAATACGAATACATCTTTATTCGGAAAGCCTTGTTTCGATTGGTCAAATTATTGGACAAAGCAACTGATTTCAATATTTCAAAACTCAACTTTGTATTAGACAATTAGTCACTGAAATACGAATCAATAACAACAATACCAATGATTGAAATCACAATACATTACATATAATATATAACAACTTAATATAAATCATACATACATTCACTATGTAGGCCTATACATGCTATTCGGTTCCGCATTATTGCATTGCATTTCGCCAATGTATACAATATTGACGCAGTTCAACATCTTTCAATTGACAGAGAGAGAGAGAGAGAGAGAGGGGGGGGGGGGGGGGGGGGTAGGTGCAGGTGTGTATGGGAGGGGGGCGCGACTTGTGGTACTTACTGACAGACTTAATTAGCAGCCAGGAAGAGAATCAGGAAGTTTCAAGACTAGCTAAATGAACCCGACGCTTAATTAATATTCACAATAGTCTTGGATACAAACAGTTTAACCATTTCAATAAAAAAAAATCCAAACTTCCAAATCTACCAAGGCTTCTTTTACAAATAATCCTCAATAGTAATCTTCAGCGTTCCATTGGAATAGTTGTCTCTTTTTCCACTAGGGATAAGTAGCTTTGGGGCAAGGACCACTTTCTCAGAAGTTTACCGCTTAACAGGTAATAAGGATCATATGAGGCTGTGTTAACGCCACTCCCACTGTTACAAACACTGGGTCTTTTCACGCAGGTAATATATGCCCTTTTTTATGCGACTGAGTGAAAGTAGCTCCAAAATATGTGTGAAAAGCATGACGTAGGTCTCAATATTAATTTGAATGCTTTATATTCATTTCTAAGCACACAAATATATGGCTAAAATGATAAAATTGTATGGTAGATGCCAGTACATGTCTCGACCAAGGAGATGACTGAAAGATATTTCAGGGACACTGAAATCACTTGATGCCAGTACATGTCTCGACCAAGGAGATGACTGAAAGATATTTCAGGAATACTGAAATCACTTGATGATGGGACATCCTGGAAGCCATCGAAAGCCCAAGTATTCACTGTAAATTTGCATGTTTATCTTCGAGAGCCCTCCTATGTCATCAATAAGAACTAACAAAATAGCTTTAATTATATAATATCATCTGAGACATCAGGATGCTAAGTAAAGTAGAGCTTCGGCTATCTGCATTCACCATGCACGTCGGTCTAAAGTGCCTGGGTCCCCAAATACATGTGTGACCCGCCAAGCAGAAAGGTACCTTCCCGCGGGACTTATAGTTCCTGGTATTCCCGCTAGGAGTCACATCATATTCATGATGTCACTGCCACAAATGTTTATATTAGTATTTCTGAGAGGGAGGTAACTTTGAAAGTCTGTGACTTCACTATTTTTTGGAGTATCAACACAATTCTTTCACTTTTATAATGCTTATTTCCCCTTCTGTACACCCCTGTCATTTTTTATTTTTTATTTTTTTTAATATTCATTTTTTGTTCAGGTGATGTGTCACAGGAAATGAGTCACTCCCCCAACCTATTTGAGATCATCTACTGAAAACTGACATAACTTTACAAAAAAAAGCCCCTATCTCGGCAAATTCTGGGAATTTTTAACTATTTTGTCAACAGTTCCCTTCCAGTTTTAACTTTAAAAGTATATATATTATATTTAATTACACTTAGGGTAACTAAACACAAAAGGGGAGGCAAGTAAGAAAGCACGCTAGAGAGGTCGTAGAAATATGTTCATGGTGTGTGCCGGGTGTGTGTCTGATCGACCTTAAATTGGCTATATCATGTATAACCCACCGGACGTTTTCCTGATCCCTGATGTTATATGGGTTATATGAACTTTGAACGCCCGGTGGAAATAATCAACGATATATTAAGATTGGTGCAATTTCTGAAGCGAAGTAGGGTGTCCAAATATAATAGGCCTATTAGTAAAATGCGTATAAATACATATCAGAGAAAACGCTCCTATTATTAAAAATATTCAGTTACAGTGTTCTACAGTGTTTCAGGTGATGATAATGGTATTACCTCCAGCAGGAAGAAAAAACCTATTCCAATGACGTTGGCTCCGTAGCATCTGAAGAGGGCGCGGTAGAGGCTGGGTTTTCCCCCGGTTTTCCATCTGTACGTTTCTTTTTCCCATTCCCTGGAAAAGAAGCACGGAACTCCATTATCATGCAATAACATGTGAATTGATTATTGATCACATTCAATCGCACCAATTTGCTTAATATAATACTGAGGTATATTGCTATTAATCAATAACTTAAAACTCCCCTCCATATGGTACTATTTTGTCTAAAAGTTAACTTAACAAAATACCCATCTTCATATTGTTTACTAAATGATAGAAAATTATACAACAGAAGTAATAGAAACGAAGATATTTTAGAAACGAGGATTTCTGTTTTGAGTCCCTGTTTTATATTTCTTTATTCAATTCTGTGTTGTTGAAGAAGTGATCAACATTTTCTCCCACATAAAGATAGCATCGATTGCTCAAATAAATCGAGATATTTTTCCAACAGCGAAACTACAAATTCTATTTCAAATTGCCTATAGTTCACAATGGGTAAACATAATTAATTATTCGGGCTCTGATTAATTGTGAATTAACATTGGATCCTGCCCAAAAAATGCCCTGAAGTGTTGGCGAGCAGACCTGTGGCTATCTTTCTGCCATTACCGCCCATTGCTCCACACAAAATCCTAATTACTGCTCACAGTCCCATTGATTCCCCATAGGGACACGCTCGGCAGAAAGGTCGCCCGTCAAAATTCATTGTTTCCATGGTACTCATCATTAAATAGGCTGGCAACCTATCAGAAAGGCGTTACTTGCCTTGTTTTGCTGTTCCCAATTTTGGAACATAATCAAGTGAACAAAGATGAAAACTTTTCGACAGTTCGATGATCTGCATGGAATGAATCGAAAGACTCTTCGATCATACTATGTCATATTAATATATATGGGCTCTTTAACAGTTACAAACACAGTTAAGATTTTCGCTATAACCTACTGCTTTAAAAATATTGACAAATGTTACTGCACTTAACCACACCCATTTATCAAGTGCATATCATGAACATTTAAAGTTCATTCACTTATCCACTTGTGATAGATTTGAGAATAATGACATGGCATTAATGTTTATTTATTTAAAAGTACATTTGATCTCTGTCAGATAAAGTTTTTCAACTTGAAGATTTGGGATAGGCAGGTCTGTGAAGAGGAAGATTGGTGAGTTGCCATGCCATACTGGCACAGTGGTTAGATAAGCACTAGTTGAACTCCTTTTTAATGTTAACTAGCTCATAATTCACCATTGTTAGCAGCTTTGTGTAAAACCAGCAATTTTTAACTGACACTATAACAGTTCTCAAATATATCTCATGTCACTCCAATCATCCCTCGGATAACATATGCTCGTCGAGTTTTAAAAAAGCAACAACTAAATATTATCTGCCCTTGCTGTAGATACGATTGAGGTTCTATCAAATGGTATGTCATTGTATCTCTGAACTTTGATAAAACCTAAGGAGTTCATATATAAATTTACTCTACAGAGTAGTGAGAGGCTTTATTTCAACGTAGATATGATGGTATTATGTTTTCTTCTTTTAGTTTTTCCTTGTATTTTTCTTGCTTGCTATCATTTGAATTTACAAGACAGGAGATAATTAAAACTCCACATGTGATAGTGATAAATACTAGGCAACGTATGAAAACGTCGTCGAACGACATTACGTATTTTGATGAATATTGCCTGTATATGGTATATGGCCTGTAAATGAATGAATAAAAACCCGATTATTGTTAAATATTACATATAAATATTAAATTTTAATCAACCAAGGGCTATAGGAGCTCCCCGTACATCGGAGGACTGATTGAGTGAAATAATATGAGAAACTAGATATTACGTATACACTTCAAATGATGCGTTGGATAGAATTCAAAACTGGGACCCAAATGCTGAGCTGGAGCGATCATAGAATAGAGCATGGCTATACGATTAAATACGTCATTCAGGTTTCATCCAATTTCTATTCCGTTTGCAATAACAGAACACATTAATAAACATACTTTCCACAGAGTCTCTGATTGGACATCGAGTCAAGACAAAGTTCTGCACCTTTAGAAGACGCACGGTCAATCTGAGCTGAGTGCATATATGTCACTTTGCCATGACTCAAGGATACGTATATATTTGTAAGAGTATTCTAGAGGATGTCCATGCTGGCCAGTAGAAAAACAGTTTGTTTACACAGAGCCTAAGATCATATCACACTACTACCTGGGGTGATGGAGCATAGAGCAGTGGTGCCATATTATCCATACTGTGTTCCAACCTCACCCTAGGCTTTGGAGCAGTATATTCGGAAATGCACTTGAGAATGCCTCGGGCAGTTTGTAGGTGAACTAACAATGAATATATATTACTTACAAGAAACAACTAGAATAATAAAGCAGCCCGTACAAGGAAAACAAATAGTAAAGAGGTTAAGTGAAAGGTCGTATGTAGGGATCTAGTCAGTTCTTGGAGATTATATAATTATAATACATTCAGAGTTTTTGTCCGAGCAATTACTTAATGGGATTGTTGTGACCCAGTCCAACAATACCTCACTTTTTATCTCTAAATGCCAGAACCAAAGGGAAATGAGTATAAGATCAGCTTATTTGCATTCCTAACTATAGCCCACCTTGTGTTTGTTTTCGTTCACGAGAAAGTCATAAAGGTATACATGCATAGCTGTCCGATGAAGCAATGAAACACTAATTAATGTGTAAAATCAAGAGAATATTAACCCTAGTTAAGTGAATGTGGGTTCCAAGTAAATTTTGAATTAATATAATTACCCCAGTTGATGATGGTCACGAATGAGAGATGCGGATCTATTGCTCAACCTATCAGAGGCTTCACATTGAAGAATTAAGGGTGGAGGAAAGAGGTGCAATTTACAGATGTTTTTATTTTCATAATCGATATATATGCTAGCCTACATGAAAATAATAATTGATATGCGTTCTTAAGCTATATAAGAATTCCAATAATTATAAACAACGATATATACTTTCAGGATAGTAACAATGATTTAGCCTTCCTCGTGATTCAAGTATCACTGCCATTATACTGCCACACCTAATAACGCGGCCCACATGCATGCGATACTGATATTGCCAAAAGTAAGACTCTCAAAGGAACCTCAAGGACACAAAGGACACTCAAATTCTGACATGAAATCCTGCGTCATAGCAGAGACGTCGCAAGGGCATAGTCTGTAATCCCTGGCTCACGATTCAGAAGGCTAAGAAGAAGGATGTACTTTAAATTTACTCTTTTTAGATCAATAGAAACATAGATAGGAAGTTACAATGGAGATATCCCATGACAAGGTTACTTCATAGAGAGGGGCAATTCAGGGTGAATTAGATTTCTTCCTTTGACTTCACCCAATGTAATTACAAAATATACTTCTATGTTTGAAGTTCGTTATAAACCAGCACGTACATGATTGTTAGAACTTAATAACATGCTTTAAATATATTTACATGAGTCTCACTTCACTTAGTGACGCAGTTACTTATGTAATTGCTGGACTTGATATCAATAATACTTGTATACGAACGAAGTATAGCATTATAATATAATGATGTAGATTTGATAACTGGAAAATGTCCCAACTGGCACCTGATTGCTCCAATTGGCTTCGGTACCTAGGTGTTCCCTATTAGCTGACTTTTGTGGTAAAGTCATGAGTTGTCAAGAGCCAAGTCAATGATTTTAGGTAAGTCAGGTTCCCAAATTGGCTGTATTATACAGTGTGCCGTATTTCCGCATGACGAAACAATCTTGGCCGTTTTGAACAAAAAAGGAATTCATAATCGGATGAGGAAAAAGAGCAAATTTCATTTTTTCAACACTTTTTACATATTCTTTTAGGTCCTAATATAATACACTATAATAAACATAAGATGAATGAATTACGTGGTGCGAATGAATAAATAGCTGAACAGTTATCTTAATTTACAAATTTATCAGGGATTTTGGAACCAATTAATGCGACCATTGATTTGCAGAGGGTTAAGTGTTAACAATTATAATCACTATCGGCTCCCCGACTTTTATGGTATGTTACCCTTACCCTCTTTAGTGTTGAAAAGCGCACTTATCCCCTTTGCGAAAAGAACGAAACACTAATGCGCCCACTCCAACATTAGGAGTGTTTGGACTGCGACTCATTACAGACTCTTCTGTTTATATTTGGATTTAATTTCAATCCTCAATGTTGTATTCAAGTTGCACTCAAGTGCTGGTCAAAAGGCTAACAGCCCTGCCACTAAGTAGCATACAACACGCCGTTATTGCATACCATACAGATGTCGCTAGGTCTCTTTTGTTGCTAACAAAAAATGTGGATTAAAGCTGCATTCTCAGCTAATAAGCCTACGGAAAAAATAACCTTAGGCCTACAGAATTTATTCCTTAATTGTCTGACCTATGGACTGAAGTTATCAATAATTTTCCTGCTGTTAGATATTTATATAATTATATACAAGACTTTGAAGTTGTATTGTATGAAAGAAGACGATCGAATGCCGGTGAGCGATAATACGTGAAACCACCGCAGCAAAGGATTCCAACGGGTCGCCCAAATATAAATGTGGACTGTTATGAAGCCCAGCATGCATCGAAGCTCCACAATGTTGGTCATATTATGACTTGCAGATGGGTAGGACAAGAACAGGAATAAAGTATGAAATCTCGAGATTTTACCAATGTTAATTGGCAGCGCAGCATTTAGAGAATTGGTATCAGCAGGCCCGCACATAAAGAAGAGACAATTAAAACGAGACAATTTTTAGCAAATCTAGACAAAACCGCGCTCATAATTTTTTTTTGTCCTTATAGCCATTTTCAGGCAGTTTTGTCTCGAAATGTTGAAGTTTTGTCTCTAAATTAATAATTTGGAGACAATTTTGCCTTAGATTTAAATTTAACCTAGGCAATCAAGTAAGTAATCAGTGATGAATAAAGGTTTTTTGAAACTTTCAAGACTTTAGACAATGTCTAGGCAAAAATCTTCAATAAAATCCCTGGCTTCAAGGACAATCTCGAAAGGTGTGCACATAAAGTCAGATTGTCCTTGTCCTTGAAGCCTGATTTTGTCTTTGTCTCTGAAAATTAGACAATATATTGCCTCTAGTTTTTGTCCTAATTTGTGGTAGTTTTCTGGTGGCTGGCGGTAGTTTTTGGCATGGTTTGGCAGTCGAGTAAGCCTGGAATGTAAAGAAACCAAAATTGTCTCCAAATTGTGAATTTAGTGACAAAACTTCAACATTTCGAGACAAAACCACCTGTAAGGACAGCTATCTGAGTTGTCCTTAGTTGTTTCTCTTTCGGACTCAAAATTGTCCCAGAGACAATAGAATTGTCCCAGAGACAATAGAATTGTCCCAGAGACAATAGATGAACTGCATTCAATGTAAAACAATCAAAATTGTCTCAAAATTGTGAATTTAGTGACAAAACCCCAACATTTCAAGACAAAACCACCTAAGGACAGCTATTGGAGCTGTCCTTAGTTTTTGGTCTTTTGGCCTCCTAATTGTCACAGAGACTGCAAAATTGTTCCAGAGACAATAGACAAACTGCTTTATGAACACGATATATATTGTCTAGAACTACTTAAAATTGTCTCGTTTTGATTGTCTCTCCATTATCTGGGCACCTGCTGCAAATCTTACAAAATAGCATGTATCTCTATGCAACAAAACTACCGCCAGCCGCCAGAAAACTACCACAGATAAGGACAAAAATTGAAGAGACAATTATATTGTCTAATTTTCAGAGACCGGAGACAAAAACAAAATCAGACTTCAAGATTGTCCTTGAAGCCGGGATTTTATTGAAGATTTTTGCCTAGACAATGTCTAAAGTCTAGTTTTTTATGTGCGCGGGCCCTGGGCCCGCGCACATAAAAGTCGGATCCCCCATTCAAACCCATTTTATATTTCCTATATAATTTCTGGGGGAAAATGAGAGTGCAATTGGTTCAAACAGAATGATGAGGCCATTGCTAAGTGTATAACTGCCAGTAAATAGAACTGAAACCAATAGCGCCATTGAAGGCAATCCATGATATATATCAATGTGAATAGCCGGAAACGCAGGCTGCCAACCTTTAGCGAAATTGCTTCAGAAGAATATAGTGCGTCATATATTCAGATGAGAGTCAATGAGGGGATATAAATTAAGATACACGCAATACCCATCAAAGAATAAAAATAGTAATTCCACGGGCTTTGGTATCGATTCCATGCATATAAATAGGTTATAATCCATCTTCAAGATGTTGAACATAGCCTAAATATAGCACAAGTACCCGTACTTGGCCTCCATTAACGTCATGGAGGAAGATCTGGCAGGAGAGCGATGAGAAAGGGTACGTCATAACATAACTCATAATCGATTGTATGACGTCAATTTATCAATATCAGACATCGTTACCGAAATTACCAGTGTACAATAATTACAGCGATTAACATTAGTTCAAACGAATTTCTATCGATTTCAATTTGTACTGATCGTAACCATTGCCCTTTCCGTGAGAACCCTCGAGCTCTATTATTCAAGAATGGAGTCAATTCATACCGAACGTTGCCAGGTTGGTGTGAACACCTGATAATCCTTTTGGCTTTGTATTAATCTAGGCAGTGTGGACATTGTCTTTCCAATGTAAATGTTTTGATGTCATCATCACTCATCAAAATTATTCCTCAAAATGGTCCGAGGTGTGATCCCTCAAAGAACGCACCATGACACGCCTGACCACAGCGTTTACCAATAACCAGGTGGGACAGATTTTCAGAAAATGTACAATTGTCAGCTGTACACATTTAGTAAACTCTGCTAAATTAGGCTGCAATCTGGTCAATACTGGGTAAATTCGCGTATATTCGGCATTGCATTGATTCTAGCAATCTGTTTGCTTAGGTTGAACTGTATTTTTAACTTTATTTTCGTCTGAAGTTTGGGTTATTTGAGAGAATTGGTGAAGGTGAACTGTACATTTTCTGGTGACTTCACCCAGGTGCGGTGTACAGCCCTGATATACATAGATATCTCAATAGGACGTGTGCCTGGATGTGCAACATGAACCACTTCCACTCTATCTACTTTTACATTCTTTACAATACAGGTCCTAACTGGATGCCAGTGGACCATGTATGGAGGAACTCGCCTCCTATCTACACCTATACAGAACCGGCTCAACAACAATAGGTCTGAGGTGTGCATGCTTATATAAATGGTCAGGGTTTTACATTATCGAATGCAAGCTGTAATATATCCATGGCCATAACTTGTGTATATATACATACCTTCAGATATGTATGTTTGAATACCATAAATAATTTACAACACATGAATATGATGTGTCCCTTTTGATGAAATATACGAGACCGGGGCCGAATCCGTTCGCTTTTACCTGACCGTCGATCGTCTTTACAACCAACGAGTATATAATGTTATACTCGTTGGTACATCACAAGGAAAGAACCCTATGCATTCGTATAAAGCTATACATAGGTAACACATTCGATACAATTGAGGAATGCATCCCAGATGCAAATAGCCATTCCAGCAGATCTACATTCTCACGAGGTCACGATAGAAACGCATCAACACACAACACAGACAACACCTCCCCTCTTGGCACTGGGGATTGGTGGAAACAGGGAAGAGATCAATAAGGGAAGCGGAAGGGAATCGAAAGGATCAGGTCCCCTGGAAAGTTTCCAGGTGTTTCCCTTGGTATGTATCCCAATAGAATACCGAGATGTTCCACACGATTAGGCACTGGCAGGTATGAACAATTCACGGAAGATCATACTGGGTCAGTTGGTTGTATAGATATTAAAGAGAATGTATTGATCTACCGGTAACCTGAAGCCGGATATCGCTCATATTGTATTGGCACATGTCTACCCTAATTACTTCCCCAAGGGCAAAGTTCCTTTCCACAATGTCTATAGATAAATTTCCATTTTAAAGTATTGCAAGTATATTCCCCCATTATATTTGCGATATAGCAAAGGATAGCAAGATAGCAACCACTGAGAATATAAATATAGACAACCAAGACAACGTTTGATGGAAGCTAACCGTCACAAAGAAACTAAAGATGAATTACGGGACAGGGTAGACAGCAATGCCTATTGATACAGCGAACCAGAAGTTTAAAAGAAAGTGTATCCTATTTCCACATGAGGGTTTAATCAAATTTTCAATTTTGCCTTAGGTGAAACATGAATAAATCATTATGGGGTGGAGACCTACCCTTCTGAACCCTGAGAAGGAGTAAGTTCCAATTTAATGGATTATAATTTCACGTGACAAAAAACCGCTAGGAGCTTCCATTTTTCCAGGCCCGGGAAACTACGAAGTACTTTTACTAACTTCAATTCATAGATACTAATTTTCCTAAGCACGATTTTTTTCTGTTTACATCCTTCCTGCTGTCAATATCGAATGTAGTGAAATAAATAATACAAAAAAATATCAGGATGGAGGATAATGCATTGTTGTGGATTGTGACAACGATACCGATGATAAATTACAATATCTCTTAGCTTACCTGCCGAGGTCATTGGATAGTTTGACAGAGGAGTCCTCCGGAAGTACATCATGGATGTCAGAGTCCTCGAGGTGGCGCTTGTAGCCTAACCTGAACACGTGACGCGTCCACCTGAAAAAAGGTAGACAAATATCAATCTTCCGTACTTGGCCTATTCAGCTGACAATATACCAATATCCTGGCCAACAGAGGTAATGTATACATAACATAAAAATCAAATAGTTCAATATGAATCTAGCCGTCCTTAAAAATACATATTCAGCATTACAAAATCACAAAGTACATAGGTGACTCTGCTAGCATTTGCCCAAGGACACGTCCAAACACTTCCAATGCAACAGAATCTATGATGGATGGGGAATAAATTGATACTATATACTTTATATATAATAGATTTCTGCATTTTGGGGTATAGTTTTTGTGCATGTTGGTTCGTATAGGTTGCAGGTTGAGAAAACCACGTTTCGCTGCTTTGTTCTGGTAATATACGTGTACGGAACAGGGAGGGGTAATGTACACTTACAGCTCCATGTTATGATTGCCATGCTAGTTGTAAATGAAGCATTATTTGTATGATACAACCTGTGGCCTCCTAGCACGAATGTGCAATCGAATAAATTCGGTACCAAAGAAAATATATGCATGAAAATACTTCCAGATTCGAGGGATAAAATTCACATCGAACAAATTCTCGGAGTCATTATTTGATATAACAAAATACTGGGGAAAATATAGGGTACATGATATGATATCGCACAAGTTCGTTTGCTCTATTATAATTCAGATGCAACGTACGTATAGAACATTGCAAGACAAGCTTCAATCAGCCAAAAGAGCGTGTATACCTACATTCGGCCGGAGGGCATGACATTAATCTTTCTTTTCAGAACGTTCGAATTTATCTATACCCGAAATAAAATCACAACAAAATTATAGTAATTCTTGAATGAGTATGAATAATGGGTGCGTAATATTTGGCAATCTGACAAGGCCCAGCCACGTTTGGTTATAATCCGGCCCGTGCCAAATAAATGGAAGGATTTTCTTTTAATCCTTTTATCCTCTTTATTATAAATATATCTTACGGATTAAGCTTTTGGAATTTTGTCTCACGAATATGTTTTCAGAAGCGTATATAATTGGCTCTCGGTTGATAATAGTCCATTTAATGGACTTTGAGTGTCCCAAAGACACTTAGATTCGTGGATTTAATCAAGTGTTGAGTAAACACTTGTTAACCTTTTTTTGTTCCTGGAGGCGCTGTTGATTAATGGGTTGGCCGGCCTTGTGATCAATGTACAATGCGCATCGTTATTGCTTTGAGCATACAAAAATCCACATCTGTGCATCATTAAGGAAATTATTAGTCACTGTAGCCCTCTAAATATTTCAAATTTGATCGATGTGATAGGATATTTTTGATAACTTGGACAAAAATGGTCATATTTCGGAACCAACATGCACACCATGTTATTGACACCGAGTTAGTACTTATTGTTGCTGTAAATATAAAAATATACTGTGCAGGAAGTTGTTTCAAAGGCAATTATTGCAATAATGCCCTTTTCGCATAATTGCATACAAGTCAATGTGCATCGTCAGTTAAGCTCTATTACCAATACTTCCAATTTATATACGATGTATATAATACATCTATGGATCTCTATACATCGCCTACATAACTGAAGAAAAGAAAGCTATCGGAAAACGCCACTATGAGTAAAACTTTACTGTAGAGACACCCTGATGTTATCCCCTTTAGTCCTGCTTTTCTGACAGGCCTAATAAAGGCCATGCCATTGCGATGACATGAACACAAGAAGGGATACTATATCTCGGTCATCAATAGATCTAAGCAGGTCAACACCTGAGGTCAGTTTTGATTATTTTTGAAAGGACGCATTCTCCCATTCTCCAGGGGTAAATGGACTCTTACTCTAGTTTTTACAGCGACTATGACGAAAGAGGGTAGAATCGCCAACAATAGAATGCCATGGATAGGACCTTTGCAGTGAAGAGGGTCTGAATGCTCTTGACATGGACCACCAAGGGCACTATTGTACGGTGGCGACTTGATGCCTACACCTGGGACTTCACGAGACGACTTGACACGTTGTCATATAACACTCATGGAACTAATTAGGTCTATAAAGCACGAGAGTCTCAGGTAATAATAGAAAATCCCTTCGCTCAGTGAAATGAAATACAGAGATTTCTTGGCAAAAGAAAGACTGCGAGATACCAATGATTTGGAAAGAAGTACAACGAGAGTATATCCAGGCCAAAGAATGAAAGAATAAAAAGTGTATCCAGAACCATAGACCAAAACAAACTCTACTCCATTATGTGTATCCACTTCATTTGACTTCAAAAGACCTATGATTACAAATATCTTCGAAATTCAAAATAGTTATGGGCAATATTGATCAATTCTTTGCTGAGTGCATTTAAAATAAACCTCTTTTGTAACATTTTAATTCAATTGACAGTGAGGAATTATACATAGACGAAAGACCATACCACACCAACGTTAAATAATCACATTGTACTTTCCTTTCACTAAAAAAGTACAACGGAGAGATATGAAATATCCATAATTAATGTGTGTATATGTACATAGAAGTTAAATGCCTATTGGTAATGCATATAATAGGTGGGAATTATTTTGTATTTAGATCAGCACTACCTCACCGCCCTTCTCAGGGGCATGGGCATACGTTTAGAATATGTCACTTCGTAGGTGAAAGCTCGAGAATTTGTGATCACTACAGAAGGACATTGTAAATACAACCAGGTTTTCTCATTAGCGTATGATGAAGCGATGATTATGGGCACTCCAAGCCCTCACGGACTTTTAAAGGAGCTGGCCACCTCCAAGGTCACATTTCATGCAATGCGCTTCTTCGTCAATGCTATTATTCCATGGGGCCTAATTGTGTAAATGTACCACACACACTGCGGCCTATTCTCCTGAATATGGCCTCCAATGATTTGAGATGTTATGCATAAACCCAACGTCTTTCTTATTCATAATCAACGATATTAAATCAAGACTACTGAGACTATATATAACAATCATCTGTATGACCATTTCAACTATATGTACTTCATTCCATCTTTATACTAGAAAATATAAGTCCCTAAAACTAACTGCTGAATGAACATATATTAAATGTACAAACGCATTAGGAATAATTTTGATCCTATACATAATATAGGCGAGTGGCAATAATATAAAGACTTCACTGAAGTTACCTACATTGTTTAGAGATCAGCGTTACTGCTAAAGCACATGGTACACCTCACATCCTTCCAAGACACTTTGCGAGATGTCAAAGTTTTCCCTGACTTAGATATCCGTAATTGTGATGTAATAATTGTCATGTTAACAGAAATTGATGTATGGGTATCCCTCGTCTACACTCCAGACGTACCTCCACCTGCTCTGAGTGCTTAGTGTTAACTATATTGGCGGCCTTTCTCAGATCAGTCCCGTGGCTAGGTGTGCGCATGCGTAATAGAAGGTGATAGTCCAGTTAGGGAGCGCGTGGTGAATGGCTTCAGGCTTCCCAAAGAACAGTTATACTATCAAAACCAGCATAGCTGGGAGGGACATTACGGAATCATGTTGATGTACAACTCTCGGTCTACTTCTTAGTAGTTCGGGACCAGGCCACAGAATCTTTTTGTTTCGATAATGAGCAGGGATAGCTGTCAAGGTGTCCACATCATTAATTTAACTAATGCATATTCATAACTACACCTATAAAATTAATGTGTAACCGATGGTGCACCAAGGAACCATGTATGAATAACTAGAGAGATCTTGGCGCCAGTGAATTCAGGCAAAATAAATCTAAAACAATACTAAACCAATAATGTTAGATTAGCAAAAATTGAATATGATTTCGTGTGACAAGGCATGGTCGTTTATAATAATTGGTGACAGGAGAAGCTGTTTTAGATCACAGTTTGGTATAGATCACGGGAAGAGATGTTTAATACTTTATGATCAACAGTCTTCCCTGGTTTGATAATGACTTCATAATTGATACAGTACATGTATCATGTATGCACTCAATTCATTCTGTACCTGGCAGGTACTGAGCATGTACGGCAGGTATGTGGCCTCACGTGGCCTAACCACAAAATGATCAAGTCAGTCAGTAAATCATGTAGACAATGTCTATGTTTGATATTACCTGGGAAATTACACTTTTTAAGGGTGTTTTACTATGTTGATATAGTTCGAGTGAAAAGTTCAGTTATATAAGGTCACACAAATTAATAAAGTAGGTTTAATTAAACAAAATAATTAAGAAATATAAGGTTATTATTAGCACCATTCATTCAATATGCCATAACTTATGTCTAAGAAATATGAATCAGATTTGTCAATAGGCACTGTTTTTTAAATGCATTGTTTATCAAAATGATAACAATAAACATAGATCTATATGGATCAGGTTGTCAGAAAATGTACAATTCACCTTCACCAATCCTTTCAAATACCAAATTTAAGCAAAAAGTGACGTTCAAAATACAGATTAACACAATAAAAGAGATATTTTGAATCAACACAATGCTAAAGATACTCTGAAATGCCCATTATTTATCATTTTTCTGTCTAATTTAACAGAAGTTACCAAATTTGTAGAGCTGCTGATTGTATATTTTCTGAAAATCTGACCCGTATATATAATGTTCATGTAACTTCTCCGGTCAACGTTCACAGCAATCACTTTGTAAATTCCATATCAGTAAGCCACACACCCATGTATACATGGGGACAAAGCATAGAACAAGTTCTATTTTCGCATCGCTTTACATTATGCATAGACAGTACTTTGCAGGAACCATATCTGGAGAGTGTATGCTATATATACCCAGACGCTCCAATATTCCCTTAATATAAATCAACAAGCCCATAAAAGAGTCCATTACCTCCTCAATTCGCAATAATAACATGTTTCTGCCATTCCTTCATGTTTTTCTTCCTATTTTCTAGGGATCTTTGTTGAACTTATCCGTAATCCTGCCTAGACTCACACTGTTCTCTCTAGAGGGCGAGATTACTTAATCTCTCCCTTTGTTTTTTTATCAATAGGCCACTAGGACTGCTTTTTGTATTCCCATCCAGAATACGTCTGGCGGAGGGCAGATCCTCTTATGTAACGAAACCATGTGCGATTATAATTGTGGCTTATGCACTGAAATATACGAAAGCCCAGAATTGTCACTAAATATTTTTTGAAAATTGTAGAACAAAAAAATATGAAAAGTTATATATCTGTTATAAAGAAAATGAAATGAGTAAAAAGATGAAAGTTTAGGGGTGAAACTTAAATTAGATGACATCTCCCAAAATCTCATGCCTATGAAATACAAAATGAGTGAAGAATTTGAAAGTGTAGGAATGAATTTTTAAACGAGAAGAGATCTCATGAGATCTCACTGGCAAAATGGCGGTGCCTATGGGTGCCGCCATCTTGGATTGGTTATGCTCCTGTTCCTGCAGCATAATGATGCTCATGCTCCATGTCCAGTGCAGCAGTGTGCAATGCAGCACTGTGAAATGCAGCTTTAGTGCAGCACTGTTTAGTGCACCAATGTTCAGCACTGTTTAGGGCAGCACTGTGCAGCACTTGAGAGTGTTAAACTGTACAGCATATTAGAATGTTAATTCAGCACATTAAAGTGCAGCACTATGCTGCGCAGTACTTTAGAGTGCAGCCCTTTAGAGTGCAGCACTTTAGAGTGAAGCACTTTAGAGTGAAACACTTTAGAGTGAAGCACTTTAGAGTGCAGAACTTTTCAGCACATTAGAATGTTAATTCAGCACATTAGAGTGCAGCACATTAGAGTGCAGCACTTTGCAGCATATTAGAATGTTAATTTAGAGTACAGCACTTTAGAGGGCAGCACTTTGCAGCACATTTCAGTACATAAGAGTGCAGCACATCAGAGAGCAGCGCTGCTCTGTGCTGTGCTATGATTGATGGAAATACCATATTCATAGCACCATTATTGCATACTCGTTTCATGACTAAAACTATGCACTTCACATGAGGAAGGAATCTAAGATGGCAGCTCCCATGGGCGCCACCATCTTTTGCGTGAAATCTCGTGAGATCTCATCTCGATTTATGTCTCGTTCATAGCTTTTCATATCCTTCACACATTTTCCATTTGTTAGACATGAAATCTTGTGAGATCTTGCCTTATTTAAATCTTGCTTCTACACTTTCATCTTTTTCACACATTTTCGATTTCATTTTCTTTATTACAGATATATATTTTCATATTTTTTTCTACCATTTTCAAAAAATATTTAGTGATGGACTTCCGTAGAAATACCAGATGTCCCAACAGTTAAGATAAGTGTGGCATGGTAAGAACATTGTCTTGCAGACTAATTGAAAGGACCCTCCTCCTTGACCAGCATCAAGTCTGGATTTAAAAAGATGGCATGTTGCATAGGGTCACTACGGAAGGAATTTTATTATATTAATCAGATCCTCAGACAGGGTTTGGGATGCTAATATCATGTTGACCACCGCTTTTATACTTAACGACATTCTATTTTCAGTTTTAGAGTTAGGGTTAGGGCGCCCGTGCATCTTGGATTTGGTGTAAACAAGAATCAGTGACAGTATAGAATTTACAGTTATGTTTCGTTTACAATTTGTACAATTGATGGCTTTCCGGTTATTTCCATTTCCCAAAGGAAACGATGACAGGGTCCAGTAAAATCTAAATTCTGGAAAAGATAAACCTTACTCATTCTGACTGTGTTGTACCAATGTGGCGTTCATCTCGGATTGTTGCTCTCTCTCTCTCTCTCTAGCTGTCTGTATCTGTCTGTCTCCCCCACCCCCACCCTCCCTCCCCTTCTTTCTCCTTCTCCCCTTTAATATGAATTATACTGTACTATACTCTTTCTTCTTTTTCCCTCTCCTCCTGCACTCTTTAATGTGAAGTATACTGTATTGCCTATCTTTATTTAAAACATAACAAATATTCAAATCATATTACAAATTAAAATATATAAGCTGGGAAATAAATACCCAGGTTTTCCGTCATAAGGCAAGTCGTAGGATCATCCTATGGGTGTACTTAGTTACAACAAATCATAGAATTATACAACTTGTCACGACTATAAATAGACATCTTCATTATTATATAAGATTAGGTAATCCCATGTAATCATATCATATATCATATTTACATCTGTTCAATATTTAATATGTAGTTATGTAACCTAACCACAGGGGGAGCCATGCTCACAACAAATTGTTGGTCTCGTTAGACCAATTTCAACCACACACACACACGATTTCAGGCGATAAACCATATACATAATTTTCATTAAATTCCTTAAGTTTTCGGAAATAAGGAGGGACGCCCTGCAATAGGAGGATGGTTTGGGCATTTCTAATCATAGTCACATAACAACATGTAATATTGTAATTCCTTCCCGCTTGCATTTAAAGCCCGGGCCAGGAAATAAATTAAACTAGAAAGCTACATTTATTGTTCAACCCTGGAGATGGTATGACGTATAAATACGGGGAAGTCCCTGGATGCAAGCATGTCGTGGCTTGACATAGGCAACTGGTGTCACCCTCTCTGGTTACCACCCACATGTTGTGATCAGGTAAAAGAATGTCACGTACAAAAGTTAAATTGAATGTTACGTGAGAGGGGCGATAGAAAAGAAAAGAATACAAATAAAACAAAAATTGTTCCAGGAGAAAGAAAGATTTCAGATTTCAGATCTCAGATTTCAGATTTCAGATTTCATAAATTTTAATAAAGCAGATGTGTGGTCCATATAGTCTCAATGACATGTATGGGGAAGAGAACATGTCCGAAACAATGGATGTGTTATACAAATACGGTTTAGATGTCGTTGCCACAAAATCATAATGAAAATGTCTAAGGTCTGTTGAACTGTCGACGATTCGATAGATGATAAGCTGTGTTCGGGTTATAACAGTTTTTTGTCAGTTTAGCTAGAGGGGTTACACAGATCGTGAACTATTCCCGCAATGTACCAGGTATGGTAATCCATCAGCCATCACTTTAATTTGTCATCTGTCAATTATAATCTAATTGCTTTGTGTCACTCTTACTGTGTCACTCGTTGAGCATTTATTCTATCAATCTAATTCGAATCGATCTTAATACATTACAGTGGAATTAGTAGATCAAACCCTTGTTAATAATCATTGCTTGGTTGAAACATGAATACAACTAAAATACCAAATTGTATAATATCAGATTCGTTGTCATTAATTGATCCATCTTCAATTATTTCTCCTCATTACAATTATATGATGAATTAAACCTTGTACCCTAATGGAATAATTATGTAATGGTTTTGTTAAACCTAATTATTTGAAAACTAAAGGGTGGTCTCCACTGGCTGCGGTAAGCTCTGCAGTAAGCCTTGCAATCGTTTGTGCTGGTTCTGTAGGTGGAGAGGAATGACGAGGGCCTTGCCTACATGCTTCAGTGGCCATGTAGGTAGGTCCTCGCCACTCCTCATCAACACAAGACCAGCGCAAGGCTTACCGCAGAGCTTGCAGCCAGCAGAGACCACGCTTTTTAGGGTGGTCTCCACTGGCTGCGGTAAGCTCTGCGGTAAGCCATGCGATGGCTTGTGCTGGTTCTGTAGGTGGTGGGGAATGACAAGGTCCTTGCCTACATGGTCAGTGAACGATGTAGGCATGACCTCGCCACTCCTCAACAACACAGCACCATCGCAAGGCTTACCGCAGAGCTTACCGCAGAGCTTACCACAGCCAGTGGAGACCACCCTTAATCCTGATATTATTGACTGAAGCAGGTGTGTGTTTATATTCACTACACGATGCCTTCACATTACCAACACAATATGAAAACTCTAAAAAATGTCCAATCCCCGTCCATCTACCACGATTGTGTCACCTTTGAGGATGGTCTCCACTGGCTGCGGTAAGCCTTGCGATGGTTTGTGCTGGTTCAGTCTAGGTCCAAAGACGGGAGAGTCTCTTCAAACAAAGGGAAAGCCTCTCACCTCAAACCGCAAAGTGCCATTATAATTCCATTAAGACCGCAAAATGTCATTATATTCCCATTAAAACGTCGAGTCTTAGGCGAGGAGCCCGATTAGCGAAGTAGGCTGACATACCATTCTTATCTGATCTGAAGGTTTGGACCTAGAGTTGGTTCTGTAGGTGGAGAGGAATGACGAGGTCCTGCCTACATGGTTCACTGGCCATGTAGGCAGGACCTCGCCACTTCTCACCATCACAGCACCATCGCAAGGCTTACCGCAGAGCTATACCGCAGCACTTACCGCAGCCATTGAAGACCACCCTTTACCTTCATCCAACCACCACGAACTATTTATATATGATATGTGACTTGATCAATTGAGTTATTCACAAAGGACATATGCCCAATTGATTTTTTATTTCTTTTGAACAGGTACATCTCCTGGTCTTCACCATGTTTTCATCAGTAGCCTGACAGTAGCCAATAACATTAGCCAATAACAATGTTAATGAGATGATTCTAAAAGGGACCTGCCCTTACGGTAGGTAGGTTGTGTAACCTATGGCTAAGTCGGTTATAAATGTCCTCTGGGAAGGACAGCCGCAGCCGCAGGCAAGCTTGGATGACCTTGGGCTACCGCCATTTGTGACAGGTCACCAACGCCATGGAGGTTACCCGCCTTAATAAAGCAGCAGGTCAACATTCTCAATGGAAGACATTTCAAATCAATGAAGTGTAATTTATAATCATACTTCAACAAGAAGGCACAATGGGGAGTTATTAATAGTTACATTGAATTCATTGACATGGCAATATTTTACAGTCTGTCCGAAATGTAATATATTATATATTTGTATGTTTTAGTAATAGAGTAAAGAGGGTTTGGATTGTTTCACGTGTTTGACTATTTCCTTGAATAAGACTTAAATGCAAAAGTCCGATTCGGGTCCAACTTCTTGGTCCAGTACACATGATGTCACAACACAACAACACAATTATTACATTTCAAGGAGCAGATAAAATTGTCTATCTGTCAATCATTATACCGTCTAATCTTTGTCTTGGTATAACATCCGATAAACTTCTAACCTTAAGTTTACTATAATGCCCACATTATAATTACAATGACTTTAGGGTCCTGCGACAACAGTTCAATGTGTAGGTGATTCATAGCCCCAATGAGTACAGAAGGAAGCTCAACACTAACTAAGAAACTTTATATCAAAAAGCCAAATTACTTAACCTCTATACACAAAATAACGTATTTGACTTATAATAACACCTTTCGAATAAATAGATGACACTATTACAATGGATGATCAAGCTGTGTATTTACTGCAATATGGGCTTGTTGAAAAATTAATTTGGTTATATTCGTTATAATCAAATCTAATCAGGAAAGGTGAGTGTTTACTCCCGTACAGTAGCTGAGAAAATAAAACACTGGAAAGAATGGTATGGCTTTATACATGGGTATTCATGTACACGACAATGATGTACAATTTTGGTCCCTGGGAGTCACAACTCGTCTGCGGCTTTCTTCATAATAAGACGGATAATAAGGGAAAAGTATATAAATTAGCACGTCCGCTACATGAACAATTATTTTCATCTTTGTTCATAATATTCCGCCCCAGTAAACAAAGTTTTGATGTTACTGTTGTATTCCCCAGACCATAACACCTACTGTGTCTGCAACAACTATATAAGTTCGCGGCCATATATGAAAGGACTAAATGCAGGGATCCACCAGACCGCATGAATGCTTATTGCGGCTAATATGCGGTTTTATAGTTATTGTCAATTATTAATTATTATAAAGAACCTATAGTGTACAGCCTGTCAAGACGCTCCTCTACACCAGCTCCAGCTTTGTTATTATATTCGGGTTGAGAATGCACTGTAGAATGCAACCGCAACGACCGCAGAAGGAAAACACGTCAGTGGAGTCGAGCCTTTAACGTTGACACACATAACATAGGTCGGGGCCAGGTCAGTATACATGAAGAATAACGCTTATTATGTATAATTAGTTCATGTGATTTGATACTCTATATTCGATTTCCCTGGGATCTTCACATTTCCGTGTATCCTGTGAAAGACTTGAATTGATATTTGGAGTTTCTCTTTACTATCGGACATGTGTCGATCTGATCCACCTGATTCAGCTCACATCCCCAATAGGCAATCGACTCTTAATTTACTGGGACCTTTGTAATGGAAACTGGCTATTATTTATCACTGGCATCCATTGGAATACATGAGAGATCATAAATGGGCGGCCATAGGAAATAAAGAATACACCTAGTAAATGACGAAAATGAAGAAATGGCTATCTACGTTCAGTCATTCAAAGAAATTGTTCGAGGAAGTATGCAAAAGGAATCTCCTCATTCCAAGCGGACATAACCCTAATTAAGTATAATGATGGATATTATGGCATGATCACTAAATATTTAATTGGTTATTCATACGGAGTCCTATAACATTTGGAACATTTGGAGCAAATGAAATATGGGTGTACCTTGACCAGAGTCAAAATGGTTCGTAATGGGTCTCAATTCTAATGTAATAGGCTTATAATTAGATAATTGCCCTCCCCTCTGGGCTACAGTTCATATGATAAGATCACAAAGATTAATTGATTTTCCACATTGTTATCATAAACTTTTTCACTGGGGTAGGGATGGGGTGTGGTGATTATTCATGGGAGGTCTGCAGTATTTCCCATTATATGACTTTAAGAACATCATGGATAACATGTTTCATAATATCAATAAAGGTAAGGGCATAATGGTATTTAGTCGGCTGTAGCTCACAAATAGATTGCCTGGTATGATAATACTATGGGAATATTTTCCTGAAGAAGATGAAGCCCAAAGATTGTTTCAAAATGTGTGACAAAAAGCAGTAGAAAATTGAAGTCTCAATTTCCTCATTAATACAAAATGTAAGACCAGGTGAATTAGGAAGCATTGCAGTGGTTAATTTTGGTGATTGTGTCTCACATTGTTACCCTTGGGCTTTGTAAAAGACACGACGTAGAGCACATCTTGCAATTCTTGTTAAGGTGATATGCCTTGCTCACACATACGTTTACTGACATCATAATATTATTCTGGTTTAAACAACCTATCCGTTGTAATGAGGGGATCTAGGCCCATCTGTGCATGGGATCAAGAGTTTGCATAATAGATCCATTACATGTAACTGCATTCCAGGGAACGAAGCACAGCGCTCTTTAATCTAAATCAATTTTATTTAACGAACACAAACATTCATACAAGTTTGGGGTGCCAAATTATCCCAACCCCTAAATTAATCAACAGATTTATGATGAGTCCCCTCTGACAGAATAATGGACCACAACCCTTAATTGTTCACAAGTTTCAATACCCCAAACAAAGTGAAGGGGCCTAACTACTAGGTAGCCGACAAATTATTGATTCAGTTAACGCTATTAAGTTCATCAACAAGAGTGTCCAACTGTTTATCAAAGTATGGCAACATTGCTGGGTACCTTATTAAGGGGTTTTATGAATGAAGAATGTTAATGTGAAAGTAATTTGTTCGTTTTGCATCCAAAAGGTCATGATTTGTGGACTACGCCCCTGCCATCTCTCCTAAATGCTTTCCATATAAAATATGGGTGAGTGAATGTATACGGGTTACCTGTTCATAAATGTTCTGACATGTTCTTGTCCTTTTCTTCCACCTCTTGTCATTCTATCTTGCCCATTAGTGCCCGCATACAATTTGTTTAGATTAGGAAATTTCTGTGGATAATGGAATTCCTTGTTTGATATATTATATTCGGCTGGGGCCTGCACAATTTTTCACCAGCTTCTTTTATGAGTTGTCCTTTTTGCAACATACCGACTGAAAATCGATCGCGTCTAAAAGGTTTGGATTGTCAATGAAACTATTGAAAAAGCTACGTTCTGTAACACAAGCAGAGATGCCTTGAGTTACCAAAAATAACCTTTATCACCTTTTCCTACTAACCATGTCAAGCGTACAGCAGTACTTATTATATAATATATATTGATAATTTGTTAGTAACAATTTGTTATGAATCGATATACTAACGAATCTCGTTCAAACACTGAAGGAAAAAAACTTTCGCTTTCCAAGTCATGTATATCATGACCACCTAAAAACGTGCTCGGATGAAAGCGTATCTACAATGGACTTATCAGCTTTCAATGGATACTCCCAACCAGGTATAAAAAAATGTAATTAGCAGATATAATGCTGCAGCCTGATCCTACCATCAATAATTACATTGAAACCAACTTTTGCCCTGTCAATCTGGCTAATAGAGAAAAATATCCAGGATACACAACTTTGAAAGGTCGCACAAAAAAAGATGTTGCCATGGTATAATCTAAGTTCAGAAAATGGGATTGTATGAAGTGTACTCACCAAAATGATAACTTCGAAATTATGTTAGCCTCAAGTTGAGGACTTGGGTTCAGGTTCCTCTCGTGGGGCTCCATTCTTCCTGTGACGTCATCTCCACCCAATCACCATGACCTAGAAATGAAAAAAGGAAACCATTGAGAATTGCAAAGTTAAAAGCCTGTCTAGAGCTACAGTGGCATATTTACTATTACCATTACTAGTATCTGTATAGACTATCTGTAGTGGGCAACGGATGAATGTTTTAATTGGTCACAGAACTCCTGGAGTTCTGTGATTTTGTCTACCATTCGAGGAATCATATAACAAGTTTCTTTCTTAAAAGAAATAAATTCATAATAATAATGTTTACTATTTAAGTATGAATTTCACCATATGGTTAACCTTGGAGTAACTCTAATGTTTAACATAGAATTCCAGAGTCAGGGAAAGAATCCCCATGCCATTTGGACGGGCACTTTGTATAAAAAGGGCAAACATAAAGTAAGAGAGTATTTTATCATGACGTAAAATCTTTCTTCCTGAATCAGATTTCACACCTAGAGGGTATAGTTAAGCTAGTGTCAACTTGCCCCAACAAGAGAGTCCCCCTTTGTTGGAATGTACCTATCGAATTTGTGCTTTTGCAATCCAATATGTGAACTGTGCATTCAATAGCATGGGGGGGGGGGGGGGAGTGCATTCCGATTTCTTCCGTAACAATTTAATCATTAGCAAAAATGTACCTCCTATATTTTGAATACTTCCCAAGATTAATGCGCTCGTTAAAATCTGTATTGCCCATCAAAGATTATTATCTTGCTAATAGTACAAATCTTAATGCTCGCCAGAGGCCAGCATGGTGTGAGCTTGAGTTTTTATCGGCGGAGAGACGACTCACTAACTTTAATTAAAAAATTATACTTAGTGTGTAATTGGATTTGGTTCTACTTGTGGCTTAATAGTGAAGGCGGGTACTGCCAGCTCCGAGATACAACTTGTACACAAATTGAAGGTAATTTGGACCACCACAAATATTAAATCTAATACAAATATTAAGATTTAATTGTTGATATCTCTGTGTGCAGGTTCAATTGGAACTTGTTATTTCCCAAATGTGGTAGCAGACGACTGTCGTCACCACCCAAGTGGAAATGATAATAGAATTTCTTGCACGGATTAGATGTCTATCTTGTTTTTGGACAAATCGTGTAGAATAATACCTGAGATACAATTAAGGCTACTAATACGACGTGTGTGATGGTGCACGACATGTGTGATGGTGCACGACTATCAGACATGCGAATGATATAGAAATATGTATACTAATGTGCGTCGAATGTTCACATCTTCACAACGATGGGAGTAGGAAATAATTGTATAACAAATACAGTGATGCCAATAAGATAACCATGACACTTCCACACAATGCATTAATTGTATGCAATCAGTGGATTGTATATATTTCGATATAGGGGGACTTTGTGTACCCAGTTAAAATAAAATCTTTTTTTTAGATAAAAACAAATAATGCTATTGATTAACATGGTATGCATGTTTTCAGGAGAAATTTAACGATTTTTCATAGAAACTTTCAAGCAAATTTAATAGGTTTTGTCTTTCCAAATTACAGACAACATAATCTCGGTCATGTAAATATCCAGCGGCAGCAAAGATGTAGAGGCCTGTATAGAGTTTGGGATAAAACGAGAGGCAAGCACAACTAGGCACTTCATCGAGGCAGAGGTGCGTACAGACTGACATTCACCTCATAATAGTGAAAGGTCGATCTCTGGGGTCAGTATGATCTGAATGATAATTGGTGGAAAGGAAATATATATCTTTAGATTGTATGAAGATATCAGAGAATGGCTCCCCAAGAACACTGATGATAACACTATATTATTTTGATAACAACAGGCACATGCTAATAATTTTGTTAGCATTAGTAATTTGTTGTTTCCTATGCGAATCTAGATTTCCCTTGCGAAGATAGTACATGTAAATGAATCTTTCAAATAATGATTTATATATTTTTAAAAATGAACTCTGAACCCTACTTTAAGGTATTTTTGTTGGAGGATTTATGACACAATGGAATCTAGGTGAAACCTAATTGCATAATTTAACTATAGCATGGGTTTGGGTTTTCACTATCAGTGGAGATGCTATTGAAAATAATCACGGGCATGAAAATGCATGATCCGTAATCTGACATCCATCCTCTCAATTCCCTATGCATCCAAATGCATTAGCTCTGCATCCCGAGAATGGTTTGAGCCTAAAACATGGGCGAAGTGCCAAATAATGTTTCATGGGATCCATTCCTTTCACAGTCATTCAGGCCTTTATAAAATGTGAAGATTGTTGGACGTACTCGATGCATTATAATATCCGTCACGTATAGACTTTACATTCTGGCTATAGTAAATCCTAATGCATTGTAAATTATGCTGGAAAATGCATGCTGTAACGTATAATGACTTTATCAGTAGATCCACCCAGGAGTATGGAAGAGAATCATTCAATATATCGACTTATATGAAGTAATCTCTACAACCGCAAAATACTTGCATACTATTTAGCTTGGATTTGGCCTTTAAATGGTTTACAATAAATTCGCATGTAGTTTAAGTGGTTAGATGTGGAAAGTCTGATTGAAATTTGACCTAAAATTCTCCAGCAGCTGTTGCGCGAGCTACTATAAATAAGACCATGCAGCCAGAAACCCTGAATGATTGACACATAGTTGACACTAGGGATCATCCCAAAGACTTATCTCTGTCCAAGAATGGACCAATTCTAATCGCTTAATAAAACAATACTGGTTAATTTAAATTAAATATTGTCTTCAATCCTTCGTCAAAATTCGACAAAAGTAATCTGCCGAGACCAAATGAAGAGTCAATGAAAATGAACATGCAAATTCGTCTAAAAAATTGCTCCTAAGTTAGAATTTCCTTGTAAGGCTGATGCCAGTACATGAGTTATAATTGACTAATGACAACCGCCCAAACAAATGAATGCAAGATGTCACACACTGGAGGGTGTCAAGGTTAAGATGGTCACTGACATCTGGCAATATTTTATACCATTATTTATCGTCATGATTCGAATGGCAAACTAAGTGTCATCCTCTTACTAGAGATAATCTTATTCAGATTTCCATAACACAATAGACATCGTGACCTCGGAGCATATGTAGGTAGCTGTCGCATAATAAACCTAGGTCAAGAAATGGCTAGTATAACACACGGAAGAGACTGACTTTCCCAAATCCATCTACTCATTTCTCCATCTATTTTTATTTTCTACTTATTATAAAACGCTTTATTTGTTGAATAACACAATAAAAAGGGCATTATAAAGAGTTATCACGACTGGGATATTCTAGAGACGACCATGACAAGCTAAAACAAAACAAAAAAGAATACAAAAAGTGTATAAGACTGATGTTGCCTTAAAGTAATAATAAAACTGGTTTAATACGGTATAAATATAATACAGTAGAATGCTGATCACTGGGAATAAGGTCAGGATCATGTGAAAGGGGAAACAACCTTTGTATTTTATCTCATTATCTGAAGATTGAAGGTCGGCCCCTTGGAAATAATCGCTTTAATTTGATAGTGTATAAATACAAGAATTAGGTGCATGACTATTTGGTAAACTACTTGGTAATGTCATATACATTAGACTGAGGTCCCTCCTAGACCAGATTCGAATCAATTATTAACTGGTATATTGACCTGCCTTTTGAAACCTTGGTCTCTTCTAAATGCTATACTGACTGGTATCACCCACGCACATGCGGTTATTTCCTGACAATACTCTGGCCAAAGACTCCAATATCAATACAATCTGTGGTTACCCAGCCAACTGATATTACTCACGCAAACCCCACATATTAAACACCAACATCAATACAAATTTCGATTGCGGTCAATGCAACAATATCGGAAAAAATATTCATTATGAAGTTCAATAATATCATAAATATCTATAGGCTACAGGAATCCCGGCACAATTCCTTCACTTATATCTTCCATTATTATGTTGACTTCACCGTATAGCCAATCAATACCTTATACAATTCTGATAATCAACAACACAAGTTCTATGGATAAGATCCTTCGTCACTGATCCTTGGTCAATAGGGTCTCTCCCTATTTGGGGACTTAATTGTATTCTTCTTCCCTTAAGCCTGATCTCTACCAATCCCATTTATTATCCGATTTTCACACATTCTTATCCTGGGGGTAAAGGGGATAGACATCTGAATGAGTGGAAGACGGATGTCTCATGACACACGAAGTGCGCATGCCTGAAGCAATCACAAGACGACTCTAGTGTTGATGTTACTCACCAGGAGCCTGTCAGATATAGCCTCGAGTAAGACAAATATGTTGAGCATAATACTATAATTATATGGAAATGGTAAGCGGATAAGGAAATGCTTCGGATGACTTTCTGCTTATAAAATCAAACAGAATCATATCCAGACAGGTTGGATTTTGACAACGTTTGTTCATGACTTTAATATCCGTAGCGAAGACCAAAGACTTGGACAAAATTTCGTTTTCAATGAAGTGTAGTATCCTGGCTCAAAGAATTAAAGTTTGAATTAACTGTGAATAATCACGTTCATGATTAAAGGATTAACCAAATTACATTTTGTCGCGTATTCTCTGTGTAAAAGAATGAATGTAGATTGTATCGTGGTTGATGAATTCTCTCTTCCTATTTTGTACGTTTTGCAAATGCCGTTTTTTTATGTACACGATGATTACTTGTGTGATATCTAAGTTCTTTAAATCAACAAATCATTTTTGTTCAGGCACCAGAAGGAGAGATACATGTATATTATAACTCCAACCTAAACAAAATAATTTGAATCACTGCCTTAAATCAGCGGTCAAACGTGAGCAGATGCGAAAATAACTAACACATTTTCGGTAAATGTGAAATGCCTACTCGCATGATCCACAATTCATTTATAAGAAAGGCGATCTTGCTCAAGAGGCGTAATTTAATTAAAGAATCAAAAGGTTATCAATGCATTAAAAAACCTAATACCTGGAGCTACAAACATACACATTGCCCCCGACAAACATGTGCCCAAAACACAGTTTTATTTACAGTACTATCGCTACCTCCTTGGGCTTGTGATGATGTGATTAATAGATCCTATTCTCGTGATTTCACCTTTGATATTACCAGACCTATTGTAGGGGGCACATTCCCAGAGTGATTCGCTTACTGCGATTATTCATGAGGATAATAGTTGTAAAATACTGACACTGTCTTGAAAGTCCTCTTCATATAATGAAGTCTTTTTTGTTTGATATGGTTGAGTGAGATTAAGCAAAGTTATAAAGAGTGGATCATTCGGCAGTTGGGGAGCTTCCCGGTAGTTTCTAGAGACCCCCTGCATTGCAGGAAATGGAGCGATTCTTCCAGGGATACACTGATTTAAAGACCTCAAAGGAACAGATTGGGTATGACTGGGCGTAGTATATCAACATTCCTAGATCTGTTGGTTTCATTCAATTTGGTACATAATTTAATCAATCATATTCCTTCAACTTCATTCAAACTTCATTCAAATCACAGTTATTCTATGAACACGTACATTGGGGTAGCCTATGTTGGTACTACGTGAGTATTGGAATGTGGTTTATAATTTGGAGTAATGGTGTTTCACCGCCCCATATATCACACACACACATTTATAGCATATAACGTGTGTGTTCAATATATGATATATATATATATACATTATAATGCATATAAGAATATACAATGCTGTGTTAGGTGTTAACGAGTATGTATCTATATTTTGGGATGAATAATGTCTCTGCTAGGGATTCGCATACGATACCATTAAGTAGATCAGTCTGATTTTCTGCTACTCGTATTAAACCAACACAATATGATACATTCAATTAGTAAATGCATGTGTTATGTTAAGAATAAAAAAAACCTCAACCTCAGGGTAGGCCAATGTACTGAATATATAGTGGAAAGTAATAACCCGGCCAGACTTAGGCCTTATATGATTAAAAAGATGTTCTCCGTTTTGCCCATTATTACAATGCCCCTTCCCTCAACACACATTATGGAAACAAGTGAACGCCATGTGCATGCTAGTCACGAGCTTTCTGTAGCTTATAAAAAACTAATACATTGTTGCATGGTGCCATTAAACCCATTCATTTCTCTCTTGTCCCCCGTAGGGCATAACGGGGCGGTTTTTTGTCATAGCAGATGGAAGGTGTGAAACTAAGAATTAATAGTTGGGGTGGGTCCACTGGCATACTATTCAAGAAGTGCAGAGCATACATATGCCAGTTAAAAGACTACATTGAAATTGAAACCCAGTCGGATCAGAATAGTCTATAAATCAGAAGCCCTTTTATAGCCACGTACACTATAGAGTTCATCATCTACATTTCTTTATTTCTTAAGTAGCATTATAAGAACTTGGTCCATATATATATATAGGATCAAATATAAGAATAGCTTCCCTTTATAAAGTGAATATCATGTATAAACTTGCTGGAAATTGGTAAAATAGTCTAGGCTCAGAGTTGAGAGTGACCCTCCAAACTGAGGGAAAGCGTCTCGCTCCAAACCGCGAAATGTCATTAAAATACCATTATGACGCCTACTGCAGAGCCGGGAAAGCCATTAGCACAGTAGGCGTCCAATCACTGGCATATCATTCTTATCTGATCTGAGAGGCTGTGGACCTAGACTGAAAAACTAGAATCACCATACATACAGGATAACTAACAAGTTGGTTGCAGGATTGTGAATATTGCACGAGTTGCTGCGCAACTCGTGCAATATTCACAATCCTGCAACCAACTCGTTAGTTATCTGATTTATTATATATGCCTTGTATAACATAAAACAATGTTATTTTGTAGAAATGTTATCAAATTGGGACCTTTTCTGTGATGTTTGATAATATCTTTGTTATGTGTAGGCCTAGGCCTAATCACGCTGTTCTACCGAAGGAAACCCAGTTGAGAAAAAAAGCTCACTTTTTTTAAATCAATTTCAGACACTTTCATAGCTTTAAATCTTTTTGAAATAAAGAAATGCTTTAACAAAGGGTAGATATCAATAAAGATGATAGGATTTTAGTTTATTCATTCATTTGATGGATATATTACACCTCGGCCTGCATTGAAAGTTACGACGATCTGCCGTTCATTTTGTCAGTTGGCCACTGCGGGAAAATCGCTCCGTTTTTCGAATCTATTTCCAACGTTTACAGAGCTTTAAATTGTTTTAAAAACACAGTAATGCCTTAACAAAAGATACAGTTAAATAAAGATGAAAGTATTTTACTTTATTTCCTTCTTTTGATCTTTATTTCACCGTTCTGCCTACGTTCATAGCTGATCAGCCAAATGGCGTGATTCCCGTCAGTTGGGCCTATGCTGTCAGAGGCGCCTTCGGTAGGCCACTCAGAGCGTGGAGTTGTATACGCACACAACGTATACAACTCTACAATACGTTGTTTCAATGGCAACGCGTATATAATAAAGTCTGTTATCACAGCTATACAGCTTTTTTTAATTTTCTTTAAATTCCCTTTGGCATCCTTTCTTTTAGCTCAAGTTCCTAATCCGATTCAACGGTTTAATGTTCTGAAACTGTCTTCTTGCTTAACAATTTGCAACCTAGTCTACAGAAATAACTTTTTTTGTATCTATATGATGGTTAATACTTTGGTAAGCTCGCCACGTTCTCAACATGGACTGCGGCAAGAACCTGATACTAACCCTGAGAGTAGAATTATATATGTGTGTGCATCTCTATCCCACATTGGGAGGAAGCATACTTTCGGGACAACAGACATTTTTAAAATGTGAAAGAAAATAGCTTTGTATTTGATAAAGCTCTCACAAATCCTTCTCATCGTTCCCTGGGGACATGTCTGTTATTTTCACTGCCACTTTCAGTGGAGTGCTGGGTCCTTAGCCATGTTATTTACATGACCAAACTATCTTGTATAATTATTTACATTAACATTAGATATAGTGTATTCTTGTATAATCACAAACATGATCAAGATAAATTAATAACAATATCAATCTCCGCGTATTTCATTAAATTCCATTTCATCTAATTGCACACAATCATAATGTGCCAAAAATATGTATTCGTTCTGTTTGCAAAATTCTCACACGAGCTTAATAGCTCCTCAGAAGACCAGCAATTTCTTCTAATATATATATTATATCGACAAAACAGGAAGTATAATTATATAATTGAAGAAAAGACTTTAGTATATGCATTTGTATTCCTGGAGTATAGGCGCTCCATCTGTGTGTATGATACCAAAACAGTGGAAAATGTTATTCATCTCTCACTATAGGCTTGCGTAGGCCTATATACAACGAGTTTAAATTAACTTTAATTTACTCTCGTTGGAATAAACAAGAATAGGCAGATCTACTACTGGACTGATAAGTATTCCTATTACGCATTATAGTCTACCTCATAAATCTAAGACCGATGATATAAGAAAAACCACAAATCTTTATCCGATTTTTATATTCCTCCCCCAAGGTTAGGTTAATTCATCCGCTGAAAAATACACACGGTGGTACCTTATCTTTAGAAGGCTTCCCCTACAATGAACAACGTTGTCAATGTAGGTGAACCTAGCTAGGATAGATTTGAATGGAAACTACATCCTATCGCTCGATCAAGTTAAAGGCGAGAAATTGCAGGTGAATATAGTGTGTAGGTTCCAATAATAGACCCTGTAAAGGTACTGTTCAGGAGGGCGGGTATAAAAAGATTGCCCGGGGTTACTCCATTCATTTCCAACAGTACAGCTCTTTCCTCAACCTGTTTTAAATACACATGTATGTATAAAACACCTGTATTCACAGCGCCTCGAGGGGTATCTCAGCAAAGAATGCACAGGCACACACCATTTTATTATTGTTGAACTAATAAAATGTAATCCAGAATGTGTAGAAGTTACCTAATTAAATGTAATCAAGGGAGATGGTTAGAATGAATAGTAATTTCAACAGGCACGTCCGAATGGAGAGGCTCAATGTGTCAATTGGCTGGCTTTGGGTGGCCAGATACGCTTGGCTGGTTTTGGGTACATTAGGGACAAAATACTTTGTTTCCGCTCAACCGCAGAAACTCGTCTATATTTCATTGGAGACGACTAGAAATGTTGCCAAAAATAAACCGATTCTAGGATGGATGAGAGGGGGGCCATTGAACAGCCTCACGAACAGACAACAGGTCTCCAAAGCTTTTAAAATATGAAATTATTCTAAAGACGATGCCAATTAGTCTGGCCAGAAACAAAACATTTTCCAGTATAATTTTGACAGGTTTTTCTGCAATGTCTCTCTAACTTTTGGGATATCATTGATCAGGGAAACATTTCACTGAAATAACATTCACGATTACGGCGGGAAATGCTTTTGCTTTTTGTGATAATTGGGTTGCATCTAATATTGGGAGGATCTATTTCCATTATAAAACCCATTTATCGACCAATACATCACAGGCGTCCGTCGTCTGAACGTCTGAACCTGAAGAATAGGGTGTGAATAACGTGACAGAACACGCTGTAGGTGTCTTACCAGATGATGAAGGACATGCTGTGAAAAGTTTCAGTATAGGCGTGAGCAAGGCATTTCAATGGCCCAAGTCTGCTGAGGGATGTAACAAAGTGGGAAGGGAAAGCATCATCTCAACGACTTATCTTGTCATCAAAATATTCAAATTTGAAATACCACGATGGTTACATCGATCTCTCATGTCTATAAAATAGATTCATTAAATCCAATGTGCCAGAAAAATAGGAGAAAAAATCTAAGTTTCTTTGGGTGCATTTGCATCTTCTGCTATATCTTTTCACGGGGTGTCACCATGCAGATACTTGCTGTTTGATGATTCAATAATACTTGGCTTTCAAGGGCGGTACGTTGGAGTCGTTTCAATGTACACGTATAATTAAACATTCTCAGTACGTTACCCGTTAGTGTGCTAGGGAGAGAATATATTTTCTCTCATACTTCTTTTTATCTTCAAGAACAAGAACGAATATAATAAAGAACTGACAACATCTTCATTTTGTAATATTGATATCTGAGATTAGTATTATTTTGGATCTGCCACTGTTTAAAACAAGAAAACAAAAATTGAAGACAGAACTTGAGGCCCAAAAGAGATGATAAGTAAATAAAAGGAAAATATGATCTCTGATGTGGTTCCAGGTAGGAGGATTGTGTTGCTGCTTAATTAGCTTTTTGGGGGTCAAAAGGATTCAGGTAGGGTAAAGTAGCGGGATAACCCAGTAACACAACACCATTTTTCACATGTTCAGGTACCTTTTGTAATACTGCCTTCTCTATCAAATAATTGGCTACATGCGTATATTAATCAAATTGCGAATTAATTGCTAATATTCATTGTAACAGCTACTTCTGCCTACAAGTAACCCTACAGCCTAGAAATCAACGAGAGAGAGGACATGCGACGAATAAAATCCTTAGCTATTGTTATATAGGCATATAGCCTCCCCACACCTCCCATTGAGGTGTAGGTTTACCCACGCTCATTAATATGTATGTATACTACCAGGAGCGCCCAACTCTCAGTACCATTAAACACTCATACAAACACTACCATCGTGTGAGGGTCATTCTTACCTTTTCTCTATATTATCATTACAATAGCTCTTTAGGTCTACATAACATATTGGTGGAGAAACCCTATAAGATCCTTTTATGGAAAATAGATCGCATTTAAATAGACAATCAAAAACAGCACGAGGATTCAGCAAATATTCGGAATTATTCACGAAAAACCCGCCTAACCTTCAACATCTTAACTCACACTCCCCACGACCGGGGTTATACAAGCCTCAGGCTCTCAGCAAAGACAGCAAAGCCTCTATTCCAAGGAAAATGGTACTGTCGGCGGAGGAAGAAAAGCAACTAAGGGATGCTAAGGAGAAAGCAGAGCAGGATCTGCTCGCAGAGAAGCAACGACATGACCAGGTAATAGAGCAGTTGAAACAGGAGAAGCTCAAGGAAGAGTTAAAGCAGAAACAATCGGAGGAAGAGAAGCTCACGATGGAGGATGTGGATACCGCCTATTATAGAGGCCTGGCAGACGCCATGAAGAATTTATCCATCGAGCACCAGACGGCTATGCAAGGCCAGCAAGAGATGTTCAAAACAACGATGAGCGATTTGGTAAGGGAACTAGCGAGAAGCCTGGGTCATAAGGACAATGAGAAGCAAGTACAGCCGGCAATCCTGAAAATGTTTGCCTCGCCCCCAGAGGTATTCTCGCAACCGACGGCGATGGTATCTGCCGGCAATTTCTTGGACAATTATAATGCATATACGAGCCACGTGCAATTGCCAAAGGCCATGAAGATAGAAGGATTGCGAAAGTTTCTGGCTGGCGATGCAGAAGCATATTTTCTACAGTACAGAGCAGCGAGCCCAGAGAAAACATTTGAGGACTTTTCTCCTGCGTTTATGGAAAAGTTTAAACACTTACCGTTTGAGGAGAGAATCAATGATTACGTGAATAGGGCTCAGGGGGAGGACGAATCCGTACAGGATTACAATAGAGATAAGCTGCTGTTACTGTCCAAACACGGAGAACTGACCGAATCGTTGAGAACAGACCTATATTGCAGAGGGCTAAAGGAATATCTCAGAAAGATGGTTCTGGCTGAGGCCCCAAATACAGCCATAATTGCTTCGAGACTGGCAATTAGGTACGAGGTGGCTTATGAGGCATTTCAAACAAAGGCTGGAGAGACGAGGAAGGAAGTATTCTATGTAGCTGACAGCAGAGGAAGATCAGGATACGACAGGAGGGACCAAAAGAAAAATGGTCACTATAGTAAGGAGAGGAAATCTGGTGATAAATATCAGAACTACAGTAAGGATGGCAGGTCAAAGTCTAGAGACAACTACCAAAGACCACACAGCAAATCCAGTGAAAGAAGGAACTCCAGCAAGCCCAGAAGTAACAGCAGGGAACCATGGAGACAGCAGGAAGAGAGGCCAAGATCAAGCAGTCGCAACAGGTCTAACAGCAAGGAAAACTGGAGGAATAACAGGTCTAATAGCAAGGAGAACTGGAGGAGCAATTCCAAAGACAGAAGTCATTCGAATGGAAGGTCATCAGGATACAGACCTCCTACACCTCACCCCAGAAGTGAGGAAAACTAGATACCCATGGCGAAAACAAGGGCTATCGCCATGAGGATTGTGAAAAAGACCCTATTGTGTGCATTAATGAACTATTCGGACAGACCCAGGAGGAGGATGCAGTATTGACATTGACGCCAGGTAAGGGAGATCCCATTTCTATTGGTTTGAATAAGGGTTGTATTGTGTTGGAACTGAGTCATTACAAAATACCAACTTTAGTTGACACAGGAGCAACTCTGAGTTGCATTTCTGGGAAGTTTTACAAAGCTTTGTTGAGGAGAGATGTTATACTTTTCTCAAGAAACTGTCATATCAAGGTTTATATTGCAGACGGTGGGGCACAAAGCGCCAGAAAGCAGATCAAAATTAAATTCAGAATCAAGGAAAGATGGTTTTCCCATTGGTTCACTGTAGTCCCTAAGCTGGACAGGTCGATGATAATCGGATCCGAATTCTTAAGAAGCAATTCTGCTAAATTAAAATATAATGCACAGAGACAACAGATTTACACAATAAGAGCTAGACGACGATATGTCATACCTCCTAGATCAGAATTGGAGGCTACAAACTATGTGGTTTCATTTGAAGATATATCAGATACGATCGGTATAACAGAAAATATGAAGCGAAAAACGAGAGTTCCTTATATGGTGAAACGGGTGCTTGCTAAGCCCCAGGGACCTAATGGTTTAATACGTACATGTGTATATAATACTAGCAGGGGATACAGAGTTATTCCTAAAGGTTCTATCATTGGTTTGTATTGTATTAAGACTGAAAACGACTTTGTATCCCTAAATAACATCGAGTCGGTGAAGGAGAACATAGCTATTGAGGTTGAACAAAAACAATCCGATAAGGGTAAGGGACTCGAGCCAGCAAAATTTGACATAGGTGAACAGCTGTTACCGAGTCAAAAGGAGCAGATGGTTAACTTGCTAAACAAATACGAGAATGTATTCGTCGGCAGTGATAAAGTGTTGGGTTTAACGACCAAATACGAACATCCCATAGAGTTGAAGGCGGAGTATGTACCAAAACAATTTCGGAGCTATAGGATTAATCCTAATATTAGAAGAGAAATGAAGCAGATTTTAGACGAACAAGTTGAGCAAAATATTATAGAAAAGACAGACGAAAATTTGGAATTCACTAGCCCAGCTTTCTTAGTAGAAAAGGGCAGTTCTAAAGAGGGTAACAGAGCTTATAGGCTCGTTACAGATTTCAGGCATTTGAATTCTCAGGTAAAAAGTCAATCGAAATCATTTCCTTGTGCAGAAGAATCCTTGCAAAACGTTGGGGAATTGCAGGGAAAGTTCTTCAGCAAGCTGGATTGTTTTGGGGGTTTTAACCAGGTCCCAGTTTGTAAAGAACATAGGAAATTGAGTGCTTTTAGCACCCCCTTTGGGAACTACATTTATAAGGTTATGCCTATGGGGTTAAAAACATCTCCAAAAGCCTTCCATGGAGTCGTGGAATCACTGTTGAAAGATCTACCGTCAACAATATGCTACATCGACGATGTATTGCTGGCAAACTCCAAGTGGGATGACCATTTGAGAGATCTTGAGAAAATATTTAAAATTTTTCTGGAGGCGAATATATTGTTCAAAAAGCAAAAATGTTCTTTTGGATTACCCAGGGTACCTTTCCTAGGGTTTATGGTAGATGGAAGAGGTATAGCTCCGGATCCGGAAAAGGTGAAACCAATTGCAACCTATCCAGCACCAAAGAATGTGAAAGATCTTAGGGCTTTCAATGGACTAGCCAACTATTATAGATCATTTATTTCAGACTTCAGCAAGGTAATGCAGCCTCTGTATCAGTTGACCAAGGCAAAAGTCAAATATATTTGGTCGGAGGAGTGTCAGAGAGCTTTTGAAAAAATCAGACGTTCTATTTGTACTGAAGCTGTACTGAAATACCCAGACTATAGCATCCCTTTCATTATAACAAGTGATGCGAGCTCAATAGCCCTAGGGGCATCGCTCTGGCAGCCTGATAGAGAAGGGTTTTTGAGACCAATTGCATTCGCAGGTAGAGGGTTAAATGCAGCCGAGATTTCATATTCAACAACGGATCGGGAGCTGATAGGTACGAAATTTGCCTTGGAAAAATTTAAACACTATGTGGCTGGCTCAAAATTCAAAATTCTGACGGATCATGCAGCTTTACTGGCCCTAAATGCAAAGCAAAATTTAACAGGAAGAATGGCAAGATTAGTGGAATTTTTCAACCAGTTTGATTATTCCATTGAGCATTTGAAAGGTCGTCTAAACATCACAGCTGATGTTTTGAGCAGAAGGGAATACCCAGTGGAGAAAATAGTGGCAGATCCGAAAGTGGAGTCAGTAAATAGGCAGATTTCTTTCCATCCCATAGATGCGGTAAAATCGTTCAGGGAAGATGATTACCTGGAGAATTACCCAATTAAAAAGCATAAATACAGGTCCATTTTAAAGCAGGAAAGTTGTCGTATTGAAACAGCTGTGAAAAAACCGACAGGGTTATCAGATAGGGTCGCAGTCTCGTGTCATGAAGGTGACACGCCCCCTGAGGCGTCAATTGATAAGGACCATATCAGCCACGCCACCGTGATGGCGGTAACCACCCGTGAAACAACAAGAGCTGGTACTGTCAACAGCAAATTAAAGGCTGGCCTCATTGAGGAGGATAAAACGATAAATAAATCAGAGAGAAAGAAAAATGAGAATAACAAAGGTTCAGGGAAAAAGACAAGTTCACATAGGAATACTGACAGATTTTTCTATGGTACATCGAATCCCGAAATAGATTGTCCTTTGGATACTGTAGAGCTGAGGCAAGAGCAGGGTGACGACCAGTTTTGTGCTCAAATGAAAGATTACTTGAATGATCGAAAACTGCCAGAAAACAAAAAGCAGGCAAAAGAAATATTGAATAGTCACGAGCAATATTTTTATAACAATGATATTTTGTGCAGAGTGCCGAGATCAGCTGGTGGGAGAAGGTTTGAGAATGAAATTCAGTTGGTCGTACCAGAGTCGTGTGTGGATAAACTAATGAAGATTACACATACTAGACCTTTGGGGGGCCATATGGGTATTATTAAAACTTTAACAGCCATCCGGCAAAAATTTTTCTGGCCATCGATGGTGAAAGATATTAACAATTACATCTCAACTTGCGATCCGTGCCTAAGGGCTAAGAAGATGAAAAACCCCATCAAACTCCCGATGACTATCAGAGATAGATCACCTGCACCCTTTTCTCATCTAGTAATCGATGCTATGGGTCCAATGACCACTACAACAAGTGGTAATAAGTATATACAACTGTGTTTTGATTTTTATAGCCGTTTCGTCATCGGCTGGGCTTGCAAGGCTATTGATGCTTCAAGCCTGAAGCGAGACTTTTACAAAAATGTAATCTGCAGAGTAGGAGTGCCTAGCAATCTGTTTTCAGACAATGGAGCCTGTTATATATCAAGTGAATTCAAGGATTTTTGCAAATCTTTTGGAATTAAACAGGTTTTCTCCAGTGCATATAGGGCTCAGACTCAGGGATTATGTGAGAGAGGAAATCAGAGCACAATAGAACATATACGGACATTTATTTCCAAAAACCAGCGTGATTGGGATCAATACCTAGAATCGATTCTTTTTGCCCTTAACACGACCGACAGCTACAGCCTGTCTTGCACCCCGTATATGATGGTCCATGGCCGGGATGCGGTAACGCCCAGCGACGTAGCGCTCGGTATGATTACCGAAGAAAATAAATCGGTGAAAGAACATCTGTTAGATATAGTTTCAAGGCAGAAACGAGCTGCCAGGAAAGCTTCAGAAAGTCTAGAGAAAACACAGGAGAAAATGAAAACCAGGCACGATTCCACAATAAGAGAGGGAAATATAGAGCCTGGTACCATTGTGTACGTGAAGGTCCATCGATTGATGGACATGAATTGCTCGAAGAAGCTCCAAGACGTTTTTTGTGGGCCCTATTTGGTTAGGAAAGTTAATAAATGCACCGCAAAGTTGAGGAGGATGAGCGATGGGCAAGATTTGAAGAGAAACGTACATCTATCATATCTCAAACCTGTGAGAAGCAACTTGACCGATGACTTTTTGAGGAAGCTAGACAGGGAATTCAATCTAGATGCATTAACATACAACCTGGAGGAACAGGTTTCAGATACCCCAGCTGTCGGGAGAGGACAGGTTTAGTTTCCCATACTATTTTAAGGAGAGACTGTGTGTGGAATTGTAATCAATGAATGTTAATTTAGTCGCTTTGTCCCGTTCCAAGGGGAGAGAGGAGAATATGAGCTTTATTCCAATTTCACTAATTATTCATTGCCTTTGTGTGGGGAAAAGTTTGGTCATCGAGGGCTGTATCACATGCAATGTCATGATCTGTTCTCAGTAGGGAAAAGGGGTGGTCCATGCACTCAGAATTTAAATCAGGCAACAGGTGGGTACAGGAAGAGTTAGTGAAATCCACACACATGGGGGTGACATCTGACTTTAGATTAATATTAATGAGACCTGGAGAGGACATCATCGGCTATGGAATCTCCTGGGAAAAGTCAAAATGTTGTCACTGTATAAGAGCCCTATCCCCCAACTCAGTTACAAAGCTTTTAGGCTTCAGAGGGATAGGACCTACCCGTGGAAAATAGCAAACATCTTCTCTGTAAGGCCAACCCTCCTGCATCTAGCCTAGGATTAAGCTGGACCAGCCACAATGCCTGGCACCATTTTAATATGGTAGGTTATTTTCCCTGATATCTGCTCGCCTGAATTGGTATTTATTGCCACTTTTGTTCAGGTTACCAAGCTTTCCTTACTTGTTACATTATATTAGGGGCTCGGTATGGAGTGAATCGGATAACAATTGTTTAACTTGTATTTTTCTTCTTCACCCAATAGGGCTGCGATTGTTTTCGTATACGCCGCTCAGGCAGACTATACATTTCGGCAAAACTATGGTGTCGTGTTTAAACAATTGCCCGGAAGGCTAAACACACGAGTTGGCACGCACACCGTCACCCTAAAATTGCAATTAGATATTCCCAGACCCAGCAGCCACAGGTTGAAGCGTGAGGAACCATATCATTCCCTTAATTCGACTAATATAAAGGTATCAGAGTTCCATGATCTGCTATTGAAATCAAATTTGGACACATACGGAAAGATTGATAGAGTTTTACACAGCTTTAGACGCACTAGAACAAAGCGAAGGGGGGTCCAGATCATTGGAAACGTATTAAGAGAGACAATAGGGGTGGCAACAGAGCCTGAGTTCAATCTTTTGGCCTCGGATATGGCTGAAATTATAAAAGTTATGAAGGCATCGGCAGAGGAGAACATCGACAGAGATAACATTATTTTAATTCTGGCTGAAAGATCACATACACTGGCTTCATTCCTTAATAAACACGTAGAAGAGGTATTTGATATTATTACCAACATAACAGAAGTTACTAAGACGGCTTTTGAGTACACTATTGAGTCGCAATCGGTCACCTCCAGCACTCTGAGCAGCTTGATACGACTTACAGAGCAGCTGGCGGGGATAGCTGCTCAATTGCAGTACCAACATGCCTCCAACAAATTGTTGGATGCTTTAATCGAACTACAGGCAGGAAAATTGCCTGCCCTGATTATGACTAAAGATAATTTGATATCATGTGTGGACGATTTGAGATTAAAATTAGAAGAAAAAGTAGAAAATATTAGACCTTTGGGAAGCTATGAGTATTGGAGATCACAGGCCAGAACAAACATGATGAACAATACGCTTACAATTACTCTGCCTTTGTCATTTGCATATGCTCAGTACTACTACCGGCTATATGAGCCTATCGCATTGCCAATTCCGATTGACGCTCAAAATCACTCAGGAATGGGATATACTAAAATAGATATGCCAGAACACATCGTTCTAGGATGGGGCTCGAATGGCCAACATTATTTAATTTCCTCACGCAGAGAACTGGGCGATTGTGTAGCAATGAGCCACGATATCACGTGTCCAGGAGGCATACTGGAATTCGACATGGATGGAAAGTCGTGTCTGGCCGCCATTATGGCGAATAAACGTGACAAGATTATGCGAAATTGTAACTTTAAGACATTTGTTAGAAGTAGGATAGAATCAACGTATGTACCACTGTCCCAGGGAGAACATATTCTAATTAACCAAGGGTCTACAGCCATGTTCCATTGTGTCGGTAGACCTTCTAGAACAGCTGAATTAGCTGTTTTCTCAATTATAAATGTTCCTTGTGGGTGCAGCGCCACCATTGGTTCGGCCCACATCATGACTAAACATGCACATTGCAATTCAAAATTAAACAATATTAATATTACCGCTAATGTCAATATGCCACTAGCATGGGCGTTCAATATTGACATTGGCAATTTTTCAGGTGAGTCAAGAATGAGAAAAATTATACAACTACATTTCCCTTCAGGCAAATCTTTGGAAGAGGCACTTGCTCACGTGCCAAGAGAACTTTTGGACGGAGGTTTGAACACTGTAGAAATGGCAAAAGATTTGATAAAGAGGGATCAAGAAATAATCACAGCTTGGAACAAAATAGACTGGGCAGTGGCCGCATTGAAGAAAAATTCAGCTATTGAATGGTTAGGTTTCATAATTTCCATATCGGCGGGCGTTTTATCACTTTATATTCTGTACAAATTAAACAGGTTGGCCTTGATCATGTCTGTAACCCACACCACTGAGGCTTATAACCTCACGAGGCTAGATATGAGGCCCATGAAGGTGGGAGTGACAAGGACAACCAACGCACCGCTGATAGCCGAAAGTACACTGGAGAAGCTAGCTTACAGACCAGACTGGGTGTCTATTGTCTTCTTTGTACTGGTCGGCTTGTGGATTATTACCAAGTTATGGAAATATAGACAGATTTTTATTTCTTGTGTTAAATGTTTAAACCCTTTCAAAGATTTATGTGGCGATTGCTGCACAGGGGTCTGCGGAACGCAGATATTAGACCCTTTGTCTGCCTGGATCATCCTTAAAATCCAGACAGATAACAATATCATTTCTATTCGTTTGAGACAAATAATTGTGGAATCAAACTCTCTGAACAGGGCAGCTGCACCCAAAATTACTGGGATCGAGCTGCGGAGACCCTGTTTGTATGGCCACAAATTAGTCATACACTGGGTGGAGAGAATGATTATCCTCAGCAATTCGGAAAAATTCATAATAGATCTGCCGGTTGAAGCGAGCATAACGAGAACGGAATCCGAGCTAATTGAAAGAGCCACAAGGAGGCTGGACACTAGGTACGTGTTGCTGCTAGTATTCGGAAACGGGGAGAGGCTGCAGATCCCATGGATTGACAGTGCAGACGCGGAAAGGTGTATATCTATTTTTGTCCTTTTATTATTCCTTAAATACTTATTATTAGTTAATGTCTAAAAAGTTTTACAAAAGCGGCCAACTTGGCTAGCAAAGCCGTTTTAACCAGGTTGAGTCGGGAGACCGACCGGCCGCCCGGCGACAGAGCATACACGGCACGCGGCCGCGCAAGGCCGGGGAAGCCTCCTCGGGGGCAAATTGCCGAAAGTTCACAGTAGCATTGTAGTCATGATATATTTTCCGGGCCCGCGGCATTGAAATACACCACCTGTTGCCACTACTCCATAGAGAATACACTGCGCGACTCGCACAGGTGCTCTCTCCGACGTCCGCGCTTTTGAGTTAGGCAGGGCTCGGCCCGCTCGTATTGCTGTCAAGCTAGACGAGGCGTATAGCCAACTACATTATGTATTATCAGTGCCTGTATTTGGCCGCATGCAAAGATCTTCCAGATCGTTAATATTTTATTTGCCTATCCTAATCTGTAAATGAAAAGCAGAACTGGTCTGATATTTTTTGGGAAGCATTTTTATTTATGTTTGACTCAGTTCCATATCGCAATTCTCACCCAGAGACCAATGGGACCTTCCTACCGATTGATTGAGTGTATCTGGTTAAAAACATGCCATTGGATTTCTTGTTTTCACACGATTTAATGTGCGATTTAAATGTAATTGAATTGCAGTGAGGCATCGACGGACCAACCAGGTGCTACCCTGATGGCCCTTGGGGAAAGCCATGCTTGAGGATAGCATCGTGGACATTGCAGTTTCCGCAGACATGCGTCGTCATAACAGGGAGCACTTCCTACACGACCATATTCGTATATACTGCACGGCGGGGACATTAATCGGACATTGATATGTTGTCATATTGCTTGAACTTGTTTTAAAAACATTGGAGTGAAGGCCTCCCAGGCCACTGATTACTGCTTGTCGTAGGGGTCCGCAGTTTGTTCGTATTTAAATCATATTTTAACCTATACGTAGTCAAAGAGTGAAGGCCTCACAGGCCGGTTTCCATGTTGGATTTTATAACCTTTAACAGGAGATATGGATAAGGGGGAGATTTGTAATTCCCACATCTTTATTAATATAGGTAGCCAGCTTTATTTTGTATTTAGGCTGATTCTTTGTCGTATAACTTAAAGAGACGGCAGCATTTACCCATGTTAACCCAGTAGTTTGACTAAAATGTGTTGGGACGAGTGGCACCACCTGGTGGGCATTATCGACACTTCCGCGCCTCGAGGAACGGTAGGCGATGTTGGTGAGCAAACCTCTATACAGGTTGATATACGTCGTTATGGGCGGCATGTTCAAAGGTACATATTATTTTACAAAAGCGTTGGACGGTGACAGGAAAACGACTGGAATATTATTAATGTTAATCTCGTGATGGTTCATATAAGATGTTTAAGATTCTTCATCGCTTGAGGTCAGACTTGTATATTATAAATATGATGTCTATTTAACTGATGAGCTCAAAATGTTCCATTTATTACTTGAAAATCGAAAAATACTTTGTGATGTATTGTATTCATATTAATATTCAATCTTAAAATTCACCTTTATCCGTATTTTGCGATTGTTTCAGGGGGGAGGAGATTATGTTATATAGGCATATAGCCTCCCCACACCTCCCATTGAGGTGTAGGTTTACCCACGCTCATTAATATGTATGTATACTACCAGGAGCGCCCAACTCTCAGTACCATTAAACACTCATACAAACACTACCATCGTGTGAGGGTCATTCTTACCTTTTCTCTATATTATCATTACAATAGCTCTTTAGGTCTACATAACACTATTCAAAATTCGCGTAGCCCTCGCAGTCGTCACAAAGTTGCTAGAACAGGTACGAGCCCTCAAATCTGCGATATCTAACTACAATGGCCCCATATCTATAAATCTGTCGACCAGAGAGCTGACACCAAGAAGCGCTGAAGTGGGGTTAAATGTCAGTGGCTGTCATTTGGTCGATTTAATGGGACGAGACCTACAATAACTCAGAGGCTGATAGAAATGTCTACTGGAATCGAAATAGATGTTTAAAAAGGAGGCCTAGATTGCCATTTCATTCAATAAAAGACGGTGGGCAAAATGCTATTTGTCACAGGAAAATGAGTCACAATTCGCAAAAAAAAAAGGATTTTGAGATACTATCTATCTGAAAAGATAGGATCAAGCCGATTCTAATGATAGTAAAAATTATAGGACATCTAATAAGTACTAAATTCTATAATAGTTTATGCATGAAAAAAGGTAGGGACATTTTTTGAGGGTCAATCACTAGTAAATTAGAACATTGAACTGTCCGAAAATGAAAATATTCCCACAGAGAGTTCTTGTGGTAAAGACATTTGAAAAATACCAGTTTTGCCACTTGTGACTCATTTTACTGTAACACATCACACATATGGTCTGAGGGTTGTCATGGACGATATCACTTTCTCCTACTGACAGGTTATGGCATGTGCTTTGATGATTGTTTGTCTATGCTACCACCAGTCTCTGAAGATTCTTTCTAGGCATTGACATTTGGACATGACAATATGCGGTTGGAATGGTGCATGGGTATCTCATCATGTCGTCCATGCCTTTCCTCATCTTTGTCACGGTCTAAGCATGTGACAAGATTGCGAAGTTAAGCTTTCCATGCTCAAAGGCGTTATGCATACCAAATTCTTGCTATGCTCATATGAAAAACATCCACATGGGTGTCTCACTAGATAGGATCTTGGTAAATTCGCAATTTCTATTAATTCTTATATGTAAAGCAATCGTAGGATTCATAACAAAGATCATTTTACAAGATTATAAAATCATTTTTAGACACGATTATGCACCATCCCCTTTTACCAACCCCAGCCTGTTTTCTGCAGCAAGTGTAGAACCGACAGCAGGTACACTCTATTCGAAATCTACTTGCCGTAGGGTTACCATTGGGTCGTTTTGATGTTTACTCTAACTTAAGTAGGTCTCGAATAGAGTGTAGGAATTATACCTATTCACATGAGTGAATTGTTCTGGCAGGTTTACAATTGCCATGTATGTAGATATATATAATGCGATCCTTGTTGCAAGGAGAATATCCATGTCACATGAGAGTTCTCTGGCATTGACAGTCAGTCAAAGGTCAACACCAAAGTTCATGACCTTGATGGCAGGTATAGATACTAACAGGGTACAAAAATTTGTTACCAAGAATAATGCTCGCCTAAAGTGTGTTTGACAAGGAAGGAATCATGTAATAAATATTCAGGGCATCTGTTTTTATTGTTCAATTCGTTTATGACATTTCCTTTTGCTGGTAGTTGTACATATTAATGGTAACGACAATTACAAACTTCCATATATTGTATTTGGTAGATTCTACTAAGGATAACATGCTACCTGAGTGTCGGAAAAATATCAATATTTTATTATAATTTGATTGCTATTATATTTGGAGATTGCCCAGTGGTGGATTATTATTTTTAGGATGAGACGCTATATTGGAATGGACCTAGAATACCTCAAGTAGTAAGTGACATATCACTATACAAGAACTACCCAGCCCTGCATTACACTAGTAATCCAAATTTTCACATTTTCAAAGGCAGAAAGTAACTTTAGGAATTAAGTTTGATATTAATCACACCAGTTGCAATATATATCTATAATCAATTATAATATTCCGATTTTCTGCACCAAACTCGTGATATTAGGGGTATATCATCGAAATTTGATATGATGGCTGCTAGCTGTTGGTATCAGTTATATATAAAAATGATTAAAACTGAGTAAACCGTGTATGATATTTTCTTACGTTGCATGCATATATCACTTAGTGGTACACGCAACCCGCCACCTGAATCACCGGAAGTACTTTGGGAAATCAAATGTCTACAAAATGGCTTTAAACTGTTTCTTTTTAGATTGTTAAAGGCATGATAAATACAGGTTAACTAACGAGTTGGCTGGAGGAAAATTAATATTGCACTCATTGCTGCACAACATTATCCCAAGGGATGGAAACCAAGGAATTCTTTTAACCTGTATTTATTATGTGGTGTGTTACACATAACAACCTTTCGAAGGATGCTGATGGTCTCTCTCTCTCTCTGCAGCCTCATACATTTACCTCAGATTGTCAGGTTTCCCAACAAATTATTTCATCAATGGAACCCTACATTCCATCATCTAAATCTTCATGTTTTGAACTTTAGTTAAATTAATCTTTTTACACAAAGAGTCAAGACATTTTAATGCACGTGATATTGCTGTGGATATCTTTTTTGTCTTATTTCTTGACGAGCTATAATCACATGGCCGAAATATGCAAGACTTAAAAGAGTGGGGGAAAATGTGCCCAGTAATAGCTATATACGATCGCCTGGGGGCTGTAACTTAGTGTAAGTCCGGGAACAACATTTTTTTTGTGTGGATGGCTCCTGATATGAATAGCTTTAAAGAAAGTTGTGTGACCCATTCCACCCTATTATAGGAACATTAAAATTCATTGTTGTAAAAGAAGCACATTTTCCCACAAAGTGTGAGAAAAGAGGTCAGGAAACGTCCTGTAGGACCAAAAGGGGCGTCCTATATATAAGTGTTTGCGGTCATTGAAGTCCATTAGTCCTTAATCCTGGTCTTATCTAGAGATCCCGATAAGGCTTTTTTGGTGGAGGCCGGCTTCATTAATTAATGACCGGTGTCGTCTGTCTGGGACTGATGGCACAATTTGTGGTGTGAAAAAGGATGACACGTCCTAGGTGTGTCAATTATAGTTGTAACTAAACACGCATTGTGAAGGTACGTTGGATTGAGGGGCACATTCAGGTAGGACCAGTAAAATTGAAAGGAATGCCCTGTGCTTTATTTCCCCATGTGCATCTTTGATTGAAATGGTTACAAAAGGGACAATGCTTAGCAGAGAAGAATGCTTTCTGGACCTGGACATCATGCTATTGCTCTTTCATCCAATTCATATCATCATCTGAATACTTGGCCGAAATGGTTTTCGCTATAGCAAAAGTTTCACAGAGGGAAAGTAGAACATCATTACAATATGTGTGTAAAGGTGAAACATGTCCATAAAGATTAACTATGAGTGCCCAGGTTTGTCAACACATTAAGTCTATAAATATGTGCTGACTTTCACAGCCCAGTGCAGAGACATGTCCACTAATGACTGGTAGGGATCATACTTCATGTCAGTAATCGTACACTCCGTCTCTCTCCAATGATTAGAGCTATAATGGAGTTAAAACCCCTAATAACCCACGCATGTTAGTACAACAAACCAAGGAATAGACAGAGACTCATCATATAAACGCTACATAAATACTGTGTTAATATGATTTATATAAACAGTATGATAATGATAGCGATATTTTTGTCAGTGGACTATGCACCTGTCTAATATATGGCGCCACTTTGAAAAACTAAGTGAGATGAAATCCCAACAAATACAATGACGTAGCCTATCAAGGTAGTATATTAACCCTCTTAAAGCTGTATAACATCAATCAAAAACTAAAGGTATTCTACGTTTTGATCCGTACTTTTCCTGCCAATCTGAAAGTCATTTGACCAAAATTTGTGAATGATTTCTTTTTTTTTGATGCAGGGTTTCAAAACGTCCACATTTATATTTCAGTGGCCCGCCGAAATCCACTGCTGCCGTGGTTTCACTTATTATCGCTCAATGGCGCGCGTTTTCTCTTGATCGAAATCAACTTCAAATTCGTGCATAAACAAATAAAAGCAGAAAATTATTGATAACTTCAATCCTATAGGTAAAAAAAAATTGAATGCTGAGGACTTTTGTCAAAAGCAGGTCTCAGTAAAAACTTTGCCAAAACCCGACAGGGTTAAATCATTTCATTGGTGTCCTAAATATGAAAGGTTTGTGCATTTATATAAAAAAGAAAAGGGAGGGGGGGGGGGGCAATTTTCAGGTACAATCTTGTCGAAATAATTAGGAAGTGGTTGAGAATACAATGCACACACCTTAAGTGTTTGGGGTGGCGAACAGAGCCAAGCCTGAGCCTTTGCTTGCTTCATTAAGGGTTCAAGGATGTGTTTACCCTCAAGGCAGTAGTCTTTAGTTAGCTTTAAGACACTTAGGTTGATATAATATCTCTTGTCTGAAATCTTTTTATGGTCTTTACGTTTAATTGTTATCTATAGCTGAATGATGAATCACGTTTTGATAATCTTATTCATTATATGTATTTATCATGTTTAGGAGTACCTCGGAGAAGAAAACCATATAGCTGTACTATTTGATACAACTATTATCATGATCATTTTTATTGTCATATCTAAAGCCTTAAGATGATCGTTTGATACAACATTATTCAAACCTTAACAATAATGACATTTACAACGGCAGTGGCAATACTAAATATATCTCTCTAAATTGGCGAATACGTACAGTATAGCGGGTGTGGGAACAGGAAATTGACCAAAGGGGATCCCTCCCTATATCAATTCACCAGGCCATCTCACCAGGTACTTATAGAAGCCTATATTACTATACATTTAGACTGAAATGAGTTTCAAATGGAGCGAATTATGGCGTGTGAACTTTGTTTTTCCTTTGTTGGAAATGGGAAATTAGAAATCGGTGTAATCTGCCCTTAGTGAATGGCATGCAATTGCTGAAACATTTCGGACAAAACTACTTTATCATCAGTTCACAAACTTTACCCAGATCTCTGACACTATTTTTTAACCCAAATTATCCAAGCAAATAATAACCTGTAATCTAGAGCACACTGACAGACGCTTTTCAATCTAAGATATTTATATCATATTGACACCAATTATTCGCCATTAAATATCATTAATCAAAATTAGTGTCTTTAAGCTGTCAATCCAAAACCTCTGTGCGACCCAAACGCTGCAGACCTTCACGTCACCAGCTCATGACGCGTGTAACAAAAGGCGGCAATGACAGTACATATGTGACGTCACAGACCCGCGCGTCACTGATGTTCATATGTGTGTTGCAAAACTGCCCGTACAACACACATGTGACACCACATATATCTTTCGGGTCATTCGGTTGTCTCACCCCTGGGCTATGTTTGTTTTGATATACCTCTTATATAAATATATACCGCGATGACCATGAAACGTGCTCTATAACGTTACCCTTCACTTCCCTAGTTGTCACTTTTAAACCAGCTTGATAACCCAGAGGCCACTTTATAAAAATAGACGGGGGAAAGTGATCTGAGAAGATTTCTTGGGAGACATTCATAGGTTCAAGTACTGGATGTGAGTGAGATCAAACCAATTTATTTCAGTAACAGAAACAACATTAGCCTTGTCACTGTCAAGGGCCATCTGTGACAGGCTATTGACGGTAGTTAATGTCCAGGTGGATAGCTATGGATCGTCATGTCCACCACCTGGGGGTCAATGGGGGAAGGGTGGACGTCAGACCAGCCAGGATGACCAGAGGGTGGATGTCCACGGTTTATAGCAAAGAATTAATGTGGGAAGGGTTAGGGAAGTCTAATTTTATAGACATATATCTCTAATGAATGAAATGCCTCCAAACATTAAAAATGTCATGACCCCCTAGACTCCAGAAATACTTACAATTAAGATCGTTCAATACGGTGTGCCTAAATATATATGAGAAAGTAACTATACGTTAGTAGCCTCCACCAGTATAGTCGCATTTCTAGCAATAGAACTCATTTATAAGGATCGGAATTCCAATTGAAACTCCTTCATAGTCAATAATATTCGAACAGCTAAAATCATAAACCTGATTTGTTTCATTTCATTTGTATTCATCAATTAATCAATGTTTCAGTAAACGCTTCATTTACATAATGTCTCTTTAGTTCTTTGTGCAATTAAGGAAGTAATGTATGGATGGGTTTAACAATTTTCAAAATGTCTCAACCCATTTAACTTTTGAATATTAAAGTGGGTGAATTCTGTGTGCAAATTTAAGGAAGTTTCAAAGTTAAAATAACATTTCTTCTATTTTCTGTATCTTTATACGGAAGGAATTCCTCCAGCAATTTCCACTCCTGCCCCAATACGATAATCCATTGTCGCAAAAAATTGCTTCCTTAATCTTTCTTAATCATGGTCCAGAATATCATGAAGCAAGATAGTACATCATGGACTTGGGAGAATAATAAAACTTAATCATAATTCTCAATCAACATAAAAGTTCCGTGGCTATGATACTCTTGAGGTTATATCCCCCAGTGTGTCCAACTCTAGGAAGCGGAAACTTCCCTCAGGGGTTTGCCCACATCCTGGCGCCTTTAAAATTACGGGAATTTTGTTACAGGTCCTTTAATTCGATTCCTTTGAAATGCTCCCTGGTAAAGCAATAACCTTCATGTAATGGCGTGAACGTAGACACCTTAGTTTTTAAATATGAAGATAGGACCTTCAGCAGTCATGCAACACCTATAAAACCTAGGTTTATGCGATGTTAATGACTGGTAAGCGTGAGTCTATTCTAACTAGGGTTTATTGGTAGCTCAAATATTGACAGCAGCACCGATTATACATGTCCAGCTTGACCGTGACTTAGTGGGCAGGATGGTCAGTGAGTCTCTGATATGGGACATCTGCCCTTAGCACTGACAACTAAGTACCTGGTAGGAAGGTAAGTATAGAGCCCAAAGGCTATTGTTATGAGATACATTGTGCACCGGTCAGTACAGGACAACCACCCTCTCTGTCAACAGTGACCACTTGGTCCCGCCCATGTGGTCAGCCCTCAGGGAAGGGGCGGGAACTTGGTGGGCAAACATGAGGGGTATGAAGGTTCTGGGTTGAGGATCATTTTCCAGGGCTCTGTCAACCTTGATCTGAGAAATTTAAGATGGTGCATTCAGCTGATAAAATTCTTGGTTTTATTGTGTTGTCTCTATACAGTGTCCTGATTGCTGTGCATTAAGTATTGTAGTTTGTAAGAGCAAAATGTAAAAGAAAGCTTAGCATATGTCACGATGAATAACCACAATATCAATTTAGAGGGAGTAGCTTATGCAATAGAAATGAGGTAAATCATTAGTAGACTGTCGTTGGGCGGAGCCAATGACAGGAAGGCGGTTGTGAGGGTAGTAGTTTATCAAACCCTTTTTATAGTTATTTAAAAGGGAATGGTTTTAGAAAATTCTTACTTTCTTACTTTATAAAAATAGGTGGGGTTGGTTTGAAGGTATGTGTGGTGGGCGCGAGGGTCGGGTATAGTGATATTCATCAATAATCTCAATAATGCAAGTTTAGTCAAAGCTAAATTACATTTTTCTTCGTAGGACTTTAAACCGCCCACCGGTATATCGAGGCAAATATGGATGTCCGATAAAATTATGAAAAACATGTTGACACCAGGACTTTAAAATTACTGTAAATTATATAAAGATCTCACAGTCACTTTGCGGTATAGTTATTTGTGAATAAGCTAGCCAAATTACTTGAAGATAGGCCAGAAAGAAGGTTCATATGAGGTTTCATTGAGCAACGTGTGGCACACTTCTGGTCAATGACTTCATTCAGACTATCAATAATTAATTGGTGATCTATTAATTAACAGTGAATATAGGCCATAGTCTGAAGAGGAGTGTGAAGGATAAGAAATAATCAATACATACTCACATGTACACACATGGATACTACACTCCAGAGATGAATTCATCGATAGTAATATACTAAATTAGCCTCATAACCTTTCCAATTGCAAAAAAGCACCCCTGAGGTGAGAGTGGTATATATTATTGATAACTCTTGAATAAAAATATGTTTAAAAATACATAATGCTAAGGGAGATATGTCGAACAGGAAAAGAATACTTAAAAATGTAGATGTTGCTTCGAATTATAATTCATCAAGATTTAACTAAAGTGGAAGCCTATTAGAAAGATATACTCACAGGTTGAGAAGTTGGAACAAAGCGGTATACGAACAATGCATAATGAGGTGTTAGCAATGTATTTCATCATATTGTAGCTTATTGTATTGAGATTGGATTTGCCTGTTCTTCATTCATTCATTCATTCATTTTTGAATATCAGTGCATGCTACCTACGGAGGGTGGACTGTCAAGTCCATTCCCAAAGCTTTTAAATACTTAACCCAGTCAGAGGTAATTAATGATGTTCAATCAATACTTTCTTAAAAAGTAAGGCATCATCCTTGTGAATCATACTGTGTTATATCAATATGCAATGACTTGGGTTGGGAGCTGAATAATCACAGGAGAAAGGCAAGATCAGTCTTTCCATTCTCACGTAATAATATTATTATTCCACTATCGCCATCACACTGTGATCACAGTTTCAATACTAAAACTTCACATTCCCACAAAATAGACTTGCTCCTATAAAATTAATAGTGCAACGATTTTTAAAAGGTCAGAGCACAATAAAGACAATTTTCGGATAATGACAATGAGACAATGGTTTCAAAGTATAATGAGAAAATCCGTCATGGTGTGTAAACACACGTAGGGAGATGGTAATGTATGATACCATTGTCGACGAAAAAGAGAATTGGTCTTCAATCTTTGATCCACCCAAAATTTTAATAGCTAGTTTGAATAGAATCCAAAACTAAAACCAATATTTAATCATGATCATATATGTACAGATCAAAGTAATGCATATAAATGGTAGCTTGTATTATTGGCGATCACGGGGAGAAATAAATGATTTGTTGCAGGGTAGTAGTAATGGAATCGTATAACCGTAATCTCATTGGTGGTAACTATCCTTATATTAACCATTATACTAACGAATTAATCTTACGTTCTGCAATTCTAAAATATTATACATTATATCTAGATTCGTCCAGTATTCTTGTGGTATGTCCGATGCATTGATTCGTGCAACCATACAATGACTGACAGGAGACCAATTAAAATTTTAAATTGAAGTTCACTAGAATATTACGCCCAGAGGACGAGTGCCCGTCACGTGACCTGTTGCCACGCCATCTGTTGGTCAACAACAATAAATATAAAATAACAGGCATAAAAAGGAGTGATTCAGAATCTTAATAAAGTGACCCCTTGGGTCGGAGAAGGGGTCAGGTAGAGGTGGTTTGACATGGGGTCGGTCACACGGAGGCATCGCTTTTTAGTGAGGGCATGTGCTTGAGTCCATGCCAGGGGCAAGAAACATGTGCGAACTGGTATTACGATGGGCAAATAATTTTTCATGAAGGTTATCAGGTCGACTATTTGTCCTGTCAAATATTATGGGCATTTGAAGAAGCCTATGATTATGAAAAACCTCCCCTTTAATTGACATCAATGATTCAAAAAGAGGAATTCTTGAGTTCATTCGTATTCGAGGTTGCATGACTTTTCTGTAAATTGTTTTACATTATGTTGAAAAAGTCCAACCGATGACACTATAACTATTATTGAAATGGTTGATAAAGCACCATTTTCAATTGATTGCAAATAATTACATTTCTGCGACAGAGGCTTAAATGACAGAGTCTTAAATGTGACCTCAAGATGGTACACTCAAACGGTTGTCTGAAGGGCAAGCGACTCAATAGCTGGGTGATTAAAACCCACAAAAGAATAGATGATATGTAATCGTCTTTTGTTTAACAAGGGACATACAAATATATATAATATATATCATGTTCTCCCTTATTCAACCAAGTTCTGTGATCAAACCCAGACACCCACTATCAAGCAAACTCTAAAACTATGACATTGACTCTAGTCTCTAATACAAATGATTCAGATATGTTTCTCCTTCTATATATGGACAGACATCTTTCCGATTTGTAAAATGCGCTCCTTTATGGTGTTCTTGAGACTGGAACTTAGTCCAGCCTTACAAATGTCCATCGTAAAGAATAGCATTGTATTTAATTCTATCCCATTATTACTTTCATTATCTGTTGACCCATAACTGAAAAGTGAGAAAATTAGTCTCTCTAATTAGTCTATCTAATTTGTCGATAATTTGTTAATTGTGAGTACAACGGGAACGCTGAGGAGAACATAAATCAAATGCGAAATACACATTCACATGCACATAGATGCTAATAGCCGATAATGGCAATATTAGCTTTAGGTAAATATAGCACTATGACATATCAACAATCCAAAATCACTTTACCATTCACAACTGAGTGAGGGTTTAGGTTCAGAGAATTATTCTCCAACACCTGGGCACGAACCTAGATAATTGGTTAATTTCACAAATTGGCCAGACGCATTCGTACCATTGCTGATACATATCAAGGTTCAATATTGCAGGTTTCTGGAATAATCCCAGTGTTCTGTTTACCTTGTGATTTTACTTTAGTCTTTAGAATCTATTCATTAAACAATGAACACGGTTATTCTAATAGTCAATTGACCCGTTGACAAAGGAAATATGACTGACATGATATAACCTCTGGAAATTTTTAAAAAAAACTCGAAATATGGGGTCTAACAACAGCCTACCTTTTACCTAAATAACGAAGTTGTATGAAAGGACTTGCATTGGCTCCTGAGAGTAAGTCTCACATCTAAAGATAACACATCTGATAATACTTAAAGAACAATGACTGATAATATAGCTCATGCAAAAAGTATAATGCAAAGATAGACACTTTGTATTCACAGTGTATATTATAGGAGATATCTAGTAGACCTTTTTTCAAACGTCTATGATTATAATTCCCCAAAGGGTACAGAGTGTCATTAGGCAGATTCGGAATCTATACAGAGATTCTGGAGATTTAAAAAAATGTCGGTATGGCCTAAGCCCTAAGATGCAAAGTTCACCACATACTATATTCTAGCCCTGGACGATTAAAAATGAAGCCAGGTCATCGGCTCCAGGGGCTTATAATCTCTCAAAAACTGCAAGGAATTGCATTGAGAACTTTTGGGATGTTATAATAAACGGTATTAGCAATTGGATACTGCTGACAAAAAGTAGTGCCCCCGAAGCTGGAACGAAAACGATTTTTAGCCACATGTTGGGGTTCAGCTGATTGCCTATAGGTAATAAGTATTGATAAGATGCATTGTTTATGACCATAAACAGAAGAAAAATAATTGGCAGTCACAGGGATATATCATTTCACTGCCCTAACTATGTCATGATGTATCATGATTATAGAAATATGGTAATATAAGACAACTAACTGTGCCTTGTCATTTATTATTCATTCAGCATTTATTACTCTCGGTTTCAAACCGGGAGATATTATGGTGGAAGCCATTACATTTCCAATCATTGAATGGCTGGTCCATTCAAGTTCACGTCCTGCTTCCGATTATACTCCCATTAACCTTGTTTAGAAACATTCCGGCAATTGATACGCTTTTTAATATTCCTATACAGGTGCAACGTTTCTAAACATAGATCTGCATGACTGGGAGTAACGAGGATAACAAATACTGCTGTGTACACCCTGTTGTGTGTTGTGAATATATAATGATCCAGATTGATCCAAGTTAACCAATCAATGAACGGCAATTGATAAGCTGACCCGCTTAATATGCCATCTACGAAGAGAATGACTGAAGTTACAGCTCGCTTGCTTCCAGACAGATATCGGTGCTGACTGAACCGATTCCAACCACAACCTAAAACAAGCGTTGTACATTGTGTAAGAGGTTAGATGGTTTTTTTATCGTTAAGTCAGAATAGAAATCAATTTAATTTCAAACCATCAGTCACCGATTTTTAAAAATAAATCCAATTTGGTACCTGATATAGAGAGACAAACAAGCCAATCCCGTATTGGAGCCCTTTTACAAATGCATGAAAAAAAGTCTTGCCCACAACCATAACCTATTCACACGTTATATAATGTGTGCACCAATAAAGATTGTAACATATGTGCTTTTAGGGATTGCATAGTGAGGTGATGGTACTGCTCACAACCTTTATTGTAAGTTGATACCATTCATGAGTACCATCTACTCCACCAATCCACTATTGATTCCTTACGTCTAGCACCCACCTGACCACATGCTGATTGAACAACAGCACATTTCCTTTGTTCAATCAACCTTGGCCCGAATAAAACACTTCAATGAGTCTAGTATAAATCTTTATGACAAATTTCAAGTTCAATTAGTTCGTCGTGCTTCAATGGTCTTTATAAAATACTACCACAGTTGAATGCACCGGATCCTCTACAAGAATTGCGACTATGGTTGTGCTTTTAACCCTCAAATGGGGGGTTTGAACAATATTGTGACTTTGACATGTAACCTACTGATCTCTGTCCAATATGTTTATATACACTTGAATGAGAATATAATTTGACGGAACTGGACTTTGAACCAACCACTTACCAATAGCTGCAAAAACTGCAACTAAAGGCAGCAGGAATGGGATTACTGACCAAATATGGTGGGAGCTTTAGGTACCAAGTGCCTTACCTCTTTCTGATTCATTTTTAGAAGTTTGAATAAATTAGATAGCATAATATATCAGGAAAGAATCCACAATTTAACATTGGTTTCCTGATTGTGAAGGTAATTTCACGGATGTTTGTGCAAGGTAATCATGTATAGTGGTTCCTATACCCATACGGTCATTCTTGAAGAAAATGGAACAGGACTTCCAATCTTGGCTTGGACAAAATAAATCTTTGATGTATTGAAATGGGTCGATGGTAATTTGCTTGTTTTCCGTCATGAATAGGTGTTAAAATTATTTGGGTCAGTCACACTAGCTTCGAACATATCAAAATATCGTTTGGCTATTTGTTATTCTTTACCGACCCGCCCCTTGCCCTAGAGGCATCAATCTGGTACTACCCGCAGTCTCAATATTGGCGGTTCTCTCTATGATCTTAGAATAGAACATATTGCATTCAATTAATGGGCTCGCCTGTAGGTCTTCAGGCTACGTACGACATCCTTGAATAGTAACAGACCAGTATTGAACTTGGGTCAGTTGTTTTGATACATGGGAGAACCGAGGGTTGGTGACAGTATAATGTGGTCAGCCCATTCTAGGGGGAGAAAATGGTATTGATGGGAGATAATCAACTGCAATATACGGTAGGCAAATTTGCAAAGATGACGAAAGTAGAAAGACAAGACGAACGATAGCATAACTATTGAAAAATTGATATAATATAGAAATAGAGTAACATGTCCGATCCTGATTATTTTACGAGAGTGTGAATTTTGTATTCCATGCCCATAGTTGGCACGCCAAGCTATACTACTTTGTTTGGTATTTATACCGCTTTTGAAAAGTCATTACAGCATCCTCTTGCTCCTCACCAACATTCGCCAGTTGGTTTGTGAGAAGAAGGAACGACCCGACAACCAGCTGTTATATGTGTGACCCAATCACACCGAGGTCATTGTAACAACAAGTCCACCAGTATTTACTCTAAAAAACATCCAGGTGCGCAACACACGCTTATAGCTCTAATGAGATGATACAAGATCCCATATATCACGTGAGGATCTATATATATGGCGATGTATACACAAACAGATGTCATAAACTCCTGTCGATTTTCTTCCTGCTCAAATTTGGACTTTGTTAAAAACAGTCGTCCCCCCAAATGCCACATCAATGCCCATCTTGCCATGCATTAACGTGTGATATATGATTCGTGTTAGTGCAGGTTTCCAAGAAAATGTGAGCCATTGTCTTTTTTAAATTTAGTGTTGTTGAGACTAGTTTTTACGTGCATGACAATATACAGTGGCTGGTATCAAACATATTAATTATTGTCATAGCTTTTATTTGGACCCTAGTTTGTGCAACAATAGAATGACTTTGACAAATCGAGAATATTCTGGTGACAGCATTGAAAACACGCAATTGTTAGTGGTGAACACAAGCATACACGTGCATGTTAAGCTGGCTGCAAGAAGTTAATGATAAGTTCTTGAAAACAAAATATGGTAGTTAAAGGCAAACATAAAATTAACTTTCCCTTTGTGCTTATACATACATTGCATTATTAATATAGGCCTGAAAGCATTCACATGTCTGCTACAATAAGCACATGCATAAACTGTACTTGAAATATAGTATTCCACGACCCTGATTTTGGAATGATTGATCTTTCATCTTGTATTATTTACCCCCCCCCCAACATCACCACACGCACACATATTTCAGAAATATTCATTGAATAAAGCAACTGGCAAATTGCTTGTTAAAATCTAGAGTCAATAAACCTCCACCAGTCTACCAATAGGTCTGTGTTGTGCATTACGTAAGATACGTTATTTAGGACGTAGTATTTATCTTTTTACATTGAAAACAATTTTTCCTCCTACATATAATCAATCGTCACGTCGATGCCCATATTTGGGGCCTTGGGCGGCGACTGCGTGATAGCCACGCCCACACCTCGTCACGTGGACCAATCGGATGAATGACTTCTCCATTGTGACGTAAGGTCGATGGAACATAAACAAACAATCGCTCCATTCACTCTCGCTTGATTCACCGCACTGGGCGGTTGTGTATTGAAAAATTTTTCAATCTGAGCTGTCTTTGAGGAAATTGATCTTCACAATGACGAAACCTAAGATTTGCAGTAAGTGTCAAGTGTCCCATACGGGTCCGACGGGCGAGAATTGTACATACAAGCCGGAGGAAGAAATTCAAGCGAGTTTGACCGATCGTATGGGGTCCCTCGAGGCTATGATGAAAACAGTCGTTGCGGCATTAGAGAAGAAAGCTACTGATGTTCCTGCTGTTGCTTCTACTTCCACGGTTGGTTCTGACTCTGGAATAATCTCATTTGCCCATCGTGATGCTAGTGTGGATGGCTCGATTTACAATGTGGGCGTGGACTCGCATAGCCGTGGACGTGCGCGCTGCAGATCTAGAACTAGGTCGAGGACCCGCCCCTTCGATCAACGTAAAGACCTGGATAAAGGTGATGCTATTGATACCATTGAGAACTTGCTATTACTTAATCTAAAATTGGTAGATAAGTTAGTCGTTGATTCTAGACCCCTGGATGAGATTAGGGGAGTGGTGGGACACTGTATAACGATGTGTGAAAAAGCTGGATCCCAGGTTTACTCTCTCAAGGCAAGCCTGTCGTATGATCAGGCCGTGCGTAGCAGGGCAAACAAAGTTGGCTTGTCGGCATTCAAGGAGGTGCGTCAGGAAGAAGTGCTTCGCTGTTACAGCTATGAAAATTCACGCAAAGCATCTAATTCTAAGCCTGCTGCTGGTAAATCTAGGAAGGATCGTGTCTGCTTTAAATTTAATAATGTTGGGGGATGTCCCAACAAGTCATGTGAATATCCTCACAAGTGTTCGACGTGCGGGGCCTCCGAGCATGGAGCCCGTGCTTGTCACGGCACCAAAGGTGGTAAATAGGATGAGGACTGTCGGGAGAAGGTTGATTTGGGTGTGGTTGACACTTGTGATTACGGAAATGCTGTATTTTCGAGCTGTCATATTGTTAAATCTGATGTTTATGCTAATGTTGTGTGTAACCACGCCCCCCCTAGTAACCATGTGAAGAATGTTTGTTGTGATCTTGCTGACCCGCCCATTGACCCGGAAGTGTTTACTGGTAACCTGGGCGACCCGGATTTGAACTCGACTGTCATGGCGGACCATGATGGTGAAGGGCTCGATTCGTCAAAAATGACAAACAGTTACTTCCCGATTACTCTTCCGACAAGTCTTGGACTTACTTCCAACTGTGACCAAGGTAAATATAATGATCTTAGAGACATTATCTGTGACTTTGGTAATTCTGGATCTGGAACTGACAATGATATGCTACTTTTTGACACCCCGAAATCTCCTCGAGGTCGTGTCGTTAATGTTTTTGCCAAATGTGCTTGTGGTGTTTGTCATTGTATTCATCAACTGGGAGGTATGGATACCCAGCTGAAACCGTGTAGGTTTGCATATTTATTATTCAGCCTAAATGACAACGATATTGATAATTATATTGGTGTATTCTACGGTGTATTGGATGGGTTTGATGTGGTTGACAGTACAGTCGAACCATATGACTGCCCTAATTATAACTCTATTCTCGAGCCTGAAATTAAATGTAAAATGGATGACATTGTCTCGAAAGAATTGTCTGAAGGTTTTATCTCAATAGCAGATGATATTCCCATTTGTATTCATTCATTAGGGGCTGTCCCTAAGCCAGATGGAGGGATACGCCCCATAACAGATTGTAGTCGACCATTGGGTATTTCTGTAAATGAAAATTGTGATTCTCTTGTACATGAATTTTCCTACAAAAGTATTGACGATGCTATATCGCTGGTAGACTGTGGCTCATATATGGCAGTAGTCGATATTAAATCGGCTTATAGGGCGGTTCCCATCAACCCTGAACATCGTAAATATTGTGGATTCCGTTGGAATATCGACGGTAAAGAAGTCTTATTTGTAGACAATAGGCTGTGTTTTGGCCTCCGTACAGGTCCCTGTATATTTAATCACATTTCCAACTTTTTTGTGACAGGTATTGCTCAATTATTCCATGTTCCTGTGGTAAATTTTCTGGATGACTTTTTTGTATCCAGTAATTCTTATGATAGTTGTACTGCTCAACGTGATGTATTATTGCATGTTTTACGATTTTTGGGATTCCATGTAGCATGGAAGAAAGTCACTGCTCCCTCAACTACATGTGTGTACCTGGGTTTCAAATTAAATACATCCGATATGACATTGTCCTTACCTATCGACAAGGTAAAGAAGTTATCTACACTGGTGGGAGAGACAAAAAGAGCAAAATATATATCCAAAAAACAGCTTGAGAAATTCTGTGGATACATTTCTCATTGTGCCGCTGTTTTTAAAGGTGGTCGTACCTTTTGTCGACGATTCTTTAACCTGTACAAAGCCATACTGATGAAGAAATTAACCAGAATACCCATCAGCAATGAAGCTAGGATGGACTTAGGATGGTGGGAGGCGTTTACAAAAATTTTCAACGGTGTGGGTATGTTGAAAAAAATTGAATATCATCTTCCAGTCGTGTCTGACTCTTCATCAAGGGGATTTGGAGCTTTCATGGGCTCAGACTGGCTCGCTGGAGCTTGGAAAAATCATATTATTCCCTCCTCGTGTGATTTCTCTGACCATATTTATCCCACGCCTATGGAGGATGAATTGGCTTCGAATATAAATATTCAAGAATTATACCCAGTTTTAGCTGGCATCAGGAGGTGGGCTCCCCTCCTGAAAAATAAATCTGTTGTCTGCTTCATCGATAACACTCAGGTGATAGCTATGTTGAGGAATGGTACAAGTTCAAGCACCCAGTGTATGCAATGGCTGTACGAGCTGTATTGGATATGCTTCATTTTCAACATATCTCTTGTACCTAAATATATTAAAACTGACAATAATGTGGTTGCAGATTTATTATCTCGTCTTCCATATTTTTCTGCTGATGCTCCTGTGCCTAATATCCTACGTATGGCTGAATTATGCTGCTTTAACTCAAGCCCTTGTCTTCTCCAGGGCTTGGACAATGGAATGACAGGATCATCCAACTTAGAAGATTATCCTTAGCCTCTTCAACTCGTCATCAGCGTGATAGGCAATGGGGTGTATTTATGAACTTTTTGGACGACAACAATTCTACTCTACTGCCATTGGATGTACACAAACTTTCTGCATTTGCTGCATTTCTGTCATCGGTGATGAGATATTCTTCGATTTGTACCTACCTAGCTGGTGTTATTTCTTATGCTAGGATATCTGACATTGATTGTCCAACTTTATCTCATCCAAGCTTGAAATCTGTGCTTCGAGGAATTAAAAAACTGCCTGGATCTGCACCCAGACCTGCCCCACCCATCTCACCTGCTATATTATTGCAGTTGTACCCATATGTTCGTCTGGACAATATTCTTCATAAACTGTGTTGGGCTGCATATGTGTTTATGTTTAGAACACTGTTGAGGGTATGTCATATAGTATCCTCTCCCCATATGCTTCGTCGTCAAGACATATCGTTAGTTACTGATGGGATGTGTGTTAGGGTAGGGTCTACCAAGACCTCTACTATTCCCTTCTCAGTATTTATTAAGGGTATATCCAACAGATCTCTGTGTCCAGTTTACTGGGTTAAAAAACTTTTAGCCCAGGAGATGCCTAAATCTCAGCAACTCTTCTCCTGTGCTGGTCATCCTGTACTTACGTACGATCATATTTCCAGCAATTTAAATGATTTATTATCGTCAGCTGGTGTCACTGGGAGCTTCACAACCCACTCTTTCCGTAGGGGAGGAGCCTCGTATATGTCTTCACTAGGTATTCCCTTGTCAGACATCAAGGTGAAAGGGAACTGGAGATCGTCCATCGTCGATTCTTATATCGTTCCTTCTCCTGAGGATATGCTTAAATGTGAAAATATTATCTCCAAGCATCTGGACGACCTGTGAAAATCAACTCTTTTCTGGTTTGGCCTGTTTGGTAAATAAACCTTGCTTCGCTCGGTTCTGGCCAACCCTTGTGTATTTGTTGATTATTATAATATAGCTCTGTCTCCCATCCAGCCGACCCAAGCCACTACATATAATCAATCGTCACGTCGATGCCCATATTTGGGGCCTTGGGCGGCGACTGCGTGATAGCCACGCCCACACCTCGTCACGTGGACCAATCGGATGAATGACTTCTCCATTGTGACGTAAGGTCGATGGAACATAAACAAACAATCGCTCCATTCACTCTCGCTTGATTCACCGCACTGGGCGGTTGTGTATTGAAAAATTTTTTCTTATTGTTTATGTCATTATTATGGTAAATAAACCTTGCTTCGCTCGGTTCTGGCCAACCCTTGTGTATTTGTTGATTATTATAATATAGCTCTGTCTCCCATCCAGCCGACCCAAGCCACTACATATAAAAGGGGAATTTTAAAAATGTTTCCCTTCATGATGTGACTTGTATGTAGGTAAGAATGACCGTGGCCTGTACACCTGACAGCAATTGTCTCCCAGATAGGCCTTCTACAATTATTTATAACAGAGTGTACATAGACTCTTTGACATGTATAGCGATACCCAAGAAAGTGCTTGGAATAATACGGTAATGCAATAATAGTTGGATAGTTATTTCTTCATGTCTGTTTCGTCTATGCTAATACATCCAAATCTCCCAGGTGTTTCTACTGTATAGCTTTTATCAGAATACAATTTGATATTGATCTAGCGTAGTTTCTTTCATGTATTGTCATTTTAATGATTTCACAACCTCTGCTACACTCGTGAATAATAGCAAATTACGCACAGACCCATTGCTGTTTGAGATACTGTCCCAAAATATTGGAAATATCCACTTTATTGAAGTTGTATTTCAAAAACTAAATGTTTTCCAGTCAAAATGCAAATGAAGCACACTTGGGCAATAGGATATATTTGGTTGAAGAAAATAGATTTCGCCCTTTCATGAATGTTTTCTCAGTAATTTTTTGCTGGTATTTAAGATTTCTCCAAGAGATGGTTTGGTGTGGTATTGCAATTATATTAATTGAAATTATAGGCTCCCTTGCATATTTCGCATCTAATATTTATATATATATATATTGATAATATTACTCCTTATACACAAACCTGTATACACAGGATTGTTTGTCGAAGAGAAATTTGGCATAAGTATAGGGATTATCCCCAGTTCGACACGGTGAATATATAACACATATGGGATGGAAAGTTGTACTCTGTACATCTTGTTATAAAATCCCTGAAGCCTCAAGGGAATGCTTTGTTTAGGCTTGGATCGCTATATCGGTAAGGTTAGGAAGGTCAGAATAGAAGCATACCTTAAGGTAATGGAAGATTTACCATCTATCATTTAAGATTTCACCTATAACCTTGGACCCCCTGTCATCTGGAAAGTATCCAATACTATCCAAGAAAAGCTTTGCACCTCCTTCAGATCCTTTGCATGCATAGTGGAAGGTGGAGGTGAGATTGCTCCTATTGAAAAGTGAATCTAAACGAAGTCACCAAGTTTGACCATAATTGGTCTACGATCAAATTTAAATCAATTTACAAGGTTAGAATTAGTTAGAGCCCATATATGCAGGTCTAAAATATTCAAAATATGGCAAACGATAGGAAAGAGGCCAATTGTTTGTTTTGAGAGTCAAACCTGCTGAGGGCGAAGGGTTTCTTGACATGAATAACAAAAGAAATACATTTTGACCGGTAGGAAGTACTACTGAAAAAATATCAATTTTCAATTTACACCAGTTCACTTATCCTTCCCACATTTATTGATTTTTTATGACTTCCCATTAAATTTCCAAATTCACAAGAAAATGAAAAGTAACCCATAACAGCTGTATTCTCTTGGTGGTGACAGAACTTGACATACTTCTTAAAATCTATTTCTAAGACCCTATATAGAACATCTGAACAGTCTTGTATTGACAAAAAACTAATGGACTAATTATCTCATTTAGACTATAATTTTATAGTCTTTAATTATGATGTGTATTCTTTTAAAAAAGCCTGTGAACATAATTATGTTAGCAGAAGGATCATAGTCAGTCCTGTTTGTGACACTGAAGACTTTCTGACTATTTGGAATTCCATCATGGAATCGACATAAAGTACAGTTTACAACCTATACATCTCAATCAAATCTTTGTTGCATATTTCCCCATCCTTCTTTGAAGCACAGAACTCTCTCGGGAGTTCTGTTTTTGAAGGTCTATCTCCTATTCAAATTAAAAATATGCACCCATAACTCTTACAGCCACAACCCATACAGTCAATATAGTTCCCTGTTCTGTACAAGGGACGCTAATAGTCACCCGTTAAAATTCCCCCCATGCCTCGGTTGAGAACAATGCCTCTTTTATTTACACAAAACATTTCACAAATATCCCGCGGTTCTCCCTCAGGTTAGCTCAGAATACCTCAACTGCTAATTATATCTGTCTTCAGGTCGCCTTGGCCACCTTCATGTACTAGAGGCGATTGACACAGAGTATACTCGGGGTATCTTTTTATCTCACATTCTGCATAACATAGATTCCGACCTCTTCAATGTGGTACCTGTTGAAGAAGCATCATATATACGATTCTGAGAAGGCAAAAAAGGCCCAAATTATGTATCTAGAGCTAATGCTTTTCTATAATATTTTAATTGCCAACCAATTTAATCTACCGTAGCTAACATGGTTTATTTTCTTGATCATATTGAACCAGTCGCATCCCTATGCAGTTCGATAAATATGCAGGAATGATCAGCCTTTATACAGGTTTAATTCCCAGGGGTTGTATCTACTACTGTAGACGTATTGGTCCCCCTTTTCCCATGGGTCCCCAATATGCCCATAACCAATTATGTGGGGACCTCCCTAGTGTATGTGTTAACTCCCCTTCCCCCATATTATATGTTGTAAATCATGGACGCTTTATATATGATTTAATTAATAGCTAACTATCTGGTTGCTTGCAAAGTATACCTATTTTCTTCTCGCCTTTTTCCGTTGGCCCCGCCTACTATTAATAGCTCCTGGGGTCTTCATTACTTACTTACATATATGTTTATAAAAGCTTGCCTTTCATTGCTTTCTCCAAAATGAAGGCAGCTAAGGGTACTATGATTTCATTTTAATTTCAGAGTGAATTCCTGAGGAGGCCATGATACTAATCTGTCCTGAACAACATGGGGCTCCCTCTAGTCTTCCGACAACCTCCTACTGACGGACTTCCCTCAAAGCTAGGAATAAAAGATGGAGTCAATAGTGACAGGACATGAACCCCAATATTGATTTAGCATTACCAGGGCGACGATAACACAGGAAGAAATGTGATGGAAGGTGAATATCATAGCACTGGCTATGTTTACCTACTAGGGAAACACAATCACAGATCTGTCAACACATTTCCCTTATAGGCCCTTTATCCTTGTAAACCTTGAAACTCATTTCAAAAGTGAACAATCTGGGTTAAACAGATTGACATTGTGAGTGTAGGCAGGCTGTTTGTGGGTTTGAAAACCCAGTCAATGACATGGTTTGTATGGAGAGTGAATGGGTAGGAAAATGTTCAGACTTGTAAAATAGAAAGAGTGGAAAAGAATAAGCCTATACAAATTGGGTGTATATTTTTTATTGGAACCTCCATGATAAGAGGTCTTGGAGGTAATGTTTTCCCCTACTTTCATTTACCTGTTTACAGACCCTTGACTTATAATGATATTGCACCTAACAATTTTGATAATCGGAGAAAAGAATGTTTTTACTAATATAGTGAAGACCTAGGGCATTAATTAATTCACAGAATACACATCTGAAGAAAACCCTGGTAAAGTTGATGGCCCCTGCACAAACAGACCTGACTTATCTGCCACTCATTTTCGGTACAATACTTAATGTCTCTGACTATAATTTAGCATAATGACGCCCTCGGTGTTCACAGCAACGTAGCCAGGGGCGACATGAACGCAGTGTCCAATTAATATTTCCATGGAGTTTCCATGGAAACTGGCGAGAATGGATAACCAAAACAATCGCGTTTACATGATCCCATGAAAGGATGTCGGCTTCTTGTGAATTTATATCCATGACTTGATATATAATAATATGTTTTTTTAAATGATATATTCACCACACGATTTTTAACTTCAAACTTATATTTCTTTTTGATATCTTCTCCTTTTTCTTACATATTATAGAGGGGTAACTATGAGCTGATCTTCAACCATGGGTCTCGAGTCAATCCTGAACAGTTACACAATAATTGATAAGTTAAAAGGACTCCATGAATGGCTTTGCAATGATGAGAAAATATATATTAACAAATGGGAGTAGCGAGTGCATGGTCTGATCACTGGTGCGTTTTTAGCTGATAAATAGGGCGTCCTACATATCATATGCATATTATAGAATAACCTCTCATCATCGGTCTTTAGGTTCTCCAAGACTCCAGGCATAACGAGGGGGTATTTATAAGTTCACTGTCTATAATCTTGGAGCATTAATCCCATTTTATTTATAATATTAAGCAGAACTAAGTAATTTATTTTAATCGAAATCATCAGTTATCAAAGCATATAATTTAAACCAATTATGCACATTCAAGCAAACATTAAAGATACATTCAACATTTTGAGAAAGTATAGGGGCAAACCATCCAAACATTCAAGATTTCTGATTCGCAAAATGATATTTAAGAAGAAGTAAGCCATCTCTTATGAAATGACTTGAACACAAATTCCCAGCCGAGTGACATAATCCGACAGCTTCTATGAATTATTGCACGTGTGGTTTCTCAACTCGAAAAGAATTTAGTACTTTAGAAAGATACTTTGGTTCACTAAGCATTCTTGGGGTCCAAGTATTGAATGTAAAACCTGGCATCTGTGTCTGCAACATAATACGCTTAAACCCCTCTACGGATTTACCCAACAATGTGAGTCTTCTCAACTAATATCCTTAATATTATGTTACCCCAGAATCCACCCCGAAATCAGTAGAAAGCTCAGAGTGGGAGTCTTTTCTTCACCGGAAATAGGTTAAAACACGTGACACCGTGTGCTAATGTTGGCATGGGGGTGATAATACCCCAAAGAGAGGGAAAGGATATTGAAATGAAGATAAAGATGGTAATCTCACATACGAGGAAAGACCTTTGGGCCTTTTATTAAAAATGTTCTAAAGGTCTCAGTGAACATGAGAGGAAGGTACTCAATGTAACGTCTAGTCACAGATTTTGCTCCCCACTAATATCAGATTCATGGATAAATCTACCCGTTCATCCGTGTGGAAGAAGTAGCCTTCCAAAACTATTTTAGAAAAGAAATGATACCCCTTCGGTACAAACTTTGTGATATTTAACTTGATTACAGGTTCTTTGATTACATTTGTTACTATTCCATATTCGCATTTACATGAAAAGTTACATATCTTAGCTGACAATCCATATAGACAGAAGGAAAATAGAAAGATACGAGATATAATTATTGTAAATGATACTTGGAAATTGTGTTTACTGCAGTACTCGCATCTATGAAGAAATTACATGATATAACAAATCTCAGCCAGCAAGTATGTGCAACTGTCGACTTCAAACAGATTGTCATACGTCTATAATGGCATATAATCTCTACGCTCCAGTGTCCATGAAAGAGTTCAAATGAGCATATGGTTATACATACATTCAACGTAACATGGGTTTGCTTACCATATTCCCACAACCCATGTTAACATGCATGACCATGAATTGTTGTAGTGAGTATTTTCGCAAAGATATAAGCGAGAATGATACTTATAACTGCCATCCCATCTACATCCATGGTAATTGGACTATATTCAATTGGCACATACTTCCTTTGAACTTGGAGCATATCGTTCAGTTACATCATCCCCAGTACGCTACCATTATGGATACTATATCCATCATAGCAATTTCTTACGTTATGGATGCATTTTGAATACAGGACTTTCCCATGTACTGAGGAATCTTAATATCAAACACTCGCTCTGATCTATTTTATAGCATACAGAATATCTGACACATGCACTTACAACGCATTATGACAATTACCCCACAATTAGTACGGTAACTTAACCATAGCAACTTCCAACACAAAGAATAAAGTATTATTGTATAATTATCTCCTTAATCAACCCATCATAAGGGTTAGTTTCCCATAATAGTAAGTTATGGCATCCCATTCTGTGTGGCAATGACTCTAGTATGGTGAGCTCTGTGCCTTTAATGGAAATATTTCCGTAATGAAGAGTACATGATACAGCAGATCATTATTGTGTGTATACGTCTCCGTATCTATGCAATGAATTTGTACATAAATATGTAATTTGCGGCGTTCGGTTAGTACTCAGGAAAGTCTTACCATTTAATTGAACCTGGATCAAGTTTCAACATTAGTTAATTCGTCTAAAACGTTCTAGTGAATCAAAATGGTTAGAAGACATTCATTACACGTGATAAATCTGGATGAGGGTGAACGTTTGTAAAAGGTGCTATTGTAATTTTTCCTAAGTCAGAGAGCAATTCTGTACACCGAGAAGAAAGGCTCTAAACGCTTCATGTAAGGGCCTGCTGCCAAACAAGGCTTTCTGCCAACATATGGGATGGTTACTTTTCAGTAGAAGATCAGCGAGTAATTGGGCAAGGGAATTCATCTTATAAATAAATGTATTCCTGGGGTTAGTGGCGATGAATCCTCATGGGGGTGTATAACTTGCATTAGATAAATCAAAATCATCAACAATGTCTAATGTACCGATAACATCGTCCAAACGCCAATTGTGGAAATGTAATTGTAATATTACATTATTACACTCAGACGAGATAAAGAATTATATCTGGCTATCTACATTATACGACAATTCAGCTCCACATTTAGGATGCAATTAAGGGTTGCCTCATATATGATGTATAAGCATTTTGCTGAATCCTCATTTATCCTTTCGTAGTAGGAGCATGAATACATATCATTTTTCTTGTGTTAATCTATTACCATTCGAATATCTTGACCATTTCCCGAAACTGTCCCTCCTGCACTTGTGTATATATGTATCATATTCATTTATTTTTAAACATTATATTGATTGTATGGGGGATAACATCAACGATTTTCTCCAGAAATGCGAGTCAATTCACGCAACTATGTTCAGGAATCCTTTATGCTTGCTGAGGACAGCATTTGACCGCCAACAACAGACATCGATATGATCGCCCTAATATAGTTTACCCCACAAAGAAAACTCCGAAGTGGATACAACATATCATTGAGACTATCTAGTCCCCCTTCTTCTCTTGTCAGACATCATCCACTTCACATTGATCAGCGCTCTAGCTTTACATTCTTGCACTGGAGTGTGTCCAGTTGCATTATTTACTAAGTAGATACCATCTTTTGTATCTCTAAAAGTCGCTGTAACATGAAGTTTTGATTCAAAGCCAAAATCTAATAAAAACTGATGAATGATATTATATTATAGAGCAGCCCTTTGCGAGTCAGCGTTTGATGATGCGACTAATTGCCACTTTTGTGTTCTTCATGGTTGTATTCGTAAAGAAATCCCGTTACAATATGAGGAACAGAGGTAATGCAAACAGCTCTTTTATGAGTAAAATGGGTCAGACATATCATTGATTATGCACACAGTTCACAAAAAAGACACACTTTAAGTGAGCAAAAATCTGTTGTTAATATAGAGACATTTGGGTGTGTGCCAAACAGTGATGATTAATTAGCAACCAAAATGTATCATTAGTGAAAAGAAAACAAAGTATGACAAAACTCCTCATTCACCAACCATGATTCGCTATAAATGCGGTTATTATGCCATACAGCTGTTACCTCGTCAAATGAAAATTCGAATTAGATACCTATCTACCTGAGCTATAATTATACAGTGTGAGTTTGTATCAGCCCGTTAGTTTTGGTTAGGTATATGCCGATCAGTCTGAGATGATCAACGATCTCAAACAAACATCACTGAGGTAGAAATGCATGCCATCGACTAACAACTTTGCATGCTAAAAATAGAACTCGTGCATAACTGTGTGTTTGGGATCACATGATACACTTAAGCCATAACCCTAAATATCGTGACATGTCAATAGATGCCAGAAAGTTTCTAAACTGTCAATTAGAAATGGAATTTTTCATTCAATTCGGATTATCTGGCGTATTTTCTAAAGGCCACCGGTGGATGGGGATGACAAAAATTCCCAATCTTCCCATTTCCAGGGGTGTCACTAGCAAAATTATTAAAAATATACAATTAGGTATTTTAACCACAGCTTGCTCGCATGATCAGAAAGTAGAATGCTTTGTCTGGAAATAATGGTAATGTTTATTTTAACGTATAAACCCAATTTTGAGTAATTATATGTGATAAACATTAATTGACGGAGGTAACGCGTCTACATACGGACACACGCTGTCTTCCATGTTTTGAAATTAGTGGGTTCAATTAAAGATGGCTAGACACGCATCGTGAATAGTGTCAGACGGAACAACATAGATCTTTTAATGAAAATATATGATTACTCAATCCACAATACAGGATAGGGTTCGTGTTTCACCGACATTTTTTACAGAAATCTTAGAATCCATCCAATTGCTGTTTTAATATTTCTATCCCATACCATTTCGATGGGCCATAGATATAATTATCTACATTAAGCACAGCTTAAAATGACTTAGTCAGTCGGCAGAAGTCTTTTAAAATATAGAGAGTGGTCTTACTGAACTTCTGGACTACATGAAATATTCAGGATATGCAATGGTCTTATAGCATTTCCACAAAATTACATTACCTAAGATTTACGAGTAATTACATTGCTCAAATGCAGGATTATGTCTCATTTAAAGCATCAAAATAGCTGCGTTAGATTTCAATTATGGGGATGTACATGGCATTGTATGTTTGTTAATTGTACACATTCCTCTCGCACAGTGTGATGATTTCAGCACGTCAGATTATGGATAGTTCTCAAACATAGTATATAATCTGATGTTTCCTCATTTTCTCTACAGAGTCTAATATATAGCTTCCTGATCGTTCTAATCGGTTTTAGGGCATTGATGCGTTAACAATGCTGCTCAGTCAGCCGTCGGTTCCACCTCCTAATGTCTACACACTCTTGTCAGTTAGAACTGTCAACTGATATTAAAATATTGGTAAAATGTGGTACCAGCAGTGGTAAAACTATATTATACATAGTAGAGATTATTCATATGTGTATTTTCCATGATGAATTTTAACTGAGCTAATGATATATACGGAAGCACACTATAGGCCTACACCCATTCTTGATATCTTGGCATTGTAAATGTACTTCTCAGGCTACGACGCTTCCGCTCTAGGAAGGTGTCCTGAGGCATTGTTTGTTAAAATTTTTGCCAAAACTGTGTCAAACACCTCAGGGAATAGGGCGATTGGGTTTTTGAATAAGCCACAAGTATGGCTTGAAAGTAGATACTTCATAAAAGGTAAATCTCAAGACATTCCGAGAGCGTCTTTAACATGACTCAATGTTCTCTATAGCATGAACTGTGGCATTTACTCAAGGATGTCAAGATAACAATGCTATGGTATTGTAACACCAGGATATTGAGGAATAACGACGTGATTTAGGGTACAATGAAAGTTGTTTCTTTGGGGATGAATGCCAGACCTCTAACTTCTATTTGAGGGCCCAAGTAAAAACAACAAAATACAATTTTAAAACATAACTTCTGGTATATCTCAATATAAAGTACTATCAATGTTAATGTTCTTTTTAAACTGGCATGAGTTATAGCAACTGAATACAATTTGATACTATAATATGAAACAAGTATCTCTAAATTCGGACAGAGATTCGAAAGATAAGAACATTTATATATAAAACAAGTAGCTTGCAAATTGCCTTCGATAAGCTAAATCCTATTTACCAGGCACCTTCTTTCTGCAGCCGCTGAACGTAAAGTAGCCAATGGTAGTTCACTGCATGGTGTGCAGATAAGGATAACTTCACATGGAACCGCGAATTAGCCCACTCTTTTAACCGAGAGAGAGAGCAATAAGCCGACTCATTGAAGCGTGACGAGGAACCGATCAATACGGTAACGACTCGCCAGCCAGCAAGTCATTAGCAGCCTCATCCCACTGGAGCCACTCACGTATGACTTGGCCACCCACCCACCCAATCACCCTGTCCCACACTGCTACAACTTCATTTAAAACCGCTATGTAGTTTAACCAAAAACTTTGTCTCACCTTTGAGTTAGGGGATGACTGGTCTGTGGATAAGTGTTTGTATTTATGTATCCAGGTAGGAGCGTCCACCAGTGAGTGATGTTGGTAGGCAGGACGCCAGATATCTACTACACATCCCCACGCTGGCCAACACCTTCTAAACACCTGGTGAGTGACGTCACCCAACCGTCATGGACTGCTTGTCACGACTTCCATCACAGTGCTGGCATCTGGTTGTTACTGAGTGGGGAGCCTGCAGTACAGAAGTGCTGCTCCCTTGTGGATTTTTTTTGAGTTGTTCAGGAAAGAATGGTTTCTTGAGGTTTTTCCAACCTAAATCACTTTGAATATATCTTGGATTCTATGATATTAGGCTATGGAATACCTGATGACTGTAACCATACCATTCACTGTAACTTGAATGAACGAAGGTTTTTGTTGTCATAATTATTTGGCCAATTTGAATAATTTCGTGGAGAGATCATCTGTACCTGCATGTAATAAAACATATTTTCTGCTGCATCTATTATATTTAAGTATGGTAAATACTCCTGGAATATGAAAATGTTAAGAAACCCAAACTTAAGTATAGTATATCGGAAGTGATGCATAATAATGACTCACACTGTTAGGCAGAAATTCACCATCAATCTAAGTAAATTTGAAAATACTCATAAATGATACCATACAATACATTAGCAATTTGTTTTCATGTGTTGCACATTGATATGAATTGAGGAGAACATCAAAGTTATTTCTATGTTCAGTCTGCGTAACTACAATGGCAAAATGTCAGGAAAGACAATAATCATTAAGAAGTAATCCTGACGAGCTATAGAGGTTTTTCGTTTCTAATCAAGCAGGTTCATCATCTAATGGATCAGCTCCATTCTTTTCTATTTAGAATTTGTATGCAGCTTATCCTCCGTAAAATGACAATTGAATCGTAGACAGGCATGCATAGTGTATAATGAATGCTAAGCAAAAATATCAGCATTAAGTTGGACTGTGAAGAAAATTTGCTTTGAATGATCGGTGGGCTCTTGAAGACTTGCCAAGCAGATCCAACATGTTGGAATTAAGTAATTAGCAACACTGCACCAAACCATCAGGAGCTAGTGAATCAGCTGCTTGTTTGAGTTGGTAATGGAAACAGATACCAGAGAGTTTAGAAGCTACAAAACTGGTGGTTAATAGTTTTACACAAAATCATATATGTGTCCATGCCTATAGGGAGTCCAATGAGTAATAGCATGCATCCACAATCCACAGGCCTAATTTCACCAGGTTCCTCCACGGGGCAACCCAAGTCGGCACCCATCAAGTTCTGGTGAGGGATCTTCTACCCAGCTCCAGGATCAGGATCCATTTAGTCAAGACCATCATAGGACCATTCCTGGACGTCATTTAAAGGGAAGCAAGGTCACCACTGACCTTGCTTGTTGCTGTTTCAATCAAGGTCACCATCAGTGGCAGCAGCTACCCATGGAGGCACTTGCAGTACAGCAAGTGATCAGTTTTCTATTAATTTCCTCCTCTGACTAAGATTCACTCTGGTCCGCTGAATTCTGTGTATTCAACACGCCTGTAAAGGCTTTTGTAAATAAACTATTTAGTGCAAGAATACTTTTCTCTTCATGTAATATGTTTGCTTGTGGATTCTCATGCTTATCTCCAAAATAGCTTAAATAACAAGTTGACTACAGATATATATGCTGACTAAGTTAGTTTTAGTTACATGAGATCAAGAATATTATGTATCGAATTAAGGAGAGTGCAGAGATACTTGGTTCTATATATAAAGTCGTTTTTTAAGTATGCTTTTAATGAAGAGCCAAAACTGAAAATGGGAGAAAGACACATTACACCGGATATGTCTTGATAATGCCTTCCATAAACATAAACATTTGCTCAGCAAATAGAATAACCTCAACTCATTATTGTCACATGGGAAAGGCCCATATTCGGACGTTTGACTAATGTTTTTTAATATTATATCTATGTGCTTATATATTAGTCTGTAGATCTTTCATATTAGCTTTAACCCTATATTTCAAATATTTAGGCATTTTGATATATTGATACATTTAGGTATTTTTATGGAAAATATGGAAGTGATATACAGGGAATTCTCTGGATATTATCGATAGTTGGTAGAGGTAGTTCTGAAGGAACTTATGAATATTAATATTATATGTGTATGTGGGATATTGGCACTACAAACTAATTCTTTATTTGGCATGATGAACATAAAGTAAAGCGTAGCATGTGGTACATGTGATGAACTAGCCAATCAGGTAGAAGGATACATGTAACCATAGATTGAGGTAAAAATGAGGGGATCCTGCGCGTCTCTTCAGTACACCAGTGGAGGAAGGAAAGTATCAAAAGGAATATTATTGCTAGAATAAAAACTGTGTGGAATTCATTGCCCCTAGACATTAGACAGGTAGAAGATAAACTAGCATTTTCTGTTGCTGTGAAGAAGGTATGTAATGACATGTTTCTTCGAACTGAAGAAGAATGGTCTGTAGAGGAACAAATTAACTTTGTGTGAATTGAATTGATTCATCGATTCATTGCTTGCTTGTGTGTATACACATCTTGGATTATTGTTTGAAATTGAATCTATAGATAAAAGAAACCCCGCGGAATGTCATGATTTTAACTATGCGTCAGTGTTGGTTTTAAGATATGTATTGCTCTTATTTTCTTATGTCATGTATATTCATTACAATGATTACTATATGGATTCTCCATTTTATCTATGATATAAACTGGATTTGTAAGAGTCAGCGACGACTGAGATATAATGTATTCGTTACATAATGTTTTTTTGTGAATAAAAATATCTAAATACAAATACAATAGGGTTCAGGCTGGTCACATGACTAACCCGGCCTGACCTCATTAAGCTAGGTATTATGTAATTGGTTGATATGGAAATATTAACATGCAACGCATGACATGTATTCATAAGTTCATGAATAGTTGTATAGATTGTTATCATATATGATGATGAATATTGATAATCATGTTAAGTTATATGATATCTATTACATAATGATACTCATAATTACACATAAATTGCGCACGACAGAAGTATAATTTAAGAAAGATATTGGCAAAATATAAAGTAATCACCCCTAAAATAATTCTTAAAATCTGAGCAATGCTTTAGGATTTATTTATAATAAATTATATGCAAATATCCTTTCTATTATTATCTTCCTTAATTTCTATATTCAAGTATATCATGTGCTGCCTATATTGAATATCATTTTGCTTGATTTGGTAGTTTTTATCATTTTTAACCATTTAACCCTAATCTTTAAAAAAATACTTTTTTTTTTTTTTAATTCGTTTTTATCCAGGTATGAGCCAACATACATCATTGTTACATAGAGAAGTTATAAAGAGCCGCTCCTCAGGTCACCATTCCGGTGGTATTCTTCCGAGCCCTGAGCTGGCAAAAAAGGTTTGATTAGCTATAAATATGTATATAAGTATGTATTGATTTATATATAAGGAAGTGGGACACAATGTCCAAAGAATACAAACAATTTATAAGTGTTAATCATTGTTACGTTATACTAAAGCACACAGTCAGATAGTTGTATTAAGTACTAGTCTAAATCATAGTAGGTAGACGTGGCAGTATTCACCTTAACCTGTAAAAAAAGATTTTCTCCCCAAATGAGTAAAAACCATTAAGGTGAAAACGATTTGCCATTTACTAGTCTAAATCAGTCAAGAATTATATATAGTTAGCCACACAGACTTTACAAGACATCACTAGAACACAAGTTACATAGAAATAAGGTTAGACACACAGTCGCGAAGTCGCGGAACAATATTAACAAGCACATTGAGACAAAATGTCAATAGTAGTAGGCAGACCCTAATTAGGCAAGACAGGCATTATGGTGTTTTTAATTGTTAGTTTGAAATGATCAAAGGAATCTATCATTCTGAATTGAATATTTAGATCGTTCCACTCTGAACAGACATTATAGTACAGTGATTTTTTTAATTTATTACTCTTGGGTCTTATTACTTCTCTGTCCATGAATAGGGGAATAGAGATTTCCACGCTCTATGACTTTTTAGTCCAGTGTGTTATTTCTTGGGCCACTGTCTATACACTGCTACAGAAGAAAATAGAGTGAAACGGTAGGGCAAGACATTATTAAAACATTCTACCTGTGTAGCTTGTGTCATACCCAGTTTCTTCTACGCATGAAGCAAGTACAAGGCATAGTCATGAGCAGGTCAGTGGTGGGTCTCTTCATTTGATTTAATGAATTTAATTTTTGTTTTTGTTTTGGAATATTACTCTTTGTTTCGTTATCCTGTGTTCTGGGCATCTAATAAGTTTAATTCAATTTAGTCATGAAATTTCTAGTATGGCCAGGGGTCTCAAAGTTATATTATATTTTTCATTTCTTTTCCAGAATATACATTCCCTTATTTCTCATTGCATGTCTCACATGCTATGTTTCTGCACGTGAATGTCAAGATTCTGTCTACTATACTGCACAAACATTTTATGCAAGACAGTCGGGTCCATATGTTGTGAAATCATCTTGGGCTGCAGCTGCTGAGATTTTAGATGGATGCCGCACCCCAGAATATCATGCTGAGAGAATGAGATCACTATTTCAAATATATGGATTTGATGTGAGTGATATGAGTGACCCTTACGAAATATATGAAACAGATCGCTATTCCATTTTTCCATACAGACCCCCTATTGATCAGGAGAACAGAATATTGATTGGTACATTTTATGAGTATGCTGAATATTTAGGGGCACCATTGAATTTCACATCATGGCTATTGACTGCAAAAGAAGAAATCACGACTCCACAAGTTGCAATGAAGCCTGGGGATGTAATCTTTTTGGGGATGATGAGGTAACTGCATCTTCATAACAGAAACCTTTTTGAATTGGGAATTGGAGAGTATAAAACATTTAACTGTTTTACATTATAACTCTCTATCACAACACCCATGTATACAAAACTCAGATTTACTCAGATTTACTTGTTTTTCAATAGCCACTCAAATGTGATTGTGCAACTCTCTTCTGATATTTTCACACATGTAGGGCCAACATTCATGGAGATACGTACTGCTTTGAGTACAGAGTGGCAAGGCCTTCACCAACGCCTCCAATAGGTGAAAGTGCTGGCGTGGATTTGGTTCTATATAATGACATTTTGGGTGAGGGACGTATCCTAGCTCACTGGACTCCTGGGAGGAATGAAACCCTCACATATTTAATGGTATGGCATTTCAACGGAAACTGATGGCTTCATCCGCAAGCCATCAAGCACATCCTCATAACGTTTGCAGACATTTAACCTATAATAAAATAAATGTTGTTCACACAGATAATTGTATCATCACTCATCAATAAACTGTACTTTTAAACTATTTATTATGCATGTTCATACCAAGCTGCTGGTCCAGACATAATTTTAAGCTCACATATATATATATGCTCAATTGTGTGGTGCTGAAAGGCAAACATAGCCAGATAGTCTAATCTTACCTGCAAGTCTGTAAGCTGTTTCTTAATCAACTAAAAAAACTGCATTGTAAATGAGAATATTCAAACAGGAGATTGTGAAGGAGAAGCAATGAGCATTGCTATGAGAAAAGGATGCAGAGGATATTGCAAAAACAGCCAAATGAATTAGAGGTCTAGTGAATACAGGTATAAAAGCAGTTCCAATGACCAGATAATGATGATCAGTGTTTTATTTATTGGGTCACTGTATATACACTGCTGCAAAAGAAAATAGAGTGAAACAGTTAGAGCAAGACATTATCAAAACATTCTACCTGTGTAGGATTGTTTCATTCTCAGTTTATACTCCACAAGAAGCAAGTTCAAGGCATAGCCATGAGCAGGTCAGTAGCAGGTGTCTTCATTTGATTTAATGAATTGAAATTTTAATGAATAAATGTTTTTGGAACATTACTCTTTGTTTCATTTTCCTGCCTTCTGGGCATCTAATGAATTTAATTTAATTTAGTCATGATATTTCTAGTATGGCCAGGGGCCTCAAAGTTATATTATATTTTTCATTTCTTTTCCAGAATAAACATTCCCTTATTTCTCATCGCATGTCTTACATGCTATGTTTCTGCACGTGAATGTCAAGATTCTGTCTACTATACTGCACGAACATTTTATGCAAGACAGTCGGGTCCAGTTGCTGTGAAATCATCTTGGGCTGCAGCTGCTGAGATTTTAGATGGATGTCGCACCCCAGAATATCATGCTGAGAGAATGAGATCACTATTTCAAATATATGGATTTGATGTGAGTGATATGAGTGACCCTTACGAAATATATGAAACAAATCGCTATTCTATTTTTCCATACAGACCCCGTATTGATCAGGAGAACAGAATATTGATTGGTACATTTTATGAGTATGCTGAATATTTAGGGGTGCCATTGAATTTCACATCATGGATATTGACTGCAAAAGAAGAAATCACGACTCCACAAGTTGCAATGAAGCCTGGGGATGTAATTTTTTTGGGGATGATAAGGTAACTGCATCCTCATAAAAGAAACTTGTTGAATTGAGAATTGGAGAGTATAAAACATTTAACTTTTTACATTATAACCCTCTATCACAACATCCATGTATACAAAACTCAGATTTACTTGTTTTTCAATGGCTATTCAAATGTGATAATGCTACTCACTTCTGATATTTTCACACATGTAGGGTGAACATTCATGGAGATACATACTGCTTTGAGTACAGAGTGGCAAGGCCCTCACCAACACCTCCAATAGGTGAAAGTGCTGGCATGGATTTGGTTCTATATAATGACATTTTGGGTGAAGGACGTATGCTAGCTCACTGGACTTCTGGGAGGAATGAAACCCTCACATTTTTAATGGTATGGCATTTCAACGGAAACTGATGGCTTCATCCGCAAGCCATCAAGCACATCCTCATAACGTTTGCAGACATTTAACCTATAATAAAATAAATGTTGTTCACACAGATAATTGTATCATCACTCATCAATAAACTGTACTTTTAAACTATTTATTATGCATGTTCATACCAAGCTGCTGGTCCAGACATAATTTTAAGTTCACATATATATGCTCAACTGTGTGGTGCTGAAAGGCAAACATAGCCAGATAGTCTAATCTTACCTGCAAGTCTGTAAGCTGTTTCTTAATCAACTAAAAAAACTGCATTGTAAATGAGAATATTCAAACAGGAGATTGTGAAGGAGAAGCAATGAGCATTGCTATGAGAAAAGGATGCAGAGGAGATTGCAAAAACAGCCAAATGAATAAGAGGTCCAGAAATTTTACCTGCGAGTATTTTTGGGTGGTGTTACTTACTGATTTTGTGTCTGTTTTTGGGCGTTGGGGTTTGTTATTTTGACGGAAATAGAACCCATCCACCCACCCACCCTGTCTCTACCCCTCCTACCTACAATATCCATTTGATTTAGTGTTAATAAAGCCTAGTCACCACATGGTGGTGACTAGGCTTCACAAGCCATCCTCCACAAGCCACCCTATGAATAGGCCTACTGTGAGTGAACATGCCTCAGTGAGCGTGGGTGTTATGTAATGGTGGCAGTGACCGGTATTGAAGCTATGTAAACACAGTGCATGTGTACTAGAGGGGAGGAGGTCCGAAAGGGCTAGCTGAGACTCAGAACAAATTGGGTGCCACTTTTTATATTTAAAATTGCTACTTTCCTGTACCATATTATACATAAGTCGTCCCCTGAAAAGGCCTCATGAGGAACAAAACTTGCCATTCAGACGATGTAATGGTACCCATTTAGATGGGAAAACATAAAAAACAGATCCATGGCTGGGAGTTCTGTATAACTGAGAAGACCAGGGGTATTTGAGCAACGTAAGGAAGTTTAAAGGTGGTCTAAATCCGCCCTGTAGGGGGCGGGTCGGTTGCGCAAAGTCTAGTGAATACAGGAATAAAAGCAGTTCCAATGACCAGATAATGATGATCACAGGGGTATGGTTTGGCTTATAATAGGTTTGGTCAAATGGGAAACAAAGATAAAATCTCCATAGCAGAACATCCAATTACTTTTTTTAAATGACTTCACTTGAAAAAGGATTTGGTCCATGATCAAATTCTTAGGAGACCAGTCATGTCTTACTTCCACCAGTAGCAAAGCAAAATTTCATTTCTCCATTTTTATGCCTATATGAGGGGATTTCTGAACTATTACTTTTTCCAGAGACGCATTACTCAATGGCATATAAAATAACCTGTTGTAATGATTACCCTTGGTTTACAAAAAGAATGATTCCCAGGTATCAAAGAAAATCTAATGGTTTTTCTAGGGATGGATTCCTCAGAATAGCTAAATATAAACCGGAAAATGAACAAAAATAAGACCTAATTGTTCCCCTATTCCTATGGTTAGATTTCTATTCCCCTATTCCCCTATTTCCTTATTTTATGCTTTATGGTGACACTACACACTCTATGTAGTTTTAATAACCCCAAATTGCCACAACGTTCTTAAATCGGCCTACCTGCTGGCAACAATATTGGTTCTAGTGTGGGTGAAAGGTTATTTTTAATGTAGGAAACATTTTTCTGAAATGTCATAGTATTCCTGTACAAAGATCTGTTTGGACCAAGTTTTAGCAATTTGCATTTTCTAATCTTTAATGTAATGAGTTAAACGGAGCGTAGCTGACAAAAGAGTTAGGCCAAGAAATGTAAGAAGAAACAGGTGCAGATCACTCAAAACATTATTAAAAATCGAGAATCGACTCTGTAAAGGGGACATTATTAGTCTTCCCGTGGAGATTATGTCAGGGACCTCTTTTTGAAGGGCCTGTATATGAATCATATATCATTTACAACAATGTTAAATGGAAAGGTCTCCCTTGAAGAATGTTATGCACGGTATAGAAAATCAAAACCAGAAACATGCATTCCTTTATGATTGTCTTCTTTATGGTTAGTTTTGCTCAGCCTCTCAGGATACTAGTTTTCTTAGGGATCCAATCATGTCATGTACGTAAATCAGAAAATCATGCCAAGGTTGACTGAGGAAGATTCGATGAGGCCTATTTCCAGTCCAAGCATGAGAGGACTGACCCAGATAGACCTTGTGATGATAGATATCACACTATACAGTGATATTTCCTTATAGGCGGTATATTAAATACTGTGAAGCTATACAGTTATATTTACTCATAGGTGGTATATTAAATACTGTGAAGCTCACACCATCATGGGTCAATACAACTTGTAGGTATTGTATACAATCATTGCATTCTCTATTGTAATGTTAGTGTAATTCCTGATAATTATTCAAATACTTGGGTATTACATAGATTTTGAATGTCAACCCATCTTCAATGCTAGATGTATGTATACATGATAAAACACTGCTCATTTTTTCAGCATTGCATCCTTTGCATGTTGTGCATTGTTCACCTTTGTTCTATCTGGTGCTCAGGAATGCACAGAAGATGCACAATATGAATATCCGAGAGTATTATTTGCCATACAGTCAGGGACCCAAGCCATCTCTCCGAATGTAACAGTTGCAAAGAAAATGCTTGGAGACTGTCGAACAACTGATGAACATGCACAGCGCATGTTTCATTACTTTGAAGCTGACATGGGAATAGACCTGGATCACATGAAATACGATCCTTATAAGGTCTATGAATCTAATCGCTTCGTCTTTGGTACCTTTTCACCTCACGAAAACCAGAGAATTTGGCTGCATTTAGCTATATTGTATGAGTATGCTGATGCACCTAGAACCTTAGTCCATGCTACGTCTTGGTTCCTTAATGCAAAGGTTGATCTACAAGTGAACGGTGGTGTTATACCAAAAGATTATTTCGCCATCTTTGGTATGATGAGGTAGATTCATTACGTAATCATAGACTATGTTTTTAATATAATGGAGAAGGTGCCAAGAATAACTCATGTAATTCATGAACAAGGTAATAACAATATGCTTTTTAAATATACAAGTTTTAATATCAAGACAGAGAGTACTATTAAGAACAATCATTTGTATTTTTTATTCACAATTTATACATGATTCATATGTCTTACTTTTAGGTTGAATATCGGGGGAAGGACTTTCTGTTTTGAGTATAGATCAAGAAGACCATTTGTGCATCAAATGAATGACCAGGGAACACCATTGATCTGTGATGTAGAAAACGATGTTTGGGGAAAGGGAACGATGTCTGGGATGCTTAGGGTCTCAACAAGTACCATTCATTTCCCATTTATAGTAACATTTCCAGGGAGAATGGGCTAGGAAAACTCTGTTGATGGACCCCTGACTGCCAGGAAGAGAACATTTATTTTAGTGAATAGTGATATCACTGATAAATGAATTTCTATATATTGATGTTTATGGAATGTTACATATTTATGTATACACATTTGAAATGTACATAGGCCTTTAAATTTGAATTGTAAATTTATTTCCGAACGTCAAAATGAATCAGCAAGACATTGCATCCTTGAATGCTTAATATCCTGCAATTAGGCTTATAAGCTATTGATGCAACCTAAAGAATTCACGTGTGGTTACCTTAGTTATGTTTGTTTTAGGATGTACATGATGTTACTACTGCTGTCAGTCATTCCGGTTTTTACTTTTCACTAAAATAGTAGTATTAGGTGTGTATCAGGGTTTTACAACCAGTGGAGCTCTGACGAATGAAGAACAAAGGAAAAGGCTGATGTTTTATGTAATTTCAGCCTGTTATACACTGGTCCTAATTCTACTGTCAGCAAAAGAAATTCAAATAGATTAGAGTATTTCTTAATGGTCCTGAACTATTCGAAACATTCACTTTGACTATAACTTCATCAATAGTTGTGTAGACAAGAATAAGGTCAACAGGTCAACAGCTAAAGATGCATCTTCGTATAACCTTTATTACTCAACAATGATTCAAAATGCAACAAATATTTTCGAATTTTGTTAAAAGGGACAGAAAAATGTTGAATAGTGCCTCGGTTTGATGTTCAGTGTACACTTCATTCATTGATCCATTTACAGTTTTGTTGTACTCTGATTGGTTGTGCCCTCCATTCAGTGACCCATTCATAGTCCCATTGTACTCTGATTGGTTGTGCCCTCCATTCAGTGACCCATTCATAGTCCCATTGTACTCTGGTTGGTTGTGCCCTCCATTCATTGACCCATTCATAGTCCCATTGTACTCTGGTTGGTTATGCCCTCCATTCATTGACCCATTCATATTCCCATTGTACTCTGGTTGGTTGTGCACCACATTCATTGACCCATTCATAGTACCATTGTACCCTGGTTGGCTGTGCCCTCCATTCATTGATCCATTCATAGTACCATTATACTCTGGTAGGTTGTGCACTCCATTCATTGACCCATTCATATTTCCATCGTACTCTGGCTGGTTGTGCCCTCCATTCATTGACCCAGTCATAGTCCCATTGTACTCTGGTTGGTTGTGCACTCCATTCCTTGACCCATTCATAGTACCATTGTACCCTGGTTGGCTGTGCACTCCATTCATTGATCCATTCATAGTCCCATTGTACTCTGGTTGGTTGTGCACTCCATTCATTGACCCATTGATAGTCCCATTGTACCCTGGTTGGTTGTGCAGTCCATTCATTGACCCGTTCATATTCCCATTGTACTCTGGTTGGTTGTGCACTCCATTCATTGATCCATTCATAGTACCATTGTACCCTGGTAGGTTGTGCACTCCATTCATTGACCCATTCCTAATACCTGTTTGTGAAGGATTAATACGACCATATACATTCTGTTCCTTTCTAAAAGTTGGATCATCAGAAGCATAACTTGATAAACCAGTCGAGGATACATTCATCCTAGGGAGATCTTCAGCCCTTGAGACACTGGCATTGTTTCTTGTGATGGAGTCGACCGGAGCAGTGTCCACAAAAGAAGACTTTATGAATAGAAAAGAAGCATGACTTTAAATGATGACTGTTGATTGTATTTAATCCCAAACTGCATATAATGGCGTCGAACCACACAGGACAATATACCTGGTTCTACCTTTTTTTCTCATAATTTTAACACATATATGTTGGTAAGCATGTAATAATTAAGATGGTATCATTTTAAAAGTTAGGATAAGAGTAGTTAAATCATCTCCATACCAACAGTTCCTATGCATTATCTTAAAACAATTGGCCCCTTGATTGTATTTGATATGTGATTACTATTGAATGGCACTACAAAATGACTGTATAAATGCATTTAATTCAGTAATGGAAAATGATGATTTCAGTGTATGAGTATCAACAGCATTGCCAAACATAAAACTGAATGATGAGAAAATGTATAACTAAACATAACATATGTAATATCTGGTTTGTGTATGAATTATAATTATTTGTGTAACCAATTTCCATCTACAAACAAAATTAACATTCAGATGTATTATATATGTGGCCTATCTGTACTCTGGTTGATAGAGCCCTCAATTCGTTGACCCGCCCAGACCCACCCAGACCAGAATGAGGGCTCACGGGTAATTTGCACTGGAAGTGGGGCCTGAAACTTTTGTTTACAGTTTGTGTCATTGGGAACTGTATGCACGTAGAGAGGACCCCACATTAAATGTCATTTTAGCAAAAGATAAACATCTGATATAACCACCAAATTAGAGGATATAAAAGACAAGACTATGCACATCAGTTTTGCTCTCATTGAAGACCATGTCAGCTCCAAGAAATTCAATAAATTGGGTTCATTAAAATGGCTAAAATCAAGTCCACCTTTTGGCACAGTACAGACTGACTGCTAGGTAAAAGAAAGGTTTCTACAGCTCGTATGTCGGCTCTAATTTGGTATGAAGACTTGACATATTTACTAGAGTATGTCCAGTTACTTCAAGGATTGTTATCCAACAGCTAAGAACACACGTACTTCTTTATTTCCCTATAATAATTAAGTAAAAGACAAAGCGAGTCTCCTCTGGGGATGCAGGATTTCTCACTGAGTGTAGATAAACCAAGTGACCCATGCAGACGTTGCCAGGCGCGCTGCCTGGCTAGCCTGGCTGCCCTCCACCCGGCCAGGGTGGTAGTTGCGGGTTGAGCCTATTCAGCCCTTCCACACACACCAGCAGCAACACAAATCATCTATATAGGACCACCCTTTAATATTCAATGCAACTAACTATGTGGGTATTAGTTACAGACCTATGATATCATCCATAAAGTGACTATTTTTAAAGCATTTCGTAATTTCCCCCTCTGCTATAGTTTACCCAGAAATCCAATTTATTCTCTGATGGATCATAATTGCGGCAGGGATATTAGGCGAGGATGCGGTCAGTTCCCCCAAAGACTAAATATGATAATTATGTTTCCTCTGTGGGTAATAGCAGTAGTAAGATTATTTATTTAATGAGGGTATTTCCGAGGCTACTTCTCCAACAGTCTTTTAGGAAATCCCTCATATAAGTCGTGTTCACGAGTTTCAAAAACTGTATATATGTACTGGTCTTGCAATTAACTTCCCAGAACCCAAGCTTTTTAATTTCGCAATAAATTTTTAAGGCTTTCTCACTACCAAATATGGGCCTGAAAATTGGTTCTGAAACATGGAACTTTGGCATATATACTACACACATTGGTTAAATTTGATCAAGATGTATTTTCTATTGCACCTCTTCTTCATCTTGGAATTAGGCTATTGGTGAGACTATCCTAATCCTATTCTTGGGTTTGAACTTTTAGCGTAGCCTCATTCTCAGTGACACAATAGGAAGAAATGTTGTACACGGGGTTGTATTAGAAGTTAGTTAGTTTTAGGAGACCTTCTTTGTATGTGTTATAATGAAATAATGATTAATAGATAATAATCACAATAATCATAAAATATGATAATAATCAAAAGATGTTCTCACCTGGAAAGGCCCCGTGCCCGAAAGAGCTAATACGAGAAAAACAACCACCTTCCAACCATCCATGATGTGCTCCTTCCAATTGCGTTTAGGCCTGTTGTTTGAGGAGCTCATGGCTTTTATACCATGGGGTCGCTGAATCCAGAGGGGTCCACTCCTAAGGCCCAATCAATACAACCAACTTCCAAACGTATCGGCTTGGGATATATTGCCACTGGCATTAACATGGTTGGATGTCCACCAGTGCATGTCGTTTTAATACGAGGGTAAGGGCTTGGGGTTTTGTATTAGACGATTTTATTATTTTAAATATTATTCTAAAGAGTAACGGTTAGGGTTTAGTACATTTAGTCGATTATATTAATTAAAATCCAAGCATGGCTGGTGGTAGAATTCAAGCTGGTTCTATGGTTATATCCTGGATGGTGGCCCTCTCCCATTATATTTTGATAGCAATCGATCGGTTCCTTTGGTGGTACGTATATTTCTGAAATTTTAATTTGAGTCAAATACTTTTCAAAGTGGTTTGCTGAAGACATTTATATATATCACACTATTATCATGGTATGATGAAAATGATAAAAAAAAAATACCCAGGTAAAAACTTACCAAATGTAGAGTAATCCCTGACGTCTCTGTGGATTGAACATCTATTGACATTGCACCTCAACAATTATGCAGAGATCATACATCGTGGTACAGTATTGACAATATTGCTGAGGTTTTTTCCAATAAATATACCATCCGTTGTCAAAATGTGAACAAATATACTCTTGTCATGTAAAATATAAACAACAGTCGAAATTAAAAGCGCATGTCAATAAGTGCTTTCGTCATAAGCAAACAGCAAATTCATGGTTATTTGATCCGAAGGAAATCGATGATCGATGATCCTAAAAATAAAGTCAACATATAAAAGTTCAGTCTAATGATATGGTAACAATATCCAAATTTCTTTCACAAACAGTCTTATCGCAATATAGCAACTTTTCACCCAAAAAATGGTAACGGCTGGAAGACCTGGATCTTATCCAGAGACCTGCTTACCGATTTGTCTATTTTTTCATTATTGTATAACGTCGGAAAAATAAAGTATTTTTGAATTCAATTCAATATCTGAATCATTTGGGACAATTCAAGTGCTATATGGCACAGATGTAATTTCATGCCATTTGTATGAGTTTAGGTGTGTTTGCATACATATATGTATATGCTTGCAACCGGTGGTCATATGGCGTTGACGTAGAACACAACAGACGGCGTGAGCTAAACGACGATGTATGTATTGATGACCAGGTGAAAAGTAAATTATATATCTTGGCACACGGAAAATGCGACCATACATATATACCACTACAGATATATTGAGACGTAGATACCCAACACAGTGGTACATGCAATTTGAGATTTCACTTTGGTATTGGCATTTTTTTTTAGTTCGCTCCTTATGATATGGTAAATAAAGATTTTCTTTTAAATACTTTTATTGACAAAATTTCACATTAGTGATACGTTTCATTTGCCTCGTGAAAAACAGGTTATTTAACATATCATAATGAGAATTATAAATCGAAGTTATAATAACTAAACAAAAATGTATATATGATAGTTGAGAAGAAAAAGTGACAAGTTATATTTATATTTAACAGAGTTATACATGTTGAGAAATTATCATTTCATACATTTACCAAGCCTAACTATGATTTAGGCAAGCCGCAAGATATAATATTAAATTATTTCCGTGTATCTTGAAACGGCATATTTATTAATCTAACAACACACTACAACAGTACTAATGTACTTTTTTTAAAGTTTTGTCCATGATCACCAGGAGATGTTCATTCTATTGGTTTCTCTTCACGGTGATCATGATTATTGTTCAACATTATTGCTGATATAGTGGGTGCATATTTATGAGGCGCTGAGAAGTTGCAGAGGCAGTCATGCGATATGACTTGCAATATGAAAAACCTATAATGTATAGCATATATCTCCTTCCCCTATTCTGTATTTGTATTTTAATATTTGTATTCAGCTACTACATTATGTATCAAGTACAATATTCTCAGTCGGTGCTGATTTATTTGAACATGTACTCTGTCTCTGTCATAGTCACTAATACACCTATTTAATAATTAAGAAATTTAGTATCTCCACATCGATATAGTACATATTATAATGAATAATAACATCAAGAAATTCAGTGTCAAAACCATGAGAGTCCTTCTTATTTAACTATCCCCTAGTATAAACAATAATATCACGGACACTCCTATAGTTTTGCATATATTCACGAAGAGGCTCAAGGATCAATAAGTGAATCAATCAATCAATCAATCGCTACCAATTTGGGTCCTTTTCTTATTTTAAATGACATGTCCCGCATAACCTAAATCTTGTATCGATTTCTGATACCTTTATATGTTATATTAATTAATTAGCTACAGCATGACTGAGAAAAGTGTAATTTGCATGATGTCCTTGCTGAATAAAAATTTGAATACAAATACCTAGGCATATAAGTCCGTGAAAAACAAGTATGTATTTATAGCAGACAAGAGAAATGTTTCTTTTTTTCGTATCTTTACTGGCACATACAATAATAGCCGCCATCTCAAAATGGGACGGCGGTAGAGCATCTTTTCATGCTTGGCTGGGGTTGTCAGATTCGTCTCGCGGGCTTTCCCAGTTTTGGTTTCATGTTTTTAACAATACCTAGAAGTAGAATCGTCCCACCAAGGGTAGGTGTCCCATGCGTGGTAATCATAATATAAGACCCTCTCCTTACATCGAACATCATCCTGATCACATCTTCCCTAGTAGGTGAGGTAAGCGGTGATTTTGCGACAAGAGTTAAAGGTATATATTTTGTTTGTATTGATATTAATGACCAATAGATTTCAAAGTGATAATGATATTGAATATCATACATGCATGCACTATAGCGTATAGCTATATCTTGTCAGTTTCAGTTAGTATAGATGGCCCTTCATGACCAACCAAATGGAGTACACCCTCCTCCGAAGGGAAATAGTCGAAGGCCACCTGTATGGGCCATTATTCTTCTGGGATCGATTATTTTGGCTGTGGTTGCCGTTGTTGTATTGTCCACCTCCTTCAAGGGTAACATTCTACGATTTACAATTATATATACAAACGTAGTTTGCCCTGCCCTGCCGTGTTAAAACATGTAAAACTCGAGTCGGTTAAAGATAATTTCGATCGATGTTAATAAGACAATCATTGACATAGTCGAACATAGTAAGCATCATAATGAATGTTGAGGAGAACATGTTTGATATGACTTGCGACAACATGCATGACTTGAGATTGTAGCTATGGCAATGTGCTGTTCATTGACAGGTAGCTCAGGGAAGAGCACAATACATTCGCCTGAAGAATTCAACATGAGCACATCCATGCCTAAACGGTGGTCAACAGAACAGACAGACGTGCCATCAATAGTCACTGGTAAGAATACGACAGCACTAAAGATTAGAATTAAACATTTTGTTTGAAGAAAGCACAATAAATAATATAGGTCCCATAGAGAGATGCTGGGATAGTGTTATTCGATGTGTGTAGGCTACATGTAAGGATCTTGTGATGACAAAATGCATCATTCTGCAAAATTTTGGGTTCAGTGACCGGTCTGTAAAGTCGTTAGAACTAAGATTTTCATGTTGGTGCAGGGGATCAATCACTCTCCTCCTACATAAAAAGACATTGTATCCGCCATAATTTTATATTCATACTAAAGATTTACTTTAACAAAAAACGCTAACATTCAATAGTAAAACTATCCCAGTGGCAAAGCAAAGGGAAACCTGTCTCGATATACAATAAATTTACTGTATTGTTCCTGTATTCCCCAGGGAATACATTATAAAAACCGCTAACACTCGATTATAGAAACACTACCTCAGTAGCAAAACGGCAAGTATAATTACATAACATCAGCTGCTGTGCCTGTATACTGGGGGCAAGTGAAAAAACTCACCAAGAAAACTTGTTGAACCTAGTCAAAATAGAATTATTTAAAAAAAAATAGAGATTGTTTGATGGTAATAATATCCATTTTTCTGCCACATACATGTAGATTCAGTTGATAATGTGACCACGCCATGGCCAATGGTGACATCCACGTTCTCCACCACTGTAAAATCAATGATGAATACAACGCTCATACAAGGTAATCCAAATTAATATAATATGTTGTGCTATCGTAAAGGAGCCTTGCGCCAACAAGCCAGTGTTCGAGCAAGCAAATTCCACTTTTTAATATCCATTTAAACCGGTTGCAATAATACTACCAGAAAGTCCTTACAATGTAAAATAGTAGTCTACGCCAGTCTCAAAGCTTTTGCATAATAGTCCTGGCATAACCAGGAAATTGGCCCCCCTCTCCTCTCTGAGCTAAAAATGAGTAAAGATGTCCATATACCTTTCAAATAAAAAAGAGTGTTTTGATACCATTTCGCAAACATGTACTTGTTATAAATAGCCTATATAAAGTTAATATTGTTAAAAATTGTAATAAAAACGATGACATTTGATTTTTATTCCAAGCTACAGAAGCGGACATCAAAACAACAATACCTTCAACCACGACTACTGAACCACCAAATACAGGTAAACATAATTATTTTGGATGGATTCGAGCGTATTATATATAAGCTTATCTTATTCATGTTTCTTTTATATGCTTTTCGATATCGGTTAAACGTGTGTGAACCAATCAGGGAACTGAAAATGTTGTAACGGCTTCCTCAACAACTTTTTGCACTATACGGGAATATTGACGTTGTTAACGTCATGAATAATGCTCAGTTATATACTTAAGTCACTAAGAAGAACCCCTGTCAAATTGCACAGAAGTTCTTTTCTCATTATCGTGTGCACATAATTTTCGGATATTTGCTCCGTTTTCTTCTGCCCATCTGCCCAAAACTGTGGTGGATACCACCCTGTTGTTTTTGCTGCAGGGCGTATTAAATCTATATCTATCTATCCACATATCTATATCTCGGCGGGCCCCGAAATCATTGCCTTTACTTATTATCGCTCACCAGTGTTCTTTTTCTCTCACTCGATTCAATTTCAAATTCTTGAATAAACTTATAAAAGCAGCAAAATATGTATAATTTCAGTCTTTTGGGTCGAACTGATTTAATTAAATCAGATACATTTGTGTCCTGTGCCTAATAGCTGAGCATGTTACTTTAATAGAGAAAATTGACGCAATAAACGGGGTGATCCAATCAATGCTATTTCAGTGGAGAAGACCCTGCCAACTACTACCAGATCTACGTCAAGGAGACCAGAAGTGATTACTCCACCACGGAGAGGACGAGTTTGTCCTCCTGGAATTTACTGTAGAAAATAATTCAACCCAGTGCAGTGCTTGGAACAATACACAGACTTAACAAGAAGGAATTCAGTTATAATACTAATACCAGAGCTGCTGTATAGTTCTGCTTGTACAAACTGTAATACTCTTTCTTAAACCATATAATAGATTCTGTCAAACGTATTGGACGAAATATTGATCTTACGTATGTATATATGTGTTTCTTTCAGCATACTTGCTCAATAGGTGCGAGATGATACGTGGTATCAAGTTTGGTCCCAATGATATTGAGGATATGTGTTGGTTGGACAGAAGTAATCTCATTGTGGCCCAGTCGGGAGGACGCCAGATATTACTTGTCAGTACCGACATTACAGGATGCAACTATACAATCATTGATAAGGGAGAATATATACGACCTTCAAGAGTGTGCTGTTCCGAAACCAAAGAACTGTTTGTGGTGGACCAATACTATGGTGTTATATACATATATAATCTGAGTGCAGAGGGCCTAAGAGCTGTTAAAGATGATTCCGGGCTATTTGAGGAAACAGAAAATGAACAGAAACTCGAACAAGAAGGTGGTGGTGGGCTGGCTGTGAATAGGAGAATAAGATGGCATCCAAAGATCAAGAACAAACTGTGTTCAGTTCATACAACAACACAATACATACTTGTGATTGAATGTTATGGGGAGGTTCACCTATATGACCATAAGAGGGCACATGTAAGGAGCTTCCACATAGGCCATAAATTGTCATCAGAACTTGGACACACTGAGCTATGGAATGAAACTGTTCTATTTGGAACAATCAGGCATACGAAACAGTTGATGATCACAAATCTCATTGATAACTCAACAGTCTTAGTTGGTAGAATTGGTGGGACCGATGATAGCTTCAATTTCCCAGTGGATGTTGCTGTCAACGATGTTGGATTGGTCTTAGTAAGTGATTATTTCAATATCAGGGTAATTGTGTTCACCCTTGATGGATCATTCCTTGGACAGATTGATTTTTTAGGAAATCTAACACGCCAACCACATTCTTTGGAGTTTTCGCCCAAGAAATCCAACCCCTTTATATTAGCACTAAGTGAGTTTGGTGTCCTAAGTATCTTTTCTATTAGATTTTAATCAAATTTGCATATATCTTTTCTATATATATAATTATCAAGTATTGTACGAATATCCAATATTGACTAAAGATTCCGAAATTCTCACTGACCTAATCTTTGTACATAAATATAATATATTATTAGGGGTTTGGGTCCTCTTGTGTTTCATTCTTGTAAGAAACTAGAACTATTCTGCCTCTCCAATTGGTAAAGAAATATATGTTCATGTCTAATAATATTATGTCAAATGTATCCAGAGGACAGCATGTATACATAAAGAATAGGGCTTTGGTTGTCGTTGAAAAATCTACTCTGTATTTTTTCAATGTTTTTGATTTGAAAGTTTTCCCTGACTCGTTGACTATGTTGAGAATTTATATTGAAGCGCCGGACGAGTATTTCATGTCATTCCTGACACATGTACAATATTCAGGCCTGTACCAGAGCACCCCTAGTGACTATACACAAATGTGTTTGCCTTGTGCTGGCCGCGCGTCAGCCACGCCAGTTGCGTGCACCGGAAGCACTTGGTGGCGTTCCAGGGTGGGAATCCACCAATCAGTGATAGAGACTTCAAGTCTTGGATCATCTACCATTCCCAGGATCCGAATCATCTACCATAACAACTCGCAAGATCGTTCCAAGACATCACTGGAATGGAAGTCAGACCACAAAGTTCGTCTTACTTGCTGCTTTTACATCAAGTACCATCTTCTCCAGAGCAGCCACCGGCAGTGGGAGTTCCAGTAAAGTCTGTCATGAAATTGTCTTCTTGACCACCAGATGCTGCTGTGTCACACGTGCTTGTACATTTAGGAATATGATTATATTCGATAGCTCCTATTGTATAAAATACTAGTGCTTGTATTACTTGTATTAAACTATTTAAGGACAAATGAACCTGTATAATGTGTGGTGCCGGCTCGAGACAGGCTGGTTCTGGCTCATTCAGGCACCGCAGATTCAGCTGGCCAAAGCAGAGTTGGAGTGGCGAGTTTCTATATTTGACCACCAGAGGTCGTGGAGTTTTATACATACCGATTTTACACATAATTCTAAAATTTTGAATGTAACTCTCTTCTACTACTTCTTTATTCACTTGTATCTACTTTATTGTGGTGTGATGCCCTTTCATGTAAAGGTTGGTCAACGCCCTTTGAGCTACCACCGCGGCTGTTAAACGACTTTGGCTAGCGATGACCTGTAAGAATCTGGTTGTGTTATTATTTCCCATTACCATCTAGACTCATAGCCTCTGCGATCTGGTAGAAATAATCTAGACACGAGATCTTATTTTGTGTAACAATAATCAAATCATTATTTGCCAGCCTCAACTCAGAACATTATAATTATCTTTAAAAATTGTGAGTGCTGAATAAAACTTTGAATACAAATAATGATAATAACAAGTATTTCTACAAATGGTGTAACAGTCCCTCTGCATGCATAGGTCTCGGATAAGCTATACAATAAATTAAAACCATTATTGAGATTATAGTTAGATCATTTTGAACGACACAGGCTTCCGTCGGAAGGATCAACAATTGCAATAATTGCAACGTGAAGAAGTTTAATCTCAAATCCATGATAAATGACCATCCAGGAGCAGATTATCATAAAATACTACTCATAGACTTGACAATCCAGGATGCTTTTAGCCATGCCTAAGGTGCGAGTCCCTGTAGGGCATACTATTGGTTTGGAAGAACCTGCGTGACAGTAATGCCCTGGAGGGCATGCCATTGCATACTTTGTTGTGCTGACTCCTCCATCTGTGCCCGCCTGACAGTAGAATCCTGCAATAGTTTCAAGGTATTTCTTAGTTTAAATGTTAATTAAGTGTAATAAATGCTAATTAAACACCAATAGTGTTTGTGCTTTGCGGATATTCAGACATGTCCGTGGAATGTAAAACGTTGGTAGGGTTGGTTTTTTTTCAATTTAAAACAATCTGGCCATCTGACTACTGAAGGTAGGATATATCAAAGTCAAAAAAATATAACAAGACATCACAAATGTCTATACATAGGAGAGGGAGAAACATATACTTACCCGCTGGGCAAATCGACACAGGCTGAGCTAGCCCTGGGCCAGGACAAATATAACCAGCAGGACAAGGGACACATCGACTTTTCTCATCTCCATACGTATACTTATAGGTTCCCGGATTACAGGGGACACAGCTATTCTGGAATCTGTACTTTCCTGGCTCACATGGTTCTAATGCCGCAGCAATAGCTATAGTGTACAAATAGTTGTATTAAATATTATGTAATTATGTATCGAATATTATACATCGTTCAAAGGTTATATGGTGGTTGTTTATAGGGCTTCAAATGTGTTTTTATTAATTTAATTCATGGAGTAATCTTATATTTCTTATATCCGAAATAAAAGTAGTACTCGTCTTTATATACTTGCACCTTTAGTTGTGAGATCTGCTACCCCCGTACCATCAAAAACAGTACCAGACATAAATCAATAGCTCACGTCAACAGTAACTGTTTATTAGAACCTAGAACCAACCTGGGATAGTTTTTTTTTTTTTATAAAAATTTTATTTGCGATCATTGTCGGGTTTACCCAATAATTTCATGGTACACAAATGGCAAAACATATTCATATGTACAGGATTTAACATTAACAACATTAGTGATAATCATTACTTTAGGGTATACAACGAGAACCCTACATGATGGCGAGGCCATATTCTATATTTCACTCATTAGACAATCCAATATTTATACAGGATATACAACCCAGAGTTGGGGGAAAAAATCTATTTTTTTGTGATTTTTTGCCTTCGATGCAATAAAAACAAATATTAAGAATACATACGAGTATAAAAGGATGATTGTACATTTGCGCAGTTTTGACCACAAGTAGATTCAATGTATGTAGATATTCTTGACAAAATAAAGATCTATGTGTATATTCGTGTGTTTGATAAGGACATCGTTCCTCGTTAACGACCCTTGTGGGATATAATTCCCATTTAGACAGATATTATAGCCATTAGTTAAAGTTGATTAATTAATAAAAAATAAATGAAACATATCACGGACAATTGAGACCAATGACTCTGATCTAATCGTGTTGACCCCGTAACGCAACTTTTTGACCATCTTACTTCATTTCCGGGCGTTAGTCTGGTGTATATAGTCTTCTATTTTTGTCTTATATGTCATTTTGTATAACTACAAAGCAAAACCTCAAGTCCAGATTCAAACATTAAACTTAAACCTAGGGTTAATGGGAATGTTGTCCAGAACATGGATAGAGTATTAGATAGTATTCCAATTAAAATCATTGGATTTAGCTTATATAAACTAGTAGTACCCCTGACCAACAAATGTGCTTAACAAAATCTTACTGAATATGGTCAATAAAACCACGAGGCAAGTTGTAACAGTCATGGTAAGGTCCTAAGCTTCTTCTTCCTTCGACAGTCTAGTCTACAGCACCCCGTATATGTAAGAAACAGGGAGATACGTCATACCTACTGATAACAGCAATTAAGCCGTTTCATAGACGGGTTTCAGCTCTTTGAGGGCGGCTTGACATTAATGAAATAATAAACCTTAAAGCCCTTAGGATTTCTAAGTCATACCCATTTATCCACCCTTTTCTGTGCTTCCCTATTGGTTTTTTTCCACAAGACCGACAGTGATGAAAAGGTTCATCACTCGCACTTATATTATTATTTTCAACATCCCATATCAATTCAACTTACTCGTACGACAGCTTACACAGAGTCTATCAGTAGTATTTTACACTATGAATGCACAACAAAAGATTTGTAACATTTAGGATATTAAGACCAATTTAAGATATTGTTTAACAAATTAAGGCACTAGCTGTTGCTGGTTGAGAACATCGTATTCGTTTTAGCGAAACGGGACGTATCATGTCCACAATCTTTCTATTGTCCTACTGTCCACCTGCACATCTTCTCAGAGCACGTGTAGGTACGTTTACTGGGGTAGATGAGCCTGATAGATATCCTATAGTCGAGATCATGACTCAATAGCAATAATTGCAACGATTGGTCATTATGTTGGACAGCATTTAATTTTATTTTGCGAATAATCTAAGACTGTCAATTCGTCTCTGTACTCTGCAATCTACATCCTTCTGGAGAATCGACCATCCCGAACAGATCATTGACGGAGATACTAAACTGCTTCGTCTAGTACTCACAAGGTGGCAGCATAAAGCCAGGCACCGCCAGAAGAGATCAAACTCGAAACGTAATGTAACGGTGAAATGCCGAGTAACGTTTAATTGCTCTTGAAAGCAGGTGCAGGTTAATTAACACCTGGGCCCCTTATCAGCAGTTTATTCATTTATATGGGATCTGTTATATAAAGAAATTTCTAATGAGAGTCTGAAAACCCGAGGCACTTTAACGTCACAATCATCATCGCCATTGGATAGCTTCATGCAGTGAGATCAATGCTACAAAGGGAGGCATTCGTTTTTAAGCGAACGCTTGTGTCGAATGTCCAGCTTAAATGATATTCTCAGATATTCGATTAAATACATGTTTTCATATCGTTTTATTGTCAAAAAATAATCTGTTACAGAAGCATTAACTATGCTAAAATAATTTCATCAAAATCCGGAAGCAATCTATCTGCCATGGTTTTATTAACTCATCTGCTAAGTATTGGGGGAGATAACATGGGCATGCATACCTAATAACCTTTTTAACTGACAATGTACGAGAAACTTCCCATCAAATCCATAACTTCTTATGTGGCACTTAATATATTAATCGAATACCGTTGCAAAATTCGCCATAAGTTGCTATTAAATTTCATAGCTGACAGGCATAAGCCAAATCACAATATTCGTATTCGAAAACTTCAAACGTCATATGGCAATATTTCAACGCATGATTCAAATAAGAGAAGAAATTTGCATTATAAAAATTTATCATTCTACTTCCATACAAAAGTAATAACCAATATTCAGGCACTCATCATAACATCTTCATAATATATAACTGCTTTGAGAATATATTATATTGTATGCGAATAAACGGACGTAAGGATAATGTAGAAAACCGGGAAATGAGTAACATACCATCTGCAGGTTACAAATGGTTCACATTGCATTCCAGATGTGAACGTTTATCAAACAAATACATATGCAACTATGGGGGTGGTATAAAGATTATTCAACCTCTTTCTCAAAACCACCACCACCAGGCGATGAAAATCAAAAAGCATTATTCGGTTGAATCCTTAAAAGGAGTTCCACAGAAATCAATTCATACAATAATCTCTCTTATGTCATCTGACCAAGATGGAAGATCTATTTTACGAATTACTCCATGCCGAAGAATTATGAAATAATGTCAACATCAAAAGCGACGTTGGAAATCACAGGATTCCATCAGGATCTCACATACAGTTTTCAAATAAAAAGTTTCAATCCCATATTATGACAAAGTATAGACTATTTCTAAAGATGGTAGCTCAACCATTCAAATCATGGTGAAATATACATCACAGAACACATCGATTTTCAGTCAGTTGAATTGCCAGATTTACTCGTCATCTAAAGGAAACTGGTCTACTTCTACATCTTGTTTGATACCGAAAGTGAAGTGGCATTTACCCTTGGTTGTGATGATTACTAGTTTGTCATTTGGTCTGACTTCTACATTGTCAGCTATAATCATCCTTTCCCTTACACCCCATTCAATAACCTGGTATATATCTGCTTCAGCGGCCTTGATAAACGAATTATTGTCCTTAAGGTTAGTGAAAATTACTCTGACTCTGCCATTGATGTGAGTGTGGAGGCTGAAGTGACCGCTGTACTCTTCTTCGCTGATAACAAGTTTTGCTTGGGCTCTGTGTCCTTGAGGTACTGTTATCTCACTGTTCACACCCCATGTAAGTTCTTCTTCAATGGTCTCTCCTTCAATGTTGACCAGAGACAGTTCTCTTGTGAAGCCTGCGTTAGCTTCCATAATTTCACAAGGAGTCTTAAGCTGAATGCTCATCTCGATTCCTCGGGTGAATCCCTTCTCGACTTCAACAGTGCAACTAGACCGGGTAGTTCGTTGCGTTTCGAAGTGGTACTTTTGCGGTTTGTCTGTCTTGTTGCTGTACGAAGTATGGAAGAGAACGTTGTGTTTCGGGGTTCCTGTTCCAGGTTTCTGTGGTTGAGGGTCATACACGGGTTCTTCATCAAAGAACTTGACTCGTTTCCAATCAATTGCAACATTCACGTAGTCCTTCTGAACGAGTTTCCTCTCACTGCGAGAAGCCTTTCGTTCGAAGTAGTCTCTACCCCACTCCTCCACCACTCTCTGGATATCAGTACGTGCTTGGGTACCCATGTCGCGCGAATCTGGAAGAGGAACATAATAATGTAAAAACATTACAATGTTTCAAAGGCAAAGAAATAATATTTCTTTTATTTTGTTGTGTGAGGAAACTAAACTAATACTTTTTAATTCTCCTTTTGAAATATACATTTTTGAACAAATATATAGTCAGCACTGGTTTAATTTAATGTCTCCAAAAATACTTAATTTCTTAGCATCTTGGAAGAGGAAATAAAGAGCAAATGCTGGCTGCACAATTATCGACTGGGGAATTTTAGAGTGGCGGCCTTTGAACCATTTCTACCCCAAGTGCAATCCATTAAATTCATTGTTTTTCATGATTCATCGCAGTTTTATGAAAGATACACTAGAGGGAACCACTATCCACTGCGAGATAACTGATCTTACATTTAAATTCCGCGAGTGTGGAGTGTTGAAGGTACTTAATTCCATCTTCATATATGATATTATGAGTACCTGAATTAACCGTCTGAATCTTTGACCAATTCTAGTTCCACTGACTCTGTTGCTTACTAAAGATCACAAATCAATTATAACATATAGGAATTTTTAATCAACTCAATCACTTTCCAACTGAAGACTTGGGTTTCTCACTGAAAGAATCCTATTTCCACAAATTTATTTACATGAAATTGGAAATAAAACTATAATGCTAAATTTGGAGCATTTCCCGTCCAAACTATGCCTTTTATTTCAGAAAGTAGTTGCCTACAATAACGATGTATTTACATGGTTATACCTTCCCATTTAATTTATGTTCCTTCTAACAATGCGTACAGGTGAGAATAAACCCCTGATCCTTAAAGATGCATTCGGGAACCGTCTCCAAGCACGCACTTAATCGATATTCAGCTTGGGTATGAGCCAATGATTCTATATGGGGCTATTCCGGTTGCACCGAAGGACATGGTAATACATGTATCTAGTACGATTTCTGACAGAAATGACAGAAAAATATCTTGTCATGTCTATGGTCCCATTTCTCTCTAGTTCAAAAGTATGACATGTACCACAAAGGTTCATGTATTCCATCCTCTCTGCATGAAAGGTTTGTGAGGAAAGAAGTACTGACGATTAAGAAGATTAAGGGTAGTAAAGGGGTACAAGTCCAAATCATGATATCCTGTAGACGTAAAATTTGTATTTCATGTGTGGGTTTGATAGAGGTGAATTTAGACGATAAAGACATAGGCCTACTTCATGAGGTGGAAGAGAAGATGGAAGGGTCATGGCAATCTCAATTCATCTGAACTGAGTACCTCTTCGCCCTGCCACTCCGCCACTGCACCTTAAAACATCAACTTGTAACGGTCTTGAACCAGATAATTATTATTCCATTTTTATCTTCGCTGCAATTCAAGAGATCGGCATGCATTTCGACTAAAAGGAAGAGGAAGGGGGAGTGAAGAAGAAAATGACTTGTTTTCTTGCTAATTATGTGAGTGCAAAGGTCTGAAAATAGACCGCTCCTTATGAAATTGATGTGATATTAAACAGTTATATTTCGGATTTATGCAAGCCTATTGACCCCTAATAACTGTCTGTTATCGGCTAGCGATATTTAGACCCGTCATTTTACTAAATCTCGCCAACAGGAGCCACCCATTACCCTTAAGCCCCTTTTCCCTTTTGTTGACATTAGCCACGCCCTTTAGTGTCCCCAAAGGACTTCCGTCGGAAACGGAAGTACCCTGACCCTCGTGGGAGCCACCTAGAGGCAGTTCTAAAACCATCTGACGCTTGTCATCGACAGGCGGCGCCACAATCAATCTTTGATGAGTGTGAATCATAGGCAACTTGTGCATTATTAATATTTTGGCCTGGGTAGGGTGCGCATGTCAAAGCTTGAATATGAATGTATATGAACAGGTTATCCTTCAGAATTCAAGGCAGAATATGGCTCCAGACCAGACAAGCAATCTTTGACACAAACCGTTATAAAGGTAACATATATATGGTCCTAATGGAAAACCCTAGAAAATTAGTCCACTTGATCCACCAGATTTACAGGTATTACAAATATATAAGGTTCGAGTGAGTCACCAAAAGAAAATCGGTTGTGTTATGGATTATACATTTTGAATTCTTGCACGGGTAATTTAACCTTCCTCGAATTGGGGTGCACTGCATGAAATGTGTTTCGCACTTCTGGGTGAATTGTGCACATGAAACGTTTGTTTTGAATGAATCATCAAATTTCATGGATATTTAAAAACCATCTTTACAAATCCATTCGAACACCATGGAACCTTTGCAGCGAATCAATATTGGTATCTATAGAGGTTTTGTATAAAGCCTTTGAAATTGAGACATTGGCATTATGGAGATTTTTTCGGGTTGAATTGTTACCAATAATAAGACACCCTTGAGAGATGATAAAAGCATGAATAAATTAAAATACTTCTACATAAGCTGATGGTATTTGTAGGAATTTCTAATGGCAAATAGCTTGAAGATATAGTATATGATATTATATGGAAATAGATTGTCAGGTAAGTTAAACGGTTTATAGAGAACTAGAGAAATTCAGTTTAGATCATAGACAGCGAGCATAGATATTGCATCTATATCAATTCAACTCCCCTAATTCTGTCCTAAGCTAGGCAAATGAGCATTTGTGTGATATCCATGTGATCTTTGACAGGGGATTATAGGTTGATCCTACTTGCGATAAGCCTCTAAATATCGGTGACGTCATGTACCTCTTGGTAGCACATGTTCACCGATTACCATTCCTTCTAATGGACAACTGAATTAAGGGAAACTGATAGGTTTCCATGGTAATATGATAATATGCTCGAATGAAGGTTTACATAGAGGCCATGGATGTCAATACAATAGCGTTGAACAATAGATGTTCTATGACAAGTCGTCCTATTCTTCTAGTAACGTTGCAATGGACATCCATCTTCTTGATTTCATGTAGATGAGGGATTTCAGTACATCAACTGGGCGATTGATATCACTTCAAAAAGAATTATTTAATTAAATTTTAAGTTGGATAAATTGTCACAGATAATGAATATCATATATATAAAATTATGTCCTTCTATTGTCTTATTTTTAGGTCATAAAAATCTTCGGATCTATACATGATTTCTCAGGACCTACTTTCAAACTCAGCACTTAATCATCTACGATGCCTGCATGGATTTCCCTGTCCTTCCCACGCCGATTCTTTTAATCGGATTACTAGCGTATTAGTTTCGCTCATCCCACTGTATTAAAACGTTGTCTCATTCCATCTATAATTACCTCCCGGATCCAGGAACATTTTGAACTGCCTCCCCTATGTAGATATGTGGGATGAAGTGGGGAAAGGAGGGGAAGGAGGGAGTTGTTACCCATTACATGCATGTATAATCAGGAGGTTCAAGTGATCTATTCTCTAAAATCCCCATTATAGTCGTTTCCCCAGTTTGATTAGTCTTTTGCTATCCAGTCATACGATTCTTCTTTCGTTTGAGAATCTGTATAGTACATTTTGAACCAGAAAGAGGAAGCGGGGAAGAAGCAAAAATGTAACTATCATTTCTGTACTTGTACTTTCTGTACTGTTTGTGATATAAATGAACCATCAGGCAGCATTGAGTAATAATAAAATGTTGCATTTCGGTATTTGGTGAGGTGGAATCATTGGACGTATTATATTAATATGGCATTGAACGTAATGCCATGAGATGGGTTACTAACTATCTACTGTATGATGCTTGTAAGTAATGGCAGCTCATCACCTCTCCACTTTTTAAAACATGCTGAATGATTGAATTGGCATCTATACCTCATGTTTTCATTCATCCCTTGGTATGGAATTCATTTTTGAAAACCTTTTCACCCTGAGGCCCTACATGTAGCACTTTGCATCAGATGCTCGTATCTTAATGCAACATCGTGTTCTAACAATTACTATCATTTGTACCCTTGTGCTGGTCACGTGGTTTCTTATCTACATGACAAACAGACAGACATGTCACATGACCTCAGTGTTTACTTTCCATGATGAGTACTTACAGAACCCGTTCCACCCTGTCTGTGGGTCTGTTCATTATGTACGCTAAGCCCCGGAGTCCGCCACCAAAAAATCCATTTGTATTTGCATTTTATTTACATATCATCAATTACAAGCTAGACACTTGTCTACGTTTATTTTTGCCTCAGGCTGTCATCCCTGAAACCCCGTTCGCTTTTCTTGAGAAATTATATACAGTAAATTGTTCACTTTGTTTGTCATGTGTCTCATAATTAGTGCAAGGTTACCTCATCCGGAGTGAGAAGTGTGTTATAAATGTGATATTACCTTAAGAAATACGTTTGTTTTTAAACAACAACAACAAAATACGTTTGCTGTGCATGTGCACGCAGAATGATAAATACAGTAAGACTATAACTTCGCCACCCCCATGCTTCATGCATGACCGATATTAAAGTAATTACATGATCAAGCCACTGCATGTATAAATTTGCAACGTTGCTATATCATCAAAGTTGAATTAGAGACATCTTTACGTCATGAACTCTTAATGCAACGAGTGAATCCATTCCCATATTCATGAGTGATAGACAAGATCAAACGAAATTATTCTTAAAAGATCGTTATTGTATAGAAGCTATACTTTTAAAGGGAAAAAATAGGGAAAAATATGATTAAAATATGTTTTGGTGAACTGTATACTTATTAATGATATTTATATGACAAAATTTCAATTCATTTTGACCACGCGCATGGCATGTTCACCACAACACATCGATCGATGGTTTAAGTACTGTCAAATATTGGCCCATCACAAACACGTGGACTCTATCAGGTGACCTCTCTAAACGGAAATGACCTTATGGATAGCTGACCCCCTTCCCTCGCCAACAATAATTTGACCTTGGCATCGGGTGCATTCAGCGATATTAATATCAGCTTCGAGGGGGGTCGAAAACTGGTGGTCACCCGCCTGTGCATGGTTCTAAGGAGAGGTTCTGTTTTGTGCTGACGCTAAAACATTAGATATCCAGCAGTGTTGTTGTGCAGTCCTGGGTGTGTTCATCCCTGATAGCAACTCACCATAGCTGAGCTTTTGTCGCGTGGATTTCGCTGTGCGAAAAACAACGCGCGACTCTCCCCGCGGTGGTTTAACGCAGACAATGGGCGCGTGGACGGGGGAGAATGGAAAAGCTAGGATGGTCTTAATCTAGGCATTTTATTTACCCCTTAATCCTTGGCAGGGTGGGGTTTCATGGGGGTAAATTGCCTCTCACTGTTTGGCGCCCCCGGCAAGATTTATCGAGCGACTCTAGGAATGGGAGCATTAAATGCAAACGACTGCACTTGTGAACTAAATAAAGTACGTTAGTTCGGAGATAGTATGAAAAACTGCGAACGATGTAGCGTATTGTTATCGTTATATTTATATTTATATAATTGCACAGGTCTACGAATATTTCCAATTGATGACAATCAGTATAGGCCCTATTACCTTTCGTACATGCACGACTAGTCTATGAGAGGAGTCAGTATGTTTTCTTTCACAGAAAATAGTGTTATTTGAATTATCGATACCACAAACAATTAAGTTATTGGAATCAAACACTCTAGACTCACGCTCGCCATAAATCATCAATAGGAACTACATGAGACCGTAGAACCGAGTACTGAGAGCAGTGCTCTTAACATCTACATGTATTTATAAAGATGCTTCCACTCGATATAAAAACCGAAATTTATAATAAGGGCATAAATCTGAGGTGAGACGGACATAACAAAACTAATATGTATGTGAAAATGAGATACTCCCCAGGTTTCGCGGGTACTGATCAAGTTTCAGTGGGAACATTTTCGGCATAATTTCACCCAAGAGTCTCGTTCCTTTTAATAGTAGCTTCGACTAGTTGAGGCCAGTGCCTAGTTTTGTTATCCGGTCTGTTGTCAGCGGTAATGGTGAATGGGCCTTCCCAATTCCAACAGGAACACATGCACTTACCAGCACACACAAACTGTGTAGACTAAACTCAAGCTATTTTTACCCGTTTCTCATGCATAATCCTTTAAGTGGTTGTTACATGAGGTGTGTGGGCCGACAGGGATGCTCTCTTACTAGTCTTACACTTAGAAGTTAGAGAATGCTTGTTGGCAATCAAATCTTTCGTTTTCGTCTATTATCAAACTGGGGAATACATTAGACTGAAAAAGTCTTAGATCTATAAGTAAAATATCATTATAATCGTTGCAGGTTGGTCTAAATTTGATTAGCGCAATACACTTTTGTATATAATTCTGTTCGAGTGGCATAAGCTTTATCTATAATGACAAAGATACTGTTTTATTATTCAGCCTTCCCCCGAGCATATGATGATTTAATTCCCAAGGCTTTTTATGATTCAATGGGAACAAGCTATAATCATTATGTATCTCCTCGCCAACAATTGCAAAGATGCCCTCTGAGCAAGGGACCTGTGTATTTACACAGGAATGTTTCGGTTGTATGCAGATAATCTTAAAATCTGTTCAAGTGTAAAACTTATCCTAATCCGATAGAACCGCCCACACCGTATACATAATGTACTCTCCTTTGTTGATACTAATATTTGTGACATGTAGCAGATGTTACACTTGAGATTATCTCCACCCCTCCCTCCCCCATGCCCTGCTAATCCCCATCCACCAAATGCCCACATTGAATATTTATTCCCACATAATACTAATACTCGCTGGTCATTTTCTGCATTTGTTTGCATCTGTGAGCTTGGCTGTGGGGAGGCTGTAAACCAGAGACGAAACGGCACAAACATAGGCAGCATTTTATCCTGACACTAATGCTCTGCTCATTGCTCTCGATTGTAATTCAGTCATCGTGACATTTTTTTTGTCTAAGATTCTCATGGGGTTAAAAAGTACTTCTTTTCTCTCTGTTACCCAACAGATTATAGATACTTTAAACAACCCTGTCATCTGGCAGAAGTTGTTATGGTCAGGCGCCTGCTTGTTTTCGTTATACACATGTATATATTTGTATACCTCTTGTAAGATACATTTTCGCCCAACTAGGTCTGATGCGTACCTCATCCACAAAGAGTGTGCCAACAGATGATGACATCCTTATCTTTATTTGGGTGGATCTAGGAAAGATGTATCCACATGTAGATAGATAGTTTCTACATGTGGATACTCCAGTCATCTGAGCATAAGGCTGTATAACAATATGTGATGGTTCACAGAAAAATGAGTCAGAAGTAACAAGTCGCAGATATGGTATTTCTCTAATGTCATACAAACTCTTTTTTAGGAATGTGTTCATTCGTCGGAAGTTCAATAATCTTAGTGGCTGAAATACATGTACCAAATTCCAAGACCGAAAAAATGTACCCATGTGTGTCTGAGGTCATCCTTATGAGTATATTTAACTAATTTATACTAGTGATTGACCTTCAAGAAATATCGCTAACTTTGTTTTCATGCATATAAAATATAGAACTTACTACCTATGGCCTAATGTTTACCATCAATTCGTTTGATCTCATCTTTTCAAGTACGATATCTCAAAATCCATTTTATTACGACATATGACTCATTTGACATATTGAAATGTTCATATTTGCCTTTTGCTAGATACACAAATTACACATAAAAATCAGAATGGCCTCATGAGGTATTTAGCTCCTCTGTTGTGCCCCATGGGAGTCGAACCTGAAGAGCGAGTAAATTTACATTAGTCTTAATTGTTTTACTCCGGGGAATCACTCAAGGGACGGTGTAATGATTGACTGACTGAGAGTTAAGGCTAGTACAATATGAACGTCTGAAGCTGACTTGAAAGTACAAATCTAATTAGTCTGAACATACAGTTATAAATACTACTCTGAGTAATCCCGGCATTTATCACAGTTTCGGCACCTTTATATAAAGTGTCTGGTAATGGATTATGTGCTTGAGCACTTGTACCCAATACATTATCCTGATTAGCTTAAATAAACATACATGTATGGTCCAGATTAAACGTCCATTACGCGTATCACGCGGTAGATACTTACCATAACTAATTTATGTTTCGGCGGTGCAATCTCTTAGAAGGTGTTTAGAATAACTATAGCACAGACTATACATGACCCCTGACCGGAACGTCATTGTCATGCATGACCTTGTTGAGTGGATAAATACGAGTAAACATCCCTAATATGGAACATTCTTTGTGTCTTAGTTGGTTAATTCTTGCAGAAATAGCATGTTCAAATAGCCTCTCCTTCCATTGCCCATGTATAAATTCATTCCATTGGGATGATAGAAATCTGATGAGGCAGCACTATTCAAGCCTCTGGTGAAAACCATTGAATCTGTCTAGACCTTTTATTCCTTCGACTTTTCTACATCGTAAGGTCATTGCGGAAATCATTCCTCTGAAATCAATACTGGCTTTCTCTAGGGTAATCGGAGAGAATGCTTAAAATGTGTTCCCAATAGGTAATTACAGGAGAAGTTAAAAGAAAAATAACCATAAGGGCCCTAGTCCACTAAGCCGATTCTCATGCGATTTTGCGCCGCAGGGGACTCATTTCCACTAAATTTGAGTGGACTAGGCCCTACACGCCAAGATAGCGAACCCTGAAATAGTACATGACTGTTCTGGCGTCTAGTAAGTTTCGATGCTTTTATAATGCCTCGATCCCATCCTGTCTTAGCCTATACAAATACAAAAATATAAAAAATAAAAATAAGAAATATAAAAATGATATGTGCCTGACAGTTACTTTAAGTTGTACATAATTATTTGAATGCAGTTTTCAGTTACATGTAGGACTTCCACCACACTTCTCATGCATTACTTCAACAAAATATTTTCCCGATGATAATAATATAGTTTAACTCTACACTCAACGCCTTATAGACAATGTTCACCATATGTAGGCCCATGCCCTCCTGACACCTACTCCTCCATACAACACTTCTCCAATAACCAGCACGCATTGCCATCATTTCCCAGGGTTCCCTATCCCTTGTTCACCCACAATGCACCCTGATCTCCTGAGACTCGATATGATCGATCCACTTCCGGCCAGAACAGTGCCAAGAGTCAGCCTAAGACCGGGAGGGCACGTCTCACTACACAATATAGAAACTACGCCCCTTCCTTTTAATCATTGTGTATTTTACGGTTGGGCAGATTGTAAAGATATCGGTTACATATTACTTTTATAAAAATCCAACGATAAAATGTGTAGGGTGAGGATGCAAATCCTGTTGATAAGCACGAGATTGGATCCTCACAAGTCATCGATAAATTCAGGGTGAAACATTCGCTGCTACAACTCGAGTATTGGTTCTATGATATCAAAAATATCTCGTGTTGAAAGGGTACGAGAGGTACTTATTTATCTATTACACTAAATTGATCTGCTTTATATTTGGATAAATGTGGCATATCATAACCCGTTCCATTTCAAGACCTCTTAAATTCGCCTTGATATATTATAACCCATTTTTTTATACTACGATGACACGGCAACAGCTTTGATCTAAAACAGGATGATAGAAGGGTGCATGAGTCTCCCATTTTGATCACTATAAAAATGGGACAACAGTGTCCAGTGATCAATATCAGGTGCATCATTCACCTGGTCTTTCTGTCACGATCAAGCAATAAATATTTTTTAGCGCTTTTTCATTTGTTTGCCCATTAACAACCGTTTCCCTCCCACCTGTCATCTGCGATGCGCAGAGAAATGCGCCTGCTGAAAACGCAATGCAAACATACTATCACCTCTCCTCTCAGATCCTATTTTTTTTAGCGAAATGGTCCGTTTACCTTTTACATCATTTAGCAGGAACAAGTCACGATTGCAAAATGATCCCTTGACACATGCGTAGACAATTCCTAGGAGGCAGGAAGTCTAATGGATCAAGTCAACACTGACACGCATGCGCGAGATTTAACCTCCTCAGCTTTGCCTTGGGTAGTGGTTTCACGTTCACAGTGATCCACTATCTGTCATGATCATTATAATCTATAAATAAAATATTTCATAGGCATTTGTATTTTGCCCCAGTTTTGACAGTGTTGAAACAGGCAGGCTGAAACATGGTAAACCACGCTCTTTTTTTTTATATCGGTTTCATCCCGTCAATACTTTGGAACAGGTATGGGAGTGATTCAGAATTTTGTTTTACCTATCCTATTCCTCATTCTTCTTGCATGACGAAGGCTACAAAACATGTGTACAATAGCTATCAAATACTACCTGCTTTCTGTATGCAATATACTTTTCGATACGATACGATATACCTGTTTCCCCCTCTGTGGCGTGAGTGATTATTTCTTTTTCTATCAGTATTAATAGAGTTGTTAGTGTTTTGGTGTGAGTCGGATGCATAATTTCATAGTTCACCCTTAAAATACAAGCACATATGAGTAACTCACTTTCAATATAATTATTCCATGTATGCTATGGCCAAAAAGACAAGCGCGCCGAATATTGGAAGAAGTTTAAAATTGCAAAAACTTTAGAAATAGCCCATGCAATTGTGTCAATGAATCAAACATAGAAACAGTTATTCCCAAACACAGAAATATTTCGTCCCTTTGATTGGTACCTCTCCAACCGTGTGAAAGACTCTCTAGAAAAGATACCAAGCGAGACAAGAAACAGTTACAAGTGAAGGGTCCATATAGATTTGTTTGTGTTCGTGACACAGCCCCCCTTGAATTATCAGAGCCCCTAGAGGGTATACATACTCGACGTTCTGATCAGGACTATTGCCCCTGGGGTCATGGGGTACATAATATATACGAATTATATCTTCGAATTAATACAATATATAATTTCTTTTCTTCATTGTAGTTCATTATGATCATACAATAGTGAGTTCGAAACAACGCCAACCAGAAAAATGGTTAGATTTATATATGTTTTTCTGGAGGGAGGTCTAAAATTATGTTTGGAAAGTTCACTCAGATGCCTTATATTTATTTCAGATTTATTCAAATCCGAGCATCCTCAAAAGCACAAGCGCAAATCACTACTTTACTATACAAGAAATTGAGAAATGTTAACTTCCTTAGATTTGCACTTATCAGGTCCTACAATCCAAGTAATCAACTACTCAAGTGCCCCAGGCAGTATTGCTATAAAATAACACTATCTCACTATCTACCTGTAGGATGTCACATCTAAAACTGATTGTGGTGGATACAGAATCGTGTACAGTGATGAACATTCCTGCGCTTTGTTCAGTGCGCAAGCTTAATGGTGTGTGGTGTACCTCGTAGTGAATCTTAGCGGTGACAGGTTATTTTTAACTGTATTCTATTGATGTCTTAATGACATTTTCAATTCAATTCCTGCCTTGACCCCAGTACAAGTAAACCTCAAGTCAAAGACTGAACGCCACGAAGAAGAGAACTATTTAATTCCATAGTAAAATCCTTAAAGTCGAACACTATGCCATATCGACAATATTTGATATGCATGAAATAAAGAACAATCCATGTTTTAAATGCCAATTTCTTCTCGTGTGATATCGTATTTTTCTGAGTCCATTTGTTCATTAGTCTCCTAAACGAACTTCTCCCATTAATATCACCTGGTTTATTTGTATCTACCAATTTCAGTAACAGATTGTGCCGCCCCTATTAAATTGAATAGGAACGAAGCTTGATTTCTTTCTAAGAAATCCCTGTCACAGGACGGAGGAAATTATGCCTTTGTCCTTCATTGATTTCTCTTGCCTGAAAATTGATTTCTGGTGTGAAGGCCTATCACACCTGACGTGGCAAGGCTAGTGCATTTTGAAGAATTATTTAGAGGTGGGATGTCCCTGAGTTCTAAATTAAAGCTATTTAATCAGAATACATGACACCATATGATTAAATATGCAATGTTATCTTTCTAAATGCAGCAGACAAGGCAGTAGATTTATCATGACATAAAACGAACAACAGTGGAACGGGGGATACAATATAATGGCGAACGATAATTAAATATGGCTCAACTGGAAAACACTATCATATACATGTATTACAGAACAGATCAAAATATCTCTCTATGCATAATGCTTACCGAGTTATACCAGCTTTTCTGTATTATTAGATCCTCCATGGTTTGACCTACATTTTGGTTTTATTTACCCACCGGCCTACTCAAGCTGATCCTGCGCCAAACAACTTTGCCAAATGGGGATAGGGGGCATTGGTGGATGGGCAAAGCACCCCACAAGCAGACCTGACCCCCGACCTCATGGAACTCGAACAATGAACCATGTCAAATAATATATAATGAAGGGTACCAATAGGTCATACTTTCTCGTGCTCAACGAAAGAATTAAATAAATATTTGGACTCTGTTAAGTTGATGTGTCATCAGTGGTATTTATATGCCAAAGCTTGGATATCATTCTCCCCTAAATTTTGTAATTTACCAGTACATTCTAGGCTCACAGCCTCTTAGATCACATAAAAATGATATGTCAATGATTGGATGCCTACTGTGCTAATGGCTTTCCTGGCCCTTGAGTAGGCGTCATCATCATGTGGTGATTTCCCATGTAAAGGCTTTTGCGGTTTGGAGCGAGTGGTTTTCCCTCAGTTTGGAGGGACTCTCTCAACTCTGAGCCTAGACTGCCTATGTAGCAAGTATAGAATGCGATTGATCGTTCATTATGTGTTTGCCTTATTTTCAAACAAATAATATGTTTTGGGAGATATCCTCTAACAACAGGTACAAAGTTGGGTATTGATATAATATTTCAATTTTTTGATAGTAACTGCATGCATGCCACGCGCGTTCTGTACTATCTGCACATAGCAACTCAAGAGCTCTTCGTAACCCCATTCTAGCGTTTTGGCATCTTTCTTTTTATCTCTACTGTTGTAGGCACTCATCCAACTCAAGTATTTTGTACTTTTTAAGTTTTTTATCAGGAGAATCTGCTTCTATGAACACACATGGGGATATACTCTTGCCCTTGTATTTTAGATACTGGAGGTTATTCTCCACCGTCCATATAGTCCTCTACTTTGGGTGCTCGTATCACTCAATTCTTCTTTTGGGAGCATTTCATGTCGCCAGTTTGATTTAAATAATCACTGATTCGTTGTAATCACCTCACAGCTATTTTCTTTCATATCACTTTATTATATCAAATTCTGTTAATTAATCAATGCGTTATGCAGGCCATTTTAAAAACATCTGGATCACAATTCGTTCTTTTTGTACTTCCACTGCCTCTTAGGATTAAATTGTATGGATTAGATTATACAATTTAGAATATTTTGTTGATACCATGCAATGGCAAAATTGGCCATTGCTACTGTGGGGATCCTAGCATTTCCCCTACACGTCCCTTGGTATTTTTTCCTCTAGACCAGTCATCCCTCATATCGTACCTACCCACCTTTACAGTTTAGACTGAATGCTCACTCACAGACAGAAAAGGTCAGTTTCTTACTCTACGTAGTATTTCCCACTCAAGGAGTAAAGGTGCATAGGGAACTATATATGCCGTACAAGCCCTCTGTGCTCCTCTTTGTAGAGAACTACTTATCTACCAGCTATAAGAAACCAAAATGTATGCGTAATTTCGCTTGAGTAATTGAGTTTGTGTAATATATACACGGATATATCGTTGTATGTAGTCCTATAAGAGTCCGAATTTTGCATTAGTGTTAAAGAAGCCAATGATGTTAAAGATAGACTTTTATGAAGGGGCATTGGATTGGAAATAGCTCATAGAATCTTTACCAAACCAACGCGTTGTTGTTGTCGTGTATGTGAATTACTTCAATCAAGAACATCTGCCATTCAATTTTGGTCAATTTAGGATGGGAAATCTGATTAATATAAAATCGATAACTAAACATATGGACTACACGTCCGTGTTCAAACAAGCTTTAAAAAATGCCTTACCCTTTAATTATGTCGTAGAATATCTGAAATTTAAAAAAACATAACTCTGAGTCAACAACAAACAAAGGATAAACACACATACGTAGACAAGCTGTTATGCAAATGATAAACAATAACAATTATCGACATAAATGGGAACGATAAACAATAACAATATCATTAATATAAGTGGAAACGTAAAAGAAAACACATCGGATCATTATAAAAAAATAGTTTTAATGCATTTCGAATATGGTGCAATATTAACATTAAGCTGAAAAAAACAACACAACATTCGTCCAAAGTGCCAGGGTTCTTGCGCGCCCATAGAGATCTAAAATACCTTCCATGGCACTCCCCCCCCCTATCCCCCCCCCCCCCCCACCACCACCACCAACCCACTGCGCCGCTAGTATGAGGGGCGGGGTGGCTGATGGTGCCATTGCTCAATGAGCGCGTCATTCCCTATACAACTCCATCCAGCCTCAAGGAACCCTCATCTCCCTCATTTGGACATGTTAAATCATTGACATTAACTACCGTTTTCTTAATAGCAATGATTGCAACCCCTACACCAGGTCTCATCCTTTGTTGTTATTCACCGGCGGCAATTACTTTAGACACACGCACGTGCCGTTTGTAGCAAGCAATCAATGAGTATAGAACGAAGGTTATAGAAATTAGAATGAAGAAGAGCATGGAAATTAAACAAACGCATGCATATATCCCTTGGTCCTGGAAAGAACGTTTCAGACACAAAACTATTTTCCCGATTGGGGGATTTAACTTGATATTTTGGTCGATGAGACACTGTACAGTAGGAACCATTGGGAAAACGGAGGGAATGATTTAACATGATTTGAATTCAAGGATTCTGACACACAGGGAAAAGCGATCAACATGTATGAGTTACCCATCCAAATTATCATCTACCATATGTAGTGCAAATTTACACCAATGTGTTCTAAACTAAACAGTTGTCACTGTTGATAGCAGAAAAATTAACAATTGCAATAAAGTAACAGGGCAGTTAACTTTTCGCACATAACAGCCTGCAGTGGGCTGGCGTAACGCTATTTATAGAGTACTTTAAGCTTGTAAGCTTGTAAGCACACATAAACTCTAATGTCCAGACCCAAAACTCTCAGCGACACTCAGAACCAGTATTTGTTTCTGGTTCCCATCGAACACAAATGGAAATTTCAAGAATGTTTACTCTCATATTTTGGATGATCACTTCTACTTGTGTATGTCTATAGTAATAGTACATACTCATTGAATAATACGGACTACATGATTCGCTATTCAGAATTCATTATGTACTACTCGTATTAAAATCTACGGATCAATACCCCCGTGGTATTAATATGTGTCCGGAAATTCTATTACACAAATGTACACTAACACGCACAATACACACATATTATATTATACATACGTATGTGTATTCATACCTATCAGAATTCCCCTGGGCAAAATAATACTAACGAGGGGTCAAACATATAGCCATTGTTTCCCCGTCATATAATGTAAATGTATGTGCATTCAGTACAGTCTATCATATCACTTGATTAGTACATAATTATAATCTATATGCACTGCTGTGCAGTATACGATGCATATATCTCCGAGAATAGGGCAAGTCGGCACCATGCCTCAGTTCAACATTCCTCGGTTTATGTCATGGGTATAAGGACTGCAAAAACAATCGTGAAACGCTTGTTCGGGGTGGAATGTTGGCATCCTATTTTAAATAACAAATACAAATTGCAAAATCTATTCCATACACTTCAGTCGGGAATACAGTCTGCCAATGATAAATGTACCCGCCTGTATTTTGATACTCGTGATCAAATCGAGATTTCCCTGATAAGCACTTTTTTAGCGGCTGCATTCGATTTGCCTGTGAAAATAATCAATAATAGAATGGGAAGAGACAATCTAAGGATAGTTCATATGTCTTGTACATATGCCCTAGTGGAAATAGAATGTATTGTTTTTACTACATCTAAATATTTTGGCAATCGCCCCCCCCCCTCCCCTCCCCCTCACCGTTCTCTTTTTGCCCCTATGACCCATATATATATCGACATTGGATGAAGATCAGTTAAGTCTTCTTTATAGCGGCTCAGTCTATATTTAGACAGGGAAAACATATATGTATAACATATAGAATTCGAACATAGATAGAACCCTTTCTGATCTATTGAGTGATCAATGCGGGCTAGATTTGCTTTAGGCCTCACGGTATGCATAACAAAAGCGATAATGCTGTTAACATATTCCAATGGCAATGATACTTTTTAGATGATTAGTTGAGACATGAGCAAACTCAGTTTTATAATTCATAGATTTATTGAAACTCAATAACGTTCGTTGTTCATCGTTCATTCCATAGGAGGTTCACCGTCATTATTATAGTGAATCTCATCAAATGACACGTCCATCTGCCTACTGCACGTCTCTTCCGTGTAAAATTAGTTACATCCTGCTAATTCAAAACTTATCAATACCACTGTATATATGTTTATCTCATAGCCTCTAGTAAGTTTTTGTGAACGCATATTCAAACTGTATGGTTGTACGGAAATCTATATATAAAAATGGATACGATTGCAAGTGGGATATAATTAAAGGCCTAGTTTCGGGCCTGCTATTGAGTGTTCGACCCCGGCCAGAACTCGTCTATACATTTAAAGAGTAGTGCAAAGCTTTTTGTCCCTTTAGCCTTGATGAACCGTACATGTATTGTCAGATGATAAAAGGGAACCCGAATTGTGCACAACGGAAAGAATGGTAAAGACGAGTAGGGAAAAGACAGGGATCAGCTGGGTGACCAGGATCAAGGGGGGAATTAGTGTAAGGAGAGTAGGGGAAGAAGGACTATGGCAAAGGAAGAATAATGGATGAAAGGGTGGTACTGCCTGCTACCCTTCGTATCGCATATATATTAAATATGTCACTACATAGTTAATTATAGTATACGATACAACTTAAGTGAGTGGAAAAACTCGATGCAGAGAGCTAAAATTCCCACATGAAAGTGTCTGCGATGCCCAAAGTTAAATTTAGCGTAGCTGAGATTTGTTTCTTTGAATTGGTTTGAGCGCAATCGTCAGCTTATCCGGGGATCGATACCATTTGTTTTTCACCAATATTCTCAAGACTCTTTAGTTCATAAGATACCGAAAACGAAAAACAATGTAACATAAACTTAAATCGAGTGTTTCTTACTTCCCATGGTACTAAATATGCTATGACCACTGTATTACCGTGAATTGGATTGGAACCGCGTTGGAACAAACATTCTCAAGACTCCATATGATACCGTCAAAGAGAAACAATGTAAATCGAGATTTTTACTTCGCATGGCACTAAACATGTTATGACCACTGCATTACCGTGTATTGAATTGGAACCGCGTTGGATATCAAGTGTCAGTAACTGACTCTACCAACATGTCATAAAGTTCATCAGCTGATCTATATTTATGTTTGGAGTGGAATGGTGTAATGTTATAGCACTGTACATGGAAATATGGGGTATGTGTGGGTGTGGAGGATGAGGTTAGTGGGAAGTTGGTCTCAGCTGTTGTGACGATCATATCAGTCAATGGGTCACCGTACAGCTTACCAGGCACGGGCGACATGCAGCATTAATTATCAGCATGAAGCAATCTTCCCAAAAATATATATTATATTACTTCCTATTACTTGTAAAAGACATTTCTGATGAAGATACAAAGTCCGAATCTGGATCTTAAAAATGTGGGCGGTCCCCAAGATAAATATACGACCAAACCTCCGTCACTTTCTGAGATCCACTGAACATGTGTGCATACGTGTGTCGTGAGAGAGTTTTTCCCCATTTCCAACCCCGTTTATACTCTTGGGGAAAGGATAGGCAGAGAGATATGTAAGGCTATTTATAGGGTCTAATGTTGTGTTGTTTGAGGGAAAAACTAATCAAAGTGTTTTTTTGTTTTAGATGATAGCCAAATTCTGGAGGGGAATAAGTTGGAAAGGAAATGGAAGAGGATTTCAGGATACTTTTCTGCCATAGTCACTACACTTGAACATATATTCCATGAGGGCTGGAATAATGACTTTTAATTATTCCCAAAGGCGATCAGACCGATCCAAATGTTTACGGTTCTAATTATGTGAAAAAAATGCACATATGCATGGGCCCAGAATTATGCGTCAATAATACTTTCTATACCTAATGTAGCCATAGTAAGAAAGGCTTTCTTTTGTGATTATGTAGATTAAGGTTTTATGCCTATGTCACAACGTCACATATGGCATCCTTAATCCCCTTTGGGGAGAAAATGTTAATTTCTTATGTACACTCGCGCCTGTTTAAAGCCTATAACCGTTTAAAGTAATTGTAATTGTGTTCTTTCCTGCTGATATTCTTAAAAGTTTAATTTGTAGTTTTCTGATTTTTCCTACAATAGAATAATAGTAAGTCCCCTCCCATAGGGACGCCACCCCCGCCCCGTGCAACCGAGGTTATGTATTGTAATTAATTGGTAAAGTGACCTAACATTAATTGCCTTGCAAGCTGGGTAAATATTGTATGGCGCGTATGCTGACCGTCTGACTATATAATATGCATAACTTTATTACATTATTAAGGCCTTCCATTTGTTGATGCCATAGGTTACCAAGGAGAACCAATGCATGTAGCACATGAAATTTCCCATATTCTATGCAATTCCTAAAACAAACGCTTGCTTATAATTGTTTTCATATGGCTATCGATTTGTCACAACTTTCTCACTTTGTGGCTACTGTGGCTACTTCTGAATCATAATAAAATATGATAATTATCACCTCTTGTATAGTAGACAAATGCACTCGGTCTCAAACCATCTCGATCGTTCCACAGTTTGCATATCGCTGCGTGCACTCTATCCCAATATAGGTGATCTAAACATAGCTTATAATCCGTAGTTAAATGCAGATCGTCCTCATCCACTAAAATCAAAATAATGTATTATGCCAAAGATTCCTCCATCTTCATTCTATTGATCTGAATGTGAAACCCAGGCACCCTCTAGTCTAGAATATACCGGCATAATCACAGGCCTGGAATTTCGGAGCAAATGTTTCTCTGGACAATTGATGCTAAGATTGATTATGGAGTTAATAATCTCATGAGTGCAGGCCTACATCGGAAGAATGAACATGAACTAATTGTGCGCTAAATATTTCCGACGAAACACCTTCAGTAAAAGTTACGTTCTCCATGGTCTGAATTGCATATAAGGTTGTCTACGCTAGCATCGCCTTCCTCGATTTGGAAAAGAATCTACTCATTATTACCTATTTCCATAGCTCCCTTAACCTTATTCCAAAGATGTTTACTTTCGAAGAACTTTCTTTTTTGGTTGTTTTTAAACAGAATTTCCCTCGCCGTAGTCATCATTTATATAGCACATATGGAACTACTTGGCCTGGAGTTAATATGTGGAATTTACAGGAGGAACTGGGGATGGGGTCGGCCATTGTTGTGCGCCATAAACACTAGTGGGAGAGCCCTGACTTTCACGGATATATTTGCGATTAACTTCTCTCTGCGCGCGAAAAAATTAAGAACTGTATCATTTTCCCAAAACCAAAAACGGTTTCTATCGAATTTCTACCAAGACGTTGTTAACATGTGTCTTAGTGAGTTAGAATAACGAGGAGAATCTACGGAATGTAGCTTTAATATTTAAAGACTTGCTGAAAGTGGGTGTGTCTCGTTTTGACACAAATATAACCAAATAACTGATATAACTTACCGTCTTCGTTTAAAATAGAAAAATCCGGGGATATCACTTGATTTCCCAGCGTGTCTGATTGATTAAGACTCTTTTTGACTGAGAAAGGTCTACGGTTAATCCTAGAGTTGATGGCAGTATGATTCCCAGGTTCCTGCTCTCTCCCTTTTTCTCCCTACATTGGTATTAGACCAAGCTCACGGATGGCTAGACGGACCTAGCCAGACCCTACAATGTGATTGGCTAGCCCACGTCACATGGGTGGGGAGTGTGGGCGGGGGTTATGGTAATGTCGCGCGCGCTTTTAGAGATGGAGGTTGTTAATTGATCATTCAGCAAAGTACATGTATACAAGTAATTGCGACCCTGATTTAGAGGCAATAGATTATAATTTGGAAGAGAAAACTCTTTGGGATTCATTTAGTAAATGGTACATTAGCATATTACTTAAACTTCACACTATATATTGTGAATAGATCTACACGTTGCGACAGACAGGATAGGGATAGAAGAATGTAGGCCACTACAGACACTTACAATTTAATATGATTAGCCTTTCAGAGTAAGAGTAAGAGTCAGATAAACAACTATAGATATTATTTCCTTTGGCCAGAGAATCACGCATGCAGCTTGGCGTTGGTGGCCAGTTGATTGGATGGAACTGTCAAAAACATGCTCAGATACACTCACCCAGTGCACATGCCCGTATGAAATAAAGGCTGACCTGTGGCCTGAAAGCGGGAGGTGTGAAATTTGCGCCGATGCAACATATTGAATCGGCATGGATGGGAAATTACAGGGACTAATATACGCTGACTAGAGAATTAACTACTCCATGCAGTCATACCACTGACTGATATGTTTACCACGTCTTCCATTCAAATGCATTGTGATAAACCACACTATGGAGACAGCAGGCATGTCCTAGTTACAACCCGGGAATTACAAACACCGAGTCTATGGGCGTACGTTATGGCAGAGAGAAGAGAGTGCCTAGGCGATTTTAGGGATTCGTTGCGATCTTAATTGATTTTTGAAATCACCTTTGAGGATAATGTATTTATTTGACAGAGAATATGGGGGAGAATCTGTAGGATATATATGGACATGTAACTTGCTTCTGTTTATAGAAGGGTGGAAAGACACCCCGTCTTCTCATTTCATACACGTGTACGCACTGTGTGTAAATGTATGCTGGTTGGACCCATTGTTTGGTAATTCGTTACTCCCATATGCAGATGCGATGTCCTCAAAAGTAATAACTGCAATTATGTATGGCTATAAAGCCAAGACGATAATCTGTAAGTTTGTTTTCCTTTTAGTTTTCACAACGTTATAAATGTAATCTGTACTTAGTGTTAGATATACGGTATCCGAGAGAGAGTCTAAAGAATAAGAATGTTGTCATATAAATATGACATAAATATGACACCATGGTGGCAACGCATGAAAAATAATTCTGCAAGGGATTATGCGTATTTCATGATTGTATGTTTATGGCCAATATAAATGGGTTTTTTTAAATATAATGCAAAGCACATAATATTCCAAGATGTTTCATCTACATCAACAATAAAGATTATGCATTGAATTGTGCTCATTTAATATAAATGAAAGTAAATGGATGCCGTTGTTTGGCCGAAATACAGATAGGTATATAATTATGTTCGAAACCAACCCTATATGATATATCTGTAAATAACCATTACTATTCACATGTATTCAGCAACCTATTCAGAAACGAACCTTCTCTTAATTTATTATACCCCTCCCTATATCTTGGGCTTCCAATGTCCTCAATAAATAATGAGCAATACATTTCATTGTTTAAAAGGAACCTTCTATAATTGCTGTAGAACTGCTTAATTTCCCATATAATTTACTAATTTAACAGATTCTTTCAACATCCAGGTAAAAGTAATTTCGTAGAACTAAATCTGCCTTATGATCAACACATTCAATATCAATTCATTATTCAGTCACAATAAGTATCATACTTCACAATAAGTATCAGACTTATTTACCGGTATATTTGCGCTCTTTCGATACCATAAAGGAAAATGCTAATGATAACGAACCATTGCCACATGTTTGTCCAGTGAATATACTAATCTGAGCGGTCTGCCATATTTCGTAAATCATATAACAATTCCCCAGTCATTTTATGGTATAAGATTATGTCAAAGTCAAAATAAATATGTAAATAACCGCGCTTAAGAAAGCTTGCAGAATTGCAGTCCCTATTTTTTTTTACCGGACTCTTAAGCATCGTTTAAAATGGGAGGGCCCGTTTATCAATGAATTCGTTAATCGACTTTTTTCCGACTTATCTGACTGACTCTGAAGAATTGAAATTACAAGGCTGGGGTGTAGAATTAACAATGACTCCGAGGTTAATTCAAACTCAAATTATTCTGTGCTAAAATTCAGAATACGTCATTTTCTATAATTTCAGTCTGTCTACAATGTGGAATATACATGTACGTATCTATGCATGTTTGTGTACAAACACATGTATCAAATCAAGATACCCCTTAAACTGTATGTAAGTGTAATATAATATGTATTTCTGTATTCAGTTAATATGTATGACTAAAAATTTAGCCCAAAGAAGCAAGATGTCTACGAAAAAGTTGTTTTTCTTAGTTAGATTGCACTTCGCACACGCGAATGTTAATACTATCAATAATTTCGCTGTATATTTGGCATGTCTGTAGATAATGAATTTAGTTACCCTTTTTAAGGAGGTTCAATCAATTCATTCCAGAATGTCAGAAAATGTAACCAGTGGAAAATAATGATAGTATCTTCGATGTCCTTCTTGTGATACTTTCCCTCCTATATTTAATACCATTAGTTCGCTGTAAAAGGTTTACTTTTAGTCTTAGGTTTTTACAGTTGTGTGGTGGAATGTCTTTATGTAACTTTTTAAAAAAGAATCGCGAATCGTGCAATACGCTAATGGGTCAGATTTTTAGAAAATGTACAATCTGATGCTCTTCAAATTTGGTAACTTCTGCTAAATTAGAGTGGAATATTTTAAATGCTATGCATATCCAAGTATCTTTGGCATTGTGTTGATTAAAAATATCTCTTTCTTTGGGTTAAATTGCATTTTGAACGTAATATTCCTCTTAGATTTGGATTATTTGAGAGGATTGGGGAAGGTGAATTGTACATTTTCTGAAAATATGACCCTAATACGCTTGCCAATGCATGAAGAGAATTCTACGTTTGGCACCAGATGTCACCAATGAGGGATTTTGAGTCTGCCCAATAAGTCTGTGTCGAACTTGGACGCTGATCCCTCTAGGAAGAAAGTGTGTTAGTGGGTGTGCACCCCTGAAAATGGACGCAGGGTGCAGAGGTTCTAGTGGACGCAGATACAATTAGCTGGTAAAAAACCTATTTCCAGGGTAGGAAAACCTGTTTTCCTGATTTTATTAGTTTGGGTTGTTTTGTTGTTTTTTTTAAAAAAAGATGGACGCAGGACTTATGTAAGTCTTTGATGTTTTTGTTTCATAACCCAAATCTTGAAAAAAAATTATCAAATTAGAGTCACAACAGCATCGACGGAGGAACCAAAGCCTAAAATCACAGTATCCACAGAATCGGGGATCCGTCTGAGGGCAGAACCTCGGACCTCAATTTTTAACTTGCACAGGATGCTAATATATTTACTACTCATAGAAGGTCGCAATTTATCACTGCAAATGTGCGTTTTATACTGTTAGCCAGATTTATTTAGATGTAACGCTGGAACGCGTAGGGATGGGTCCCCAGTGCTCGTCCCCACTCTTCCAAGTCAAGGGATATATCGTGTTGTTGAGGCCTCTGACATATTCGAAAAATTAGCAAGGGATTATCATTATTTAAACTAGCCTATCCTGTAGAACTTTGTGTATTGTACTTTATTATTATTGATTCATCTATTGTATACACCCGCAATTTGCTTTTATTAATTGTTTCGTCTGGTCGGCTGAACGTCAGGTAGCGGCGGAAGATCAACGCAATGTGAGCCGTAGGTTGTTCCATAAATTTGTAAATATGACCTTGATGTAACCACAGCCAATTCTGAATAAATATTTTGAATAAAAAAAAAGAAAAAAAAGCCCAGCGACGCCCAAGCATCAGTAACTTGTAGTCGTAGCCCTTACTTGCTGTGTGGGCTCATTGAGTCAGGCTGAGGCACTAGTCTAGCTTGTGAACTGTTACAAGTCAATAGTTATAAGGGCAAAACATAAAAGTGAACGTAAGTATTCATTGCCCAGAAAACACAGTTCCTGCCCAGAAAACACCATTCAGCTACACTTGTTCTGCCAAATTCACCGAGTCACTCATGTTAGATACTGCCACCTGGTGGATTCTTAATAGTTGTCTCTGAGTTTGTAGGTCTTTGTAGCGCCACCTATCAAGAGTTCCTTGGTAACACGTCCATATGTCACACATGCTCATTTCCCATTATCTTCTCCTGGTTTTCGTTGATCGAAGCGGGATTACGTTGATATTGAAAGAGTGAAGTAACAGTCCCTTGCAAATCAGTTTCAAGCAATCAAACTGTTTGACATTGATTGTTCCTTATATTACCTTGATTCAATGCATTTGTCAATTATTAAGCCGGTGTACTTTTCGATGTAATATGGCTCACGCACAGTTAAACTCAGAACAAAAATAGAATGTTATAAAAGAAAAATAAATGTCATTTCACTTTCATATTAGGATTATATTCCCCCTTTTATTGTCTCTCACACAACCTAAAACATCGATAATACCCGACGAACCTGATATTCAAAAAGTGTTTTGAGATGGATTATGGTGTCCAGTAAACATTCGTCGGACCTGGGTGGCATAATACCTCTTCAATCAAAATATTTATTTTTGGTAGAAAAATGTCATCAATAAACAAAATTCCCTTATCAGGTTTTAAGTTGGTTATATTTGGGGACTTCCACCGTCCATACTTCAACCTTTTGTTAGGCCTTCGTCAGAGATGTATTCAGTGTTTTGTTTCTGGAAAAAATCATTGCTTTCTTTGTGCCAATTAATAGCGTGATTCGTCATGGGAATCTCACTATTTATTTCCTATTCAAATTGAAATGGCGTGCGCCATCCTTCATACACAAGAATGCATTTTACTTAGATGCAAATAAAAGTATTTGTGATATCACGTGACCTCATCAGTAAAGATCTAATGCCGCATTCATTCAAAGCAACCATTTGAGCAAAATGGTATAGGCGGTCAGAAATCAGAACGTTTCAAGCGTTTTAGTTTGTATAAAGGATTTAGTAAAAATGTAAGGAAGGGTATACAAATATGGACTATTTTTGTTTGCTATGTTTCCATTGACATTGCATTGTATAAACAGGTGCATTTGTTATGCCTGTAAAGAGATACCAACATCAATACATACAAACCATATTTGTCATCATTATCATGTATGTCACTTTCTGATAATGGAGTCGATTTGCCAAAACAAAAACTGGTCACATATTTCTTACTCCACTATTCCAAAATGCGCATACTTGGTGTTTTATCGTTGTTCTTAACTTTATAACCCACTCTATGATAATGAGTGGAAGAAATAGACAGAGAATGAAAGGCAGTATCAACAGCGATAAGTCCGCCCTTTATTCAAATATTCAAATAAACAAAAAGAACAGATTCCAAACGAGGAGGTCAATGGCCTGACTGCTGTGTTGTAGTTTGAAGTCAGGAGGAATACTGGCTGGTAACCGACGCTGGTAGCTTGGATAAACAAACAGCAGCGGGATATATATTCAGGGGGCACTATCCTACATCGTAGCTGTACCCTTTAAAATGTATACAGAGAACAGATAATATCCATATATAAAAACACACACAACAAATTATTGATGCATGATCGATTGTGTTCCCCAGTATAATTATAAGCTGTTTTTTTGCAAAAGAGCTGGACATGAAAAGAAAACATGCTGACTAGAACCCATCATCAACACTTATATATGTGTTAAAATAATATATTGGATATTCGGATCATTATATAACCTGTTTAATATTCACATAACCCTAGCCGCTAGCAACAAAGATCCCCGAGCTATAGAACTTTCCTGCAACCATTTTTAAGATAAAAAAACAATCAATAACTTATCATACATGCTATAATTTGATACCAACTGTTATCATTGTGATTGTTGCAGTATTTCTATTATTCGAATATGTTTTGTCCAGTGTGTGTATAGCTCTCTGGTTTACCTGAAATACTTTTCACTGACGTTATTCCATAATCTCCTGAAATATCAAGCCAGTTAAAGTCTGTGTTGATTGTGGCTTCAGATTATGACAAACATGTATTGTATGTAATAAACAGGACCGAAATCGTATTGTAAAGTCAAAGCCCTTATTGTAATCTAATGAAATCTATTATCTCTTATCAATTGAAACAAAAGAAACTTAGCCTGAATGGTGGCCACCGAGTAACTCGTGTGATGTATTGACTGGAAGGTTATGTACACTACAGACAAATTACAGTCCATTCGCTATCAATAGTGCCTGAAGCAAACAGTGAGAACCCACATTTCTCACAGTTTCCTGCTATTACCTGAGAAATAAGCATACATGTAAGCTGTTCTGTAGACCAAGAAGACATAGACAAATGGTTGTTGGCGATAATCAAACATCAATTCATCAAGTATTGAAGATAAAGTGGATGATGGGCCTCTTCCGATGCCCAGGGGGAGATTCAGTGAAATTAATAGACAAGAAAATTAACCACTGGACTTTCTAAGTCTCAGATCTAAAACAGACCAAGATATAGTAAATAGCACCAACCAATTTTACTCAGGGGTTCGTTATATTTGGGGAAATGAGAATCAATTAGCAATTCTTCATCAAGATTACATTAAAAGGCCTAGTCCACTAAGCCGATTCTCATAGAAAAGAGTGCAAAAGAGTCCTCTGTGGCGCAAACTCGCATGAGAATCGGTCTAGTGGATTATGACATTTACTCTATCTAATTTTATCACCAATCAATTATTTTCTGAGATGAATGTTTTTCAATGATATTGAAAAACAAGAGCTCTTATTTGCCAATCGCATATCTGTCTCAGATTTATACCAATAAACATGAGAAACTATAAAATAAAATCATGATTACGATATGACTTTAAATTGCATGTATAAAATGTATATGACTAAAATGACGAAGTACAGAAAATAAATTAAAATTCCAATTTGCTTACGCCAGTCAGAGCTAGAAAGCATTATTTATTATTCTTCCGTACAAACCAGATAAATATAGTAATACATTTTGGTCTACTAATCCTTATTGGCTGAGACCTGGTGGCTCCACCCCTAACTATGGGTCTGAGCCTCATGACTTGACAATAGTGAAACATCCTTATATGACCACAAAGCTCATAATCGTTTAAGCCCAGAAAAATAGTAAGTCTGGAGTACGTTTAATCTCAGTCAGAATTAATTAATGGCGGAATTAATGCAGAGCAAAGAATTCATTCCAACATCAACATGTAGTATTCAGTTTGTATGATATATTATGGCCAGGGAACGCAGACTCTTTCTACATGCTTCTCACAGAAGATTTCCAGCGCTCACATCATACGTTCTAAACGGCAGTTTCACTATCTATAGAAGAAATTTGTCTCATGGTGCATCATTTTGAGAGAAAAAATTAATCTCCCAATGCGAAGTTCGGAAACACAACTATCAAATCTTACTATTCTTTTAATTAAAAGCAAGCATGTTCCATGCCATTGCCTGTTAGTTCTCATGTATCGAGCACTCTGTGAATGTTAAAAGGTTTAGAAGATTAGGGTGATAATACTAACATGAAAACCTTGTAGTACAGTACATCGTCTAAACACACGTGTCGGTTGTGCCGTCCCTCACATTGGGACCCGTGCTATCCGGTGGTCTTTCTTCCGATCTTTTGCACATTGAGAGAAAAACTTTCCTGAAGTTAGACCCAGTTAGGCAATATAGATAAAAGTTGACCCCGTGGTTGATGGTTTCCAACATGCAGGCTGAATTGTAAATGTGATAGACAATGTAGGGTTCGTTCTGTAGAAGGTTCAGGTTATACAGTGTCCAAACAATTGATAAAGGAATCATGGTTGTTCCATAAATGATTCCAAGACAGACCAACATTATTGTAGTTTGACACGTATTTCTAGTAGAAGCGTCTTGACTCGCCATTCTTCTAAAAGCTTCTCTTTCCTTCAAACTAAAAGCTAATATGACGTTACATATGAAAATTACAATAAAGGGTAAGCATGCATATAGAAGGAAATGGATGACATTCAAGGCCAAAGATAGTTGTGGTGACACTCCATAGACATAGGCCTTACAAAAATGATGTGTTCCTCCAGTTGTTGCAGTGAAGAAAGTCACCACCCCAAATGGAGAAACTATTAGAATAAGGAGAAGCACGATCCGTATTGCAATTCGTGAATTGTTAATTAATGTAGCCTTGAATGGACAAATAACACAATACATCCTTTCTGTCGTAATTACTGCAATGATCCACGACCCGCAGGCGCCAAAGATATAGTAAGATCCGTCAATGAATCGGCATTCCATCTCATTAAATAATCCTTCGTCATGTATAAGTTTGTGAATATGAAACTCAAACAGAAGCACCATCAGCGCTCCAGAGTCCACCAAGGCTAAGGCCACTAAATAGACACTCATCGATAAACTTCGGAATTCCTTTTGCAACATTACGAACAAAATGAGAACATTGCCGATAAGTCCTATTATACCCACTACTAGGAATGCCACAGACCAGGTAGACTCATGGTACCTTTCTGCTGAGGCTTCTTCCCTGGATGAATTCATGTCAGGAACTGGTGGTGGGTGGAGATGTGAAGCATGCACGGCTCCTTCCTTTGATTCATGCATATTTCCCTACATGGGCCCGTTGCATAACAAATCCTTACTAAATATTGTCCTTCCTAAGCTACATGTCCTTGCTATAAGTGTAAAAATAAACTGTTGGGTTAATGTTTTTAATTTCATATTAATCTACCATTCGATCCTATACAGGAGGATTACTTGTGCTAGTTCTAGCGGTATTTACCAGTTGAATTATGCAGTTCCAACCTGTTGCTCATCAGTAAATAAGAATTGAGCGTGCAAAGGTTATGATTAAGGTTAGGGTAATCGTAACGATAAAACCACGCGCAAAGGATTTCTTTTATTCAAAAATCGAAACCTATGTTATGCTTTTCCTAGATCACGAACAAGCTTGATCGTACCAACAATCATCATAATCGTTGATCGCACACTGAACAACATTCCTTCGCCATCAAAGTCTAGATAGAGATACATCCCAGACGTTTGTTTTGATAATCAAATAAATACACGGGAACAATCAGTACTGTGTTAATGCATAAAAAGGAAATAATATAGAGGGATTTAATTTACTAGAGAAAACCAGTCCTAACATGATTAATTTATTTGTTAGGAAGATTCTAGACTTATGATAGTTCCACTCTGTGGGAAAGTAAAACAAAATAGCTAGAATGAACGGTGGAAAATGAGCCTCGGTCAATGGCGACCACATACACCATAGTCCCAAGGTTATTTATCAGAGAGTGTGAAGGTGAGACTTCTGTATACCGCGTCTACAGCGTGGGAAGATTCAATCCTGGAGGTCTGCTGATTGTCCGCCTGCCGATTGTGCTGGTGTCCATCATTATGCAGGGATTCCACTATGGGAAAAACGGCAAAAAACGGCTGCGACGAATTTTTTGCGACGAAATATCTAATCAAGTTAGATATTTTGCAATTGTTGGCAACAAATAAATGTGTTGCCGACAACCTATTTTACCCCCTCTTCCACTAGTGATTTGTGTGCGCCGGAATTTTAGTCATGTCGGCGACGAATTTTGCCTGTCGGCGCCGTTTTTTACCTATAGTGGAGTCGCCCTATTAAATTTATAAATCATAACTTATAGTGTAGTATTGTATAATATAATATTTATTAACAAGCCTGGAGATTAGCCATTTCTTCTGTTCTCATCCGTCTCCATTAGGCTACATATAGAATTAAGTCCCTCCCTTTGTAGTTTATCCCCGGTATAGTAACTTGATCGACGATGGCCGTTCACTCCCCGTGCAATAACTAGCTTGCAATAGGGCATATATTTTTTTAACAATAAAATAAACCATAACGATGGCGGCAACTATATATCAGCACGGTAACAGTTCTTACTGAATTGGACAAAAATGATATTACAGGTAACACGCCACCTGTCTGGCCGACAACATTGAAATGGTGACCATGAATATCTATACGGTGGCAATGAATCAGTGATATCTACACAACCCTGTGATTATGGTCCTTGATGCACGCTATACATTACAATCTAATTGGGAAATTATAGATCCCCCCTCTTCTTCTTAATCATATTATATATGTTCTTATAAAAAAAGATTTCGGTAACGATCTTAAATCGATTGGGGCTTAAAATTATAGATTCCTAAACCTTATAGCATATAAGCTTATTGTATACCTTCAAATATCGATACTCAATACCCACATACCTCATATCATTATGCACGCTGAAAACAGCGTATCTAGAGTGAGTTACGCATAGTGCGTATTTCACTAGTAAGTTACGTGGGGTTGTCATGGCAACCAATCAGTTTTTCACTAAGATTACCGCTGAAATTCAAATTTGTGACTCGATGATTTTTTTATATTTTCATGATTGAAAGCATATATTATATAATAAATCAGTTAACTAACTCGTTGGTTTTAGTCGCTTAGTATGTTTACGCTCTTTCAACTAACCCGTTAGTTAACCTGTATTTATCACATGTTCATAATCGTTAATTGCTATGTGTAACCAACCATTTCTGCACATCAGACACATTGTGTTTTCTCTTCATATAGAAAGCCCCATGCACACATCAAGTATTCATCACTCCCCTGAAGAAGGCGATATCACACGCCGAAACGCATAGGGTGAACCTACCTTTAATTTCATTTGGTTAATTAAGGAACCAATATTCAACATTTCCGGAATACTTACATGTGTGTTTTGTTGTTTTGGGGGTTGTTTTTCTTGTGGGGTTTGTTTTGTTTGTTGTTTTGTTTGTTTGTTTGTTGTTTTTTTGGGGGGTGGGGGGTGGGGGGGGGGAGGGTTTTGCAAATCAATTTTATTTCCTTAACCTGCCGTCTTGGCCTCTACAATGCTAAAACTATAAGAAAAATGTGAATCTATTTATATTTATCTGCTTATATTCATTATGTGAGTATATGGTGAAACCTACAGGTTACTTGTGTGTTTCTTATCAGCTTTCGAATGCTACTAATACTTTGACCATTTATATCAAGTGTGAAGCAATATCAATGAAGCATTAGAATAATAATTGTTTACATCACGAACAAATACTAATATACGAATCTAATACCAAAAGTAAAGAGAAATATTTTCAGAATAGGGTCTCTTGGAGCTGAGGCGAGGATCATGTTTTGGTGGGAACGCGGCAATGGTATTGATGTAGTGGTCCTGTTGGTCAACGAACCTTAGCAACTGTCAAATCTTCTTGGTAACCAAAATGCAGTTGGTTAGTTGATTTAAATGTTAGTTAATCTAAACTGATGGCGTAGTTACACATACTTCTCACAGGGGCAAACTTAGAATGGGGGAATGCATACATGCATGTACCTGTGGGTTGCGATTGTTGAAGTAGGTTGGTTAATAGTAACACTGCATTAGTTGGCAGTAATCCATGAATTGCTTTAAAATATGTATCGTTACAAATATATGAGCATGTCTTACATACTTATAGATGAAGTTTATGTTACCACGCAGTGACGAGTTCTCACGGACCTCTTTTATTTTAAAAAGACACGCACACGAAAGTTTTGTTGGGTTGTCTTCGAATGTTTGGGCAAGAATATCGAACGGAAACTCGTTATATGATATTCACATCTTTCAAGTGTATACACACATATTTATTTTTTCAAAATGTCAACATTGAGTGTATATAATAGCTCTCCATACATGTCTTAAAATGTGCATCAGAGATAACTAGCAGTTAAGTATACTCAAAGTGAATGGTGCAAAAACGTCTGTAATGATGCATACATGCATGCATGGTATGTGTATTATCTATGGTGAAATCTAGCTGTAAAATTAAATATCAGAAAGCCCATGTCTTGAGCATAAAACATAATTCACGCTGTACAATAATTCAACATTTTCTTTCCAAATAGAAGTAAACCAGGCAGGATGGCTATACCTCAAGGGGAAATATTATGTAGGGATTATTATTTCACAATAGTCTGAGTCATCGAGTCCTGCTCTGCATTTAAAACCTTGCTTGTTGCTTCGAATGTCAGATGGATCGCGTATAGGTCTTAGATATTTTCAAGTACTCGGATCAAATGACGGGCTATACTCATTAGTGAAATTATGTGAGTACTGTACTGGAACAAAAGAGTAAAACACGAATATGACATAATATAACTTGGTAACCTGTTTTAATGGTCCTAATAGTTTTTAAGGTATATGTTGTTAGTATCATCAGCGCCCAGGCGATATTGTAAATGTCTCCGGAAGAAACTGCAAGATTGTGGCGAACAAACAACCACTTGGTGAGTTTTCTCTATAATAAGAATGTAAAATGTATCGGCCCTTGAATGTAATAAAAGAATAACATCCAAAATTATTCTAAAATAGCATCCATCACATGACAAATTGCCTGCAATAATTGAATGCGGTAGTACCGGTGTCATAGCGCCTGTTGCGAATTTTACAAGCATTGCACCTTGTCAGGATCACGACACATTTCTTATACATAGCTTGTGCGAAAACTTTGGATTTGGTAATAATTCCAGCCGAAAGGGTAGAATTGACTGGCTCATCATTTCAGTTGGTCCTTTTCTCGAACTTGAGACAGATTGGTTTTTTCGGGTGCAGTAATGGCTTGTTGTCAAACTCTAGTGTTTCCTGTAGGGACAGATTTGGTCAAATTGGTTGATGAAATTCGAAATACCAACCGATTGATTCATTATATCGTGAATTCATTCAATATTTAACTCATTTGCTTAATTATAATGTATGCGAAAACATCGAAAGATATTGCATAGGACATAACGATAGAAAGGGTTGCTTACCGGCGTCTTATCGCAGCAAACAACGTTGAAAGCCCTTATCATGTAAATAACGGCAATTTTCATCTCAAGTAATGCAAGTCTCATGCCTATGCAATTCCTCGGCCCACTTCCAAAAGATAAGTAATAATACGGAGGACGACCTGCTTTGTTTTCTGGACTGAATCTGTAAACAAGTTAAACTAAACTAGAGTGTGGCTCCATCGTGCGAATATTGATCTTTAGGTGTATATATTGCTTTTTTAACACATTTAAAATAAAATGCGTGATGAAGAAAGAGACTGATCTTTTAACGAATTGATGAAAAGGTTGAGAAGAAAGAAGACTGTGAAGGACTTGAGAAGCCGACATGGGAAGGCTACATAACATGTTTAACAGGGCAACAAACCTTTCCGGATCAAATTTCTCCGGCTCGGGCCACTTCTTGGGGTCACGTTGAATCGCAAATATTGGAATATTGACCACCGTTCCTTTCTTCACATGAACATTGTTGATTGTAATATCCTCACTGGCCATCCGATCAACCCTTTGGATATATAATTATATTCCATTGGTTAGAATATCATAGGTACTTTTTCATAGGTCTCGAGGTGTACGTCAATTGAAATAGAATTCTACTTCATGTTCAATGTTCACAGACGTATTTTCCTCTATGATAACAACATGAAATTCTAGAATCAAAATTTTGATAATATCATAGACTTTATAATATCCATTGGATTGATTTTCACTTTGGGGGAATAGCTCCACTGTAGTACGAAACGCCAAACATCCAGCTTTGTGCTACCTTTGAGAAATGTTACTATATAGCTGTATCATTTATTCCATGATTTGGCCTTGAGAGTGAACTATTATCTGATATACGACCAGTGACGTGATGTTGGATCATACGCCACTAGTATGAAAACTAGTCCTAAAATCATTTTAAGCATAAAATCATGGAATAAAGGCAAGAATACCATAGTGTCCATAGTGTGAAGTAGGCCTACTCAGTGAACAATACTCACCTCGTAAGCCCAGAAGAAACTCGGCCTACAGCCGCTTTGCTTCTAGGCTTACTCAGTGAGTATTGTCCACCTTGTACTCCACACTTATAATAGTAGGCCTACTTATTTGGCTACTCAAAAGCCTTTAGCAACCCCTGAGTGTTACTTACAGCTGCATTTTCAGCAATTACAACTAACGAAATCTTACCTAATTTACTCATTGTTTTACATTTAAGCTACACGAATTTGACCGAGAGCCTATGTGTCGAGTGGTTGCTAGGGATGAGCTTCACAACCCTAGCAACAAGGTGGTCAATTTCATCGCCACCACACGCCATTTTCGCGCTACTCGCAAGTGGGTTAACGGAACCCCCCAAAAGAAATCTTGAGCTTTGGACCGATGTTAACTGAGGTTGCAGCTTTGAAATATTACTGTGCATTGAAGACAGGTACCTGATAGCAGGGGGATAAAGTCGGAGATTCTCCTGGACACATTGATCGAGGTATGGCATATCAGCCAGTTTCTGATAATCAACCTGGACCTGAAACACACACACACACAAAATGGCTACAGTAACTCATAATAAGATTGAATGAACATTTGAAATAAAATTATTTGTGATTTTTTTAATAAATCAATAAACTTTTTTAAAAGTGACTGTCACATATTTTAAATGGTCAGAGAAAGCACTACTGAACTGGGAGGACTGCGCAAGGAACTTGGCTGTTTCTGAATGTGGACCATAGGTATTTCGAGTTTCTGTCCTGCTCAATCAGGTACTTATAATTTCCTAATGTAATATACTGAAAATGATAGTCTGTACTATCAAAAAATCGTTGACTCTGTTCCATGGCACAAACGACATATTCTCAATAACTTTCCTTTAGATTTTGATATTGAAATGAAAGAAATATATAATTTGTTTAAGAATTAGGTTGGGTTTTACCCTCCCGCATTTCAGGTAAACATTGGTATGAATTGGATGCAAGATAATTGATGCATTCCTTACTTCATCGCCAATAACGCGATCTATTTCCTCAAAAAGTTGTTCTTGTGTGTCAGGGAATTTGGCCATGTTGTAGAAGAAGAATTGCAAGGAAGTAGCAGTTGTGTCATATCCAGCAGTGAAAAACAGCATAGCATTAGCCACGATCTCATCATTGGTAAGACCTTGGGATGGAAAGAGAAAAACACATTGAATTGTATTAAAACATTAACCAAAGATCTGTGGCGTTGTCACTCAGTGAATAGCTTCACAGAGGCATACTTTGTGGTAATAAACATGTGATTGAGGATTCAACTATTATGATTCAGTTTAGATATGAAAATGTTTAGTTATATCACAATGTATCACAATGCCCAATGAGACCGTCAGTAGTAATAAGAATGTGTTTTAATTTGGAATCAATTATCTATTAAGGAGACTGAACAAAACTGTTGACAAGAATCAAATCGGTTAAGCATTTTACCCAGCAATTATATCATGACTTATTCATAATGTATTGAGGAAACGAAGGGTAGGCCCAACCTTTGACATCCTTCCCTCCAGAAACACTGGGGAGTTCACCATCAGCCTCATCATCTTTGTCCATAATATCCTCCCCTTTTTGGGCTTTTATCATAAGACCAATGAAATCGGAACGTTGCTGAAGTGAATAATGAAAGAAAGAAAGTAAGAAAGAAAGAACGGTTATGTTTCTAATGATATTAAGCATTTCACAACTGTTACAGTCACTCAAAACATTTCGTGCGTGCTCATGAAATATGGTGTGGATTTCGCCATGCATGTGTACAACAATGCCTATCAGGGCCATTCTTTTCCCCCAGAGATTGTGTTTGAATGTGTCTATTGAATACGTCACGAACTATAACTTTTTTAATTAGTTCTAATATTGTCACTGATGAATTGCTTTAAAACATAATTCACAACAGGCTCTTGGCAATGTGTTCTTTTCTCGGAATAAAACATCCTTATGTTCAGGACTGTCGCTTTAGGCGACTAATTATTATCCTACTAAATGACAAAAAACCTTTATTATAGTACGCAAGGGTATAGCGGTATATTTTACTCGATTAGCTCCACTTGGATGGGCTTTAGGCGGGGATCCAAGCCTGACAAATATTGTAATGCTTGCTCATTCGGCAAATTTCTGCAGCTAATAGGGGATTTGCATGTCTCACTGCGCATGTCTGCTGCAGTGCATGTTGGGATGGATTGTATTAAAATCTGACGTACAAATATTTGGCAACATTTTATCGAAAATTGCAAGAATGTTTTCACCAATAACATAGCTTGTATAAATGATCTATGAAAACCAAATGTATGATGGGAAGGATGGCGTCTTGTGTCATGGAAACATGTAGAACACATGGATATTGACATTAGAACATTAATAAATATTACATGCTGAACATGGCGTGTTTTATATAGAGTTTACACTGTACCATTAGTCACATAATTCAATGCAAATCAAGATTCAAAATGGCGGCTATGCACATCCCCTATTCATGAGGCCCCAAATACAAGAATCCCCTTACTGAATTTGTCTCTTCCTTTCTCATAGCCATTGTCTTACGAGTTATTTCAGTGAAGAAGTCTTCCTCTTTCTTTCCCCCAAAGAATCGAAACTTGTAGCCAAGTTTAATCATCAACTTTGCTACTTTGGGTAGGAAAACTGAAACAAAAACATAAATCTCAATTGACATTCATGCACATTTAAAATAAGGAAGGGTGATTTCGAAATAGAGTTTCAATGAGTATTTTTAAATATCCAATTACGTAAAATTAATAATGCTGGGTCTAAAAAGTCTATGTCGAATGCTTTTCTAGCGTGAAGAATGAAGGGATCATCGTGATCTACTTGAGAGTTAACTCGAAGACCAAAGGCCGTGCTTGCTATTACATCCATGGTATAACCCCCAGTGTATCTGAAAGCAAAATTTAAATACATATACTTTCAAATCCCATGTTTAGTGCTGTATTATATGCATGCCTGCATGTATAGTAATTTCTCACGTTATGAATGTTCAGAATAGTGGGTAACAAACAACTGATAACAGATACGTTGCTAAATAGCGAAATCAACGACAACAGAATCCGATTTATAACGTTGTTCATATAGGACATACATCTTTATATCCTTTCCGGCTTCTGAATCCTTTGCAATGTGATCGACAAGTCCCTGTGCACAGCGGTTGATTTCTACATTCATCTAAGATATTGAATTGATATTAATAATGATATTAACATAACAAATGATAGTAAACAAATGTTAGTCGCGTTTATATTATTAAACTTCCCGCATTGGGTCATTATTTTATTATATAATGTCTTTACAACGAATACAACGCTATGAATACTAGTAGGCCTACACAGTAATTTCAAAAGTTCCAATGAAGATACCAGTCTCTCAGTTACACGACTGAAACTCTTTCTCAAATGGGAATGGGGAATCATTCATGCCTGAATTGAAATGTTTAATGAATACATTACGTGTTTTAGTTTTCCAGAGGTGAATACTGGGGTCATACCATTCCGCACGTACTTCCAGTGAGCATCTTTTATGGACACCAGCATATTGTCACTTACGGCACTTCCGGATTCAACTGTCTGCATGTTATAAATATAAGAGAGTGTTGGAAATTACATGTATATTAATTCTGCACCGAGCGATAACGAGTAAAATAAAATCATAATTATTAATTAGTTTTATTTTTAGAAATAAAGTTACAAATGTTTTAAAAAAAAAAAAAAAAATAGTTTTATTTTTATTTTTTTAAAACAACTTTATTCAACATGTCAACAAAACGTACTTCCTCTGGGCCGATAACACTTAAAAATACATCGAACCCCTTTTCGTTCCTTTATGTGAGACATTTATATGCGAAAATCATACAAGTTTCATATTACACTTCCTATACGTTCATGTGGGTTTATATAGGGTAAGGATCGAGATAAAAATTGTATGTAAAAGGATTTTATCTCAATATACTGCTTAGTTCAGCATGAAGCTTTCTCCAGGCTTGTTTCCATTCACTGGAAGTATTTGACACTTTGTTATGATATAAAACTGTTCTACATTTACTGTCTAATTCAGCTATAACGTGTTCAAAAATCAGTTCACCTTTGAAAAAAAGTTTCTGACTACGAATAACAGATTTCACTTGCAAAATGATCCAGTTTACAATTTTCTCTCTTGTGTCCTTGGTCTCCGTATACCAAAGAGGATATCTTCAGCTTTTAGACACACATTATTATTCACAATTTTAAACATTGGTTTGCCATTTTCCAAGGAATCAAGGTGACCCATTGAGCATATACTTTAGTTTTATTATTATTATTATAAGATTTTATTTCCATTTCACATTTACATACATATGTTAAATCAAAAGAAGAATGGAAGTGGAATATTGTCTGTGCAGTCACAGCTCTTCCGAATATCCCGTCGGTTGTTTTGAATACATATAGAGTTGTTCTAGGTAATACAGTTGCCTAGCGGATGTATGAGTTATGTCACATATTTTAATATCTTTCAAACCAAAATCATCAAAATCAAAATAGACGTATACATCTCTTCGCATTTGTATATGAATCGCCAACAAATTCGTACTGAAATTCCCCGCTAGTATTATCTATTTTTTTGTTATAAAATGTGAATTGCTAAAAGAAGAGATCAAAGGGTCATGTGGGAAGCATAACATGTTCCACAAGATCCTTGTCGAGATGGTATAATTACAGTATGACTATAATGAAAGTTGTAAAAACGCTATTCTATCTGAAGAAACAAGAGTGTAGACACACGGGTGATAGACATGCAGGTTTGTCATTCAAGGTGTGTGTTCGTTAAATGATCTCTTCTTTTCATACTGATGAAGCATATACACAAGCAAATAATTCGCCTCTCCTTTAACATACACCTATCACAGCCTAGAAATTAATAGTATTTTATACTCGTTACGATAAAAAGATAATAACCATAATTGTGAACCTACAAATCGATTCTGGAAGGACGAAAATTCCTTCACCATCATTTGAGAGAGGAACTCCGCATTGAACACGTTAAGAGCTGGATAGCCGAACGCAAAGTCCCTGTAAGAAACACGATGAAATAAATTGTCATGGGCAATATTCCATTGACAAGTCTTGACATATAGGTTAATCTCAGGAAAAAGTGACTATGATTACTTGTATTAATCCTAATTATTAAAGAGACACTTGAACACACATGTAGCGTCGCGAGCTATTCAGTGAGGCCCCTTTATTTGTATCAGCCGTTAGTATTTTGGTTAGCATACAGATGGCGTTGAGGTCTACCTTTTTGCCAAGACATGGCTCATATCAATGACTGACACACTGATGTGTCAATATGTTGATGTATAGCGATGTATTGCCTACCTCTCTGCTAGTTCTAATATTGTGATGCGCTACATCTAATAGTTAGGACTGTCTATCGAACTGGACGAACTCTAATTTGAAAATTTGAAAACAACCGTATTGCAATGATAAACAATAATATTTGAATCTCTGAAACAAAAAGCATCGGGGTAGCAGCATATGAAAATAGATTGGCCACCAAATACACAGTTTTTGAACTTAGCATTCCAATGAAAGATCGTGTGTGTGTGGGTGGGGTGGGGGGGGGGGCATAGGGTCCTATTACCCAATTATATATGACTTTAACATTCCCATTTACATTGCTAAAGCCATATAAACAATTAACTCCTTCTCTATTTTTACAAACTTGTTAGTTAGCCTTTGTATGTCATGGTATCGTGTTTAGCTAGTGCACAAAAGGCTCAAGCCATGTACGAAATAACATGAAAATATTCTAGATGTAAAATATGGCAAAAAAAATTCTTACCCAACCACTGAATCGCTTCCATACTTTTCCTGAAGGTATAAGTCGTAGGCTGCAAATCCCTGGATTTAAATAAAGATTATTTACATGTATTTTTCCTAGGTAATCATACATATTGAAACTTTATTTTTCCAATTTTTTTAAATATATGGCCTACTCGGACAAACGGGTCACATATCTCTGCCTTGACAGTTCTGAAGAGAAATAGATATAAAATAAATCTAAATTAACATATATCATGTTACCACATTTATTGTGGGGGCTATGTAGCCTTGCAGTAAGTTTAAACATATTATTTAAAGAGGGGGTAAGTCTTACAAGCTTACAAAATGTTGTGTAGTTAATTTACATGCCACCTCATGATTGAAATAAACAAATCATGACTATACAATTAGCAGATACAGTTTAAAACAACAAACCCCTGCAGCCAGAAGTGGGAGGTGACCCAGGGAGTACATTCCCCCTGCCCTACTATTATTCCTTCAACATAAAGTCCTTAAGACAAGTTTTGAATTCCTTTAAGTTATAGAATTTTGAATTGGTTGGTAAGCCGTTCCAAAGGGTACATGGGTCCTTGATAAATGAGGGATCTTTTGATTTTCTCTGTTTTCTGACTTGGTACTAATAAGGTTTTCCCTGAATCAAGGTTAATTTTCTTGTCATCGATATTTTCCTCATTTTGACTTAGTTTAAAAGCATATTCCAATAAAAATGTACTTTTCTCGTTTTATGGAGTAATGGTAATTTTGTGTTCGGTGTAAATTTTGAACATTAGTTTTTTTTATCCGATCCCTCAGATATCCTCAAAGCTGTGTTCTGGATGATCTGCAGCTAGCTTGTCTAGTAAGTTCTTTGGAGCAGCATTGTATATGGTGTCTCCATACTCTAGAATGGGACTTATGATGACTTTGTACAGCATTCTAATAGTTTCTGGTGAAGCTATCCTTTTTAATTTTGACAGATAATAGATTTTGTTTTTGGCCCTACTTATTTTTTCCTGACAGTGATCTTTGAAAGTTAGCTCGTGATCAATATTTACACCTAAGTATGTGTAATTTTCTGTTTGTTCTATTTTGTTCTTTCCTATAAAGATGTTTGCCCCTTCTCAACTTTTTTTGTTTCTGGCCATCATCAATGTCATAATCTTACTTTTCCTTATATTTAAGGAGATTTTGTTTTGCTTGCACCATAAAGGGGGTCTCCACTGGCTGCGGTAAGCCTTGCGATGGTGCTGTGTTGTTGTGGAGTGGCGAGGTCCTGCCTACATCGTTCACTGACCATGTAGGCAAGGACCTTGTCATTCCTCACCACCTACAGAACCAGCACAAGCCATCGCAAGGCTTACCACAAAGCTTACCACAGCCAGTAGAGACCACCCTTAAATCTATTCCTGCTAGGTCTTTCTGAAGATGCTCTTCAGCCAAATCCCTGTTTGTGTCTGATGTATACACCACTGTATCATTCGCAAAATGTTGAACTCTACACTTTTGCACCACTCTATGTATGTCATTCATTTATGTACATTATAAAAAGCAGTGGTCTCAACGTGGTCCCCTGTGGCACCCCACAAGTAACTTTTCTCTCTCCTGATATAGACCCATTTGCCACCACCTTCTGCTTCCTTTTGTCTAAGTAATCTACAAACCACTCAAGTGCTCTGTCATTGATGCAAAATCTGGCCATGTTCTGAAGCAGGATCTTATGATTTACTGTATCAAATGTTTTTTTAAAATCTAAGTACGCAGGTGGTGGTGGGGGGGGGGGAGTTCTTTTCTATTCAAGCTGTTATAAACATCAATCATTAATAGGTTGTGGGCGTCTGAAATTGATTCATTTGGTCTAAAACCAAACTGGTTTTTGTAAAGTAGATTTTCTTTTTCCAAGTAGTCTGAGGCCTGTTTTTGTATAAGTCTCTCTAAGATCTTTGCTGGGAATTTGATAGCACTGATTGGTCTGTAGTTTGTAGTCTCCAATCTTGAACCTCATGTTGTGTAGAGGAGTTTTTGTGGCCTCCTTAAATTGCTAAGGGACCTTGAACGATTTTATTGAGACATCATCAGCACAATCATAAACCTACGATATAAAGATGTTGGGATGCATACTCGTTGTGAAGATATAACACTATGGCTATACAATTTAACATGTAATTATGTATTACATGTTCCTAAACATAAATGATAAATTAACATTCCTTATATACAGCGAATATACAGGATATACTTTTAAAAAAACATTCCTTGTGGGATATACTTGTGTATCAACTCTTGAATGTGTGAATGAGCCAACCTTGCTGAACATTGTGTGTGTTGTTCCTATCACAGGCCATGGTGGTTCATAAGGCAATCCCTGCTTTTTGAAAACGTCGAAATCCTTTGAAGCATAGCTACATTGGGAGAGAGAGAGAATTATACTATAAATCATGGACGAAACGTACCAGTTCCTACCCCTTCGAATTCCTTATAATGTCAAAGATCAATTCAAGTTGTCACTAAAAAGGATTAATACAAGCCAAAATGTATCACTAATAAATAACGAATCCTCACATGTATATAGTTATAAAAATATGAACATGCATTGACTTCCATACTGAACAAGAACTGACTTATTGTTTATTAGTTCCTGGATACTGAAAACCACTATTATTCCACCTTTCCCCTTCAGCCTATACTACATCTTTCTCTTTCCTCTTCTTTCTTTTTCCCTTTTCACCACTATAGCATATATGTTATATGTACGAGAGCAATCAAGAATATCCGAGATTTTGGTCTCTCCAATTATGCGCACATAATTAACTGATAAAAGATTTCCATCACCAATTTGTCATCATATTCTTATCTTATTACATGTAAATTCCCCAAAACTTGCTATATATTAATATGGTCCTTACGTAAAAATAAGGGTGTACCAGTGATTACTCTAAAGGTAAATAAGGATCATTGGTAGATGTTCGTTATGGACATATAGACACTTAATTTTGTATGTTCTGCTTCTAATTGATGTTGTAATTAACGTGTATATCAAGGTAACATTTTTGTAAACATAGACATAGGCTGAAAATATCATACATGTATGAGAGCTTACAATAAATATTAAAACGAAAACAAACAAACATACAAAAGATTATTTGAGATTATGCCTACAACTGAAAGTAGGACCACTCCTTATCTTGTCGATAATTCCAATGAATATTTTAATGATAATCTTTGGAATTAGCGCCAAGTATAAGTAAGTAAAATTCGGTGTTATTTTTGTAATATCATCAAAATGACTAATGATCAATTTTGTTCTCGATTTAGCTGGAAATGGAGTTTTAAAATGGACAGAATTGATATTCTTTAGTGGCTTGCACGCGCGCGTTACAAACATTAAAATCACTACCGTTATACTTCCATAAATGGGTCCCTGGTCAGAAAGAAGCCTATTTCAACCCAGTAACCCTTTGTTGGATGTATGCCACACTGAATATTATGGATATATACCGGTATGGTATATAGTATGTCGCGGCATTCCTCCATGGGTGAACTATTTATGTATCACACAGGTTTTAGACCCAGATCTCGATTATATTTAGGTCGGAATGGAATTATTATATAAGTTCAAGGCATGGATAGGCAAGCTGCCATGTAGTTACTGCTGCCTCAACAAGTAGACCTACACGACGCACATACCGCCATATTTTCGTACAACATTTTTTTTTCTGTATTCGGAATTTCCATAGCGCTGTGAAATCTCTGTGGAACAGTCAAGGACGGACCCTCATCCCTGAGATGTATAGTGCACCAATATGTGCCGTGTTATCTTTCCTTTTAGCGTGCTTTTCTAACCGTCTAAGTGCCAATGAATTCCGATAAGGGGAATCAATATTTCACATTTAATAGTGTGCACTTTGAAGCCTATGTAGATTGGAAATGCTCATCAAGATTAAAAGTCTAGAACTTTCACTATGGTGACACTGACGGTGTTTATGTTAACAACTAGCCTATATAAACGCCTAGCTCCCTTTTGCAGATGATACTCTGTCTAGATAACAAGATTGCAAGATACAGATTGCAATTTAAACATTCATAATATTAATGGTACTTACATGACATAGAGTGTGATACAAAACAGAAATAAAATCCACCAAGGGATGTCAATTAATCCAAGGATCAGCATGGTGTTCTTCGGCTTGGGTGTTGTAGATTTTTTTAAGGACAGCACTCTGGAGTAGGATAGATAGCATGGAAAACTGAGGAGAAGATATGCCCATCCGCTTGCTTTTATTTGCCTACTGTATGCATCATGCCCCGAATACGTATGCCAATCCTTCTGCAACCTTTACAACTGTTTCGTCAACCTATTCACGCATCGATCGTTCGAGCGATTTTAAAATATTACGCAACGGCATTAGTATAGTAATGTTTCGGGGTACCTTCTTTACAAGGATATATCGATATTTGTACCAAATTCATATTTTTAATTTGACCGTTTCATATCCATGTATAATCGGGTACTGGGAGGTAAACAAACTGAATCTTGTTTGTGCAGTAAAAGCTTTCCATCTACATGTCCCAGTAAATGACCCCAGGCCAATGTGTATGTTTTGGCAGCCTGTAAGATGTCCAGGCATGTTATGCGTCTTAAAAGGTATGCAGTTTTTCTACCTCTTCTAGACCCTTGGTCCCCTCTCATTGCCTCTTTAACCTTTAAACAAATCTCTAGGCCAACTATTAATCACATACACAAAAGGAAATCTGCTTGAGAACATAAATTTAGTTGTTCCACAGATGTATATGTAGAGATCAAAGAGAGAGTCAGGAAGAAATGGGATAAGGATAAAAAAATAAATGATAAAGAGATACTTCTAAACCTATAAGAAATATTTGATGATTTCATCAGACGATTGAATAAAGTTAATCCTCTCTATCTTCTGCGACAACATGATTTACAAATATTATCTGGACGGACAAAACTGTCCATTCATAAAGTGCATGGAGCTCATATTATGAAATAATTATGGATTATATACAACCATTTGCTAACTGAAAATAAATTCTAGTTAAATAGAAAATGAAACGTAAAATGTATAGCAAGTCAACTCATTAGCTCTCATTCGATCCATCGATCTCATTTCTTGTCAAGTGAGTGCTTATTACATTTTAACCAGTTACTTCCACTTCACTGTATTGGTCCATTTATCCCATAGTTGTTTTCCATTATTTTCTCCCGGGACAGACCCATTTCATCCCAATTTGTGTTTGGAGTGTGTGGAGGGGGGAGGGGGCGGGGGAATATGCTACTGTGTACAACAATGAGCTGCCACCACTGCCCCTCTGGGAAGGACACCCGAAATAGGGAACACGCAGTGAACCCTTCATTGTGTCCCAAGTCTCCCCGGTCTGCCCTACTACATGTAATAGTACTATTATTATCATTACCAAACATGAATGTTAGATGGCGTAATCTGGAACTTTCAATACCACTATTTTTAACACCAAACTAAATAGCGGCAACCATTAAGGCGTTGACTTAATGGTGGACTTCCGTTATTTGAGTAATTAATGAGTCCAGAAATTTAGCCCGCTAGCTATAGGCCTAAGGATATTATTTTATTGTATGTTTTTGTTCTTATAGTTGTCGTTTTTCTCACTTTTAATGACTGCCCACCACCCCGCCCTGCTTCCCACACTCTCTCTTAACCTCTACATAGAAAACGGCACTGGAAATTGAGGTCAACCTCCCTGATGTGGGCCTCGTTTTGGTAGCAGGCTTTGTAACAGGGTACCCGTCGAAATTAAGAGGGGCTGGCCGGGTACCTGGGTAAAGCATGCATGTGTTATGTAACACTACCAAGCTGTCAGTGGTTGCATTCGGGAAGCAAATGCTTGCTGGTCCAATATACAGACCTTAGTGGTTGCATTCGGGGAGCATATAATATATGCTTTGTAAACATAGCCAATATTTAGCCAAGCTCAAATGCTATAACTTTTGAAATAATAGTCCGATTTGAACAGCAAACTTCACATTGTGTAGCTAGGGGGACCAGGGGGCCCCTTAATTTGGGGGAGAGACTTATTGAACCTCACCAGCTAATTGGTGGAAATATTGCAACTACTAGAATGATTAATATTGAAGCTAAATAATGTCTGTGTCTCTCTCTGTCTGTGTCTCTCTCTGTCTCTCTGTCTCTCTCTCTGTCTTTCAAGTTCTCTCTCTTTCAATAGTGCGCCCCCCACCCCCACCCTGGCCCATACATCAAATGTTTTTTTAACATAATTTTATAGAATGAAATAATGAATGGCAGTACATAGCCTCAAATATTGGACCCACGACCAACTTTTTTTCCGACTAACTTTGTTTTTACGACAAACTTTTTTTTTCGACAAACTTTATTTACGACCACCTTTTTTACGACTAACGTTTTTTACGACCAACTTTTTTTTTACGATCGACAAACTTTATTTACGTCCAACTATTTTTCCAACCAATTTTTTACGACCAACTTTTTTTTTTACGACCAACTTTATTTCGCAAACATTTTACGACCAACTTTTTTTTTACGATCAACTTCCTTTTCGACCAACTTTTTTTACGACCAACTTTTTTTTTAGACCAACCATTTTTTTTTCAACCAGCATTTTTTACGGCCAACTATTTTTTGGGACAAACTTTATTTTTGACCAACTTTTTTTGCTTCCGAGAGAAGACAGACCAATGTGATGTCAGACCGGGCGGGTTAGTGGACTCAGACCAGGGGGTTAGTGGACTCGGACCAGTGGGTTAGTGGACTCGGACCACCAGGTTGGTGAACTCGGACCAAACCATACCATACGAAAACTAACCCTAAAACCTAACCCTAAAATTGGTTGTCCCAAGTCAGTAAAGGTAGTATATAGTAGAGAATCCATAGTAAAACTGACTAATAAAAGAGTTACTTTGACCATATACCTATCATAATGTTCCGGCACCCTGGTCCGGCATGGGTAACCCCTTTGTCCGACTTTACTAACCCCCTGGTCCGAGCTGACCTGGTCTGACTTGATCCGGGTCCGACCTGACACTGGTCCAAGCAAGCTTCGGTCTGAGTTTACCAGACCCCTTTTTTTCAACCAGCATATTTTACAGCCAACTATTTTTTTTGACAAACTTTATTTTTGACACTTTTTCTGTCTCTCAGAGAAAAGATGTACCTTTCCACACATTACTCATTATTATTACGGAGGGGGGAATAAAAGGGGAGGGAGAGCAAGGGAGGTAGTCGGGGAGGGGGAGGAAAATTGATAGATGGTGTGTGTGTGGGTGGGGGGGGTGCAATTTTTTTCCCATGAAACCCTCTTATATCAGTCATTCTCATCTCTCCTCTCCCTCTCTTCTCCTCCCCTCCTCTCTGTCCCTCTCTCTCTCTGTCCCTCCCTCTCTCTCTCTCTCCCTCCTACACCTTAGGCCTACTACCCTGATGTAGGCCCCCTGTGATTTTAGCCATTTTTGGCAATTAAATTAATATCTCCTAATTAAAATAAACGTCCCGTAAATTGTTTTTTTTTAAGGATTTTATTTCGACTTGGTTGCCGACTCCCCTTTTCGGGGTTAGTTCTGTCGGGCCAAGATGCAAATTGATTTGTACAGAAATTCTATGTTCATCTTTTATACATATAAACATGAAAAGTATGTAGTGATAAATTCTAAGTTACACAAACATTGATTTAGGCAGAGAAATCTTTATAGAGATGTCTTTTTAAATTGAGTTCCACCATGCCACTTTCTAATTTCATAGAGTGTTTGTGGATTGTATTTGCTTGATAAGTAGCGTTTTCATTTTAACTAGATAAGATGATTACAGAATACATGAGACAGTTTTCTATTTGCTTTTCCTCACTTTGCCACTTCAACTTATGGTGAGTGTTCAGTGGTAGGAATATCGCTTTACAGATTTGTGTATGAAAGAGATTTGTATATACATTACATTGCTTATGATGAGTGGTTAGCAACAGAAAGAAAGATATTTCTCTTTCATGTATTGGTTACAAAGACAGGTGTCCCACAGGGTAAAGGAAATTCATTCACTTTGCCACATCAACTTTTGTGTGAGTGTTAGTGATAGTTCAGTATGGTCTTGGTTTATTTATATTAGTGGGGTTGTCTTGTTTGTAGTACTTTGGTTGTTTAGGTATAAAGAGAATTTAGCCAGTCTTTTTGGTTTGATTTTAGTGCTTCTATGGTGCCTATGTTACGTTGTTTGGGTGTCAGCTCGTTCCATGCCCTAGCACATTTCACTTGCACGGTTTTCTCACCCATTTTTGATCTGAATCTAGGCATGTTAAGGGAGGGTCCATCATTTTGTCTGGTCTCCCTATTTGGATTACTAGTGTATGTAGGGTTTGTTTTCCTTTTGAATGCAAGATATCTTAAATGAGTTATTCGTCTATTGTGTAGTAATGGTATTTTGGCTGTGTTATGTAGTTGATTTATGTGTGTGTCATATGGCATGTTGAGGATAAGGCGTAATGCTCTGTTTTGTAGTTTTTGTAGTTTATCAGTTTGGGGTTTGTGTGCATTATGGATAATTATGTCTCCGTAGTCGAAGAAAGGTAGTATTTTAGTTTTGTATATTTTTTTGGCTGTGTCAGTGTCTATGTATCGTCTAATTTTGTGGAGTTGGTATATTTTGTGCGATATTGTTTTGATAGAGTGCTTGAGTTGTGGTTGGTAGCTTAGTTTATTGTCTATTATGAAGCCTAGATATTTGTATGTGTTTATAGGTTTAAGTGGGTTGCCTAGATATTTTATGCTCCTATTTCTACTATTTGCTTGGTTATTTTTTGATCTAGTTAAAAACATAGTGTTTGATTTTTTTGCATTGACTAGAAAGAGATTATTTTGGCACCAGTTTTGTAGATTATCTATTGCTAGTTGCATTTCGGAGTAGATTCTGTCCAAATTATGTCCATGAATATATAGTATAGTATCATCCGCATATAGTGATAGTTTGCAGTTTGTGATATAAGACTTAAGGTCATTAATAAAGATGATAAACATAAGTGGGCCTAGGATCGAGCCCTGTAGCACACCTGTCTTTGTCTCCAGCTCCTGTGAGGTTAGATTGTTCACTGTCACCTTTTGTTTGCGTTTTGCAAGGTATGATTTACACCACATTAATAGGTTTCCTTTTATTCCTATATGTTCGAGTTTTGTCAGCAGAATCTGGTGGTTTACTAAATCAAATGCTTTTTTGAAATCTATGAAGGATATTAAGGTGTCTATATTATTGTCTAGCTGCCATGATATATTATCGGTTACTGTGGTTAATGCCTCTGCATTCAGGGTATTGTGATCTTCTAGGTATTCGGATATTCTATTGTGTACAATTTTCTCTATTATCTTACTAGGGGTGGGGAGTAGTGATATTGGTCTGTAGTTATTGATCTGGCTTTTGTCCCCTCCTTTGAATAGGGGTACTACATTGGCTGTCTTCCATTTTCCAGGAAAAATGTTGGATTTGAGTGATAGGTTAATACAGTGTGTAAATTGTTTATATAGAACTATTAAAGCTATCTTAAGTATCATAGTCGGAATGTGCTCAATGGATGATGCTTTGTTTTGATTTATGTTTTTGAGTAGTTTTAGGATTTCCACTTCATTTGTTCTAATATCACTTAGTGAATGTTGAGCGGGTGGGGTATTAGGTTTCCAATCAGGGACTAGATTACTAGTTAAGTCTGACGCAATATTGACAAAGTAGTTGTTTATATATCCTGGTAAATTATCATTTTCTATTGCTTGGTTGTTGGAGTCAGTTAGAAATATTGGTTCAGCTTTGTTTTTTAGATTCCTATAAGAAGTAGAAACACAACTGCCTCTACAATCCAAGTGCCGAAGGCACTTGTCCTTGTTAATGTTTGTGTGTAATACCTGCGCCACTCTCGTGGGGAAGCAGGGAGGGAAGCATGAGCATGGTGGTAGTGGCCAGTGGGGCCGTGTGCAAAAGTTTGAATGGAATAGCCATAGGACCAAAAGAGTGAGTGACCACAGGTAGAGGGTGCATGAATGTTTTCAAAACAACATTGGTAGACCATAAACGCAGTAGTTTTTCCAGACAAAAGGGTAGCTAACTAAGTGAAGTTTCTCTCAGGCGAATTACAGGTCGCAACTTACATGGGATAACAACCAATTTTAGGCCATAAGGACAGGTCGTTTATATATGGGGAGAGGACGCTGATTCAGGGGGCGACAGGAAGAATTTCTGATGTGGGATTCCACCCTCATAGAGGGCGGGTCAGTCGCGCCTCGTCAAGAAGTATCAAACCGCCCATAATATGTTTTTTCCTGTGATAAATGAGGTGCTTGTGACTGACGTTTACCTTACAGATTGTTGAATGATCCCCCCCCCACCTCTCCTGCCCCGTCCCCGCACACACCACCGTGTGTGCGGGGAGCACGCTCAATGCTATAAGCCTGGCCTGGGTGCCCTTAGGGCTCCAACGGGGTGGCGCAAATGGCGGTCGGCAGTCCCAACGCATCCCCATAGGATTAGTATAGAAAACTCGAAAATCTATTTTACAGCGTAGATCGATTATTTCTTCGGACAAAACTTGCAGAGGACATCCTATCATTGCGATTTCTGGGTAAGGAAGTCGGCTATCGGTATGTTTAATAAGAAAACGACGCTGCCAGGTTGAGTTGTGGAATGTACTGAGACATGGCTGTGAAGGCCCGGGGCGACAGAAAGGTTCGAAATATGCCTGCTTGCGCACCGCCTTCTTAAGGCGGTCATTGGTCGCCTCTCGTCCAGTGGAGTGGCAGCTGCTAGAGGTGCCTTGCGAATGTAATTTAGATATTTTTAGGCCGTTTTTCTTAGCACATGGTGAAACATTATTATGGATATTTTGTTTTTCAAATTGCTAGCCTTCCCCGACCCGGCCTACCCAGTGCAAACCCACCCTCCATCCCGTCCAAGGCCATATAGAGTGGCAGCTCTACACGGCCCAACAAGTAGAGGATGAAAAAAATAGGTGGCCAAGCCCGAGGCACGAACCTGTGACCTGCTGTTCCAAAGGCGAGCAGGCGAGCAGGCGAGCAGGCGAGCAGGCAACCAACTAGGCCATGAGACCGGGATGTAGAAGGGTGGCTGAACTTTGCTACTGATATGAGTAGCGCCAACGCATGCATAGGGGTGGAAAGTGGACAAAATCGTTTGTTCTACAAGTGTGTGGACATCGGCCTTATACGAGCAGTAGGGTTATAGAAAGGGAATGAGGATTCCGGGACTGGAATTGTTTGTCACATGGGTTTTTTAAAAGTTAGGTGCAATATAGGTGGAATCCCTCTCTATCCTTGTCCCAACCGTAGAGGTCTGGTGCGCCTGCGCCAACTCTCAGGGGAGTTACCTCAACGGCAACTGGTGCTGCCATCTTTTGGGCGCTCTTCGTCCAGAGAGTGTGATGGCACCAGAGGCCTATCGTCAGAGTTTGAGGGGAAGTCTTGGGCTATTTATGTTTTTGTTTTTGTAGGCAGACATTGCCCACCATCCCACCCACCATTCTCCTTACTGTCCCGCCCACCCTCCTCCAAAATCGTTTAATCTTAATGTTAAGTCAACGTGAAAAACGATCAGCGATGTTTTACACATCATACGGTGGCGCTACCTCATGGGAGGGTGAGAAACCATTCTCTCACCTGTCATGTGACACGCCGAGCATGGAGCAATGGCATCGGAACACCGATCTATAGAGCCCTAGAGGCGTCAACGCGAGAGGTCTGTTATGCAGTAATTATACCAGTAAGAGCTAAAAAATCTTGGTCAAATCTCTCCCTAAGGCTCTAACTTAGGCACTCATGTAACTTTTGGGTCTTGGACAATGAGAAATAGAGGGGGTTTCCCGATCATGGAGGAAGTTGTCCAGTATAATTTGTATCTTCTAAGGAGGAATGGCGATTGTTCTGGCTTGGGTTTTATGCAGTGCATAATTAATAATTATGCCATTTTCGCCAGCTCGTCTAGTTGGGCTTGATATCCTCTCTTTCTATGGGAGTTAGACCCACTGATTCTTAGACCCTTTACTGACTATAAGGTGTGTTTCCGATTCAACCCCCGCCCCCTACCTAGAAAAACCTCCCCCACCTTAAAAGAGTGTTGGCCATGCCTGATTTGGGGTGAGATTTCATTTTACAAAAATTAAGTTAATAATAGCAGGAAAACCTGTTTTCCTAACTAGGAACCGTTAAAAACACATTTCCTTTGTTTAAAACAACTATTGTTATGAAATAGACATTTTCTTCAGTTCCTGGAAGTCTTTTCTTTTTAAAGTTACCCCGTCTTCTTAGTCTTCAGCTATAAATAAATCAGAAACACGCCTAATTTTGGGGGGCCTAATAAAAGTACCAACGACAACAAAATTATTAGTACTGTTGTTTAATACGGGTATAGCTGTTGTTATTATTACGTTTATTATTATCACCGTCAACCTTTGAATCGAATAATTCCATGTTAGTGTCGCTGCTGCTCTCACCCCTGTTGTCACCCCTTGTGTTGTCTAGTAGATCTCCACACAGAAGCTATATCCAGCAATGACGTGGGGTGGCGGTAGGGAGGGGGTTCGTAGGTATTCTATTGTGTTGAGGTGTCGTTGAAGTGGTAGACTTGATAGGGCAGGAGAAACCCATTCTGATATTTTTTAAAAAAATCGCCACGGTCACGAATATAGAATTCGGATTCCTGTATTACCATAGACTAGCCCTCGTCCCCAAGACGTTGAAGACAGGGTTGTAGGTAGAGCCCTCACCAAGGTCTAGTGCTCTCCCATTCACTGACAAGTCTTTGATTCCTCAGTTCAGGGGGAGGTCACCCTAACATGGTAGTAACCATAAATTATAGGTTTTTTGGGGGTTTTTTTCAAGATTTCGTTTTTTAAACAAAAAATCAAATCAAAGACTTAAGCAACCCTAGTATTACCGCGCTGCCAGCATACCCCAATCCCAGTTTGCTTCGATTCTGGGCATTAGGCCTACATATTTGACATTTTTGAATATCATATATTATTTTTAATATTATTTTTAATATTAATATTAAATCCAATGAATTACTCGATACAGCAGAACAGAAGTCCTGTTGTCATTACAAATTTAATTTTCGAGTAATTTACTAAAACATAGCTGGTTTCCCTCCGTTGCCTGGGAGAGTTGACAAATCTTTTTACATAATTTTTTTTAACATGATTCATGCACATGTATGTGGGATAGAGAATTTCATCGATATTTTGAAAGAAAAATGAAAATTCTGATAGAATTATGCCGACTCTCAATTTAATTTCCAATATTAGTTGGACTACAACTTACATTTCCTTAAATAATTGAATAATGTGTGTCATCATATCAAATGAATGATTAAACTATTGATTATGTTGCAGTGATAACCCATCTCGATTGTCATGATAACAGACATTGTGTTTATTTGATATTCTTAGCCATGACCTTCATAATTGTAGAGACCCTGATGATACACTAACAGTGTGTTCGCAGATAACCTACAATAAATACAGGTTAACTAACGAGTTGGTTGAAGGAGCGTTAATATTGTACTCGTTGCTACGCAACATGTGCAATATTCTAAGTGACTGAAACCAACGAGTTAGTCAACTGATTTATTATTATGCTTTTAATGATATAAATAGAAAACATTTTTTAGATTTAAACTTAAGTTTCGGGGCTTAAACCAGGTAATAACGGATTGGTTGCCATGACTACCCCACGTAAACGCACTAGTGAAATACGCACTGTGCATAACTCATTCTAGATACGGTGTTATATATCAGACCAATGCTTATACAATTACATAAACTATAAGACCACACAGTGGAGGGAAAATAATTGCTGTATATAACCGTCGGATGTCGTGGAAGACTATGCCCCCGCCTCACAACATCTACAGCAACATGTTAGGATTAACATATATGATTCATATTAGTTCATAACGTGTATACGTATACTTACATATTATATATAATGTACCACATAACGGATACATAACGTTATTATATGAGCAGCTGATCTCTCCACAATGATTTGGGGACTAGACCCGCCCCTGCATTATTATGACGTCACGAGTAGCTAGTCAATCATTTCCTCTTCGTACTTGTTGTTTCCAAGACGTGCCGTATTATGTATGGCTGTCGGAAATAAAGCTTCCATTCTGGTTGCTTAGGCCACCCTCTTCTTCCCTAGTTAGCTGTGATAATATGTTGCTGATATATTTCATGAACATGAGCGCTTATTCTAGAGACATGACACAGATTAAATAGGCTCAACATTTCATATTCTCAATTTTATGAAAATAAATGTGTGTATCGTCCGTATACTGTCACCCACCCCCATCCCCACCCCCGCCACATACACACACCAACAATATTACCATTATTATTATTATTAATAATAATAATAATTCTTCACTCAGCGTAAAAGAAAAAATGACCCTGTTCATCATATAATAGTTATTTTTACATACCGTATTATAATGAATTCATTTTTTTTTATAAAACCTTTTCTTAATTTTATGAGATATGAGATATCAAATTTAGCCTTCGGGAATATTCCAGGAGGTTCGACTACAACTGATGAATTGGTTGAATGATTAGAGATACTAGTATAAGAGAAAATTAGCAGCCTCTGGCAACTACTTTGGGTGCATTCGGTCCAAGATGTGCAAGCGTACACAGAGAACTGGACAAAATCGACCTGCTTCCGAAATGATGTCATGCCCTGTGGGAATTTCAAAAAAAGGAACGACTGAACAGCACCGTTGTCTCTCAGGTTTATTAATTATCATTCAATAAACTCGAGAATAAAAACATCATTCTTTAAGTAGATGTTCAACTATCATTGCCATTAAATATATGCAGGATAATTGATTCAGTGATTCATGGACGTTGACCAGTTCTATCCCAAACGCGTTAAGACATAAGGGAGTACGTCTTTATCAAACCGTTGCAGTTAGGGCAGGTATGTTCTGTATCTTTTAATTGTGGAATGCAGAAAGGTATCAAACAACATCCAAGCCAGCACCTGTCAAATCGAATAAAAAAAGAAAGGAAATTCGCCATTATCTCGGGTTATAATAGATTTAAATTGTGGCCTGAATATATTATAGACAAACGAGCAGAGTTTTTCTTCATACATTATTAGGCCTATATTATATACTATTGTGACTATTATTTGGTATTACACTATATAGCAAGGCAGTGCCAGCCGATCCCACTCAACTGCCTCTAAATTGTTTAACAGATGACCAGTGTAAGGTCAAAGCAGCGTCCTTTGACATCGGTAAATGGAAAAATTGTAGTGGGCACATTTGGAGTAGAGTATTCAAGAAAAGCATAATACTAAGTCCCGTATAATTATACTCCAATGGAGAACATGTTTCGATATAAGATAATAATTGTATCAATTTCTTTTAATGTACATGATTGATAGATGGTATCTTACCCGATTAAGCATGTTCCACCGGCAGCTATCCATGTTACCAAACCAACTTTCTGGTCGATGGTCGTCACAACAGTAGCTTGACAGTGCGGGCATATTGTTTGGCCAGGTGACTCACGAAGATGTGCGTTGGTCTGTTGATGAGTGCATGAGACAACTCTTTAGGTAGTTGAACATATTATAATCCCTTGGGGTAACTATTATGAATTTATTTCAAAATACAACATTATATTGGAAATTAATATATATATGGAAACATTACAGGGGCGGATCCAGGGGGGGAAAGCCCCCCCCCCCCTCTAGACCCCACTTCATGAAAATTATTTGAGGCAAAACTTTGATGGTTCCAATGCAAAACAAATAAAATATATATATATATATATATAATTATATACACTGACCCAATACTTTGCAACTGCATCCCCATGATTTAAAATTATATGTTAAACCTCACCTGACCGAATTGTGTTGTCCAAACAAATATGGACTTAAAAGCAATGTGTCAAGTACTAGGCATACTCTAATATCAAATAAGTATAAATCATCTTTCGTTAAGTCAAGTTTCTAGAAGCGATCAGAGCTTTTTTTTTTTTTTTTTAAAAGGTCTTTATTTTCACAATCCTGCCATCGGGGCTTTTACACTTCTAATGCACGAATATTGCTAACCTTGTATTTTATTGTTTTTTTGTTGTTTTCTTATTTTCTTCCATAACAACCTGCGTGCTTAATGCACCTTCACTCACTTAATCAGTACTTCTGAATAATAATGCTGTTCCATGAATTAGATGATTTACTGACAAAGACTAACAACCCATAATGTATCTCTTGAGGGCTCAGTTATAATACAATGAACAAAGCGAGCTACCTCCACTTATTACAGTTAAAACTCGTATTCAGGACCTGGTATATAGGCCAAACATTAAATTTTTAGTTCCAGGAAATGATGAAGGAAAGTGCCAGTTTATCACTTGTATATTATTTAAAAAGGGGGTCGTTGGGAGATCTGCATTAATGCAGACCCAACCCACATCTCAATTTTCATAACACTCATGAGTCTTGATATTGGAAATGTAATTGACTCTTGAATAAAACATATCATTCTACCACGTCATCATACAGTATGTTTTTCCACAATTTGCATTTTTCCAAGTTACTTCCCTTGATCTTACAATTCACCTCCACAGATTTGAATCTGTGTCTCATTTCAATCAAAAAAACACCAAAAACTACATCATTCTTGTAAAACAGTCTTTGTCTATTAATATAATTCTTGGCCATTATAATGGACCAGTTTAAGAATTCCTGAAACTTACTATGCCCTTCGTAGCCAAGGATAACACAACTGGCATTGATTTTTTTTACATTTAAATCTTCGAGAGCCGTCTTGCAATCACACCACTGTACATACTTACTCCAAAATAAAAATATTTTAGGGCATTCAAAGAAAAAGTGTACAATGGAGTCCGTCTCATCACAGTAATTACAGCGATCCGATTCAATTATTTTAATTCTCTTTAAGTATTGGTTGCAGCATATATTCCTATGTATGACCTTGTACTGTAGTGATTGCAACCTGGCTTCATTCGTACATTTGAATGGGATGGTGAAGATTTTTTCCCATACCTCTTTAGAACCCAGAAAGGCATCCTGAGCTAGGATATCATTCCATTTCTCTAGCTTTGCGTATCCAGGTCCATTCATTTTGACTAACTCCTTATATAATATATTAATTTCAAAATCATAAACATTAAATACCTTATCCCTTATCTTGAAATCAACTCTGTTTTCTTGCCTATCACCCTCCTCCCCTTCCCTAGCTAGTACAAGCCATCTATGTGGGACCGCGTTTTTAATGGTTAATCTTTCTAAAAAGTTGCATTTGACTCCATATCTACGTACAATTTCATCAACCGTCAAGATTTCCATATTCTCATCTACCACATCAGCAATGGTGATAATCCCGTTCCTTTTCCATGGAGGGTTTTTAAGCACTTTACCCCCACCTCTGATAAACCTGTTTTCCCAGATACGTTCGGCCAACACCTCCCTTTTAGAGGCAGGCTCTTTGTTATAATAGAACCTCCTCCACACCCTGAAAACTTCCCGAAAGAAGTCGCTGAGAAAAATATTAGGCATTAGTCTGCTCAATAACAGGTCCTCCATATTTTTCTTGTGGAAGGTCTCAATTATACTGGTCCATTTCTTATTTCTCCCCGATAACATCAAACCCACCCATTTAATTCTGTTCGCTATGAAGATTTCTTCAATTGACCCAACCCATCTTCATGCGACTGTTTCAAGAATTTTATACTAATTTTACTGCTTCTCTTTCCCCACACCATCTTCCTTGTGACGCGTTCTATCTCTTTTCTGAGATAAATGTCAAGGGGAACACAGGCCAGCAGATGTTGGATAATAGGGAGTATTAATACATTGTTTATAATGGCTTTGCCCTTCAATGATAGATTCCTCCCCGCCCAAGCCCCTATGACCCCATTCATTTTGAGGATGGCACCATCAAAATTTATATCGGGTTCGACAGCTCTAATGTTGGGGTGGGTAATATGCACACCCAAAAGCTTGACCTCATCATTCCATTTAACAAATTCTCTGGTTTTCTTATTTACAACTCTTACCCCCATGTTGATACCTACAGTTTTTTAGCGATCAGAGCTAATAAAGAAGGAGACAACACATGAAGTAGAGGGAGTTGCTTTACCGGCTCGGAGCTAAATGCCCCTTTATTTCTGACAAAAAACAAAGATCCAGGCACCTATGTTTATTTATATCCATATTCTTCTCATAATATCCCACATTGTAATTCTCATATCACTGCATGGATATATCAGAGCAAGGTAAAAAGAATAACTGCAATAGATTTTATTCCAATAGTCTTTCCTAATCTTGAATTCATCAATGCATTTGAGCAATTATTCCTACACATGATTCCTGCGGCTCAGAGCACATTAATTTAATTTAATGAGTTTTAATGACCAATTACCGCAGTTTTTAATGACTTTTTACTGACTAAATGAAGTCATGTTAGCTGGTCAATGAAGGCTTGATGCTTGAATAGTCAATATGGATGTAGCACATTCTCCCCTGGTTATTCACAAATGTGTTTCAATTAAAGAAATGTGACAGTTTCCACTGTAACTTAATTGGGTTGAAGAAATGCGGGTCATTCTTCGTAATAATTCAGGGTCAGTAGTTGGGCGAGAAATTAATCAACGCAACACACAGAGATGTATGCTTCAAATCAGTACCAGCCTCGGAAGAGACCGATTTTCATCTTTCCTTTATTTTTATACTAGACAGATTAGGACGAAATACACTGGTCCTGCGCTGATTGGCTTTGGTCCCGTTGGTCCAATTAATTGACAGGTTAGATTAGAGATCCAATCAGCCACAGGATAACAATGACAGACACTTATTAAAACGAGGCTCAGAGTGACCACTGCCACTCTGACCAATCTCTTTGGGTGGTGACCAGGTCACGGGGTTATCTCCCCTCCCCTCTCCCTCCCACTCTTTAATCAGTATTCCCTCCCCTCCCCTGACCTGGCGGTCAGCCCCTCCCCTCCTTTCCCACGTGATTGACTTTGAGATAACGGTCAGACCTGGACCTCACCTGTACCTTTGGACTTTGGGATGATAAGAAATCCGCGAGCGTTGTGGCGGTAAGAAAGTGTGGGTAGCCTTCTGGCCTGTAGGGGCGCGACGAATGTCTGGCTGAATGAGACAACTTTAACTTAAAATTAGACAATTTGGGCTTGTCAATTTTACAGGGTATTATTAAGTATTAAGCGGAATTAAGTATTTCTGTTAATTGTATTTGTGTCAGTATAATTTAGGACCATGAAATGACACAAACTATATGGTAGTTGACCTTATTTACACAGGACAGTGCTACTACTCAGAAAAAAAATTACAGAAGCCAGCAAAAAAATCACCAGACCCTTCAAAAGGTATAAGAAATGAACAATATTCAATCTCATACCACTGTTTCAAAAGGCATTTTCATTCACAAAACTCTTAGAACAAGTTTTCAACATAATTATGAAAAACTTTCTCCGTACAAAGGTTTTGGTTCAGTTTGAATGTAGGGGGGACTTTTAGACACTGCAGTAGGGGGAAGGTGAAGGAGGGGGTTCTCCCCAATTTTTTTTTAGTTTTTACATGAAAAATGGTGGCTTCTGGTGTATGTTCAGCATAATTTCCATATAAATGTTAGTGTTAAAATGTCATACATTTCCTGCTTTATACATGCAAAAAGACGTTTTTAAAAGTTTTTAAAGTCTCACAGCGAAAATTAATGACTTTTAGGGCCCTTAAAAGTCCAAACTGAAAATTAAGGACTTTTAAGGACTTTTTAAGGACTGCAGGAACCATGCTACACTACCCAAACTGTCTCCTGCATTTAAATGGGATGCCAAATAGGGAAACAAATAATTTTTTTCTAAAGATATTATTTTCAACTGGGAGATATTGTTTCCCAGACAAGCCAAGCTTTTCAAACGTGCCCAACTTAAACTTAGAAACTATTACACAATAGATCTAATCCGTTGATTCAAGTACAAAATTAAATGAGCTGCTAGGTTATAATTGGACACTTGCTGTATTAGATAAATTCATACAAATTACAATTAAGAAATTTAGAAATTCAAACACACATTTTCTGTGCAAATTCTCAGAATATGGTGTTGAAGTGAATTGTATGTATTGCATGAAGTGAATCTCCTGTTATCTCCTTTTGGGGAAACATTTAAGATTAGAGCAAAAGATTATAATTCCCCACATTGCAGTATAAAGTTATGATTTATCTCTATAGCAATTTATTTTTCCCTCTACTGATTTAGTACATAGAGATATTTAGATATAATATTCATCCAACTTCACCTGTAGGCGGTTCGTGCGCATAGCCACACGGGGCACACTGCTTTGGTTTTCCCATATTTGCAGAAAAATCCAACAAAAATCGACCAAAAGTTAAAATTTTTCGGCGATGCACGACCCAACGACTTCACCGACTCGGTGAATGAACTTGAATGAGCGGTTGGAAGCATCGAATGTGGGCGTGGCAACCCAATGCCCGCCTGTGATTGGCTGAGGCGATGAATACGTCATAGTGAATCCCCTAGCGAGGTGGGCGTGGTCGATATAACCACTGAGGCTTCAGTTACACAAATTATGCTATTGCAAGTTTTTTGCAGGCAGCTTTTACCCCTATAATATACTGAATAAAGTATTCATTTCATAAATTTGTGTTCGCCTCAATTAATGCAGGGATATTTCCTTCTTTTTATTTTTTGGAAACCCTCTATTATGGTATTTATAAATCATGCATTGAACCCTGGTAATATCTTTTATCATAACTGTGAAAATATTTTGATATCATTATCTTCTGAACCTTAAAGAATTGTTCTGATGGGCCTGAAAACCAGCAGAATGCATTAAAACAGTACTCAATATACAAAAACAAAATCTTGGGGGATCTTGTCCCCTCCACGCTCCTAGATGGTAGCTTGGACCCACTACACTCTCATATATTTCTGTGGAAAACCCTGACTGGTGATCCATATTTCTCCTACTCAATTGAGGGCAGTTCAAGGCAGGGTTTCCATAATCAGTAATTTTGATTGCAGGTTTTTAAGGGCCTTAAACATCAGTAATTTTCAAAGTACATCAGTAATTTTAGATCTGTGGCTCACAGCCCTGTAGAATGTGATCAACTTTCACTCATTTTCTAAAAGAAATTCCTGGGGAACCATGCCTCCTGACCCATATATGGTGGCTATGACACTGTAGGGTCATTATTCTAAACCAGCCTTTCTAGGTTTTTTGTGTAACCAGTAACATTCATCTCATTGCAGGTGACTAAAATCTTTAATTTTAACAAGAAAAATGATGACAAGCAAAAATTTGCCATAATTATTCCTTTAAAATGTGTGTATTTTAAAAACATTTTTTGGCATGCTAACAATTTTGTTTGTAAAAATTAAGCTAAGTAGCCCCCTCCCACCACACATAAATGACCTGAATGAGGACTGGCTGTGCCCCCCCTAGGGTCCACCTCCTGGATCCACCCCTGTCATTATTCGGTCTCCAATGCAGTTGGGAAAATTAACGCCTTGGGTATGATTGCTGATTGAAGCTTAGTAATGTCCATATTACAAAGGACAAAGGAGAAAGTTAGAAGCCTATGGTTAATACATAAGGCTTATGTGACCTGCCCACGTAGCTCATAGTTCAGGCCTTTTTCCGCCGCTCTTGGTATGGCGCTGCTGTCAATTTGTAAAGTACAGTATTGTCTTGGGTCGAGAGCCACAGATTCCCTGGACTATGATATAATTACATGTCTCGTCCCCGCAAAGTTAACCTTCCCAAACTGTAACACTCACTTGTATCAACACAGTTCCAGGTGGAGGTGCTGCATATCCAGGCTGGACACCAGGTGGAGGTGCTGCATATCCAGGCTGGGCACCAGGGGGAGGTGCTCCTGGATATCCAGGCGGGGCACCAGGTGGAGGTGCTGTAGTAACTGGATATCCTGCGGGCTGGGGAGCCCCATATGCCGGTGGTTGCCCCGTCACGGGCTGCGGCTGTTGGAGAGCGGGGTCATGATATATAGGTGCCCCTGGTTGTTGTTCTGTTAAAGATATCATTTATACGTTTTATTGAGTTTATTAAAATATGTTATTACTGTATAAGTGTGGGTAAAATTCACCAGCGATAAACATGGTAATGTCTTGTTGAATGATGATGACAATAATTAGAAATAGGATTTTGTTGAATACATGTACACATGGTACAGGTACGTGATCAAGCCGATTCCAATGGTGGTAAACATTAAGGACATAAATAAGTATTTCTATATTTTAAGTTTGATATTCTTATTTCTGTCCTGAAATTTAGGTTCCAAAAAGGAGATCTTGTGAATAAATGACTTTCAAAAATATGAATTTTGCGACTTGTGACTCATTTTCCTGAAACACATCACATATTGTTGCAGTCAGAATGAGTGTTGTGTGAGAGCCGGCAAAGTTTGTTTGTGAAGAGATCGACACCAGTCGGTGCCACCTTCTAATGTCTAAACTAAAACCTTACGTGTTCAAATCCTAAATGCCTCTTGATATATTATTCATCTCAAACTAAAAAGTTTCAGTCTTTTTTTACATTTCAATCTTTCGTCCCTTTCACAGTCTTCATAAATTAGCATAAATTCAATTTGATTGATAATTGTCACCATTTTATGATTACGACATCGTCCAAATTGGAATTTCTTTGTTTTAATTTGTTTTTTTTTGTCATTCTGCTGTACACGTTACATTTAGTTAGAATACCCTTCACAGTGAAAAACAGCTCTTACAGCTAATTCTTTCCAGCTCAATGGTGGGGTTAAGGATACTTAAGAAAAGTGGACGGGAATACTAATGTCGCCATAGAGGGGGTCTAGTTTTTATCAATAAATAAATTGATATTAGCATAAGTTATTTTCTGTAAGCCTGACAATGTGTAAGAAACACTAGGAAGAATACATGTGTATAAATACAAAAGAAATTATGTACCGTAATACCTGAGATGGTAGAAGCAAGCAAAAATAGTATGACGCCGTAGTGGGGGGTCTAGATGGGGACGGGATGAGGGGGTGGGGTCGGAAACTATTTTCTGACAGTTTTTCACTGAGAATTCCGCCCCTTAATCCTTAAACAGAGCTTATGAACAACCTTAATGAACAATACCAATACCAGTTATCCAAGTCAACTTAATAAGAAAGCGAGGAGGAATGAATGTTATATACTTTTTATTACATTCTACGGTATTTTTTTTAAAAAAAAATTCGTGAATGTTAGTGAATTGGGTACCATTCTGTCAATCATCCTGAATAGCAAGTTCATGTGATACATTTTGAGGTGTTGGTGTTGAGGATTGGTGTGAGGAGTGTGGACACTTATCTGGGAGGATATCTCGATGCCCATCTCTGTTATGTAATTCACACCAACACTACTAACTTTGCACCTATGCAAGGACTGCTTGATTGGTAACCTTCTACCATCTCTGCAGTAAATCCCTGAAGGCCAGTGACATCCTATTGGTTGACATTTGTTGTATTCTATTGGCTATCTTTGTTTGATTGACAAGTTGCCACTTAAGGCCACTGTATAGGTTTTGAGAGGAACCCATTTAGAGAAGACCACCCATGCCTGAATCTGAGTGGTCTTTACTATTTAGTAATTGTTTCCACTGTTACTAAGTTCACAGTAATACAGATTGTTTCAACAAGGTTAACCAGTATACATGATTAAATGATTGGGAAATGAATGACCGCACATTACATTTGTACCAGAAATGATACTATGGTTAAGTAAATGTTAATAAACATTGATAAATGGCAAAACAGTGTTATGTTCTTTATCCAATATTATTATCACAAAATTGACACATATAATTAAATATAAGCACTTTTAATTAAATATTAAGCATTTTCAGTAGAGCAAAAACTTAACTGCTAACTATGACTTGCCATTGCGCACAAATAGTTGACCGTAGAATTCGTTTCCTTTGGAAACGCACAATATATACATTAACCTAAACTGATTATAAAGTTAAACAGAAAAATAGTTAATTAAATGATTGATTAACTTAATAAACTTATAACTTGTTATATTTTAGATATAATGGGTTGTATGTGTTTATGGGCAGAGGGTCAATGATCTGTGCCGCTGCCATTACCATTACCATTACTGAATGGTTATTTGGCTATAACTTTTCTTCCAGTTGGACTATTTAAGCTAAAGAGCGTTATGACCGTTATATCTAGGCCTATCAAGTTAAAACCAATTCAAAAAGATTATGCGTAGATTTTTATTATTTATTTCTAATTTAAATCCTCATTTACGTAAAGATATGTACAGGTTCCCTTGTGCCCTTACCATCAGAATTCAGGTCATGATTTCGTCTATATTAATAGCAATATATCTAGTTTACGTACGAGAAAAAATAAAGCTGTGTAAGCAATTTAAAAGAATTGTGAATTTTCAGCCCTGGAATGCTAAATGGCGCACTTTCGGTGGAATTGCTCATATAGGAGGAAGATGTCACAGAAGCAGAGTAAAGGGAGAATATGTCGAGTATTAACAGTCATATATCATCATACTGCTTGTCTTAAAACAAATGTTTAAATTAATAATATCAATTAAACAAGGGGGTATCTTTCCTAATAGTTGGAAAGGAAGGAATCTGTACCTTAATCCCCAAACCAACAATGCAGATCAATAAATTACCTACGGCCGATTTGTATTACACCTATGATAGGTAAATTGTTTGAGAAAATACTTATCAGTATAATCTTTATGAAGATTGTGCTGATAAATATGTTATAGTTATCCTAATATTAAGGGATTCTTATCAGACTGTCAACATGCGTTTAGACAAGAGAGAGTGACAGATACTGCCCTTAAACCCTCAGTTGATTTACCTGATGAAATATAAGAATGATTCTATTCCTTCCAACGTTGCCTTCCTCGATACTTTTAAGGTTCTAAACTCTATTAACATTCAATCGCTTATTTCGAAATTGGAAGGATTTGGTTTCAAGGGTAGGGAGTGGGATTTTATGAAGAGTCATTGCATTAACTGAAAACAAAGAGTAAATTTCAATGGATGTTTGTCCGAAAGAATTTCTCTATCGAGTGGGGTGGCGCAAGGTTTAATTTTAGGGCTAAATTTGGCTTTATCTTAAGTTCTACTGGGTCTATATATTCCCAAAATAATTTAGACCCCTGCTATGGCGACAGGGGGCTTCCAATTAAATCGACCATACATAATTTCATCAAGAAATTAATTCGACAGTTAATGATCGTGATCTTTTAATCATAACAACATAATATTTCCGAATAACAAATTTTTTCCCAAAATTACTAGCTGCATATTTAAATTAGTGGTTTGCATGAAAACCCCCGTTTTTTTTTGTGTGGTGCTGGCACGAAAATAAGCATTTTGTTGGCCTTGTAACGTAATTTTAAAAAAGTTTAGAAACTTTGTAGAATACCTACCCCCTAGACGAACTTTCTCCTCTAAAATACCAAAGAAAATAATCTCAGAGAAGTATTGTAGCCTCTCGTTGATTTTCATCTTTTCAGTTACAGAAATATCACCGCAAGGAAGTAAAGGTTTTAGAAATGTAAAAGCCGAGATGGCAGGATAAAGAAAAAAAGATTTTTCAAAAAAAAAAGGTGTATTAGGTTGCACCATTGGAATATTCATAAAAAAGATTATCAGACCCAGAGATATTTCCGAAAAATGAGTTAGAATAATTCCCTGGATCCAAAACCTTGTAATTCAACCCCCTCCTCAGTCCTGGAAAAAGATATTTCACTTTTCTATGGCTTTCTGTTATACACACCTGTTAGATACAGATGGAACATGCCAACGGGGAGGGCAGGAAAGGTGTTATCCACCGAGGATTTAGGTGGGGGGACCGAGGGCCGAAGCGCAGCGTAGGCCCGAGGTCCCTCCACCTAAATCGAGGTGGATAACACCTTTCCTGCCCTCCCCGTTGGCATGTTCTGTATTTATTACACCCCTGAAATAAATACAACAGAAACTAACAGAAATGTGTATACTATAGTTCTGATAAATCAAGTTGTTTTCCTCATTTGATTGTGTTTTTCTTGTGAACATGAAGGAAAATAGTTCCTGACAATTTTTAGACAGGAATAGTTTCAATTCAGTTACTGAGTAGGCCTAGGCTAGGCCTAGGCCTAGGTCTATGGATTAGATCCTAACAGAATACAAATAAATATCCTATTACTTTTATTGTGTAAAAAAACTAGTAACACCACTTTAATTAACATCTGCCACACCTTATAAGGACTTGAATTGCATAAATAATTAAATTACAGAGGTCGACTAGGCCTATAGACCTACATGTGGGTGACAGTGAATCACAGTGAATTGGCAGATTTAACACCAGTTTTGACAGTGAATCAACATGATTTGCACAGAGAATAGGCTACCGTATATCAATATAAAGTAGAAATCCGGACTGTTTGTGGATAAATAAGGAAGCTAGGAGGCCATAATTTACCTTTTTCCCCGATGCCGGCCATGACGCAAAAGCATACATCGTGACGTCTTCTATTTACACAACGTTAGTAACGCACATTGTGCTTGACAACGCTTTTTCCCGCGCAGTGATCAGGCCTATGTACTGGGCCTACTTTTGTTATTAGCTAAGGGCGATGTAATTAACATGTTATCAACCACCCTCTGTAAGCGGGTGGTACAATGTTGAAAGTATAGGCAACTACATCACAGGGGTGTAATAAATGACCAGGATCATGTCGGAACCTATAAATTCTCTAAAACTGTCTGCCTTTTGATTTTAATGCAAAGTGATTTCACCTTCCTTCTTAGAGTCCTTGCAATATCCCAATTCTCCTTATTCTTTCTATCTTCTAAGGCCTTTCCAAAGCTTTGTTCTTATATCACAACCGGAAAACACACACAACAATACTAGTAAAGCCTTTGGGAACTTGCATGAACAGAAGTTGTTATTATTTTCATGAACCCTTATCCACGGGACGTCTACTGCTTTTCTAATAGGGATCATTCTATATGCGGCTATTTGTAAAACAGTTGATCAAACAAGTGTACTGTACTGTATTTCTGCTACACTGTATGTGTTCATATACTTTGGGTGAAGCAGCCGGCGATCGATTATTCCCGAAATTTAGCTAACCAAACATTGTAAAATGAATCAATGTAATTTTGTAAACTGCTCGACCGAACTCTCGGAACCAAGGTTCTACACTAATACCTTGCACGGAAAGTGTGAAGCGCATTACTACAGGGTCCTGAAGAAATGCTTCGCTAGTCGTTGATTGCCTATTATGTAGGCCTAATAACCGCGATCCTGGTCTAACATTTTTGATTTGTGTAATTTACTGGAGGATGTAATATTAATAGGTCATATTATATATGTGGTCCTAAGTCATGGGCAGTGGATCTAGTCATTACCCAACTATCTGATAAACATAACCTAGTATAACCTAAGGTATAACTGACGACTCAGAATGAATCCATGAGGCTCCATTTGTTTTCTACCCATTCCAACTAGGTTTAAGTACACAAAATGTTACAATAAGTCCACTAACCTACATTGGGTCAAAGATAAGAACAACTATGTACACAGTAAACAGTAGTTTTAAGGCGAGGCTGACGAATTAAATTCATCAAGAATAGACTATATATAATTTGGGTGAGAGTAACAACTTGTTGCCCAGAACATATGTAATGGAAGGAAAGGGACAAATTAATACCATTCTTCGTGCGTATGGACATGCACAATATCCATACAAACATTAGGCTACATGCGCATGCACATTGAAATACAATGGCTATACATGTGGGTGACCAGGGTTTGTACGTATGTAAATTATAGGTAAGAGCGGGTGTATGAAAACGAACCCAAGATATCAAAGTTTTAAAATAGTAGATTCGCCTACCTGACATGGTTCCCTCTGCAATTTGAGCAAAATATTAAAATCAACATCAAGTTATCCGTTCAGGTGAGAGCAAGTGTAAACGAGCTATTGAAAACCAAAGTCAAGGTAGTGCTACACAGCGCTGAACAGTCGACAAATAGCACATTCTGTTATGACAAAACGACAACATTGATTTGACTTAATTGAATAATTGAGTATCAGGAAGTAATGAAACAAAGAACAACCATTAACATTTAGTCGATCGCGCGAATATACTATATACACGTAGATACAAAACATTATTAAGAACGGGCCTACCTGTGTTAAGGAAAATCAAGGTGAGAGTTTCAGTACAGTCCCTGTGCTAGATCTGCAGTCCCTGATCTCTGGGCTAGAACTTCGTGTATTCGTCGAAGCAAGTTTAGTGCCTTGGCATAAATGCAGGCAGGGGCATGCGGCAGTCATGTGTGCCCGGTCATGGGATTGTGTGTTGACCAGTCGCAACATAAATACCATTTGCGATCGATTCCCTTATGCAACTACACAACCCCCGGAAAATCATATCGTCAAAGTTCTAATGTATATTTGTGGGGTCGGATTTATATCTAGTGTCATTATTGCAGTCTTCTTACGTTTTACTATCCTTAATTTCATTTTAGGACCCGTGTCTATAGTGATATTTATGAGAAGTCCATATATTGTTTATATCAATGCCTACCAATTAATTATCAAAGTGGAAGAAAGTGATAGAAACAATGGAAAGAAAATGCGTTCATCAGCATTCATAAAGAAGGCAGTCTGCCAAACATATTGTGCGAACTCGTGGAACTTTGGCCTACTGTGAAATGATTTCAGTAACGTCCCGTCCATGCGAGGGATTTCATTGCTTTCTTGTTTGGTCAAGGTCTGGTTTCAGCCCAGAGCAATTAGTTACCAGTAAACTGAACCCGAATGCCCAAATAGGCATATATATAGGCCTATATATTATTCACTGCACAGTATGGAGATGCGAACTATCTCAGACCCGGACCAAGATCGAGTCCCACGTCCCACCCGCGCACAATTTTGTCCCGGAAGATTGTAATTTTAAACCGAAAATACAATAATGCCTACATCTATAGATTGCAGTTGAATTATGCCTCTAGATGAATGGCCTTGATAATTATAAACTATAATGATCACTTTCAGCCGGCCCTGCTATATTACACATATATGGACTGAATCTGGATTGCATGAGCCCCGAGATAAATTAACCAACTTATTTATAAAAAGGAAATCTAAATTTTATAAGTTTCACCACCCATTGCAATTTCTTCGATGCAATTATTTATATATATTATTCACATATTGTATAAATTGTTGATGCATATTGTTTGTTCTAAGCATATTATATAATATTTTATATTTTTTACTCCATGGCAGAGACGAAACTGGTTTCTTTTAATTCAGGGATATTTCGGTCATGAAACTGGCTAGACTATAATTATAGCTTGGAGGTTTCCGAATGCTACCCTCCCTTCTAAGTTATAGCCTTTGGCACAGTCACCCGCTATTATGTAAGGCCGTCTTAGTGTGCAAATATAAAAAGGGGAGATGTAAATGTAATTTATAAAATGTCCAACCAGGTTATCTATGGTTCTGTCAGTCCATGCTATTGGTAAGCCTACTTTGTGAACCTTTGTTGCATAATCCGGTCCTATAAACATAATTATTATTATACATTTCAAAATATTAAAGATGCATTCTCGCAGTGATTGCAGGCACCCGTGTGGATTGTTTGGCCTTGTTCCGGAGTGGCTGGAATAGAGAAAAACATACATGTATGTGTGTGCACATGGTCTATTATTAGATTACCAAACTGCTTCCTCCTGTGGACAAGTGCGCTTCAAAGCATTAATTATGTAGCAATATTAGGCCAACGTGTGACGTATAAGAGAAGATTACTATGTGTAGCTATGTGTGACGTATAAGAGAGGATTATATTATAAGCCTTAATTGCCCCTAGCTGCCGTAGCCTAGTGTGGAGCGCCTCATCCTTGATGTGGCATGCACACCTACAGGTCTACAATGGAGAACTATATTATAACAAGTGCCTTCGGCACTTGGAATTGAGCAGGTTCGGTCTGTAATTCCCCTTCTCTCTTTCCCCCTCCCCTCTGTTCTCCTCTCCCCCCTATTTCTCTGGACGAAATGGCGCTGTGGCATTCCTTAAGGAATCCTGATTCTCCCATAGGCACAAGAGCGCGCCACCAGCCCCCTGGAGCGACGAATTTAGTCTAGCAAAGTTGGCTCGATGTCCCGATATCCTATGTTTTCGTCATCCAGGTGAAAAACCAATGCCAGATTTGACATCCTCAACATTTTTAAGAAGCAAATCGTCGGGGTTCATAGTGTCTATATTGTACTCATAATGCACATACCCTGGTTTCCCAACGCATGTCTAGCGATCTCCAGTGCTTAAGCCTTCTTCCTCGCACTCGGCCGTACTCGTGTAAAAGTTCTCTGCATGCATGGATGTGGTTAGTAGGCTCATACGTTTCCCTCTCTGCCCCACAGTAGCGCTCGCGGTGACGGCGCTACAGTGGGGAGCAGGTATTCACGCGTTGACTTAAGAGTCAAATGAAACGATTTTGGAGGTTGGAGGTTGGTGGGCGGGATGGTGGGCAATGTCAACGTACAAAAACATTCCATATCTATGAAAGTAAATAGCCCAAGACTTCCCTTCATTCCCATCAAATTGTGACGATAGTCCTACTGGTGCCACACACACCCCTGGATATATCCTAAGAAAAAATGGAACGATATCTTCATTATTTTGAATGTTGGACTTAATTTAACACTGGAAATCTATTTGAAAACAGATATAATGAGGATTTAAGATTATTTTAAAAAGAATTTAACTTTAGGAAATAAGAAATAAAGGAGGGAGGTAGGGAGAAAAATACAGAAAGATAAGTAGGAGAGGGGAGAGAGCCGGAGAGAGCTCGATTGATGGGAGGGGAGAGGGAAAGAGTGAGGAGAGGAGACGACTCCCTAGGAAGAGGTGCATGGAGGTGGGACAGGAGAAGGACGAGAGACGGAAATATTGTAACAGGTAGAGTAGTGTATATATTGTAACAGGTAGAGTAGCGTATATATTGTAACAGGTAGAGTAGTGTATATAGAAACAGGTAGAGTAGTGTATATAGAAACAGGTAGAGTAGTGGGGTAGTAAGACGGGGAAGAGAAAGGGGAGAAGCAAATCGATTTGTTGATTTATGGAACGATGCTTGAAAATTATTTTTTCGCCAACTTCAATCTGTTGAGGATTTCATTGAGGAGTATTTTGTGGCTGGGTAAGTTTCTTCCCTCTTTTTCTCTTTCTCTTTCTCTCTCTCTCTCCCTCTCTCTCTCTCTCTCTGTCTCCCTCTCCCCCCATATCTCGCTCCCTTTTCCCCCTCATTTCCTGCTTGACGAGACATGACTACCGCTTTTTTCATGAAAAAGCCGACAGGCTATACTTCCTGAGCAACAATTACGTTATACCCGATACATCGAAGAATGCGATAGGGAGAGGGACAGAACAGAAGAATCCAGTTGCTGAACATTTCAATTATTGTATTCAATTATTTATCCAGTAGAACAAATATTAAATCAATAACCATTTAAAACATTTTGAAGGCAAATAGATACTGGCACTCAATACTGTTGAAACTAATGGAATGAATATAAAATTGGCATAAATGGGGACTGTTTCCTTTGTAATCGTATAATTATATTAATACCAAAATATCTGAAATCATTAAAGACACATACTAAAACCTACAAGATTCATATCTGAAACAATTAAGAGATGAACTAGTCTTTGGAAAAAGGAAGAAGCCAAATAACAGCAATATGTTAGTTTCTTCTAAACTCAAATGAGGGTATGTATAATACATCTGGTTTATAGCATCTTCGATTCCTACTGCATGGAATAATGCCGAACTGCAAGCTGATTGTGCAGTATATATTCAGTGTTGTCGGGAACCCATAAAAGACTCATTTTCAAGAGCAATGTTGAAATAAAAGGCATAAAAGGAATACCAAGGAATACTGCACAAACTTTAACTTAGGTTATATAACATATTATGATATGTGGATGTATTAATTATTTTAGGACTGATACCCGTAAAGTTCTGCATGATTTCTGTAATTAAAGTGAACCGCCGCTTTATAAATGATGACCATAAAGCGCCATTAGTTGACATCAAACAGTTAATCCAATGGGCATAAATTCTCATAAACCTACATTAGAAATCCTACATACACTTCATCAATGAGTAATTCTCTCAGTCGGGTGATTTTCGATTTTTAAGATTACAAAGTACAGAACTGTACATAACTGAACATTACCCTAAGACTTCTCGGAATCGTTTAAATCCTGACATATAAAATTCTTTGAACTGACCTGCGATTTTTCCATGTCCCGTTACAAGATGTTAATTAACTCCAATATGTGAAATAAACATTTATTTCATAATTTAATGCTTTATAATTATTGTTTAGCTTAGGCGTGTTTTGATAGGTTGGAAAACAAATAAAGATAATATAAATGCTTTTAAAAAGTGTTTGGACACTTGCAATAGAGTCGCTGTTATGCCACACCAAATGTCGCAGTTACAATATATTATGAAATGGTGGAATTTAAGGAATAGTTGAAATAAGTTTTCCTAGCAGTATTTTCCGTTAGAAATAGATTTTTTATTTCGAGGTCTATTTATTCCCGGACCCATCTGGGATGATTAAACAAGTTTGGTTTGCTTTCTTGGTGTAAAACTATTTTAATAAACCATTTTCCGTATTATTCTTTTCGGTGTATATGGCCTAATATACCAGAAGCCCACAATTATCAATATGCTCTTTTTCATATTCATAATCTTAGCGAATCCTCAATGAAATGCCAATAGATAGGCATATCAAGAAATAAACAAATGACCCTATATAAATATATACATGGCACTACGTATAAAACAGAAGAAACAGAACAAGTATTTTTTTCTTTTCCAGTATTCAAATCTTCCAGTCCACAATGCTGAGGATCAAATTAAAAAGAATTGCGGAATTTTCCATCTACATCGGCCAAGTCTGTTGTCGATTTCGTTGGGAATACAGCTTTCAGATCTGAAAGGAAAATGCTGACCCCTTTAACAAGATTTAACTCGTGCCTCTCATGATTATTAGTTCACGCAAATGCGATCTTTTTTCATTAGGCAAAAACTTCTAATATATAAAGTTCTATTATATTAAATAATTTGGGCTCATCAAGTCCTTCATGTTTAATAATGCCTTTTTTCACTAACTTGTTCTATAGCACGAAAATATCACACCATTTTCTGTGAGTTTGCACTCCCAGTTGATGATAAATTAGCCCTAATACAAAACAATATTAGATCATAATGTATGTGTAGTTTAATGAGAGCTAAGTTAATTTCAAATTCTCAACAGGATCATGTAACCTACCAGCACGAACCTCATTTTCTTGTATATCTCTGCATAAAATGATGATAATTACGGTATCATTATATTCAGAAACAAGTTCTATGTTAGAATCCAGCACGGGGAAATATTGACAAAGTAAGGAATGATGTACCGTACCAGTAGATGGCGGTAGATACACCTCTAAAATGTCGACCTAGTGGTTGCACTGTGAACTGCAAAGAATTAGTTTTCATTTGAGGTGGCAGGTGGCAGCATAACATGCATACTGTGCGCGCCGCATAATTCTTCATATTATTGAATGAAATTCGCTGTTTTTTTATTCTTTTATTTCCTGAAACAATCCATTTACTCTATTTCTACCTGTGAATAAAAAATATGATGGTATGTGTTTAATGTAGGCCTAACCCTTTTGTTTATCGATATCTGAATCTTAATATCTCTAGCAGCAATCAAAGTCTAAAATTGTTATTGTCATTTTCCTCGTCATAAATTTTTCATATTTTCACCGCATAAAACATCTTAATTATCTCTTGTTATGAAATTATAATTTATTTCTTGTTATTTCATGTTGTTGAAACTTTGTAACCAATTATAATGCCAAAACAAAAATCAAGGCACTCGGCGGAAGAACTGACTATTCGTGATAGGCCTAACTGTTTGGTCAGAAAGCTGAATTACCTGTTTGTAAAAACATCAGCAAATAAAAGAATTCTTGAATTGAATTGAATTGAATGCATAAATTATGTAATTATGAAATAATTGAATAGTTGGATAAAGTTGATCGGGGAAACCACACTCACAAAAGGCCTAGGCTTACTATCAAATTAAGAAGTAAAATTTGATTATAAAATAGAGAAAAATCACTTCGTAGGCCTACACATAAAATATGGAATTTTGTTCTGGTTAGCTAAACAAACCAACATTACTCTTTGGCTCGTTTTCGCATTGATCCAGCCTATAGGATAGGCCATTAGACAAAACTGTTGCCCCTTGCCCGGCTGTTGTGTATGTAGGCATATGTATAGGCCTAAGTGTATAGGCCTACATGTATCTGGGCCTAGTTAGTGACATGATGTAGGCCTACGGTATAGGCTAACCATATACAATGTACTAGTAGGCATAGGCCTATATAGGCCTATTTAGGCTACCATACCGGTAGGCCTAACGTTAGGCTAGGCCTAGCCTATATGTAGGCCTAGACTAAAGGCTTATCGTAGGCCCTACCTCATCAAATCCTTCATGTTTAATGATTCCTTTTTTCACTCATATGTGTTCAATAGCACGAATATATTAGGCCTAGCCCCTTTTCTGAGTTTGCATTCCCAGGTTCGCATTTTGCATTCCCAGTTTGCATTCCCAAGCCTAGGCTAGGCTATACAAAATACGTGTATTTTGTATAGGCCTATATGCAACTAAAATTCACTCCAAGGTTTGTGCTCAGTTGAGGTGTATCCTACTTTAGGCCTAGGCCTAACATTAGGCTACTCAATTTAAGCCTACCCAAAAAAATGCTCTGTTTATGAAGCCAATAGGCTGCAAAATGGATAAAAAATAGGCCGAGATGCAGATGGAAATGCAGATGGATGATCAGGGATAGGCCCACCTAGGTGGGGGGGGGGGGGGGTGTAGGCCTACGTACGGCAATTAGCATAGGCCTATATAGGCCTAGCCCTTCAATGAAGCTCAATGACAATGTCCATCATTAATCCTTTAGGCCCTAGGCCTATAAGCAACGTAGGCCCAGTTGTGGGCCTAGCATGTAGCATCAGACAGAAAATAAATAATAGGCCTAGGCCTAGGTGTAGGCTACCTAGGTGTGTTTCCGAATTACCCCTCCCCCCCCCCCCCCACACACACACACCTAGAAAAGCCTACCCCACCTAGGCCTAAAACGTAGGCCTAAACGATTTCTGATTTTTTTTACCTAGAAAGCTAATAGAAGCAGGACAACACGCCTTCCGAAGCGGTAACGGGGCGGGAACCCTTTAAAAATTAAAGGTAAATAGGCCTATCGTAGGCCATAGACCGTATAAATAGGCCCCTAATAATTCTTAAAACGTCTAGGCTATGTGTAGGCTTACATTTCTCTTGTTTAAAACAACAGACGTTATTAGGCTAGGCCTATTACCTAGCTATTGATACGAAATTGAATATTTTTCAGTCCCTGGACGGTGGTTTCCCGCAAAAAAACACAGCTAGCCTAGGCCTATATGTATTTGTATTTGCCTCATGCCATGGAGGTATCTATTAGGCCTATTATTTATGGCCTAATGTAGGCCTAGATCCAGTAGGCTAAATCTTTAATAACTCATGGCAGTAGTAGGCCTATAAGTAGGCCTATATATAACGTTAGCCTAATAGGCCTATAGATAATCGTTCGGTAAGTAATAAGTCCTACTAGGACTAGATAAGATAAGATAAGATAATTTTTTATTTGTCTAGGGAATGAGTAATATGGTACATAAAGAGACAAATAGGTCTACATGTCTATATGAAACTGACTCGTTCCATCTCTGCCGACAGTTACCTTAATGATTCCTTCGCCTAGATGTTTTGTTTGTTTTTGAAGTTACCACATTTCCCAGATACTTTCCCCTTATGTTGATTGTGTGTAGCTGTGTGTATACAGACTAGAATCTCGCTGTTGTAAGTGATTGTTAGTAGACTGATTTCTCTCTCATCATTTCTCATCAATCTTTGTCCAGATTGCGCCTTGGGACCAATCAGTGCAAGTTGTGACGTCAGAGCTCCGCCCACCCCAGAAGCTCCGCCCACTCCTCCTGCTCAGTCCCATAGCCCCGTCGAGTGACAGGCCGTGTTGCCGACGGTTGCTCTTCGCTGTGGATATTTTCCCCGTTTTATCCAACCTTATGGAGGTAATATTGCCGAATCTTACCGGTTAGGCATCAGGAAAACATACCATGGAGGTACTAGGTAAGTCTCTTTGTCTCAAACATTGAGATTACATGGCAAAACAGAGGGAAATCTTGCTGGTTTTCTAGGGAGTGAGCCCACGTCTCCGAATACATTATAGCAGAAGAGAGTGTGTGTTCGCCCGAGCCTGACAGCTCCTTGCTGGTGCTGTCAGTTCTTCTCAACCCTTCTGGAATTTAAGGATTATCTAACGTGGGAGAATCAATTAAAACTTTCCAAATCCATTCATTCACCTCCCTTGGGGATTTCGTGAGGTCATTGACTGGTATTTCCGTGGATTTATAGGCGCCATAAAGCAGGGTATGGAAAGGTTGGTGTGTTGTTTTGGAACCGGTGGATGCTCGGAAGGATGAGGATAGTAGCCTAGTAGTAGGTATACATTGGCCGGGTGCCTTTCTCCCCGAGACAGCAGGAAAAGGAAGGGTGAGAAGAGAATGGATCGCTTAACAACTGTAGACATCGCATAGCAAAAATGATCCTTTAATCCCGGCTCCTTTCCGTCAGCTCTCGGTTTGAAACCAGATCTCAGATTATATCTCGGGAAATGTCTTTTGAGATGGCAAAAGATGTTGCTTCATTTCGCTCTCGTGCTGGGGGATCTGAACGGCCCATGCAATGTTGATTCAAGATTGCAGCTTCAATAAAATTGTCCTTGTAATGTATGCATTGCCATTGGGTCTGGGTCTGGCTGCACGGCTGTGCACTCTGCAGACAAGTGCAGTTGTGGTGGTTCAAAGTTCTTATATTCTAAGAATTACAATAAAATAATTCGATGCTGTGGATAATTCTTAGGCTATAGGCTTAACTGTACGTAGCCTACTGCTATCAAAATAATTGCCACAATATGATAATCTTACCAAGCGTTTCCCCCAGATATAGGCCTATTTATTGCCTGGAATTTGTCATTCTTGCCATTTTCGTTACATATGGTAGGCTACCTTTAGCGGGGTAGTATTCCATTAAACTCAAGGGGAAACCAATATATATTATTTTAACAATATAGACGGTACCAGATAAGCCTAGGCTATAGCCTACGTAAAATTCTGATACAAATTTGCTAAAGGGGGAGCAATTGCTATTGTTAATTATAGCCTAATGCTGTATGGTAATGGATCCCTAATGGGCCTATATAATCTGGAAGTTTGTCATAGTCATAGGTTGTTATGACTCATGTCATGAGTTTAATGTGGACATGTTCTTTTAATCTCCTTTCAAAATTTGTCAATATGGTGGCTGCTATTCAATAATTGTAGGGCCTATTTTGCTATGTCAAAAAAAAAACCAAACCAAAAGGTGATTAGTGTTGGATCTGGCAAGCAAAACTCAAATAATAGGCCTAGATATATTATATTCATGATGATGGGCTGGGAGATGATGAGGGGTGGTCATAGCCTTTTAGTAGCCTCCATTGAGCAAAAGGATAAACTTTTGATATATAGGCCTATCTTTAAAGTATGAATTGTTCCCGGTTACTTATTGACATTGCATTAAAATGAATGCCCTCATGAATATTTTCGTCTTTCATAGCATGGTATGTAAAGTACGGTACAGGAGACATACTGTATGTGACACCTTAGAGAAATTTAAATGTTATTCATAGATTATAAAGCGTTTTTTGTATTTGTATCCGTATGATTATTTAAAGTGTGGATGGCCTTAAATGAAATAAAAATAAATAAAACATGTGATTCAAATAGATCATATGACAACAGAAGGTTTAATGGTGAAGCACTACATTTATTCAATTCAATTAAAATATTAATTTCCTAGTGCTATAAATTGGATTCATAATCATCTTATTACTCTAAGGTGACTCATACAGTATTGTTTTGATGTGCGTTTAAATTCTATCTAATCCCTCGTTGTGTGTTATAGAGAAAACATAGGTCCTGGTATGCCTAGTCTATAACTTGGCCTCTGCCTTGTGAGTAAAGCAACTCATCTATTGACTCTGTTTTGGTTAACGCGATTTAAGATGTGTATCCCACACTCCCAAACTGCCTATGGGTGCATGTATCAAGGCTTTAATGCCTCTGGCATGATCAGCTTTATATGGGATCAGGAGTATTGGAGTGGCCATTACAAGCCTGTTATATACTCCCCCTCCACGTCTATGTTCAAACCTCCTACCTTATATTACTCTTCTAAGTCTTAACTCAATAAAGGCAGATTGATACATTATGCAACATTATGGATGAGTATGTATGAGCAATGCGGCCATAATTTGAGTGTAGGCCGCAACTTAAATCCTTCCCAAACCCCCTGCCATCTACGCCAACTCTGCCTTGTGTGTTATGGCCAACATATGATCAGAACAAATGATCCTGTGGTTAAAGTGTGACAGGCCGAGGCTCATTGTGATGACACGCAAAATAGCTGGTTATAATAGAAAATAATATGTTATGTGTGCGCTGTACAAATCTGTCCTGTTATGCTTTATGTTCATAGCGATATTATGATTATTTTTTGCTGTAATCTAGTCCTCATGTCTGGCTCATATACAAGCCTATTTACAATTGTGCTCTAAATATATTGGGACGCTCTCTCTCCCTTTCCACATATTCTATGTAGCTCAGAGCTATTTAAAAAAAAACCTTTATATCTATTCATCCTCCTGTTATTCAAAGAGTCTTCCTTATACATCATTTCTCATTGTATTTTGATATTACTTGTTAATCATTCAATACTAGCGATACCAGTTCTGAGATATATTTCTCTATTAGTTCTATTGTCTAATATTGATTATTGTATTATATTCTGTCAAGTACTACATTGTGGTTTTCTTTATATTTTGCAGGAGAAGGCTGAAACACCAGTGTTTCTGGAAGTCTGGCCGTTTATATGCCTTGTCACAGGCACTCGTCCAATATACCTGGATTTCCCTTCATATATACATCCTCTAGGATTCAGGATAGTAAAAGATTGTTGCTGTTGTTTAGGAAATATTTGGTAGCATAAATTCGAGTTACATTCATCTACCTGTTATTAGAAACAAGTTGAAATTTATAACCAACAAGATGGCTTCGAGTCTCTTGCAAGGAAAGAGGTTTTACTGTCGGGAGTGGGCCTTTAGCAAAGTGAACCATTGCCTAGAAAATAGGGCCACTTCAAAAACATGTGGGGCCCTGGTAATGGGTGGCCCTGGATGTGGCAAAACGGCCTTGTGTTGTGAAATCATTTGGCCCACTGTCACCACAGGGCGACAAGTACCCCTCAGCAAGCGTTCACTGGCCTTTTACTTTTGCCAAGCCCATGACATTGAGACGCTATCCATAACTAATTTTATTCATTGTTTGGTTGACCAATTTTCCAAATCGAAGTTGATCCATGGTTATGAAGAGCAGTTGCAGGATCCAGCTATTCAAGCTCTACTCGAACCATCAGAGTGTGAGCGCAATCCTGATGAAGCTTTCAAGAAAGGAGTGCTTCTGCCACTTTTATCTTTAACACCTCCTACCCAGAACCTGTATATTCTAGTAGATTCCATCGATGAATCTTATTTACAGTCAATAGGAGAGAGAACTTCTGTTAGCTGTACAATAGCTGAGCTGCTGGCCAACCATCACCAGATGTTTCCCCAGTGGTTGCTACTGATCTGCTCAGCACGTAAACAGAGTAAGATGGTCACCCGCCTCTTCACTGGTTTCCGTAAGATCAGTTTGGATGACCTACGCAAATCACACGTTGTCCGTGATGTCCAGCAGTATATTCTCTGCAGGCTGGATCAAGAGGAAGAACTGAGGCAGCATCTGAGCCGAGAAACAGCTGAGATGTTGAACCAGCTTCATATTAAAAGTAATGGATGCTTTTTGTACTTGGAGAAAGTACTGGATGGGGTAGCAGATAACTTTATTATGCTGCGTGAGATCCGAGAGATCCCTGGAACATTGAATGGCCTCTACTTATGGCTTTGTCAGCGTTTATTTGTGAAGAAACAATACAGTCAAGTTGTACAACCTATACTCAATGTAATCCTAGCTGCTAGAAGACCTTTGACTGAGATGGAACTATATACTTGCGCCTATACTCGGGATACAATGCTGACCTTTGATGACTTCAAAGGCCACCTAGATCTGTTGTCTAAAGTGCTCATCGACGGAAGAGATGGCACCAAGATACTATTCCACCATAGTTTTGCAGAATGGTTATTGGATGTGAAACATTGTACCCAGAAATATCTGTGCACGGCATCAGAAGGGCATGGCATGCTTGCAATGAGCTTCACCATGCATGCCCAGAGTCTTACTCCGGTGGAAGTTCAAGACTTTGCTCTCCATCTCAGCAAAGCTAATCTTCCTAAACCGATCGAGCAATATCACTTTGCATTATGGCTTCTTCAAAGTGGTGCCAATGTTGAGGACAGTTTAAAGGCAGGTTTACCAAAAGAGCAGGCTGTAGTACAACTTCTTCACGCAGCTGGAGCTACAATCCCTACCCCAGACCAAGCGACTGCTGCTTCAGCCATCTCAGTGTCAGTTGGCCAAGAGGAAACTGTCATGAAAGACTTGCTAGACAGTGGTGCATCTGTCAACCAACCTGACAGCTCTGGTAGATCACTTTTAGCAAATGCAGCCTACCAAGGTAATCTGAAACTGGTTCAGATGTTATTAAAAGCTGAGGCTGATCTGGAAGTCACAGACAAGAATGGACAGACCCCCCTCAATTTGGCTGCAAGACAGGGCCATACTGAGGTTGTTGCAGCTCTTCTGGCTTCTGGAGCGTGTGTTGATCATCCTGATAACGATGGGTGGACAGCCCTGCGGTCAGCCGCCTGGGGTGGACACACTGAAGTGGTCAGCGAGCTACTCGTAGCAGGGGCTGAGGTTGACCATGCTGATAGTGACCAGAGAACTGCTCTCAGGGCAGCCGCCTGGGGTGGCCATGATGATATTGTCATCAAGCTCCTTGAAGCAGGGGCCTGCGTTAACAAGGTGGACAATGAAGGACGCACAGCATTGATTGCTGCAGCATACATGGGGCATGTAGAAATAGTGGAGCATCTCCTAGAGCACGGTGCAGACATCAACCATGAAGACTGTGATGGCCGCACTGCGCTCTCTGTTGCAGCTCTCTGTATACCAGCTAGTGAAGGACATGCAGGTGTTGTCTCTCTCCTACTTGACCGTGGCGCAGAAGTTGATCACTGCGACAAAGATTCAATGACACCTCTTCTTGTTGCTGCTTACGAAGGGCACCATGATGTCTGTGAACTCCTCTTGGAAGGAGACGCCGATGTGGATCATACAGATAAAAACTTCAGGTCCCCACTACAGGCTGCAGCTTCTATGGGCCACTCTACTGTCATAAGCCTGCTACTGTTCTGGGGAGCTGCTGTGGATACCATTGATGCTGACGGACGTACTGTTCTCTGTGTGGCTGCCCAGCAAGGTAACGTGGACGTAGTACGTCAGTTACTGGATCGAGGCCTGGATGAGATGCACAGAGACAACAATGGATGGACCCCTATGCATATGGCTGCATTTGAAGGACACAAAGAGGTAATACAATCTTCATTCTTTTCCCCCCTTTTTATCATAGTATATATGGGTCAGACTTTCAGAAAATGTACAATTGGCAGCTCTACACATTTAGGGAATTCTCCTAAATTAAGCTGAAAAATTAAGAATACCAGGTATATCTGAGTATATTTGGTATTGCATTGATTTAAAATATCAGTTCTGTTATGTTAAACTGCATTTTGAAGCTCATTTCTGTCTTAAATATGGGTTATTTGAGAGGATTGGTGAAGTTGAATTGTACATTTTCTGATAATCTGACCCATATCTGTAAGGAATTGGTAGGATTAATTTATATATATTCATGATTGAATGATAGGTTTGAACCCAGGTATTCATTCTGGTAATGTGGTATATAATGAAGTGCAAACTGATGTAAAAATACCTCTCTTACTGAAGGAGTTCCTAATACAAAGGAAGCTATTCACCGATTTGGCGATAAGACCAATGCAAATTACATATCTGAGATTTGGTTGGCAGAAGAAGAACGATTCAATACAAATGATTTTTTTTCGATTCCGATTCAGTTGTTCATAACAAAAGATTTATATGCATCCTTGGCAGGTGGGCCATAAAATAAGACAAATACAGCAGGGATTGGGGGGAAATGCACAATGGTTGTAATTAAAATTGATTTTATGCCTCCATGAGTGGTGGATATCGATGAGGATCCCCACAATGCTTTCTCTATGTGGACAACATGAATTATTGCTTGATATAGGCGCCTTTAACCTGTAATTATCCTCGCCTAGGTGCTGCTCTTTTTACCACTGTGCAGGCCATCGGACTGTGGTGGTCCAATTAATAACGCATGGGATTGATATAAATCAAACTCCCAGCCCTTGACTGTGTATTTCGTGCATTCAAACACATGCAACTACTTGTATTCTTTTCTATAATGTTTTAAACGATGAAGGCAAAAACATATATATATCTTCATGGAGTCTTTAGGAAATGATTTTTTATTGAACAATTTTGTGTTTGACTGATTCATGAACTAATTCTTTCTGAAATCGGATATAATATCAAGATAAGATACAACTGGACATACATGTATTTGCATTGGGCTCATTATTATTTTATGAATTTTATTATTTATATGTATCATGACCTGATAAATAACGAGAACACATTAATTAATGCAAATAAGTGGGTGATTCGTAGTTGGAGATGGGAAGATGGAATGACTAATATCCTGGTTGCAGATGATATAATGAACTTATAGATAGTCTGTTATTCATGAAGTCTTAACTCAGGGAGCAAATGAGTTGTTCGTTGGACTAGCTCATGGGTGAGGTCTTGCTTCTTTTTCTTTTTTAGTAGGGTAGGTGAGTGGATAGTGACTCGACAGGTAAAGAATTAGTAACTGAGTGACTAAGTAACTGCTGTGACTTACTGAGACAAAAGCTATTCTTTTTTAAATACTTACTTCAATGGAACGTTTTGTCATTTTGGATTTTACCAGGGAGTTAAAATGATGAGATTGTTTAATCTGACCCTATTCGTTCACTGGTGAGATTCTAGACGCACATAGGAAAAGGTTGAAATTCTAGGGAGTAAAAAGTCTGATCATTTGTAAAGGACGTTAATATTTCGTCTCCAATGAAAACGGACATAAGGGCGGAAATGAAAGCTATATATGATCCACCCAGGGTATGCAAGGAAAGAATTCGGCAAAAATGCATTACTAGGAAACAATCCCCTGCCTGTCATTAAATATGATAGCCGGATTATCAGCCTACGTATCAAATTTCAGTTCATCTCGTCTAAATTCCATCTCTTCCGCCTCTCCTCTCCCTTCCTCGTCCCGTTCAGGCCATGTCCGTACGTGCTCAGGAAAGTTCAGCTTTGATCTAATGCTGTCTGGGGACGAGGGAGAGGGGGGAGGGAGTGAGGGAGAGAAATGAGTTGCCGAATTATGATAACAGGCCTCTAATGATCAAACCCTCTCTAGCCAGCACACCCTGTGGGGTAATTAGGTCACGTCAGGCCTGCCTAATTAGGTCAAACCAGCCCCCAGTGGCGCCAGTAAGTAGGTCACTAGAGGGAAAGGGGCGCCTACGGCTACGATTGGGATCAGGGGATGAGTGGGGGAAATGATCGTATAGGCCGGTACAGGTGGGGGTGGGAGAGACGGTAATAAATAACAGGGATGGGATTTGGGAAGAATTAGTAGATGATCCTTGCAATGTGTTTTCTGCAAACCGTGAGGGGTAATGTAAAAGCGTGGCATTCCTCCATTCTCCATAGACTAGTGATCACCCGTGATTAGCTAACAGCTTATGTGGTCAGGGTGCACATGTACAGAGGGTCCCCTCATAAATCCATATTTCATACCCAGATCAGCTGCCTCTTGACTCTGACTCCCATTGCTCATTATACTATAAGCCCGGCCTTTATGTCCAGAAATAGCAGGTGAGCAAAAAAAAATAGCTTTATTCAATATTTGGGGTGAGCGATTACAGGAAGAGGTGCAATGAAAAATAATATTGCCAATATTTCCAACAATATCAGAGTTATATTAGATACGTTGCGGTAAAATATATATGTGTGCAGCGTAAACTAAAGGACTACAGTCCAGTTAGTAGTGAGACTCCCCCATCCTTAGTTAGCAAAAAATAAATATTTATCAACCATACCTTCTGGAAATACTGCTTAAATTTTGGTTTGGTCAATGTGAATAATTTGTATAATATATCGATATCTAATTATCAATATTGAATGCTGTTGCTTTATTCGAATAGTGTGACTATCCTTATCCTAAAGGGATGCAGATCTATCAAACATCAAATATGTGTGTACTCAGGTACACCATTCGTTTTGCTTGGAGATTACCACTGAAGTGTGAATGTGTGAGCATATATGACAATATTATACATACATGTACATGTGTCCATTCAATCTTGTACCAAATAAGTTCGCCACCACACCTTCCAGGTTTGTTTCTCACGTAGTAGCCGCACTCACAAAGGGAAATCATGATCTTTTAAATTGTCAAGCAATCACAGAGTGATCGTTTCCGAATTCGTCAGCATTCGTGCACCCTCAATTCCCCTGACATTTAATTTGAAACTAACACTGAAACTTTATTATCAGAAACAACTTCTGACTTTTGATAGATGTTTCAAAATAGATTCAAGGTACCAACCAAACGTCTATGGCAATGAAGGGACTTGGTGGATATGATAATTATAGACTAGGAGTATTGTTCTAATACTGCAGAAAACAAAGCACTATTTCATGATCTAACATTAACATAAACATGAATATTCATAAGCATATGGGCTTATTAGATAATATATAAATTTAACATTAATAATATACCGTTATAATCTTATAATCTTAAAATAATACCTTATTAATATTACGGGAACAATACTGGTCGTGACACTAGCCTAGGTGGAATTACAATTTACTGGATTGTGCTGATGTTATAACTATTTGCTGCGTATTTTCTGTATGAATTGATTAATTTACAATCCCAACAAACTCAGAACTTGTGTTCAGGTGATAATTACCACCTCCCCATGTGTTGTTCTTGTGAAATAACAGCCGCCTGATAATATTTCTTCAATTTGGTCTGTTTTGGCACCAGCGAAAATACCTGCTACACAAAGCGTGCTTTTGGACCTGCTGTGGGTGAATTATCGTAGGGATCACGCACCTTGTATTTTGTACAAACCAGCTGGAGTGGGTCTTGTTTACACTTCCGCCTATTGTTGCCCATTCTTCCTTGGATCACAATAAGCGCCAATGCCCATGCCTGTCATTCCATTACAATACCTATAGTGTGAACCTGCGTTTTCCTCTTTGTTGGTCTGGCTTTTTGTCTCTTTCTTCTAATTGTTCAGGAATTTTCTCTGGTATTGTCCTTTTATCTGTGTCTTATGTGCAGGCTGTAACCTTTGTTCTTCCTAGAACAGGGGAACTATAGTATATCAAAATTAGTCCAGAAATTAGGTGGCTTCCAAAAATGTTGGGAATAATAAAAAGATTCGTAGAAGTCATGTGCATAATATTTAATCTTATTTTGAGGGAGTGCACCGACCCTTTTCCTCACTTTGAAATTTCTCTCATCCTTAGACCTCTTCGAATATTTGCTCCTTCCATCCCTTTTACAATCCTCTCTTTTTAATTTACCTGCACAATCTTTACTTATACTTTCTCAGGCTCCAACCGCCTCTCGGTTTCTTCAGCGAGCACACTGTATTCTCGTTGCTCTCTTGTACCACTGTCTCTCTCTCACCTGACGTATATGACTGTTTTATTGGCCTCAGGTATGACATACACCTTGATTTTACCCCACTGATTTAGACCCCCTGGAGCTGCTGCTCAGACATAGATATAGGGCCTGGCAGGGCTAATGTTCTGTCTTGGGGCCAAATGCTGGGCTAAGTGGACTGTGCCAAATCAGCCCCAGCTGGCCCTCTCTCCTGCCATTGCCCTCCATGACTACAGGCCCGGATCTCTAATCGTAGCACCATCTCCCTACAAAGAAACAGTGATAAAAGCATTACTTAACTCTTCCTTGTTAGCTTATGCAACGAGATTATAATCTCGTTTGCTTATGTTATTCAAATGAACTACACTGAGTCGATGAGTCTATATGAGCATGATTGAAAATGTATTCCAGATCATTATTTTACATTGGTGTTTTCAAGGTGTGGTGAATATTTATCATGAGAATTTCTCATCTAGATCTTGCCTGAGAAATCTTGATTTATTTCCCTGTGAAGATGGTAAACTTTAACTTCCTGTGGCTCATGGCGAAGCTTTTGGCTATAGAGAAATACTAGACTCCATCTCTTCCTTCACTACCAGTGTTTCTTAGTCAGTGGCCCACCCGCCTCCCACTTTCTCCATCTCCACCCAACTCCCTGCTATTTCGATCCCCCCAAGTTAAAATAGGAACATGTGCTCGTCCATGTCACAGCAGGAAGAGTGAAACATGTTAACAGAAAGTCTGAAAAATTGTTATTTTATTTGTGGGGATGTTCAGGGTTTGATTATAAATATCTGCCGGGCAATAAGATGAGCCTTGCAGATAGTAGAGATTGATGCTCGTGCTAGTTTTGTTTGGAGCTCGAGGCTGTAATGATTGTGGAGCTGCAGGTGCACTGAATCTGTACATTCCTACCTTTATCAGCTTATGTTTTCCATTATTCGGCATTACACATTATACAGTTCTTTTAAACCATTAAGTATTACCAAAGAGTTTAAATACTAATAATTAGTAAACCTCTTTGGTATTACCCAAACCATGTTCTATCCGTTTGATGCAATTATTTTCTATTTTCCTCTTTTCTCGTTTTGGTGGCTCCTGTTTCCATTGACCACAACACTGAAAGTTGTCATACTGAAATTGTGGTATTTAGAAACGAGCACGTTTCACTATATTCTTTCGAGTCCATTCTCAACTTCTTAGTATCACCCTACACCAATCCTATGTGTTTTGTTTTCCTTTTCCCTATTTTCATACTCACATTGCCAGGCCTGTGTTTACTTTACTCTACCACTTTATTCTTGCCCAACGCACACATTTTCAGCTCCAAGTTTCACAGCAGTGCCTCATTCCACTTTCCCAAGTAAAATAATCCCCCTTTCCTTTAGGTCTCGGGCAACCGATCTATACCAACCAACCAACCACCCTTAGCTTAATAAGAGTAACTCATGCTTTACGTTCTGCTCCAATGTTTCCATATTGAATTTGTTACCTTCGAGGTTCACGTGGTTTTCTATCTAACATTACAAACATGAGCGAACAAGCTCCAGGCATTAATATGAACATATTCTTGGCCTTATTGAACAAACTTCCCTCCTACAATTACATGCTTGGTGCTACAGGAGGTTCTTATCAAGGGAAATGATCTGTTCAGATTCTGTAGAGAGCTGATGACCTACGCAGATTAGAGCATGCAGTAACATCTTTGCAGGGATAGGACAGACCCAATCTGCTGGTTTCTTAAAAAAAATTACTCCAGCATTTTTATTTTGAAGATTCGCAATTATAAAATTATTTTGGTAGATAGATTCTGACAAATCCTTTATATTATTGAATAATTATGAGATGGCTATTTGAGTAGATTTGTGTTGCTTTATTCATCAAACGGGACTGGCATCCAATCGAATGAATCATGTTGAAATTCTAATAGTATGCTAATGCCACACCTTAGCATTGGAATGTATCACTGTACATTCATTCTTTCCACAGCATTTATGAGACTGAATCTTTGTAGTGATATCATGGAAAGTAACAGTGTGTATTGGAAATTTGTTGCTAAATGAATGCATTTTCCAAGTGGATGGAACCACATCTGTTAATCGAAAAGCTGTTTTTAAAAAGAAATATAAGATAAAATACATGGCTGCTGTGACCTTTCTCGCAGCTCGCAGATGGTTGGCGTGTGCTATGCAAAAGGCAAAATTAGTGTCCGTATTTTGTTTTGACCTATTTGAAACAAGTGTGTATTAACGTTATCACCTATTAGGTTAAAGATATATACTTTGATGGTTGATGGGCCTAATATATTATAATATAATATATCTAATTTTCCTGATCATTCATTGTTCATAATCATAATAATATTATGTATTCCCTGCAACCCCTCGAGTTGTCTCGAAAATATCATACTTTTAATTCAACTTATTGCTTATCAGGTAAGTCTCTAAAAATTCTAAAATATATGACTGTGGGAGATCACCTAACCGGTGACCTGGGGTAGCAATTATAAATCTAGTCTTGGGTATCTGTCTGTGGAGATATTTATAGTTTGTTACTTAGCCATGATACGACTGTGCACATCTATGCCATTAGGAAATGTGACAGAAGGAATGTAACTGATGTTCTCTGTAAATACCTTTCCCTTGCCCCTCCCTCCTCCAGGGTCTGGAGAAGGAGAAAGGGGGAGAGCGATTTAGAAGGAGAGAGAGAGAGGCCCAACTGAGGGACTGAGAAAGATTTGACATAACCCATGGTTGGTTTAGCCTACTTTCAGATTCATTATGTAAAGTAGAGACACTATGATGGTCATAGATCGGGCCCTGCTCCTCCTACATCTCCCACCAGCTGTCAGTTCATGGGCATTATACCATCCACTTCAAAGCATAGCTCTCGGACCGCTGGGAGTGAAGTATTGTTAGCTCGCCAAGGTCTTTTCTCTTTTATTTGTGCTCCTCCTACTTTGCGTTTCTGTCTTGTTTTTTTCCCCTCTCCGTCGTTCTGTTGATACACAGAGCTATACTTCAGCTCCAACTCTATACTCTTGCCAGCTATTTTTTTCTTCTGGCACTGTCATTTCTTAACAATTTCTCCGGCTGTAATATTGATTTGTATGTTGAACTGCCTCTATCTATTCTGTTCCATCCGCATTCTCATTCCCCTTCATTGTCCCGTATTCCAGCTCATTTCATCAGTGTGTATTTGCTTGGTTCTACATTGTCATGGCTATCGTCTATACCATGCATCCCACATCAATGATCATCTCTACACCTCCCCATCTCATACCCACCTTATAAGACAACCAACCACCAGCTTCCTTTATCAAACCCAAGGGATAAGAGCATTATTATCAGACTCCCCATATTGTGGCAAAAGAATTGCCATATTTTTTTACTTGCAGCAAGGTATCTTCAGTCACCATCTGTGAAGGAAGATAGGAAAAGCTGCCCTCATCTTCTAAATGTTGCCTATCATATGGGGAGATCTTTCCTTATGTTTACACAGGGTTTTTACAGGCACAGAACCCGATTATTGGCTTGCAGGGACCCGTCCCTGAGCCTGTATTATTTATGGAGGGAGACGGTGGGGGAGCTCATTCCTGGCGCGCCATGTAGGAGAGATATGACTCTTCACCCAATACTACTTACTGAACTTAAAGTCCGTTCCAAATTAAATGAGCCCTATGGATTTATTGAGTGAGCACTGTGTGCGTTGCAGATAAAATGTAAACCCCATTTCTGGCTTTGTCCTTTGGTCTAAGCTTTGTCTGCAGAACCCTAAAGTTGTGTAGATCAGTGGAATACTTGTCTGTGAGTTTTAAATTTTGAATTTGAATTTGAATTTGAATTTGTATTTGAATTAATTTTTTTCTGAGAGTGTGAGTACTGCGTTTTGCTTTGATGCAATAATATGAATAATTGATGCACCGATTTTTATTATGTAAACAGAGTATAAGGGGATGAGAGACCGATAAGACATAATTTTATACATGTTTCCTAAGGTTTGGCGAGGCATAATTGGGCGACATAATCTCTTATACTAGCAATGCCATCTACATTTATTCTGCTGTCTCAGATTTAATATGGACTACCGTTCCAAGAGCCTGTGAACAGTGATACTATGAGGAAATCGCCGACATCCATAAATCGTGCATTTGGACTTGGTTATAACAAGAGAGCCCTTGTCAATATTATCCTGTGCACTAATTACTTGTCATATTGGACTTATAAATGTCATTTAATTAATTATGGATAAATGCGTTGTGCTTGTGTAACCTTTCTTAAAAATGTATTTGAATGCTTGAGAATGTCATGTCACCATGAAAAAGTACTTCAATAACAACTTCTTAAAAAATATATCGCATCAAGTGAATGGGCCTTGCCATTCGCTCTAATCTTAGCCCTTGCTCTTGCTTGCCTCTCATGAGAAATATTACAATTACCATGGAAAACAATAGGAATGCAACTAATTTTTTCAAGGATTTTTGCCTCTCATCAGCCATTGTAATTTGTGGTATGAAATCTGAGCCTCAGCATGAATTCCTCTCGAGGCCATTAAGACGCAGGAGAACTGTAGATGGGATCTGGTGACATGCGAGGCTGTCATCAGTTCCCTTCAGCCCTTTCCAAGACGGCCATTTCAACCCTGGAAAGCTGCGGGAGCTTTACTCATATACAAGTGCCTTCGGCACTTGGATTGTAGAGGAGTTGTGTTTCTACTTCTTATAGGAATCCGACAATTTACTGGACTTTTTTTTTTGATTTGGAGATTTGATTGCCAAAAATGGCTAAAATCACAGGGTGCCCACTTCGGGGAAGTAAGGTCTTTCAAAAATGATTATTATTATTCATCTTTCACAATTTAGTACCTGAGCATTCAAAGAATATGGACAATATAATGTGGTAAATATTTGACAAAATGGTCAAAAATTTAGATTTAGAAAAAATAGTTTCAACCCCCCTCCAGACCCCCGCCCCCTCTAGACCCCCGTTACCGCAACATACTCTGCTATGTCTGTGGCCCCTAACTCAATTAGTTAAAAAAAAACTTTTTTGTATCTATTTATGTGCCCTAGTGTTTCTTACATATTTTAACATTAAGAGAAAATAATTCATGCTATTATTAATCTATTTATCAATGAAAGCTAGACCCCTGTTACGGCGACATTAATATTCCCAAATAAAAAATAATCTCAGATAAATATTTTAGCCTTTGGAGGGGCTATTGTTTTTCAACCCAAATGGCGCACTTTTGGTGGAATTGCTCATATACACAGAGATCGGAATGGTTAATTATTATCATTATTGAAACTTTATTTCATGCCTTGATACTTAATTACAATGACAATTCTGAACTGACATGCTGCGGAATATGTTACTATATGTGTTAGTCTTTATATTAAATATTGTATTTCTCTTTCTTTAAAAATACCACATCTATTACCTTTCAATGTGTCCCTGTTAGGAGACATATTGAGCCTGATACATTGATATGTTGATCAGGTATATTGATGGGAGCATGATGGGAGCATGGCCATGTTCTACAAAGCATTTGCTACCCGAATGCAACCACTGAAGGTCTGGGTAGTGAGTTACGTAATCCGCTAATCGGTGTGACGTCATAGGTTGTTTACATACACTCTCGCGCTCTCGGGAGTGGACAGGCTCTCATATTCTCTATTTAAAGCATGTTTAAAACAGGACCAGTTATAGACAGAAGGGTTTGTAGGAAAAAAGAGGTTTGCACATATATAACTATGGTGGGAATTCTTACTACATAAAAAAAACATGAGACTCGAGATGTCAACTGTGCGAGATGGACCCTCGTTTTGGTAGCTGCCTAGCTCTGGTTCAATGCGTAAATCTGGGCCAATTTACATAAGGGGTAATAAACACTCATTAGAATATATCAACATTGCTGCCTCCACTTGGTTGATCTCCCTTCAAGATGACTGAACTATCTTTTCTCGTTTCGTGTGTCTCGAGGATTGAAATTTCATTTTCTGTCTGTTTTTTTTTACCTGAGATTTTAAAATTAGCTTCCATTGTGATGGTGTATTTTCTGCTGTTACGTCACTTCTCTATGATAATACTTGGTATTGTGCATTAATCACGTAGTTTTACCTTAGCATTAAGTCTAATTCAGTCTAAAAGAGGGATTGGATGCAAAACAACATGTTGGAAATTCTAAACGTGTCGTTTCTCTTGTGTTTTTGACAGCCATGTAATGACTTTCTCTCGTTGCTAAGATTTCAGTGTTTGTATCTGCAAAATACACGAAAGAAACCGTTTTCTTTGTTCCATGTTTCCCAAGGACAAGGGGATCAGAATTGTCATCATCATGCTGGAGCTTAGTCTGTGTCCACACAATAGGTATTGTCTTAGCTCAGATAGTAAGACTTGTGTTTCCCTTATCCCCTTTACTTCGCCACTCTCCAGGCTCTAGTTGTCAGCATTCTTTAAACATAGCCCTCCAACTGTTTGCTTTGACGCTTGGAATCGCAAGAAAAATCTCACTTTTTCAGTGATGGTTCGTTGATAGAATTATATTGGAAGCATTCATCGCTGAGGTCCGCTCAGTTCGTGGCGTGTTTGTTTTGGTGTTTTATTTTTTAATGGGCATACCCGTCGGGCTGCTGAGACCATTGTGCGTTTTAGCTTCCCTAAAAACTTTGCTTCAGAAAATGGCAATTCCTTCCTACTTTAACCTGTTTTTTTCTATTCCGTTTTTTCTGTGTGTCTATTTTATACCCTAATTGCTGGTCTCTGTTCTCTGCGTATAACTTTCTCTTCCTGTCAACAGCTTCTGTTATTTGACAAAACAATCGAGGGGATAAAACATCCCGAAAACACTTATGGAAGCTGGTTGGCTGAAAAGAACTGGAAAGCAGAAAGAGTGAGAGTATAGTGCGAGGCGATTGAAAGACTTATGTGAGATAAAGGAGGGTAGAAAAGGGACACCTAGGGCCGGGGATGATGTATGGGTGTGAATTTGTTGTGGACCTGTAGTGAAACTAATAGGGGAGAAGTCAAACCTGTAGTGTATTGCAGGGGGAAAAGGGAAGTGGGGACGGGGAAGCATTGAAATAGCATTGGTAGAGTGAGGATAATTTTGGGGTGGCAAGGGACTGAATTGGACTGGAAGGAGGAGTTGTTACTAAGAAGTCAGTGAAATCAGCGCGCCTGCATGTGTCAGTAAAGCGACATATAAACATGACCCCTTTAGAAATGTACAGACATCTACACATGTGTGAGTGTTAGTTTAGCCCTAGCCATTAAACCAGCCAGGTGTTTCAACCCTATACTACCTTACTCACCAAGCTTATGTGCATAATTATATGAGTAGATGCAGGGCAAAGATATCTATAGAGCGTTTGCGATTTTAATTCTTGCATACAGCATGAGAACACGAGCGATGTGTACGTACGAAACCATGCAACACAGATCTGTATCATTCAAAAGATATATTGTACTTGTAGTGAACTATTGTAACAAATGTTTCCAATTATGACTACAGGCTCTCAGAATATTTCCATATATTTCCTTATGCATAATGTTACAGTTATTCTAAATAACGTGTAACATTTCAATAAACCAAAGCTATTTCTGCCCTTGCAGTGCATAGAAGCATCGGATCAGTAGTTATGAATACCGTGAACTAGGGTAGCCAACAGTAGCCTTAGTGTCCCTGAGGTCATGGGTCAAATAGATAGACAATGGGGTAACGGGTTGGGTATTTATATGAATGGATCGGGTTAAAAGAGGAAGAGAGGTGAAATATGTGTTTAGACTTAACGCGCTGAGAGAGAGAGACCACACAGATTTTGTTATCTGAACCCTATTTGACAGTCCATGGATTTAGATTCTTATAATCTTTTATCTACATTATATGGGAGAGGCTTTATATAGATCTATTGAATATTCTTTTACTAGGCTTAATGGATATATATGAAACTTAAAGAGAGTTCCTGTTCTATGTGCAGTATGATTTAATTACCCCATATGATAATTCCTCCATAAAAGAGGTACATATTCCCTGGGGGGACTAAGGGTCATCTTCGTATCCAATGGTACCTGTGTGGAGGAACAATTTTCTGGGTGCTTAGAGTCTTTTACTCTAAGGTGCAACAAATCGTTGATAAAGCTCCTGTCCCGTAGAACGATTTTAGCTGTTCTTAGTGTCTTTCTCCGTTCTGGCGCCTATTTCTTCTATGATACAATGTGACATGTAACACATATTTGCGGCTGATATCAGATCGAGCAAGGAATTCACATAATGTGCATCTGTTGGTACCGCAACACAAATTCCTTCTAGAACCCCTTCATCCTCTCTGCAACTATAAACACAGTTTAGGGCCATCTTGTGTCTCGGATTCCAAATATGCCTTTGAATTGGGTTCAATAGACTCTCCTTAAAGGTTCTTCGGCTTTGGCAAAATATATTAAGATTTTAAGATTTATTTTCGAGGGGATCCGTCTCTGTCTATTTGTTTTTCTGACTGGTTTGTTCCTGCCTCCCCCTATCTCTTTATCCCTCCCCCCCCCCCCTCCCCCCCCCCCCTCTCTCTCTCTCTCTCTCTCTCTCTCTCTCTCTCTCTCAGTCACTGTAATCAAGATGCTACAAACATTCGTGTTTACCTGCACCGACCATTATTAATTTTAAATCACCCTTTGATCTGATGAAACCAGAACCAAAAGGTAAAACGTGTATGGGTCGCTAAATAAAATGCTGAAGACAAATTAACGCGAGGTGTTTTCAGTTGTGTTTCCTTCAAGTCCTACTATTAATTTTTAATAGTCACTTATCATCTATCACATTTTATTCACTTCCTGCAACCTTCTAATTCACCTTGTTATACCTCTCCACCCCGGTCTTGGGAGATGTCCAGGGACCTTAGATCGGCTCCAGGCTATCCAGTCGATACTCCCCTGTTCATATCCACACCAATATTATGACTGCTCTCCATACCATTAATGCATTAGCTAAGGTTTGGACAAGTTAAAAGGGTCTGGCTTGGTACATTAATGTCCATCAAACTCACCAAACTCTAGTTTACTCTCGGTTATTTCGGTTACGTCTCACAGGAGGACCAGAGTTCAGATGGATGTCTACTATAAGTTGGTATTATCAGTTTGTGGATGTGGTTTGCTTTTAAGTTAAAATAGACCACACACTTAGTTAGGAACATTAACCATGAATCTCTGCATTTGATTTATCCCCTGTTCTTGGAGACGCTGTTATGTTTTATTTTTATGCATTTGCCTCCATTCGGTTTTTAGATAGAGAAATATTTATTTTGTGTTCATTTGAGCTTGAGCCATTTGGAACTCTTTCCATAGACCGAGAAAAGACTTAATAGAAATAATTTGAGGGTAGTGTCTGAAATTGATGGCATTTTCAGACGTGTCAGTCTCGATTTCTCTCTCTATACTTGCAAGACTGGCCCCTTACACGGTGAATGCATAAGATTGTTATTGATTATTGGGCGAAAAATCACCTATTGTTAATCTTAAATTAGCCATGGATTTCTCTGATAGCTCACTATTATTTACCTCTGCCTGCGTAGGGTGAATTCTGTCTGAAAATAAATGTATTCTTGAGCTGAAAATGATGGGCTGAGAGCCAGAGGTGATACAACTAGATATATAATATATATATTAAAGTTGAAAGTTGTCCTTAGGTTGGGAACCAGGGAGACTCAGAGATGAGCTTGTGCAAATTTATCTTTTGAAGATGTTTGTATACAGCTATATAATGCTCTTTAAGCCCCGGAAAAAAGTCATTATTGCCCAAGCATACTTCAGCAGTGATTAGTAGACATGTATAATGTGTATGTGGCCGTGTACTAGAATGACCTTCCATTAGTGGAAACACATCCATGAAAAGAAGGGAATTAACTGGGGCATTTAGCTTCTCTACGCATGGGTCGTCTTCTATATAAATACGCCTCTATACACCCCCACGTTCTACGGTTTGAGATTCCTTTAACATAGATCATACTTTGAACCATTGTTTATCCAGTCTGATTATTGGCACCGCCAGTTAATTATTAATTGTTTCTGCGGTACCGAACGAACAGGACTCCAATAAGCAATAAGCATATTGGAGCCCTGTTCGTGTGGTTCCTAAGAAAATTTTCCTCCCCAAAAATATTTGTCCCCAGGCTAGGCCGTGTAGGGAACTGAGGCCGCCAGCTAAGCAGGGTACAATATGATTAAGTGTGTTGAAATTGAGGATGACATGCAAAGTCTTTATTAAAGTTTTATGCCTTTTCTGTCAACTTTATTGGGTTCGACATTGGGCCACCGCAGTGATAACCAGTGTTATATAGAACACCTGATCGGGAGCTGAAGCCTCTCTATTCATTCGTTTCGGCCAGAGAAAAAATGAAAGAGTAAAATCATCTTCAGTAATAAATTTTGCTGTATGAATACCATGGCATTTGGCCTTTACTTGTGAATATGGATGAAATATTCTACGTCCAGTATGTATACCTCAGGCTCAGTCAGATTAGAATATGTCCCTTTTCCTCTGAGCTCAAACCTGCATGTAGGCTTACCTGGTATGAGTTACGAGCATTGAGCCCCTACTATCATGATAGCCATAGGGGAAAAGGCCTGATCCTAAAACTTAAAAGGAAACCAACGTATCAAGATGACCTCTGAGAGGAATTCATGATCCAGAATGTGGCCAGACTTGTGTTTTCGGATCCAGTCATCAACCGCTTAAATGAGGTATGTCAAGCATGAGGTGGTGGACAGGTGCGAGATGAATAGTCATGAGTCTGGTGTGTGTCTGTCTCCATCATGACCCCCACCTCCCCCTCACAGGTGTTTATCTCATTATTTGATAAAATGAACCGATAAAGCATGGCTTAAGTGTCTCTAAGCGAACTGGACACTTTTCTAAATACCATCACGTACGAGATCATCGGCCATTGATGTTAAATATTCAGGTTTCCTAACTTCCATATTGATTGCCTGGGTTCCATCCCACAGTGAGGTTTCATCTAATACTAGACAGGCCCCCGGGGCTTGGCCCTTGGCACCGTTTACGTTTTATGTATCAGAAATTACCAAGTATTCATTCCCTGTGCAGGTCAGTGAACTTTATGTTTATAAAAGGGATTCTGGACCTTAATAGTTTCTAGATTTTTTGTGTTATCTCCAAGTGTGATAACAAGGAGCATTGTGTGGAATAATCGTAAACTTTTTTTTCTGAAGACGCAGATTTTATCGAGGGTACTTTATCCACTTAAGTCTCAACAAGAATATTGTAATTTAAGCATTTTCTGATAGGTAGTTTGACCAAACTCGTTGGTTTGACCATCTGTGCTTTCTGGTTGTTTACTGCCCAAACATTGCCCCCCCCCCCTCCTCCCCCCTCCCCCATGTCCCCCCAAACCATCATATGTAGCCTTGCCACAAGGTGTTTTGACTGGCCGAAAGTGGGCCATGTCTGACCTTGTCTGTGTGGGAAAGAGGTCAGTAGGTCAGCAGCCGGACGATTAAAAATAAACATTGGAGAAGGTAATAATATGTTTGTGACAGATAGAGCCCCAGTCATGCACCCTCGTTGGTGTCTAAGTACTGAGAGGTCCTACACTATATATAGGTTTTTAAATAAGTGTGAAAAGTTGCTCTATGATCGCAAACATTGCACAATGTTTTAGATATATATAAGTGTTAGAGTCTTTAAACCTACCACCCGCATCTTTCTTGTCACATCTCTATATATGTGTATCAGGCCAGGCCAGACAAAGGATCCCTTTGGGGTAATGGGAACCATAGGTCACAGTATAAAAGCACTGGATCCCTGATCACTGATAGACCTTTGTGTCTCACAGCGGGAAAGGGACTAATAAAGTTTCAAATGTACCGTGTGCAATTTCTGCTGTAAGCATGACCCGAAAACCTGGCTTTGATTTTTCTCTTACAAAGAACTTGTTGCTAAATATACTGGCAGTTTTGTTCTGTCTAGATAGCTTTCAGAGGAGTTTTGTGAATAAATTTTGCTTTTGTTTGCGATGGTAACCCATTGCTTCTTGTAATATATCAGTCAATTTCTATGTAAATTTATTTTGGCATTGCATTGTTAATATTGCCACTCCTGGAACTATGTTCAAAGAGAAAAGTATAGGTTTTGCCAAATACTTTTTAGCAATTTACATTAATTAAGAAAATTCACATAATTAATCTCTCTTTTGGTTTTACGCGTTACCCTAAATCAAATTGACAATTATTGTGACGAGGTTAGTAGATTCTACTAATTACATCCCTTTTAGGATAAAGATACGTGTACAATATTGTAATCAGGTTCCATTTCCGTTTAGTTGTGTTAAAAAGCATACTTGGTCATACCAGCGAGAATAAATATTGGTCATACTATGGAACCTTTCCAATTAAATCTAATATATGCTTATCCAACGCGCTCAAGATTCTACTAATTGAATAGGAGAAGGAAATGAACTCTTGTTATCAGTTGACTATCGCGATCTTCCCTCTGCAAATGCTACCATGCTACTCAAAAAACATCCCTGTTTCCACTTCTCACACAAACAAACCATAGGGCCAACGTACTGCATCAGATATTGATGACATACAAAACCATTATGATATTTGGGTAACACTTGTACATGTATGGTTAGTTTCTCATTCTTGGTTTGCTGTGTGCAGAAGAAGAAGTACGTAGCAATACAAATGTGCCGAGGTAATCATTTATGGTGGCAGTCCAACCTCTACGTATTTAAATACACAGTGTCTACTCGTGGATCTTATTCCATTCACAGATTTAATGCAAAACAAGATTAGACCGATATACTCGTATTTCCCTTTCCCACGTATTTTGGAAGTAATGCGAGATGTGAGAAGTACGTAGTTCAGATGACTATGTGATACCTGTGCCTACATTTAAAGCAAACTATCATCGCCGTTGTCAGGTGTGCACTTTTAAAAAAGGACTGGAGGGGTCGGATGATGATTCTATGTATGGGCATAAAAATACAGGGATTGACACTTGCGTTGGAGAAGTGGAACATTTTCAAGGTGAGCGAAAACTGTACCTGTACTTGTGTAACGCCTGAAGCTTCCCTCTCAACCATGTGAAGAACAAAGCTTAATCGTTTACTTGTTTCCCACGTTGATTCATACATATGTATGCGTGTATAAATAGCCCTAGTGGAACCGATAGTAGGTATAATGAGAAAGTACCTTTCCCTATCATTCTAATAATTAATTATCAACTTTCCCAGACCTATCTTGATTTGATTCTGATATTGAGGACCTTTACTTTCATTTAATATCAGTGTTATAGCATGTCGACCTTTGTAGTGTTACAATCCGTTGGTCGTTGACATTTTGCAACAACATGGAGTAGTCTTAAGGTTTCTGCTTACAAAATGCCAATGTTTACTGTGATATTGTATTCACTCAATTGAACATCAAGTAAACTTTGGGGAGGTGTGGTGGGCGAGTGTGGGGGTGGGGAGGCTTTAAGAAAATGTTTTCTTTTCTTTATTTATTCAGATTGCAATGCCTACAATTAAGACTTGACCATTTAAAGTTGGGCATTGGAAAGGCTTCCCCCTTGGCACTTAAGGATTTGAATGGAAGGCTCTCCCTTCTAACCTAATGTGTGCAAATCGTTTTCAAATTTGTGATGTAAGGTTTGAGCATTCACCCGTTTCATACAACTAGACTGTTTCGCCATGTTGAGTGGTGCTATGTTTGGTAAATACAAGTGCGGTTGAATATCAATATTTACACTTGTACTAAAATAAGAGCGTTTAACAGGGAATAAATCCTCTCTTTAATGCTAGGGATAAATCAAACTGGCGTACCATGTTTACAATACATTATTACCCATTATAAAACATGCCATAATGAATTCGATTCCGGGACAAGTGCTTTGTCAATTGTTAGGAAACTTTACCTGATATGTTTAACATGTATATACGCATAATAGCCATCTACAGTCCTCCTGTAATGCATCTATGGGAGGAATGCCTGCAATTCATACCCATGTAAAGTCCAATATCAATCCTTATAAAATCTGCTGCTATTTTTACTTAGATATTGAAGGTATTTTTGGTCAAACTGATTTAGGGATGCGTACAAATGTATGTGGTTTCTTCCTTCGAGTTGAAAACAAGTAGGAGTCTTCCTTCAAGGGTGAAAACATGTCGGAGTCGGAAATTGTCGGAGTTTGGCATTGGAAGTCTAAAATTTCATATTCATTCTTCAGTTGTTTGAATTCGGCCAACTAATCCATACCATGGGTAGGTTGATCTTTGGGGCATTCATTACAGCTTTAGGTAACAAATACATTTATCGGCATGAATTAGTGGTAATGGTTTCATTGAACAGATTATCTTGAACGATTAATTCTATCTATCACTTCGAAATGGGAAATAAGCCAGGTATTGAGCCATATTTAGACATTTTTCATCTCAGTATCATTGAGACAGATTTATTCAAGTTTCAATCTATAAGTCTATAATCTATGCACTTCTGGCAACTTGTAAGGCTTTTCACCAGCCGGTCATGTTTTAAGTTATGTTCAGCACTATTCACTAATGCAAGTAAGTGTTTTACACCCATTAGCTTCTAGCACTGCATAAAGCCCACCATTTTTTGAAAGGCTCCAAACAGACAGACGTTTTTTGTTTGTAATTTGACACCCTAAAACACTCTCTAACCCATTTTACACGTACACTGTTAACAGCTATCCGAGATTAGTAGCACCCTTCTACTATACCTCTCTCAGGTATATCGTGGCTCAGGAACTTTTTAAAAATAAAGATGATAAGATGAACAGCTAAGTAGGTCCGGTCCCCTGAAGCCATAGTATACTTAAGCAAAGCAACTGTCTATTAAAAAGGTTAGCTTATTTTCAATTAATTGTATTACCGTTAAAATTGTTTATTCTAGTTCAAACTTCAATCATTATCAGCTACTCCTAGTCAATCCATTATAACTAAAAGTAAACTCACTCTTATTATATTGTAGTCATATCATTGTAGTAATAGTCAAACTGTAACAAAAAGTAAAGATCAAACGAGAATTCGGGCACCCAATGGAAGACCTAACTAAACAATGGTTTACTTAGATAGTTGGACAACCCTACTGTATAACATCTTCAGCAATAAAAGAATCCTTGAATTGAATTGAATTATACACCGAATATTTTCAATATACCATCTCTTCGGTCGAAGTTCCCTTTACTTTCCTTTCTAAAATATGTAGATTATACACTATGTAGGGTTGATTTCGAAAACCCATTCGTTTCCATTCGCTTGCCTTTCTTACGAAAAGAGCTTACCAGCCTATACAAATGAAAAGGTCCAGTTGTATTACCCTGTTCCAATCTAAGAAATTCTATAATGTCCCTTTAAACATTGAGATTTATCTGAACTGGCATCATAATAAAGATGCACAAGCAAATCACCACCCACAACACACCCTGCTGACCTTGAGGGCTATTATATTGCATATGATTTATGCATATATGTCATGAACTGCAATATTTTGCAACGTGAACCTCTAGTACTCTATTATCAGGGTCTGTTGCGGTCTGAGCTGTTGGTTGTCATGGAGAGACATGCCTTGCGCATGCTCTGTGAGCACGTGTTGACTGCAGATAAGAGCTTCTCATAATAAGAAAAAGAGAAGCCGACAGCAGCTCACTGCCTGACCGAGATGTCACTCATAAATACCGACATGCTCTCTCTTCCTCATCTGTACATGCCTCATGTACCCTAACCTGCACCTCATTCATATTAGCACCATAATAAAAGGGTTACTTTTTATGGGATTTTGTTATATTGTTGGAGTATCTTTTCTATCGCTTATAAATGCCCTTTCCACTATCCATCCCAGAGTTATGCCTAATAATTTAATACCTTTATATTAATCCATGGCGGATGTTAGTCAGGACCTGTTGGTGGGAAAACATGTAGGTCAATTCACCTCGGCCATTTACATATCAAACCGATGAATCGCGACAAATTTGATTGAAAAGGATTAATTCTGGCGGACCTATATGCTGACAAGCAAAAATAATAAAAACCTTCCCCCACGCTTTCCTAATTCGTTTTCAACCTCACCCACGGAGCTCATTTAACCTATGGATTACCAGATATTGAATTAGGGATTCTCTAGATTACGCCCAGGATTTGATATCCCTTGGCCTACATGCCTAATTGATTTGAATCTTTGCACTGGACATGTTAATGGGGGGGGGGGGGGGGGGGGGAGTCATGAAGATATTTTGCTAAGAGGCATGAGAATCGGGTTAGTGGATAGGAGCCTTTACGGTGTTTGAGGTGTATTGCAGTTAACAAGGATTGATTGATTGCAGTCTTCCAAACATGTGTGACCAGCCAAGCAGAAAGGGAACTCCAGGGCCAAATTTTCGAATTTGGGTTTATTATAGATTCTGAATCTGCATGTCCTCCTGAGTCAATAACCAAAAAAATAGTTGAAAAATCCCAGAATTTGCCGAGATATGGGCTTTTTTGTAAAGTTATGTCAGTTTTCAGTAGATGATCTCAAATAGGTCTGGGGAGTGACTCATTTTCCTGTGACACATCACATGTACAAAAAATAAATATCTAAAAAAAATGAAAAAAATGACGGGTGCACAAAAGGGGAAATGAGCATTATAAAAGTGAAAGAATTTTGTTGATACTCCAAGAATTAGTGAAGTTACAGACTTTCAAAGTTACCTCCCTCTCAGAATTACTAATATAAACATTTGTGACAGTGACGTCATGAATATGATGTGACTCCTAGCGGGAATACCGGGAACTATAACCCCCGCGGGAAGGTCCCTTTCTGCTTGGCGGGTCACATGTATTGGATCTACCGAGCAGGCTCCGTGTATCCATTATCAGAAATATAAATCCATCAAGTATATGATAATTAAGCTTACAAACGTGGAGCTTCACTGTGGCTCCTAAGTGTGAAGAATTTTCATTCATTTGAATTTCAGTATAGGAAACTGGTGGTGATTAATGTACAGGCGAACCGCGACGGGAAAAAGTATTGATTTCTTTTGCACTAAGTGTTGTTTCCTGTTTGCTGATATTAGGCATAGGCTGGTGTGTGTTGCTGCCCCCTGGATGACACCGGTGTTGGTATGGTGGTGTTAGTAGAGTAGGCTGGTTTGATTGATGTGGATTAATAAAGATGAAGCAAGCCATGAGAGAGAGAAAGCCTGAGGGAGGGGGGGGGGGGATAAGAGATTCTTTCCATACCGCGAATCTAATTGAGGGAAGGTAACCTTGGGTGCTCTCCTCCCCCACCCCCGCACACGACGCCAACCCAATCTTCTCTGACATAATACTTTAATCTTAAATCCAAAATTTAAATCTCGTGTACACTTGATTTAAACAAATATATTTAGCCCTAAATTTAAAGCGAAGATGCGGTGTCAAGAGGATTTCTCCAAGTTCCAACTGAAATCTACCATCCTCACCTCATCCTAGAGTGAACCCCTTGCCTATCTCTCTCTCTATATATATGTTATATATATGTTGCACGTACAATGATGGCGGATTATATGTATTTGATATGAACATTTTTTGTAACAAACCTAAACGGACTGTAGTTAGTAGAGATGCGTCGGTGATGGTTTTAAATTATATATTGTTCTTAACAAATGCTTCTTCTGTATATTGGAATCGATACTTAGTGAATTACGAGATATAGGTAAATGGTTGAAATATTGTTATGATTATTCTAGTAAATCAGCGACGGCTGAGATATAGTGTACCAGTTGCATAATGTTTTTCGCTGAATAAAATAATTTAAATACAATACCCCACCCCCGTTTTCCCCTTTTGAATCTGGCTAGGTAAATATAATCTGCTATCTGCAATGAGAATTATATGATGGTTCAGGTAAAGATGCCCGCAGAGTATGTTCTATCCGTCCTTATAATAGGGAGGTTTCGCAAGCAAACCTATCTCAATTATGCAACCGTATCCGCATCTTTTTTGTGACTTACGTCGCGTTTTTTTTATGTATAAAAGATAAATTTGTATATGAAACATTTTGCTAAATATGTTACATTACGTTTTGCCCACCATGTTTTGCTTTAACTTATGTTACGTATGTTTGTATATCAGAGATACGGATCCGTTTACGTATAGGTTAGACTTGCTGAACCTCCCTAGTACCACCATGCCCGGTACTACGTTGTACTGTTTAGGTATCTAACGGGATTGAAAAAGTCAACAAAATATTATTTAAAAAAAAAATGCGCGCGGACTGCCATGGAGGTTCTGCTTCCTCATCGCCAAACTACTCACCGAGATCCCATCGCGTAAATAATTTGTTTTTTATGTAAACATGTCAAGATCGGATGACCCAGACAAAAACACGCGGAAGCAAACCGAATCCTACTGCGCATCCGCTAACCAAATATTTGCAAAAAAAGTTACGGCAAGTTTGCTTCGAAAGTCTAACAAATGATTACCAGTGACAATGAAGGCATTGACTTGTCGTCCCAAGTGACAAATACAGGGGCTTTTAATTTGTTATTTATCGATAAACAAATAAGCACTTACAGAAAGGGCGATCTGTTCTAGGTTTGTTAAGTTTAGTAGTGTTTGTATTTGATGGTTCAATCATTCCTATTGGGAACCAGACTTTAAGGTCTACCCACGATCATTTACGAATATTTGAATTATGAACTTTTAAATTACGACCAGACAAGTTGATTGGACAAACAGAAAATAGTGTTGACCATGAAACCAGTCCATTAGAAAATATTGATGTTTAAAAATATCATAAGACATTGGAGTTAATGGAGTTACTTGTGAATGCTCAAATGTAATGAGTGTCTAAAATAATCTGATGGTGCTATGTATCGTGAGAAATGATACTAGTCAGTTTTAATATTATATGTTTTATAGCATAATTTATAATGTAAGGATCTGTTTAATAAGTTTAACTTGTATTATGTCCTGTTTGCTTCATAACGTAAGGATTTGTTTAATTAACTTTAACTTATTATACCCTGTTATTATGTGTCTCTGTTAGTATAGATGTCTTTCTATTTTGAGGTGGCGGCTGGGAGACCTGGATTTTATCCAGAAGCATGGTCACCTATTTGTCTAATCTCTGTATAAGTTATATATAACCTCAGACAAATAAAGTATTTTTCAATTCAATTCAAAAGAAAAATCTTTAAAATACCGAGGAATTAGTTGAGGACTACACTGATATATGCTCTTATCTGTTTTTCCGTAAATAAATGTCAGCTTGAGCAATTATCTTTTTAAAAGATTTATCTCAATATTCCCTCTTTGTGATACTGAAAAGCTTCCTCCTTTCTATGCTTACCATTCTCGGGAGTCCTGCCATTCTTCTATCGATGTTCATTATATTCTCATCTACTGACCCTTCCACTTACCCTGGTCCCCTTCTCCTACTAATCCATATTGAATCCTTTCTCCCATACGTTCCCCCATCCACTTCTCATTTGCCTGATGTCTCGATGTAGACTTCTAAACACCCCCGCCCTTTCCCCGGGCCTATTCCTCGGGCCTATTCCTCGGTTCCACACTATTCTATTCCTTTCAAGGTCTATATACGTTCTTCCACACCCGTCAAGTTCAATGTCTCGGCAACATCCCTTATCTTACCCTTTTTACAGTTTTAGAGGAGAATACATTTTGCTTCGTGGGTAATAAGCAAAAAAAAAAGGTCCAGCGTCTATATTATGAACGAGCGTGAACAGGGGAGCATGCATTGGCGAGTGTTTATGACTGAGACGTGCGGTGAATATGTGTGAGCGGGTACTCATTGCGAGTCCATCACAAGCTCACTATGTATTAATGCTCCCTATTGTCACAGCATGTATTGTGTTAATGATTGTTATTCAGACAGAAGGAGGTGAGCTTACAGCCAGCCTGCCGCCTGCTGTGGCTGACTGTAAGTGGTGGGTATTAAACCTCCCCACTGCACTGCCGCCTCCGAGTCTGTGCTGGCGATGGATCAATATGGCCCCAGTCAATAGCGACTATTCCTGAAGCAGTCACTTCCCACTGTTGTATGAGTTGGGATTCTCTGATGTAGATTATCCATATACTACCGCCTTGTCACCCCCACCTATCTATCTATCTATCTACCCACCCCCTGCTATCTAGGCTTCAGACTAGAGTCTATGCTCCAGATTGTTGCCGATCTAGACATCACTTTCATGTCCTCTCATGATTCTTCGTCGCATCCAACCTCAGCGTAAAAGAGATACAATCGTCCCTATATTTCTTGTCTCTTTTCTTTGTCATTCTTTTGATATATTCCCCACGTTCTATAGATCTCCACCCTCCTATTCCTTTCCCAGTGCCATTCATCTTACATCTCCCCTCAGAAATCAGCATGTTCATCTTACTTGTGGCCATCTTCTGTTCCCCAGCCTCCTCTGTCTCAGTATGAATCTTATTCCCATGTTCTGGTACTCGTTCATAGTCTTTAGAACTTCTTGAACTCATTCGTTACCCATTTTCTCCTCAGCGTGTTTATCTCAAGAGAAGCACAAAACATAAGTATCTTTCTGTATACAATGGATGAGATGCTTTTGTAAAAAGATAAAGGTTATTCAAGCCGTGTTGGTGCATATAGCTAACGTTATTACCTCGCCTTTAGCTCAAAGCGTCAAAGCAGTTCTGGTTTCTTCCTCTGCCAAAGCCTGAACCAAAAGGCGTTTATTTGATTCTTCTTTCCTGACACCTTTGCCCATGGCCTTTAGTGCCAATACTTTTTCATTCGTTTGATTAATTTTCTCTCGGTTTCTTCAGACTTTACCCTGCTAGAAAAAAGAAGAAGATACATTTAGGTGCATTTCTCACTTATACCGACACCGAAGGTCATTTAAACATGGAATAAGTGATCGATTCTCTCTGGAGTTTGGAGTTCTATTGTAGAAAGATGTAACTGTCAATGCCTCTCTACTTCCCCTATTGAGCATGCATTAGGGCGTGGTATAGAAAATAATATTTTTCTGTGACTAAAGCAATTTCTTGACTTTTTTCGTATTACTTAAACATTCATTAAACGATTTACTTTACTAACTGTGCTTATCTGTTTTATAGGTGAGTTATAACGCTGATGCACTATTTCTCTAAAGGAATCTGTAAGTACGATTAACTTTGCCTGATTACATTTTATACCGATTTAGTTGTTCATAGGTTTGTACGATTTCCTTAAATACTTTTGGAGTTTCGAGGGAGTGTGCTGACGAAGGGTTAGTAATTTCAGTTTAGTTTAATTGGACAACCAATTGTTTTGTAACAGTCTGACAATAAAGAATGTTTGAATTGGATTGAATTGAATTGCTCCGACTGAACTACTTCTTAATATCAAGTAAGCCTTGCTCTGGCTCCGCGCTGGCCGACATAACCTTTTGCTGACACCAAACACAAACTCTTTGGATCTGGCGACTTTGTTTAATGTGAATTGATCCTGTCTTTACCAGACCCGAGATTGTTAAGCCTGACTTTCCCTAAGCCTGTTTTTTGCATTAGCAACTGACAAGGGGCTGTGACACACGCCGACACCAGGCCCTTTTAGAAGCCACTACTGGCTTCGACTAGAGGCCATGTGGCTTCTGTAAACTGGCTTACTCGACACGCTATTGACTTCAGAGTAAGCCCCTTCATCATGGCGATGCAGTCCGTAATATTCGGACATCGCTTGGGTGGCCCCATAAGGTGATCTTTAAACGTACGCGCCATTTTGCTATCAAGGTTGCTGTTATGAGACTACTAAACATCCGTTCTGCCAGACGCACCAAATTAAATATAGTATTGTCCACCAGTCACCTTATGATCCTATTGGAAAGCCGACAATAAGATATAATGGATCCCGTTTCTTACTGGCACATTTCGTAGTTGTAAAAGCTCATGATGTGGGTTTCCGTGGACATAATACAATAGTATTTAGTTCATTCCTCTTGCCCGCTGCTGGACCATCGATTAGATAAGGCCTAAAGGGGCTGCTGTGTCAGGTGTTATCGACAGGTTAGGCCTCTTTGAGACAATGATGAAAACGGTCCATTAATGATGTTGAAATAGCCTCTTGGCTTTCCAAGTAATATAGCCTGCAAAAATATGTAAACCATTCCTGAGTTGGAGTGACGATCGACTTATGGTGGTTCCACCTTTCCGCACCTGTTTGAATACTCCGTTATCAGGATATGGTTACTGTTTATGGATATTCGACATGAACTGCTTGCTTTCAAGGTAGTGTGAGTCTGCTTTTTACCATTAAGAGAGTCATCATTATTTTGATCACCATTTTAAGCTTAATCAATTCCGAAATAAAGCAAGGAACCGGCCATGTGCATAGCTCTTATGTACGAATGTAAAAGAACGATTGCTAATAATCGAAAAGACCAGGGTGTCGCCCCACCCACCTCTGCCCAGCAAGGATTATTGATCCAAAGGTTGTCAATATCTAAAGATAAAGTAGATATTTTACTTTCAGACACACATAAATATATATTATAGTCAACCTGATAAAGGTAGTTATCATAATAATATTTGACGTCACCAGCTGTCCCAAATAACCTTCAAGTCTTTTTGTATTTGCTGTCGATTTCTGTCGCTTTTTACCCCTGTGAACCCCTGATAAACCAATCACATTTTGCGAGTAGAGTGCCCTTGACTTTGCTTAGAGCAATACCGCAATGCCAGGAATACTTTCCCACATCAGTCGGTTCAGCAGTTCCATGGATAAGCTATTATTGAAGGTGTCTTTTCTATGATGGCTTCAATTTTCCAGACAGCTCATAGAGATTGGGTCTAAAGTGCCTTCTTCTGCAAGTGTGTCGGGATCGTCTGGAGCCCCTGGCGTCCTTATCCCCAAGTTGAAGTTCTATGCTGTCCGCCTTTTACTGTTGGATTATTCAGTTCGTGAGTTCAACCCTTATCTTGAAGGAAAATGGCAGTCCATTGATCGCCCCTCTGTCCTAATTAATGTCTTGTCTGCTTTGGTGCGTCTCCATATTTCTTTAAAATGACAAAAGTCTTGTGAGGAATTAAATTTCGATGCTATATCATATAATATTGTTTCAGTCCTTACGCTGGTCTTAAATCGACCAATACTTATTAAACTATCTTTTTTTCTGTAAGATTGGTCTCCTATTGAAGGCTTATGACAAAATATGAATGTTCGTTATTGCGCTGAAATTACACCTCAATTTACATATATAATATGGCACAATGTTGAATCAATTTGATACAAACCCGGGTGGAATGCCCATGCATGCCATGCATCTATCGAATCTAAATATCTTAACGAGGAGTTGATGATGACTTGCACGAATATGGAGCGTTACCCCAAAGCATATTGTGCCACTAACCACATTACACTGCGGACACCCTTTATTACTCAACTTCTGCTTGGGTCGGTGGGGTAGACTTACAGGTAGGACGTCACTGAAATGCTCCGGATATATCTATTGCAGGCTCTTTGACTTAAATGGTGCGATCATTGCTCTGGGATATAACACCTCAATTGATCGGGAGAAGAGCTTGCTATCCATTCCACACATAAGCGAAGAAAGCACACTTTGATGTCACCATTTGCATGCCTGTTCTTGGCCTGTTCCTTGATAAGACAAGAAGAGTAATTGACTGTGGGCAGTGGACATCTGAAGATATGTCTGGAATAAATTATCAGGATAGCTATAACTTTTAATATGCATCTTTTTTTCTAATCGCTTGGCTAAACACTTTGCCCCCTTGCTATGTCTATACATAAATGTCCACTAGATAATTGGAACAGGCGAGAATATTGGGCTATTTGCCAGTCCTCAATTGTACCATCTATTTTCTCTGCTTAGATTTAAGAGTAGGAGGGGGAAATCTCATCAATCTACCTTTGTACCCAGCTACACTTTTCTAATTAATCACAGTGTACAAATAATGACATTACATATTTATAATGTGGGTGACACTGGAGAACAAAAAGAGGCATTCATTGATGAAACAAAGTGTCTGTGGCCTGACGCGTGATGTGTGAAGGTAACCCGTTTATGTCTGCAACCCTCGCATGACAGAGACCATTACCCTCCTCCTAGTGATCAAACGCCAGCGCCACAAGATGGATGAGAGGCACTGCCACGTCTCATCATATATCTCTTCACAGTACAAGTAAGATGTAAGTGCCAAGTATATAGGTAGAGCCACCGACGTCATATGACAAAGGCTTCTGTCAACTCGCTCCATTCAATGCAATATATATGATATTATATTATATATTGCTCAAGATTGTCAGAATATTGACTGATAGCTTTCGAACTATGCTAGCTAGACTGGCGCTAATATTTAATGAAATTGAACAAAGGCTGTCCCCATTGATCTTTTTTGTAAAGCATTTATGTATTTATATATAAACTCTGTAGTCTTATTTTCTGATATCAAAAATGTAAATCGATACCTATTGTGTGTGTTCTGTTGATAAAACATCAGTGGAACCACGATATTAATCGCTGAACAACTGTTACCTGATGATTATACCGATGCGAAGGTCTAGACATTTATTCCAGGTATTAATTCGTGTACGTACGGATGAGTAAGCGTACATGAATGTACGAGTATTGTCTATAATAGTTCAAGTCATAATCCTCTTTTCAATGTGTGTGCCTAGCAGTTACATTGACATTTAATCTTTGTGTCCTTTAATCTTTTCTCCAAACGGGCCACACCTATCATCATCAGAGAATTATCTCACTGAGTGAGCCTAGAGACTAGATAGAAATGTGTTATCTCACATGTTCTTCTTGTTGGTACATACCAATGTTAGTTAGATGTATGATGGTCCGTACTGAAAGTGCCAACCAGACGTAAGCTTATCTCCAAGCCAGTCAATTGGGATATCAGCAGTCTGCGTAGAGGGTTGGAGGAGGTTCTGAAATATGCCACCGCATACGTGTCATATTTTCTCTGCGGGATATAGACGTTAATATTGATTTTGTTTTGCATAAAACGATAATATATGACCGTTCTCACAATTTGGCCGAAGTGACCTTTAGGTTCGTGACTGGCCCTCCATTTTGATACCTTCCTTCCCCTCCAAAATGCCTTGCCTCCATACGTTCCTAGTACTACTTAACAAGTTGTTTATGGCTCTGGTCATATCTGCTGCCATGGCAACACGTGTCAGCCCATATTTACTCACTTATTCTCGGCTCATTATTGGATTGCTGCCTTCTCAGCTATCTGCAGACTACAACAGGAATGGCAAACTGCCATAGTTTGCTTTTCCTTCAGATAGAACTCTGGAATGGTATCAGTCTTCCATCTATATATAATACGGTACTTATGGTCCATTTTGCCAAACCACAACGTGGTTCACCTATATTGTCCATCTCAATGAATCTGCTCTCGTAGATTTGTCAGTGATGGAATTTTGGTACATCTTGGACGATTTTATCTTCTTTGTTACCTAGAAATACGTGTGTATCAACATTATATATCTCAAACTGTGAACAAGACTCGTTTGGCAAGTCGATGACTGACTTGTATTAAGAAAATATTTGAATTTGATATTTTCTGAAGACAGGGCATGCCATTTCTGACCCCTGCCTCATGGCATTGATACATGTTTTCCTATTTTCCATGCCCTGACCACGCTTGGTTATATGGTTAGGCTATTGGTCTGTGTTGGGCTGGGTATTGACCCAAGTTGCTCTAAGATCACACTAAAGGCACAGGGGCATATACAGAATTCAGAGTCAATATGTACTGGGGAAACACGAGGGCCGTCTATACCTGCATTAGTTAGTCTAAGCCATGCCAGTAATGAATACCAACAACACAAGCAAAGAGCATCTCCACAGTGACTCTGGGCATTGGTCCAAATATATCTCTTCTCCACTCATCACGGCCATCTTGAATGTTATTCCTAGGATATTGGTGACTGCTAGGCACTCTTAATGAATCCTCCTATTTTGAAATTTAGTTCAGAGTAACATTCTTATCTGACATTGTGTATGTATTATTCTACGTAGGGGTCAAGTTCGTGAATCTACAGTTCATTCTTTGACCTTTTTAGGTGAAATTTCCATTTTTTTAATTTTTTTTTAAAGACAAATCTTATTTGACACAGATTTCATAGATTGTGATACGTTTCATCTTACCAAGTACACACTAATACACACATGTATATCATACATCATATATTAATTAACTTAGGAATACTTGCCAACTGGATCCAAACGACATGCCGTCGAAGGTTATAAATGCGTGGGACTAAAACACTCCTCGGAGCTTAATTTGTCGTTGTTTGTATTGATCGATCTACGTGGTTCTCAGAGCCAAGATAGGGCAAACGGAGAATATAGAGGCAATAGAAGTATGTGTCTACCCCTCCAGAATCCTTATAAATCCCTCAGTGAATATAGATTAATCAATTAATTCAGTGCACGGAGAAATAAGTGCCCCTCTAGGTAGTTTGTATGCAAAATGAAATGAGTTCTGTGAATTTTCCCGGCTATTTTGCATCTAAACAGGTTTCTTACAGGCGACTTTTCTAATAATTTTGTTGAAGCTCCTTTGCTGTTCGATGTGACTCTGCTCCGTTTGATGGAGCATCTTCAATCGCTGCTTCCTAAAACTTTAAAAGGTTAGGCACTATGCTGGCAATCATCTGTTCTGGTGAACACGTCCACCTTATGATTTACTACAAGATCTTAATGTTTGTTATGACATAGTCTTTGCAATTGTGATTGTGTTTTTTCCCCTCGTTTCTGTGAGTTTGATTTCATCTTGCTATCAGCCTGTCTGAAGCTATGGTTCTATAATCATAACTGTTTTTCAATGTCGGCACCGACCGACTAGGATACGTGTAGTGAGAGTCTCTAGAGCAACCTGTAACTTGAATTGAACTTCATAATTAAAGAAATGGTTACATTCTTTGGAATGCCCATTTCGTTTTAGTCATGATAATTTTCATCTAAGAAGTTTAACCTCTCGTCCTCTATCCCCCCTCCCCCTTCACTTCAATTCCTGTCCAGAAAGATCTGTAATGCTAAAATGGACGTTTTATTTAGACTTGGAGCATGCATGTTGGTCCAATGTCTGCGACTATGTGGTAAAGTTGTAGGAGAGTTTCTGCGCAATTGACATCATGGAGGACATTAAACAGTATTGAATCAATTCTAAACCCCCTGCAACCAAATCATCAGCCCTCGCTCCTTCTCTCAGCCCACGTCTTATCTTCCTCGCTGGCAGTCTCCTGGGCTTATCTTTCTGATGTGGCACAAAATATTGATCCGCCGATGCAGTAGATAATTGGATTACAGCCAATTTTCCACCAGGAATTGAAATCCCATGGTCTTGTTCTTTCGGTGATATTTTTAATCGTGCGCTTATTTCAAGTGCCCGTTTCTTCTTCCGCGGGTTTGCCGTCTGAATCCACTGGCCTCATGTGTCGTTCAATTGCTGTTATAGCTGTTTTATGCTAAAATAGCCATGTATGCAGCTTTGGTCTCCAATGCCAATCACCTACTATTATAGTCCCTCCCCCTTAATTGTACGTATCTTTAGGATGTTGTTTAGTAGGCTCACTTCAGAATGCTATTCTTTGCCTTCTTTTGATGGCGCTGTATTATAGCAAAGACAATTTACATCACCATATGTTCTCCCTTCTTCGTTCCTAAAATCACTCACGATATATATAGTACAAAGCATCCCACAGCCATTTGACTTACATTGTAGAAGCAGGCTCGTTAGTTTTATTTGCTTGCGTATTTGTAATCGAGGCAATTAGAACGTTAACTAACTGTTAACCACCCTGCTTCAGACCTATCGTTCATTACTGAGGCAATTTTATCCCATATGTCCTCGACCCTGTACATCCCTTGATATTTCTCACCTCAGAATCGCTACGAGATCTCATCAACCCGTGACCTTAGGAGGCAATTTTCTAGATTTTGCCAGTCGTAAAAGGATTAAAGGGGGGCGGTTTATATCTGTGCGAGTGTGAATGGGTTAGTAAGTAGGGGGGATGGCTGTCTGGAGGACGGCTGAGAGGAATGGTAGACGCGTCTGTGTCATTGGCTGAAAGTGTTCCAGTCTCTATAATTGGATCTTGTGTCTGGTGCGGCCCGGAGCGGGGACGGATGATCCGTTTGTGTTCTATACTCGCTATCACTTACGCCCCACCCACGCCGCCTGCTACTAGCCGACCATCCGTATACTACTGGGTCCCAATGTGGACCGATAGCGCTACAGTACAGTGTATGATAATGGTATCAAACTCAGAGTATCTGAGATAATCATATCACACTTACCTTGTGCTGATTGATGATAGCCACTCAAATGTCCCCAATATGTACATATTTCACTATACGATATCATTTATACCAAATCAGTATGCCTTGGTCGTCATTTCTACACTAGTATTGGTGTTGATAAGGCTTTGTCTAACATTGATAGGTACTTGTGTATCTTAATCTTAACGTTATTATAAATATGTATCAGTCTAAATCAAGCTTATATTAGATATGTGGTTCTTTCCTACGTTAATACATGATTATCCACGGGTCTCTAACCACATTAAGCAGAGACTTAAAGGAGTAATAACCTCCAGTATGACCCTGCTGCTGCACTGTCTAAAATCCCTCGGCTTCGCCCCCGGATTATTCACCAAACAGTCCACCAGCCCCTCAATGTCGCTCATAAATCCTGTAGTGGAATATATCACTGAATAATGAATACTTGTCCCCATTCGACATATTGACACATCCCTCGTCATTGTTTGAACGTTGCCGTTACGCCTCATGATGTAATGATACACAGAGTCTGGATGTATTTAGATCGTGTAAAAGCCTCCTATTGTGTAGAGAATACATAAATAGTATTGAGTTTAGTAATGTGTATGTTTGCATTATACCCAGGGGAGATTAATGAGTTATTTAGATAAAGGGTGATATTTGCATACATGTATTAAGGAACATTTGCCTGACATCCACTGGAATCTTTCAATATGACAACTAGGCGTTATGAAATATGAAAGGCCCATCCTGTCTGTAAGATGTACTCAATACGGTGTATTATTTGTTCACCGGTCGATCCGGAAACCTTTAGTTTCCACTACTTGAGTTGACGATTCTCATTCATAGAGTAAATGTGTATTGAGGAGCGGCTTTTTGTGGTTCATGTCCCTAAGTGATTGATGATTTCACTGACAGAAGGTGTGGCGAGTCTTATCTGCGGGAGCTCTTCATATAGATCTATCATAAAGAGAAAAGAAAACGAAACAAGGAGTATAGAGATCCTTCTGAGCAAATGACAGTTTCTACACGATTATGGTGCTGCTAAATGCTGCTTTCCCAATCCACATTTCTGAATGAAATTTGATAAGAGAAATTAGCCAGAGCAAGAAATGATGAAAGATGTTTGCACACAGACGTCTTTGTTATTGTAATGTAACAAATCGACGCGTCCATGATAATGCGATATCTATCTGAATTATGGGAGCGTTATTGATTGTGTATTCTGACATACTGAGAAGGTGGTTTTGAATGACTTTGTTAAGGAGTGGTAAGTGAGTATATGTACTACCTATCCTGCTTCAGGTGTATTCCGATACTCAACTCGCCCACTCCAAAGATACCTTTGGCCTTTCATATCCTAGTGCGAATAACATGTAATGAAGGGCTTTAGCAATTCGATCTTCAGCGTCTAATATTGACAAAAGAATAGTTTATCCCGCCCACCCACGCCATACACTATTGTTACTGCAAATTATTTCCTTCATACAAAGTTAAGTATACGTGACTTACATTGAAATAGCCCACGTTTCCTCTTTTGCCCGGAGAGATAATTATTTCATGGGCATTTATTTTATTGGGTGTTTTTAAACAGTTTTCTGCGTGCTTACATTATCGGGTTAAAGACCTGAACATGTGTTTAATTGACCGTCATAACTTCGATCCTTTATTTCCCTGATTGCCGTTCAATCATTTTTATACAGAATTCTTTGGATGTACATTTTTGTGGCATTCCATAAGCCATGTGTAGGCCTCATATGGCTTGGACTGGCTAAATCTGTGAAGGATGTCCTTATGGGAGCAATGTATTATAAGGATATATAATGTGGATTGAAAAAAAATATACAGACAGGAGATTTGTTGACATATACTCATTGTTGTAGGGGGTAGGCACATTCCTGTGGTTTCCCATAATCCCTGCCGAGGCATGCAGAGTATGAAGTTTTTTTGAATAACTTCTGCTCGACCGAGTGCAATTCTATTCCGTGCATCAAGTGGTCTGTCTAAGGTATGATGTATCTATTTTATGAGCTCGTACTATTGTACCATTACAGGTGACGTATATATATGTCATTTTGTTTTCGTATAGCAGAGTCTATTTATTTTCAAGGGTTGGGAAACATGTTATTTGAACTAAAGCATCTTTTGCATAGACATAACTTTAGGCCTCTTCATGCATATAACTTCATTGATGCACATTTGAAGGGATTAAATGGTGTCCATAGAAGAACTTTCATTACAAAAAAATGTTTGACTTACTGGCCAGAAAGGGGCCATGATAAAAGGTATATTCAAGTGGGTCCCTTTTGTAATATGACCGCTGGGAGGTTATCTATGCTCTTGCCTATACGTGATTCTATATTTCCCGAAATATTCCATGTTTATTGCCGAAGCAATCGATTGTCTATGTGGGCTCTCCTCATGGTATGCCAACTGCTACTGACCCTTGTAACTAACACCCCACGTATGATCTTCTAACAACAAATGGCCTTCTCTACCTAGCCATCTTATGTTGGTAAATATTTGAATCGTGCTACTGCATAGGTCTCTATGATCTTCCCCTCTCAGCATGCCTTGTGGATTATTACAAGGCTGTTTGCCTCCCGTATCTAGGAGAGTGGTTTCTCGTATCATAATCTGTGGTATGTTCTAACCAACATACAGTGACACATCGTTCCATCCCGTAGACTCATCATTCAACCCGCAATTGTACAAAGCGCGTCCTCGCTCATCTCTTTCAATTTAACCCTCCAAAAACAAAATGAAATACTTTCTTATCGATACATGATTTAGTGCCAAACTTGGAAACACTCATACAGTGGTTGTGAAAGAGTTACTGCATGTAATTAGTACTATGATTAGAAAGTGATTTACCTTTGACAGATTCATAGTCATACATGCTGTTCTGAACAGATGATCCTCCTGTCTGTATATATGTGTGACAGCTGCATTTATCTCAGGGTTTGTTGGCTGGCCCAACTGCTAGTTGGCAAATTCCCAGGTCGCGAACTTCTAGTCATCGCTAATAGTCATTTTTATTACTACCAGACTAAGAATTCACTTACGTCTGTTTTGCAACATGTCTGACACATCCACGAGATGCAAACACAATTTAAAATAGCGATAATTGTACCATTTTTCCTTTAAAAAGGCCTTGCAATGTACTAGAACATGTAGTTTTATTCCCTGTGAATGAAAGTTCTGTTCATTCTATAACTGCTGGCCTACCTCAGAGGCAAGAGCCATTCTATTGTGCTTGGCTCGATTGGGAAAACAACGAGCGACGTTAATTTTTAATTGACAGGAAGCCCCTGGGTCGGCCAGAGAGCCATGTATTCGAATTGAGGTGGGCTAAAGTTTAATGTGAATTATCACTGTCTGATGTGATGATCTAAAGTCGGCTAGCTTGGTGAGAGCTTTCACTGAGTACTCTTTCGACTACTTTAGTCCCTATAGATTTATGTGAGGATTCGATTTAACTATGGGCACTTTACTCCTAACTGAGGAAATCTCCTAGTTGTCCCTGAGAGTCATTCAATTTGCTAAGGATTTCATTTGTTTTAAGTCAGATTTCCCAACTGCCTCACTCAACAAACGGGATACTTTGATTTGTTCCTAATGGGTAATACTATATATTTTGATATCATACCGTTCCCATCTGTACTTTTAGATTAATATGTAATTCAAGAGTCCATCCGCCAGATCATATGGTTTCATTATTACATATTTTCCTAATAGAGTTACTTTAGGATCAATCAAGAGCAGACTTTTGAATACCGGTACAAGACATTTAACTTTAACTATAATTTTAACTGTTCAAACTGTTAGTCCAAATGACAACCTTTCCTACTACAATATTGACATTGACACGATGGGAGGATCATTAGTGTGCCATATTTAGCAACCGTATACACATTTTCTCAGTTTTAGTTGTTAGGTCTATAGATTAGAAAGTGTTCTAGGAAATGGTGTTGACTATATTTGTCATAGCACCACTCATCAGATTTCCTATAATAAATGTTACCATATCAAGATATATGGCTAATTTTGACGGGTAATATGTCTGCTGTATTGTATCTGTCAATGCCTAATCTCGGTTGGATGATAAGACGGCCGGAGGCATGTTTCCTCGATATTCTTATCGCTGTGTCTTATCAAATCCTTGGATTCCTGTCACGTATTTAATATTTATACTCATAATTTTATCAAGGCTCCTTGCAATCTCTATGATATTGATTGAAATGATATTTTATTGCCACCGTCGGTGGCCTGGCCTCTGTTTTGTGAAAATATATTTCCTTCGGGGATCAGTACCGATAAATATATTATTTCTTTTCCATGCAGTTATATCATCTAGTTTTTCAAATCTGAAGTAATCAATTGAAGTTATTAATTTGATAAATTGTGGACGGAAGGTATTACGAAAGTAATTACTGGTGAATGTACGATTGTATTCCTCTAGAATATGAAAACATAACTTCTACCTGAAACAAACTGAAACCATGCATTTCGGTGTAACTGTAAACAATTGCTGTGGTCCAATGATGAATTTGCTTGAACGATCTTTGTCTTTTCAAGCCTCTAGTCCTAAACTGCTCCGAGGGCGAGCATGCTATGACGTCAGAGATGGCGAGGTTTCGTTCCCATTCATGTCAGTCATTCGATGCCTGCGCCTGCATTTCACCCTTTCGGTAAAGTGATCATGGTTTCACGATTTCTTTTAATCTTTCTAATTGTGGAATGAAATATTTTTCGCCAAACCATATTGTGGTTTGAGAATCCATGAGTAGAGACATTGATTCCGCTAAAGGGCCTTCTCCACTAAGCCGATTCTCATGCGATTCTCACCTAATTTAGTGGAAAAGAGTCCTTGGTGGCACAAAATCGCATGAAAATAGGCTTAAGCGGTCTGGCCACTGTCAACAAAACAAAGACGATGTAATTGCTGGCGATGCACATTGATGAGGAGGGTTATTGGTGGCTGCATCGTCTTGGCATCAACAATAGAAAAAAGTTTGGCAACTATGTAGTTCATTTTCATGCTTTTACCTATGGAATCTCATCGACTAGACATCGGCAACGCATCAGCAACACATTGGCAATGCATAGCCACCGCATCACCACAGCCATTACCTCCATTGACAATGCACCGGGGCAAAATCACATCGGCGGGAAATATCAAACATGTTTGATGTTCATCGGTACCCTTATACCGATGCAATTTTTACATCGCCCACTCATCGCCAGTCATCGCTGGCTATTGCCAAAGCCATGGCGATGACAAGTCAATGCAAAGATGATGCAATAAATTTCACAAAATTCTTATCAACTAGCTCATCGCCAACACATCGCCAACAATTTTGTTGACAGTGGCTGGACCGCTTTAGTGGACTAGGGCCCTATATGGATAGGTTGCTCAAAGGTGTTTACTTTAGAACCTGATGTCGTTATACAATGGGCCCTCTGAACCATTTGAACCCCAGTCTTAATAGTCCAATACTGAACATCAATATCATGTATGCCAATCCCTAACCTGTACTTTTCTCTTTCACATATGAAGAATTAACCGCATTTAAGAAAATCTGACTGTAATTAAAGTCTATTACTTAAATAAACTGGTGTAACCCTGTTCTGTTTTGTGCGTTTCGGGGAACAGTATGAAATCACATTTGAAATCCTTTGATATTAGACTCATTCTCTGACCTCTTACATATTAAAGTATGTCATTTACCTGTTTTGTCGTTTGAAAAAAAATACACATATTCTTTATTGGATTGCATCTCAGAATTAAGAAAGTATCGCATACAAGATAACAAATGACCAGTCATGCCTTATCTTTATGTTCGAGTAAGTGTTCACATTGTTTCAACTGAATTCTCGCATTGTGTATCACGCATCAGTACCATATATATTCTATCAGGGATAAGTATACATTGACATCGATATAGGAAATCGGATAAAGGATATGGAAATGATACCGCTTTAGGAGATTAACTTAGCTCAGCATAAATCTTTTGCTGTCTAATAGCCTTGGGTATGAAGTCCCACTACATCACTGACAGTTTATATCCCTCTGCAACTCTATCATCTCTCAGATATACATCATTTTCTGACTATTATTCTCTTTTGGGTTTTCGTGAGCTTTATAATACCATTGCACCGATGGAATTCTCAAACTGGATGAATCTCAGAAATAGGGACTGAATTTTATCCGAATTTACTTATATGCACAATACCAATCGAATATATTAAACATACAATAAAATATTTTATTTGACCATATTGATGGAATCATACTATATGGATCCATTGCAGACTAGCTAGTACATAATATCCCATCCCAGGCAGGCGACTGAGCCTTAGAGGATAGAATCGTATGCAATGTATGCATAAAATGTGCAATACTGAATGCCATCCACCCCATTGCCCAACTCCTCTTGTTCTCCATATGACCCTGGACACTATTCCTATGTCTGATCCTGCTTGCGTATAACAATGCCTCCCGAGTATAGACATTGACTCATTGTTGTATCTTTGGGCCTTCAGATTATTCGAAGAGGCCCCGATATATTCCCATGTTCTCCTTCATGGATGAGATTACTTTTGTAACAACCTCTAACAAAAATCACTGTTAGAATAATTTCCTTTAACCCTGATTGTTTCCTTTCCCCGCATTCCAGTGAAGAATCCCCGCTCTATACATATTTACATAATGCCTCACTTTGGTGTGCCTGTATAATGATTCTTAACTACTCGTGTAACCCGCCCTGATCACCCCATCCTCCCTGGATGTCCCACTAATTCCCTTACTCTTGATCACCACTCTCATTACTCATCAGTTCCTTGTCGAACCCACTTACTATTCATCACTCCAAACCACTAACGACCCTGAGTTAAGTACTTTAACCCCTGTCAGATGGGTTATGTCCATACCCTGGCAGTGCTGGGGGTTTTACGAATGACCTGCTCCCACTGAATTAGTTCCCTTAACCCTAACTAAATTATTGATCCATCCACCATTTTCGGGGCTGGGTTGGGTCGAACATAGTACTCCTAGTAGTCAAGACTGAGTGTAAATTCTAGGTTATTACTTGGAGTCCACCATTTGCGGTACATTGGCAATGATTTTATTCGCACGGTTATCGAAGTTCTGGCGGCTCTAGTTCACAATAATCCCCGCGAATCAAATTTCTACCGAGTTACCTCGAATAATGGATCAGCTGTTTATATGGGGACAGCTAATTGCGAAGAGAACATGCTAGAAAAGATGTAGACTGTTGATAATACACAGCCAATCATTTTCTGAGATGATTCAGCATATTGGTTCCTTGTTTACATTTGCATATCCCTCCCATTAGCAAAGCTGCAAGACCCCTTTCCTGCAGTCCCCACTCGATCCCCAGACCCCATTTCCGCCCCTTTTCAATGTCCTCCCCCACCCACTAGGAACGATACGATCGTCTCACTTTATCATTGATGAACATCCCAAAACAGACGAATCTAGAAACGTCTCTTGCTTCTGTAAAGCCTGGCAGATATTACGTAGACTGCGTTTGTGTTTCAAAGTGATAAGATAAAAGGTGTCATAATTGAGATGACTGGCTGTACGTTAGTCCAACCGTCCATCTGTGCATGTGGATTAGAAGCTCATTGGGTTGGGATTCCTGAGACGAATCCAGCCCTCAGCCAGGCAAACTTTGCTCACCAATGGGAACAGAGATGAGAAAATGAAAAGTGGTGGAAAAAGCAATATATTGAGATTATAGGATAAAAACAGGGATGATAAACAGTGTTATATCCCTGTAGTATATCCCTGCACTCGCCTTTCTTAGCAATATTCGTTTGCATGGTTAATCGGGCTTAATTTCTAGGCCACACGAAGTCTCCGTTTTAGTGATTTAAAACGTTGCTTCCCGAGCTGATGATAAGTTTACATAACAGCAGTAATCTTGATCGCCAATAGATAATTGTGAATTTCCTCTCTACCCTTTATTGAACCAGAAATGTTAAATGTGTCGTAGACAGTCTGATTGTGAGACGAAATTGATTAGGAACAGTTAATTATTCGCCAGTGCTTGAATGGTAGTGTGTCTAGCATCCATATTAATGTATTATATAACATGTCGGAAGGCCAGAGCCGATGTTGAGCTATGTTGTAGATCCATGGATGTCTGACCTTGTTTTCTGCCATGGGAAGATTTAATGCTGCATCCCATGCATATATTTCCATGCCAGGGCAACAGGAATCTGTAATGCATCAATGCGATTCCATTTGCTCCGGATATGATGCATAGCTACTCGCATTATGTATTAGTCACATTGCATGCCAATTATTAGTATCAGGCAGAAAAACCTGCGGATGTGATTGAATGGTGAGGAGGTGCCTTGGTGAGAGACCGATCTACTGAGGTTCCTCAGTATAATGTGTAGATTATGTATTTGATTTACTGAGGTAACCCGTGATAAGGCCTTTCAGAATTGTAAACACTCATTAGTGTGTCTCTTTTTGTGCTTTTCTTATGAGACAATTTAGCTATACAGTGACGTCGTTGCTATTGCTTTCCTTCCATGTTAGGTGGATATGGATGATGGGTGATAATGCATTTTAGCACTGAGCCGTCCGCGGAAATGTGGATATGTTTGATGTGAGAAATATTAGATCTTTGCAACGCTATTTTATCGACCATGATCAAAGGGTTAATCCATTTTTATCTTTGTTTGATTTCATTGCGAAGATGTTGATTATTTGCACTCAGTGCCCCTTCTCTTTCCTCCACCACCTCCTTCTCCTTCCATTTACGGTAGTTTAAATTTGACTGTTCAAAAATGATGCGGTGGCTTCTTTATGGAGTAGCTGTTCTTACAGCCTTCGTAATTACGACATTTACTACGTTTGAGCATTGCCAAATCATTAATTGAACCACAGTGTAATCATGTATACAGGTACTGTACAAGATTGTCAAAATTACCATATAACCCTGCTGGTACTACTTGGGATATGCGAATGCAACGAAGAAAAGAAAAAAATCAACATAATGAATATTAATAAATTCATCTGTGTGCCACTAATAACGAAGCTGGGTGAGGAGAATAAAGCCTCTCCTCTTCACTCGTCTTGTCATTTACATTGTACAACCATTACCGTGCTATCATTTGACATAGTTTGTCAGGGCATCCACAGAAGAAAAAACAACTCATGTCAGATGCCCATAAATAAGCCTTTCGTATTATTATGTGTCTTTTCAAAGCCCCTGCAATTTGTATTGGGAGGATTGTAAGAAGAGACAAGTAGGTTGATGGAAAACTGCACTGCAGTTAAAACCGAAGCCTTTCGGTGAAGGACCTGGTTTTGGCATCTTGCCAATTTCCCCCCTGGACCTGAGACCATATGCAAGCTTCAGCAGAAGCCACTATGGAAGCCAGGTTTCTATAATGAATTACAGTAACTGTTGTTTACTCGCCACTATATTTATTTGGGCTATATGATGCAGTTAGGGGGCAGTCTATCATGGAACCATTCCTGATACTATATTGCAAGTAGCTATTTGGAAGATGGGTAAATGGTTCATTAAGACATTGATGCTGATAGTATTTAAATCAGTTCTATTCCGAACGGTGTGCTTCAACCCTGTGTAAGAATTGAACTTACGATTTCAATCTCATGTTTTTGCTGCAAGCCATTACTTTTTTTTCTACATTTCCTATCGCCTCAATAACGCACTATATATGCTATGCTACGCTATATTCCATTAATAATTCTATTTCTTTCCTTTTCAGGTATGTATCTTATATTTGAGTGTCGCTGTCGGTAATAAATTTCGCCGTGATAGTGAGTACTGATTTTCTTCCAAGATGTTTATTAAATGGTAAATAAGATTTTATTAATTACATATAATGGATCAATCCCAGGCTGGGTATTAACCACAGCCAGACACCATCGGATTACCATAAGTATTTAATAATCTCAATCCCCTACCGCAGTTGGACTGATGATAAATTCATGTTACTGCACACTCGATGCATGGCTTCGTTCCATACTTCTCACGTTGATAACACTATTGATTTGTTATACATTGATTCGCTATAAAATCCCCCTTGGTCTGATACAGACTATCCCTTTACCCTGATACGTTCTTATCGGCCACCCCGCATGTCCAAGAACAAATGACCTTGAACCTTGCCACCCTGTGACGTCAGGGATGTCTGTGATACTTGCCTGACCCTGAGTAGCCAGGCCATTGTCCTATCACATGTTCCCACGACAACCATGTACTGCTTAGAGAAAATGTCCAATATTGGTCCATGATAGGGATGACCACGTGGCCCTGTAAATGAATAAGGAGATCAGTTGACCTAGATAAGAGACATGATCAGGACAGGACATTGTTGTATTGACCTCAAAGGGTCTCGGGATGATTGACAACTGAATGTAGATTTTATTAGATTCATGGGCGGGTCATGCAAATTATCAGTTTTTAGAATAGAATTGGTTGAGATTTTGTTCAGGTTAATATGCAATTGATTTGTTCAATGTATATTTTTTATTCAACATAGAAAACGGCCAAATGATATATTGGCGGGATTTTTGTTATTGTCGTAGTTTTAGTTCGAATTACCGCTTATATTGTTGGACTACTAAATGGTTTAAATTCTGATTCGACATCATTCCCTAAACCATCCCTTATTCCTGTTCCGATTTCTGCCACTAACTTGTGACTAAGGTCTTGCGTAATTGCTTTCATAGTTAAAGAAATTTTAATCTGCTATATATGCTTCATCTACAAAATATATTTCATCATTGCATTGCCCTATATTTTACCCACCGTAAATTCGGCTCTCTGTTACACCGACCTCACCGTAACCATACTCATCAATTGCAACGTGTTTTGTGTGTGGATTATGGAATGCATGACATGCTAAACCTGCCACGAACACACGCTTCCACTGCCTATAAACAGTATGGGGTGCCATTAGGTGCTGATGAGATATACATTATAGATATGTGCGTTAGGGTCTATGGCCATATATTCAATCGGATTAGTATTTGATGTGTATACTGTTTTAGCGCATAATAGCACCATTGTGTTGGGCCTTTTAATATAATTCTAATCCTTTTATACGGCATATCTTTTTGCTCGAATTTCACCCTCCCTGTATTGGAACTTATTCGAATCTTAGAGGCATTCTAAATCCCCAAAGTCTGTTGTTACTTTATTTTCCTCATGCTGTGCATTCATAGACGTCTTGGATTTTGGATATATTCTAAGTATGTTCCTGCTGGGAAAAAATTAACATAGCATCAGGCTTCATCAAGGAAGAAAGTTAACGCTGTTTATCAACAGCTTTCTCAGATATTCACCAGTCTGGTTGGCTATCACTAGACATTGGTCAGGCTGGAGCCAATGAAGATCTATTCCTTTGCACTCTACATATATACTACCTCAGCTCTTATCACTCTAGCTCTTTGCTTTTGTCACTTTCCTCGAAACAATATTTTTCTTATACCTCGATAAATGGACATCCTATCTTCTAACCTATTCTTTCTATCTTATCACCTTGTCCTGCATTCCTATCTCCCTGAACACTATACTGGTTCCTATTTATGACAATGCTTTGCCATGCTGTCAGCCTGTTTTTCATAGCATGAGGCTTATGTCTGAGCCATGTTGTTTATCTAATATTCCAACCTAGATGTGTAGGGAGAATGTACTATTTTCCCATTTACTCCTCCGACCCTAACCGTAATGAGCTCATAGCGTGAGTGGCTCAGGTAGACTGACCTCAATTCTGAAAGAGCTTCTCTCTATTGCTCCCTCTCCTGTATCTCCCACTCCCACTCATTCCTCTCCTCCGCCTGCTCCTCAGGATCATCCCTCATCTAAACTGATTTTTCTTTTATGGCCTGGTAAACAATTATTCATCTCTTGTTTGGCCTCTGTACATGTCCTCCTATACTGAGAAATACTTGAACTAGTTGCAAATTGTATTATCATACAGGAGTATCTAATCATGCAACTATATCTTTGGCTTTCCATTCGATGATTATGCCTATCCACATCACTATCGCTGGCATTATGGTATTCCATACAGGAACCGTGTTCTTTCAGTAATTCAAATATCTGGTCATTGAACCAATGGTTATCTTTACGGTACTGTAAATCTTAATTGGATGTACACTTAAAACAACCTTTTGCATACAAGGTGTGTGCCCACAATACCTTTGCACATATATAATGTATCCTTAATTGCCTCTTAAACCATTCAAATGTTTCTTTTTCTGAACGGCAAACAGCCCCATGCACCCTCTCTTCCTACTAGACATCTCCATGCCTGACCATAATTCGTCGGCTTCTTGTTCCTTTTCTTATTCCTTCAGCCTAATTTCCTCCCACCTCCTCCTCGGGCTACCCAGACGCTATAAAAGCCTCATCAAGGCAACGGAAATAACATTACCTGCACTGGGGGTATTATGGGATTGCGTGGAAGGGAGATTTAATGGCGTTAATGGGTACAGGGGAGAAAGACAAAAAGGAGGAGAATCGAGCACAATTTGTTTTCGAGGCCTGGGGAATTTCCTTTTGAATAGACAGGGAATCCCCGATAGGATATTCCTATACACGCATACATGAGGCCCGCTTCTGATTTGATCTCCCATATATATCGTGTTCAAGGATTCCTTGATGATATTCCTGGATCATCTTATTATCACCAATGGTTGCGTGAGGTCTTTGACGATTTTACTTCAGAGGGAAATATTGTTGGCGTCAAATGATCGACATTCGAATTCGATGCTTTCTCGGTCTTGGAATATCTTATTGGTAATTTATGTTTAGTACGATAAACTTTATCCAACGCTGTTATTCTAGTGGTTGTATGTGCTTCCCTCGCTCTTCTGATATTTGATTGTACTTTTATTGTTGCTAAAATACCATTTCCCTATGATCAACGACTACCTTTCTCTCCTTTTTAAGATTAAAAAGCTTTATAAAATGACTTGGGGGTTGGTTGAATGATGAATTCTGTGATGAAAACCTCCACCTCGCTGAGCCATCTAGACAGTCTTCCCTATCAGACTTAGTTCCATGTCTATATATGCAAATGGTGCTTGGCCCTGTCTTGCTATCCCTGGCTTTCTACATCGAACTATACCCGATGGAGCTGGAGGGCTGATAGTTGTGCCACTGTCGTTTTAATATTCTGTTGCCTCCATCTTGATGAATGGCAGTTTGTGCTGGCCAGGACAGCAGTCGGTGACAGATGACCACAAAATCGCTATCGCTTTCTCTATATAGTATACTTGCGTTCTTGCTTAACTACCAACAAACTTCTCCCACTCCGCAATATGGAAGATATTTCTCTTATACAGTTCAGATATAACTTGTATGGTCCATATTATCTGATGGAGAACATTAACAGTTTCTATATTGAATTGAATTGAAAAATCTTTTATTTGTCAATAATAAAATAACAGTTGCATAGAAAAATGACAAGCAGGTCGACAGACTTCTGGGAAAATCCCAGTTCTTCCAGACGTTCCCATATCCTAGAGGTACACCCTATGATATTGTATGGCATCAAGACCGGCTGAAAATATCATCGACGATGTAATGCTCTTTCTGAATAAAAGAAAGTCTTAAATCTAAAGGTTTGTATCTGCTGGCTTAGAACTATTTCTTGAGGTATCTTAGCATACGAATCTTGGTCCTGAGTGACACATAACATTCGTTATGCTTTACCACGGAATGCCCGCAATTGCCAATATGGGTGTCATTAAATACGAAATAGAAGGTTTATATCTAGTAAGTTATGCACTTTTAATTAACTCATTTTGGGTACCTTCTTTTAGGGAACAATATGACCTCATGATACGGAGATATCTTTATGATCCCGTGATCTTTTGCTTTGATATTCCGTCTGCGGTTCATTCAGCATATTTACCTGAATCTATTTAGGGCTTAATTATAAATGTACAGCAGGTTTGTATATAATACCATATTTTGACTATATTTACATTCTACACCTGCTACATCTTTGCATCGAAATTCGAGGAAGATCAAGATCTGTGCCCCAAACACGTACCACATGCTACCAACAACGTAGGAAACATATTCCATGTATTAGTGAATATACTATTAGGCCTCGGGGTCTCATATTTAGTATTGCGTATTACCCGACATGGTGGTTGTATTAATGTTCTGAAGTTCAGCCATGAGTACACGTCGGAGGTGTACATGTTACTGCCATGCATGTGACATTATGTTAGAAGTAATGCCGCAGCTTTGACCTTTACAAGGAGCCATGTAGCATCGGTGTTTTGCGGATAGCCCGATGACTGCTGATGTTTGGCTGACCCTTGACATTATTACTCCGATTCACCACCGCAGCATGTATACCAAGTTATAGGTCTGTTATGTATAGAGGCAGAGGGGTATTAATCATCGTGATGGATTCCCATGTATAGAGGTAACTTACTTATTCGCCTCCCTGTAGAGTTCAAATTAGACAACATAGCCCTCGGTAAAAACCTGACGAGCCTGGATGATTGAAAAGTCTGGCAGATGTGACTAGAATTGGGTAATTTGTGCCACCAATCATTTTCTTGTCCTTTCCTACTTCTCCTTCAGTAATGATATTGTTTCCGGCAATTTGTACGGCTTTTTATTCAACCGGAGTTTCACCCTGCACAAAATCGTGTCGCTACTGCTTTGAAATTGTCTTATCGACATTTTCATTTCCAGCGAATAAGTACCGTAATTTAAGCCAATCTTGATAGATGCATGTGGACCCTATAGAAAGGAACTCACCACTCCTCTACACCTACAGAACCAGCTCAACAAAATGATATAGGAAGAAATATTTTCCAATCGTTCTAATATATTCGGAAAGGTAAATGCATAAAAATCTGTACCTCGAACCGCGATGCATGACACCCAACCCCAAGTAAAACCACTTTCTCCATGTTAATTACTGGCATTCCCTCCCCGTAGCAGATTTTCAAATATCCACTTCAAATTCGTGATCTGCATTCTTTTATTCCCGCTCATTCAGTAGCGCTCAAAGTAGCGTTGCTTCCCCAGGTGCACGCCCGCACATTCTGCGCAATGATTGATTCTAAGGGACTGGACTCCGCGCTGGTTAGCCCTCATTTCCTTCCCTTAATCATTTCACTTTCACATTCAATCAATCATAATACCTATAGAGTTTAGCGACGTTCTAACAGCCCCTGGCATATCTAGGTTGGGTTAAAATCGTGATAAAAATTCGGTCTAAATTGGGTTACCTGTAAGAGTTTTCTTTTAAAATTTCGTGTGGAATAAACTGAGATAAGATAGTTCTTTATTTCGTCAAACATCATTACATATTATAAAGATGTACTTTGAGGATATGATTTATGTGCTGGCCATGGTCATGCCTACCATGGGCTTGCTCTCCGTATGTACTTATGCCTTTCTCGTGCTTGTGGTTCTATGTTGAGGTCGTTACCCTTTACCCTCATAATTACCTGACTGCCAACGACACGTAGTTCCCTAAGTACTTCCCGTCAATAGTGAGGCCAAAAGGAGCTTGAGGCTGTGACGTCATAATGGTCAGTGAAGGTGGAAAGCATTGACTAGTAAATGGTCATTTTTGGTAGTGCGTCCCAAGGAGCTAAAGCCTTTCGTAGCCTGAAGCTAGAGCCATAGATTACAAGCCTCTTGGTGGAATTTATAGTGCTCTCTATTTCGTGTATGACCCTTTCTCTCCTTCATAGATTTCTTTGTGGTAGAGCATATTATACGCGCACTATTTTTATCCTGCCAGTGTTGTCATGCTTCTAAGTTCTGCAAGACAGTTTTTACTATTCTAAAACTTTTTGTTGTTGACACTTGTCTGTCGTTTTATTATTGTCGGACAGTCGTGAGAAATAAATCAAACTTGTTGGACTTTATGTACAGCGGATGCTTGTGGGATATTTTATGACTGTTAATGTATTCACTTTATCTAATCTTCGCATCAATTTCGCTAGATTGATCATATTTTTTGTATTCAACATATTTATACAGCCAGTTCTTATGTTAAAAGGATTTACAAGGCTCGCTGGAACTAACGTGTAGTATTATCCATGATCTTCCGCCAGGAGCTGTTGTTAGTGCATTGTTAATGATAGAAAGGTAGAAAGGAGGGGGTGCATGAGTGACATGTATTGGTTAGAGAAGAAAGTTGATAGATGTTCCTAGCTATGATACATTATGATGAAAAGAATAAGATAATCTGTTCAAGTCAGTCTACTCATTGTCGTTGGTCAACTTGTGTGAGCCAGGGATATTTCCATCAATCAGAGGGTGTTCAGGTTTGTCTGGGGTTCCCCCTTGGTCGTAGTTAGGTGTGCTTTTGTTTACTGTCTGAATTCATATGTATTCATTACACATCTTAACAACTTGTATTAGAAAGTGATTGATTGATGATGGCTGATGGCATCATATTATGGATGTTGAGCCAATACAGAAAATTAACCCAGATACAATTCTTGCATTATGCCGTTATGGGTACGAAACAGATTTTAATTTCGCGGAGAAGTATCGACATTATTCTTGGTAACGTGCATTACGAGTTCAGTGAGACGATGCCCTCCCCGCTCAGTTTTATCTTTGGCCGTCCTCTCCAATCCCTGGTATCTTCCAACACACCCAGGTGTTATTTGCACATTTATATGGCAGGTGTGCACTTTCTAGGTTCGCAAAGATGCAGAGTAGGGGAGCTGTCGTGTACGGTTGGGTAGTGCTGGGAAGAGCTGACCCAAACAGTATTCTTTGAAGGATTGTGAAGGCGTATTGGGGCGATCCTTTGTGGATAATCTGAGCACTTTTGGAAAATTCCAAACCAGTACGATCATCTTACCTCCTAAGGTTCTTAAGCTCTCAGATATGCGTTCTATGTTGAGTATCATTTTTTTTCTGCCATTATTATCTTCACGTAGTGAGTAGTATGTATCTGGATGAGATTCTATCGTAAGTTATGATGATGTAATAAATAGGCGTAATTTGTAATGGGATCTGAGTGTGGTCTGGGGTTAATCATTAACTTCCCCCCGGAGATATATACGGTTAGATCCACATTGTTTACAATCTATACATAACATAGCAAGAGTGGAAGCATACTGTAGGGGTAGTTTAGATGATGGATCCACCTCGGGTAGTTCTCAAGTGGTACTCATGTAGTAGTAGGTGAGAATAACAGAGCTGGTGATGAGTGATAAGAGCACCTCGTACTCTAGCCATATCACCAGGTTAGATATAAAAAAAACCTATATTGCTCTTGTTTAGGCTGTCGAATAAATGTGCCATTTCTGTTCCTTCTGCCCTAAATTGCTTCCACGTGGCGACCTGGTGTTTGCAAGATGTTATATTCCCTGCTAACAGAGTAGGGTACCCCTTACAGTTAGCGTGTTTCCTCTCGCCATAATATACCAAAATATATTTGAAAGTATGGTGTTATTAACCAGTTCCCCACACATTTATATGCCACTTATTACTGGATTTCCCTGTATGTTGTTTGATCAATGTGACTCGACAAGTCTAATTTATTTAATCACAATTACTACCATACACATCCGGGCCAAGTCGCTATTAGCCTTTCATGATAGGAAACTGTTAGCTTCACTCACACGCCACTAAGATAAACTGAAGCATTTATTAACCAAAAACAGCCTAGATTCCGACTTAAGTGAGCCTATTATTCTGACATAGGCTGGCCGCTTGAGGTGAAGGTGTGGCAGTGTCCAGACTCCTCCTGGTGATGTGCCTGGTCAGTCGGTCACTTACCCCCCAGGCAATTAGCAGACATTGTGTACCCACACGAAAGCTTGGCTCAGTGGAATTGAATCCACGAAGGTCCTTTCCATCGCAAATCAGTAAAGACTCATATTGCCTTGATGTATATTGTGGAGAGTGCAGATTTTCTGGAACCACTGAGCACTCGATTTATATTGTGGTGCCACGCCCACACGGTTGCTAACGACGCTAACTTGGTGACCATGACCTAGCCATGACCATGACGTAGCTCTCTTTCTCCAGCCACGCCCACATTACATACACATGGTTGTATAGTCAGTTATCATGCTACGGTTCAATAAAGATACTACCATATAAGTATTTACCATCTTTGCTGTCAATGTCCACTAAACTGAGTGGGTCGTCGAGATGGTTATTCTTCTGAACGCAGTCAGTTGTCTTCTATACGTGTCTCAACGAGTGTACACTCCCCCCCCCCCCCCCCCATATTTTGTATGATAGAATGGTAAATAAAATCAGTTCCATTGATTATGGCCACACCTCTTTCAGTGTGTGTTCTATCCACTGTGAATACAACTCGTGTAACATTAAATATCTCTAATCTTATCAGTAATCGCGGCTGTCACGTTGCTTAGCTCAATCATCGTTATAGAAACTAGCTATCCTTATAGTTACTTACCCCGATCCACCTGCCATTGGCGTCATTCCCTCTCATCGCCACGAATGACATTCTATTCTACCTTTTACCCCCTCAGGCTGTGAACATTACGTGTCTGACAAACACTATACGTTATTGTCACCATCACACCAACACACCATCACACGGAATAACATAAGCTGCCCCATATATGTGAATAGATCTCATTTTCATCATACAAATATTCAAAACAAAAAAGCTACCTAATAGAACATGTGCCTAGGACGTAAATGTTTGACATCCCATTTTGATCAATAATGATTCATGAGTGGAGTCAAAACGATACCAAAGAATCATGCCGTTTTCATGTTATGCAGTTGAAATATCCAGGTTAGTGTGTTGACGTGATGGATATATATGTATATGGATGGGGTTTGCTTGGGGACATGATGAATTCAGATGTGCCTGGCATACTCTGCATTAAATAAACATTGGATATATTTAGTTTGTGAATTAGATATAAGGTTAGGGGTTACCCGTATGTACACATGTTATTATGGCTTGGGTTTACTCGATGTTTCTGATGGTACCCGCTACACTCAGCGGAAACTGTATATTTCCACGACTACATAAATATGGTACATACCAACATGTGTGTAGTCCTTTGCCTAAGCAACGTTAGTACATGGTTTGTTGTGTATAATTTATATAATGCATGTATTTATTACCATTGCCATTTGTATCGCTGTATGTGCACATATATTATATGTCAAAAGTATAAATTGTAACATTATATAGATACGAATTTGCAAACGGATTATAGATATATCTGCGAAATTAGGACGAAATTAAGACTGCTTTATATCGGAATAATGAGAGAAAATAAATCTTCTCCTAAATGATGTAAATTGGGAAGTCTAGAGAGGATGCGAAGAACAAAAAAAAGTTGGGCCAATAAAACACAGCATTATGTAGGTTAATTACATAAAATACGTTATATTTTATCTTTAAATTATTCTAACAGCCCCCTTCTTCACTCCGGCACACATTCTGTCTGTTACAGACACTCCTTTAGGTCAGAATTTGTAATGGAGATATAGGGATCATATAATTATGCCCGAGGTTTGCCTTTCAAAATCTATGGCAAAAGTACATTTCTGAAGGTAATGTTCTTTGCAAATTGGGATCTAATATTGTTGGAAATATTTTTATAATGTAATCCTTCACATTGTTATGTATAACCTCTCATTAATCATAACACAATACTCTTTATTTTACTGCCTCATAAGATATATTTGACCCCCTTTTCAATTCGAATTATTTGGACAGTTTACCCATTCGCAGATGATAGAATGACACATGTCATTTAATGGAATGAATCAGTGTTGGGTTTTCATACGGCCTGGCACCGACATGATGATGTATATGCCCCATTATACCCTATATATTCTGAATAAGGCACCCGAGGAATGACCCTGGTGCTTTGCTATGTAGTCATACTAACACTTAGACCGCCACTTTCATATTTATATTATCACAATCAAATCAAGGTTATATCAACCTTGTGACGTTGCATATTGTGTGCTTAGTATAGTTATTTGGCTTATAAATACATTATCCCTTCTCTGAACCATTGAAGTATATGTTTTCATGTAGGGTATGAATTAAGCAGTAAATCAAACCCCAATCATTGACGCGGCCTGATATCATTCAATTGATTCTGCCAATCGCATCTCCACATAATTACAAGAGCGATTGATCCGACCCTTGAGGAAGCAGGTGTACTTGGTAATTCAGGTTACGTAAGTTTTATATGTGTATTTGTATAGTTCTTGGCGTGGATAGCTCTGTCTCAAGTGGTGCTCAAGTGAGAGAAGGTGTCGGGTAGACTGTATGTGCAACGGAGGTTAGGAGTTGCAATATTAGTTACAGTACTGGCTTATATAAGGAAGGCAAGTTGTAAGTGAGGAATTAACTGGTAGTAACTGCAGTTTATATATATGTGCCAATAGTATTGTTTACAACATGATAATACCTCCCGCAAAGTATTTTAAAGAACATCATTGGTAGAATTTGAATTTAGAAAAAGGCGACCGAAATCCCAATCACTGCGTTTCTAATCAATTTTACAACGTTTTAAATTGACTATCTATGCTTCCTAATGTTGAGATGGGGTAAGTGGTATCATTATCCACTCAATATTAAAACAATGCCTGGATAGTCACGCTGGTTGGCATACATAACCTATAATACCCTATATCCAATGGTTTATCACAGAACACAATTTGATAACGTGACACCGTGTCGATAGGCATTGTCTAATAGAGAGTGGCATTACTGGCACTTTCCTAATAAAGAGTGACATATACATTGATTTGTATATTGGTGTTGCGGCCAACTAGAACAATGTACTCCTGATACATTGGTACGGAGTGAGTGTGGTGCTGTGGTATTGAGTCTAGTATAAGGGAATAGCTCATTTTCTATTGTTCCTATAATAGCAATGACACCTGACCTGAGTCTTTAGTGAGAGTCTTGACTTACTGCTGTACTTTCCTGACAAAGAGCACTGCATGACGGTACAATATCACCTTATTGTTCCGAAATCCTTTCAATAATTATAATAAAGGCTTAAACAACATTTAATATGATAACGGTCAAAATTTGATATGATAACGGTCAAAATTTTGGCATTTTCTATTAAAATAAATCACTTCCACGTCTCGAATTTCTTTTTCATTTTTAATACCTTGTTGGGGCTCTGGTCCATTAGTAATTATAGTAGGTAGATCCCCACTGATCCATAATTTAAGTCTGTGGCGCAGCTTGAATTCTAAACATTTTCCATGCTCTATGCTCGAATCCTCGATCATTGGTCCCTGTGTGATTTACATTATCGGCCTTCGAGATACTCGTATTCCTACTGTCCTCTCCACATACAGATAGAGCTTGGGCAGGCCGCTGACAGGATTGGATGGGAAATGGTATTGAAAATACCATCATAGGGCGAACCCTATCTCTGGCCAATATGCGCTACCACTAGTCTCTGGTAGGAGAAATAGGACCATGAACTATATCAAATGTATGGCCAATTACCATAGAAGGAGTATGCGCCATAGTTATTGGTATCAGCATATAGGGCATCCGTGTGGAATTACCTATATTCCATACATTCTCACATCAGCATGTTCAGGAAATGGAGAACCCTTATGGGCCCAACATTTATGTTGTCCGCGCTGGCCTTGCAAATACATCGCTTGTCCTTCCCACTTGATATGCTTCTTCTCGATATCATCTGTCCTTTTGGTGTCTGTCCTCATGGGTGTTGAACTGCTTATAAATGTGAGCCTTTCAAGAATGGGAAATGTGTACTGCGATAGATGTTTCGTTTAACATGTATCTGCTCATTTTAGCCACCTTTTGATACATTGTAGTGTTTGACATTAATTAACTTACTTTGACTAGTGCTGAGTGCCCGTTTGATCAGTTCCAATTGTATAAGCTCGATTACTCCCATGGAAAGCTAAATATAGCGAAAACAAACCAGTTGTAAAACGTTCATGCAGAGAAACCTGTGTATGTAATCTGTGAGTCTAAATGCTCTGAGGAAAACTCTCTTTCCTACCTCACAATGCCATAGCTGAAGGACGCCGAGAGAAGCTGCCTCTAAATCTTCTATCACATGCTGCAGTATAACCTTACCCAAGAAAATGAGATTTGGTAATTCATGCCCTCGCCAGACGGTGGCGCGCCGCTCTGAGCTTCCGCTGGAATGCATCGCAATGTTTCTTCTCTAACTGCCGCTAGAGGTCAGGACCTTTTAGCGCATGCTGAGAAGCGATGGCGGGAAGAAATGGCAAACAAGAATCTGGTGTTTGTTTTGGATTATACTTGGGTTGTCTTCTTCGGTTGCCCGTTCTCCTCCGTCTCATGACATGGAGGATGTAAAATGCTGCTCCTCCGTGTGCCAACGGCCAAGGGGGCATTATAAGAATTATCTGAAAGATTCGCCTATGAGACTGAAGGGAGGCAGTGCATGGCTAGAAAACTATCTAAATACTCAGAATTGCCTGAGTTCCCTGGATATGGTTCAGGATTTCTGAACTATCTAAGAAACTGTATAACTGTTATATCTTAAAGAATCACTACATATGCATTAAAGCTGACTGTTCACTTCTATGTAAGTGAATTTTACTATTCAATAAATGGGTGGAATCTAATATTTCTTCCCCAACAACAAGACTACACTACAGTTTAGTTTCCATACCTAGATTCAACTGTCTTAACATGTCTAGCAGACTTTCAATCTTACCTACCAGGTATTTGGTTGAACCCCTGAACGATTACAATTTCCCAATTTTCCAATTTACTGTAATCAATCAATTGGAAAATTGTTTCTCGATAAAGTCTTTTATGTAGGGTGTTCTAGCGTCACTAGGAAACACTCCTGCTTAGAAACAAGGCTCAAGAACTTTTTATTTACGTCCGTGGCTTTCATTTGAGAAAATATGTTCCCCCAGTGTTACTGCCTATACTGTCTACCTGGAAAGTGTTAACATGCAACTATAGTTACTAACATTCTCTAGGTAGACAGTATAGTAGCCTATATTTATGCGGGCTTACGTCAGGTGTCAAAAAACATCAGAAGTGCGGTTAATATGACTTTGGAGTTTGGAGAAAACGTTGAAAATTGTGTGGTGATATATGCTTGGGCGTTACCTAACGGGAGGTTAGTCGATCGTTGAGAGAGCTTAATCTCCATCTCATTCCAAGTACAAGAACCTCCTTTAAAATATCAGGCTGCCTAGATGGGATCCCTTAGGATGGCCGTAATCTATGAAAGCATGTCAGGTGTAGTCATTGTTATGTAATCTTTAAACATTATCATTCAAATAGCTGCGTTATTTAACCAACAGTCCCACGCCTGTGAGCTCTAAACCTGATGCTAATTGATTCCCTCGTGTAATTCAGATTAATTAAATTGGGTATGCTCAATACTATCTGCCTGGTGAATCAAATTAATGAATTCAGTCATGAACTAAAGTCTTTCCTACTTAGCTCGGCCGATGCCGGGATATTAAACAGTTAATTTCTTCAAAAGCTCCAACAATCGATGCATTTAAAAGATATCTAAACCCATGAATATCCGCGTCTTTCTCATGCTATTGACAGACGAATGAATTTGATCGATCTGATCGCTATTGTATATCTATAAATATTTTGACATCATCGGGTTATTTTTCATTGCGATGTTTTCCTTTGAGGCATAGAGATATGAAATAAGACCAATTCATGCACAAAATTAATAGTCATATTTTCCTATCACATTTTCACAATTTGTGGCGTTACTAAACTGATTTGTTTTCATAATTACTGAAACAAATAATTGTACACAGCACACGCACAAAAGGATTCAGACTTACAAATCGGAGTGCAACAATTAAATGCACGAACAATGGGATGGGATATATTTTGTGTCCCGTTTATTCTATACACGTGCTCTTGTATAGATCTGCGACAAATCCCACTTCTCCTGACAACATCTATGTAAATGTCCGAAATGTGAAACTGATATATTGAATCTTTTTCTTCCATTTTGAACATGAGCATTTTCAAAAAACACTTCTGTTATGAAATATCTTGTGATACATCCCCAAATCGCGTGCCTATTTCTTGTCAACTTATGTGTTCTAAATGAATATCCCAACTTTACTGGCTTTATGGCGGGCACATACACAATGGGGTGGTTCACAGAGAGGTTAGTATTTGTTATACATTTCACGTAGCCTTTCCCTCGATGGCGGGACAATGGTGATCCTCATTGGTGGGGAAGAGCAATCCTATAGATAGAACTGTTGAACGCATCGCCATATATATATATGACTATAAGCCTCCTTTCATATCACTTACATAGCAATATCTGGTGCTATCTCCCCACATGTGGGCCTATGAAACCAGATGCTAGCAGTAAGCAGGGTGAAAGACAAGGTCAGAAAGGAAGGAAGGAACTCTAGAAGACAAGAGGAAGAGATGGATCTGTGGTAGACTGGATGAGAGAGTAAGAGGTGGGGCCTTATTAAAGAGTCTGGGAAATAATTGGGAAAAATGGCAATAGGAAGGACGTCGAAGAGACACGTGAAAGTGCATGTTTTGTGGTTCTAGAGGTAAAGGCAAATGTTGTAGACAACACGTTAATTACCCATAGAGGGAAAGGATGAATTGTCCTAATATTTGAGGAATTCAGTCTCCATTGATTTGCATATTTTTTCTGTTGCAAATTTGATGTAATTGTTATCTTTTAAGAAAATGTTCTTCCTAATTAGTTATCATTCCTAATATGAATGGTATCAAAGGTGCCCTGCTTTACTTAATATGACATTGTGTTCAATGTCTGTTATCTTTGGGCTAATCCAGACATTCCCTCAATTCTGTTACATCGGTTTGTGTTCATGCATGGGGTCTTGTGGATCGATTTTGCTCAGTCTTTATACATATTCGCTCCAGCCGCTCTTTTGCCGTTCCTCGCTTTCATCCATCAGCAAAACGAAGGCCAACCACAGGTCTGCATAAACGAGCAAAAAATAGTTCTGCCCTTCCATATAAACATTTTCCACTGGGTATTTGGAGCCATAAAGGGACCTTAAAACTACATAAATCAGTTTCAAAGTGGGTTGGAATCCCAGGATTTGGAGTAGTAGAGAACCAAGGCCCTCTTTTATGGCAATGGATCTCGCGGACGTTGAGAATATAGCTCAGACGCTCTCCAGACCCAGTTCAATGCTCTCGCGTGGTAACAATGTCCTTTATTTTTATTGTATTTTGCGAAGCACTTTTTATACATTGATTGCAGTTGTTAGTGATGGAAGCCGGATGGTTAGTTGAAAAAACTTGATTTGACGCAGGTGGGCGGCAGGACGGAAATCCAATCGCAACGTATTTTTATATAAGGGATTAATTATCAAAGCCCATTCCCGAAAGCTACACAAGACTTAAATTTATGAACTGTCGAAACAACCTAGCATTGAGATGGCTACACTGCAAAAGGAAAGGAACAAGTATACCATGAGAATTGCGGGATATTGATTCGTTTATTGATTAATGATTACCTGGCATACCTGTATTAATCAAAGCCCTTTATTGTCCAGGTACCAACCCTGAGGATGCTATGTTCATTCTTATACTTACGCCAGACAATGTGCTTCAACTTGGCTACCAGTAATCCATACAGAATCATATAACAAATATGTCTACCAAACTAGAGACCCCTTTCCATCTCTATCGGGTCACTTTCATGAAAGTAAGGAAGACACTATACTAGGTATATATACTTTTTATATCACCAGCACAAAAAGTAGTAGATTGAAGATTCCTGTTGGCCTTTCCTTACATTCTGTAGTTTGTATTTTGGATGGGAGTAAAGACAGAACTAACTGACTTCCGGTGTTCACACATTTAAGCTCCATCTTTCTCAGGAGGATTCCAACTTACTATCTCATCCTTCCCTCCAACAGTTTTTAAGACAGCAATATATCTGAAAACCTTTTATGAACAATTAACGTTTTTCATTTCTTTCCTTATCCCCTTTAAAGCCTTTTTGTCCTATCCCTTCGCTTATAAAAAGTTTGATTATAGTATCTGCGCGTGAGGCAATGCACCCTGGAACTGCTGCGCCACCTGGAATTGTGGCTTCTGTAATGGGGAACACGAGGCAAGCTGGCCTGGTGGAAAGCTTGTAAAAACAATACATCGGCCTGTTTTCTTCTTTACTCTAGTAGAAGAAACTCTCGTTCTACACCTCCACACTACTTTCCAATACGCTCTCTAGAATAGAAACTCGCCATTTGAAGGATATTTATATGTGAAAACTTCCAGGCTGACGTTTGCTTCTTATGAATGCTGGTTACGTATGATTAGCATGGGATGAGGTTATTCCCAGGCTAGGGCTTATATTATTAGTGCAATAATCAGGGATATTATAATCATCTATCTATTAAAACTTAAGTGGATTATTGACTAGATTTAAATTACAAGAAATTTATGAATATTATAGGCATTGATTATCCTTTTCTCATTTACTGAATAATTTTAAATTGAAGTATAAGAATATTATATTAAGTAAATAAGTTCTTCCCAATGACATCAATACCAGCATGGCACCTTATTTTAGCACTCTAAAAATGATCTGTTAATGGCAGGGAAAAAATGATCAAACGATGTAAAAATTCAGAACATGAGCATGTACACTCAAGTCTGAATTCATGGTTCTATTGGGTATTATATCGATCCATTCTTCATATCGGAATTTCAATCAGGCTCATGACTCTAGGCTAGCTAAAGCGACGCAATCGACTGATATATTTCAAACATGCAGGAGTCCTGAATTCCCTTCGAAGTTCAACGAACCCCCGCCCTCTTTATTCGGTTCCCGCCGATCGTAGCATATAATCCATTCTCTGACCGTGAGGTCATGCTTTGCAAGCGATCACTGAAGATTTCTGGGAAGGGATCAAAGCGATGTCACGTGGTGTAAACATGAGTATTTGATTGGTTGAGGGCGTGTGGATCTCGAGTAAGGATAGAGGGAAATAAATAAGCAGAGGGAGGTTTAGTTGTTTGTTGATAACATGCGTGGTTTCATCACCTGGGGAAGTTGAGGAAGCAAAGGAGGAGTTTCCTGGGTTTCCCATCTACCCTGGAGAAGGCACTGACTGCCCCTGGGGATGATACATCACACAGTGTTGTCAGAGGGGGTACATTTTAGAAACAAACATTATTTTTTAACTTTGATGTGTTTAGAAAGGTTTGATTTTGCCTTTCCTTTTGACTCCCCTTCCCTTTTGATATCTGAAAACAGAAGACTCAGTGCATACATGTCAGTTCCATTTCAAAATATTTTAGCTTTTTGAATCATTGGCTTCGACTACTCCAACTCGTCTATGAAAATTTCATTGTGAATATTTAATACATGACAAATTCTTCAATTAATAACATTGATAAATATTATTCTTCGAAGTCCTGTCAGAAATAATAACATTAGGCCTTATCTGACCTGTAGGTGGAAAGGTGTGGCGAGATCCTCCCTGCATGGTTCACTGGCCTATTGATTTTGGTTAGAACCTGAGATAACATTAAATTTTAACTCAATTTTCCATCCATTTCGAAGACTTGCTTGCTCTATTATAAATGCATCGCCTGTGGTAGAGAACCTGTGACTTTAAATACTACTCGAAGCGAGGATTGGTCATTATCTGTGATCCAATTAATGGTCCTTTTGAATAAACATGGACCAATTAGCTCAATAACACCGCTTCATTTGCATAAATTATTAACTGCTGTCACCATGCACACGTGTAGGTCTACCCTAGAGAGGTGTGATAAAGCATGACAGCTTCTAGACCTCACTGTCACACTACTCAAGTTATCCACAATAACATGCATAGATTGTATACTTGGCCCCAACTGGAGTGTCAAATCTGTGAAATAGACGTTACATTTAGATTCGTCTTTTGATTCCACGTTGACAATACATACACCTGCCACTTTATACATAGGGAATTTTGCCAGAGGTAGACCTACATTATACATTACTCTTCGTTTAATATAAAAAATGTTATCAAAACGTGCTTTAAGTGGGAATGATAATTGATGTACCTAGTAAGATGATACATTTAATTACACGGGCAATTGAATGTTTTGTCGATTTTGTGTTGGCGATGTATTAAATAAGGTGTGACATATTTGGGTCAGCGTGATTGTGGTCCTCCTACCAAAGATTGACAGAATGACTGACAGTTTGACAGGTGCTGGTTGCCTCCTTTCTTTATGCTATGTGTTGGATTTGTACACACAGGAAAAACGGAGACAGGATTAAATGATCATATATATTCAGCTAGCGTTTGCTACTATGAACATGGCATTGGTCATGAAAATAAAATAGCAGGAACGGTATAGTAGTACTTGATGTGATGGAATGTTTGTTTGGTTGTGGAAATCACTGAATCAAATCTTAGACTTGGAGTAAAGATACCTTTTACTCTAAGATAAAATGCAACTTTAAAGAAATAGAAAAATAGAAGGAAAATGTTGCTAAAGCTTATGCCAGAACATCAGTCACCATTTAATAATCTTAGCCGAACTAGTCTGTGAACATAGATTTCCGATGGATTTATATTCAATTTTGAACCTAGATTGTTTAAATATGAAATACTTGTTGCTTGAAAACGTGCTGAACCATGGTATGACATCAAATAATTAACACCCCGAGATATTTGAGTTATGTGAATAAAGATTTAACCTGTGTAGACGAGGATCATTTAAGCTTGTCCCCTTTTTCTCGTGTTCTAAACGTATTTAGCTATTGGCCAAATGAACAAGTCATTATCAAGGGCATAAACTGCAGACGTACATGTATACATGCGAACAATTAGTACAAACCTAATTGACTCAGTCTATTTGAGCCTTTGGGCTAGGTCCTTGGAAGCCTGTTCTTGAAAGACAAAAAAAAACAAAATGAAATTTCCCAGCCTGAGGAAACAAAATTGGTGTATTGGCGTTAAAGTTGGAGCCTTTAACACCTTCTCCTGCTCCTCCTGCTCCTGCTCCTGCTCCTGCCCCCCCCCCCCCCCCCCCACCACCACCACCACCACTACTACGCAGTAATGATAACGAAATACTACTACTACTTTCAATTACAATTATAATAATGATAATGTTATATTTATCAGTTCTGAAGAGCTCTATTGTATACTCTCTGTCTCTTCACGCTTTTTACTTCTGGTGTACTGGAATCTGTCCCCAAATGTATTGTCCCTCCCCTATCCCGTCTCATCTCCTATTGCTGATCATATCTCACGAACCATGACCCATCTCCTTGCTTATCCATTTTTACTATGGAGTACACGTTGCTACGATAACAGCCTCTTTGCCTCCTCATCTCATTCATCGATGGTGTATCTCTGCACTTTGTCAGCACTATTAGCTATTAATATTAATGGTCCCCCATTCTACGGCGTCCTCGTTACATTAGTATACAGTACTCTGATCAGACCCCAAAGCCTATCATTTGTGGGTTTAGTTGTTGCTCGTGGCTATTTAGAGTGTAACTGCATCAGTAACTGATGAGAATGCTAATTACATGAATATATTTTGTCTTACCATGTCGTATGTTTAGGGTGTAGACAAACACGTCTTAATTGAAAGTATATATTGCTAGCTGTAAACATTACTGGTAGTGTTAATTTGTTGTGACCTAACTGCACCTACCTACCATGGATGCTACAATCTAGCTTTCGTAAACTGTCAAGAAAACTACAAATACATTTATTCATACAGATTTTCCCTTATCATCCAGAGCGTATTCCTTACTCATTCATGTTCAAAGAAATAACACTGCAGGGTCAGGTCTCTGTGATGAAATGTTAGAAACACATGTACATGTACATGTACAAATGTGTGCTCAGTTTGTACAATACGTCTACATTTACGTGTCCAGGAGCACTAACATTGACCTTTCACCTGACCAGGTGAATCTATGACCCCAAGAACGGACCCTAGCTTTACACAGAGACAGGGGAGAGGGAAGGTTCACGATTCAATTTGACCTAAACTGGATGGGAAAAAAAGGACTGGGCTTTTTACAGTATGAATACCCTTGCCTCCTTTCGCACCGTGTGGTTTCATTACTAATGAACACTTTTCTACACGTGATATTCATGAAAGGTTTCATAACTATGGGGGTATTGTAAAGCTTTCTAGGGGAAGGATGCCCATAGACTCCACCTCGCCTCTATCTGTGTCTAATACTGCATCTCGTTAACTACGTGCAGGATTTTGTGCAAGTCAACGTACTTGTTGACTCGTTTAAAAAAGGCTATACGTATTGATCCAATTTATTGGTATCGCTCTCCCAGCTTTACGGTCATCGACTTGATTATGACTAGTCTGAGGCAAAGCTTAGAATCTGATATTCTTTACATCATTTGAATCAGAACATTTTTTATGTAGGAATAGAACTTGAATAGTGTCGTGTCTGGTATGAATATTTCGATTCCATGATCACTGTGGGTGCATGCCCAGTGTAGCTGTCATACGAACCTAACAATTTGGAAGTTATTAAGTGCGCATTGAATTTATTGGACGTCAATCTTGCTTAGTTACATGAACCTGAGTATAGCTTTAATATACACGTTATAGGTAGGTAGATCATAGGGAACAGGGAGAGTATTGTAATTGGCCAATTTAAAAGTGCGAGAGAAAAGAGAGAGGCGAGTGATAGGTAGAAAGAGAAAGGGAAAATGAGAATGGAAGTTCACCCTTTTATCCTGTCTGCAGTAGATCTGGCCTCGGTCCAGCTCTGACAAAAGTGAGTAGAAAATAGGGGTGGCGACGTCGGCACAGGAGATCCTGATTTGGGCTAAGGCCAGAATCGACTGATATATTTATGTTGCCAAATATCATGGAGTGGATTTAGCTATATTTCACTGGAGTTTTCCATTCTAGCCCCGCCCCATTCCTGTCATCTCTGTCAGCTTGATTTGGTTTGAAAAGTATTCAAATTTATTATAAAATTTCGCACCCTCCACTCCCGTTCCCTATGGGTTGTTAGGAGTATTTCTTCTGATGCAGATCTCGCAACTCCAATCTTATATCTGAGAGTATATATTACAAACCTTTCTGTTGAGTTTGTTCATTCGCAAGTGAAAGAGAGTATGCAATTGCGTAGGTCGTCATTTTCTTCAGACCATTTTACATGATTAGTTTTAACATGATAATTATATAATAGTTTACTTCTGTTAAGTCACAAAGGCACCATGTGAACGCCTGCTGTATTACTTAAATATGTCTAATCTGTTTGGAAGTGGTTCAATTGTAAACATACATCAAATTAACCAATTTCATTCTATAGATACTCGTTGATCAGATTAAAGGTTCATTAAAGTAGAACATATCGATGTGGCTGGGTTTGTATAAATTTACTGTCTACATTTTGATACACTTGTCCTAAGATGGGTTCTTCCCCCTGACTTCACCCTAGCGGTCCTATTAGACCTAAAGCGTGTATTATCAATATTTAGTACTATCCTCAGTGTTATACAGCGGACGACACAGCAAGAAAGTACTATAGTAGGTTACCTTGAACCCTAGGTTGCTGAGCCATTGCCAGAACGAAAGGTACAAAAGCATTACTAAAGTGAAGTCACTGTTAAACTATTTCACGCATTTACACCTGGTCTTGGATCTTATCCCAGAAAGCCCATTCTTAATACCTTAGATCCACTCTCTCTGGCCTACTGTTTGTAACTCCTTGCTCCCTTATGTGTTATTATCCTCTTTTACTTGATATATTTATATGGAGTGCAGCTTATTAAACTTGGCTACATTGCCAGGAGATTAATATTCCAGGAGATTAATATTCCACTCTACATGGCTTTGATCTTGTGTTAAATCGCTGTAACTAGTGAATATTGAAACTTAGAAAATATGTCGAAATAAAATCCCTCTTGTCAAGCGTTTGATTTGATTGAGCTTAAAGGCTAGAAGGAACATAAACTCTAGAAAGTTCTTAAGTTGGTACTTATCCACTCTGCCTGTCAGGGGAATACAAACTGTTGTAACATATTTAGAGATAAATAACTGGGGCGAGATGGTTTAGTATGGGATGTTTTGGGAGTGGAAAGTCATTAAGGACGATCTCTGTCACTGGTCAGTTGCAACAGTATTTTGACACTTCACATACTGCCGGCTCCCCTAGTATGAAAGTTTAAACGTGTCCTATATTTATTTCTCGTAATCACTCATCCTCCCCCCGTTTGTATTACTAGCTAAATCCATTCCCTCTATGATTAATAATCTCCCAATTAACCATTCGTAATGACGCATGAATCCAGTCATTTATTTCCACAGAAGATATAATTTTTAGTCTGGTGATGAAATGAAATTTCCTCCATTAATTACAAGAGGCTTAAAAGTGTTTGTAATTTTCCCATCATGAATCATCAGAAGTAATTTAGATTGTCAGTCTGATTCGCATGTTTAAAATTAATGTCCGTGTTTCAAGCGGATAAGCAAAGAATGTATGTTATTTCCCCTTATGAAATGATCACCACATGGTATCTCTTGTAAATTAGATATTACTACATAAATAATAGTATTTAATAAGTGCAAAAGTATATTATTATTAGTGATTACATTTAGTAAGAATTCTTAAAATCTCTTGTTTAATTAATATAATTAATCAGGGCTATATATGGTTGTGTGCTTTACAGTTTGGAGGTTCTAAATTCATATCCATTCTGTCTATGCGTCATCGTCACTACATCCGAACTTTGACTGAAGTATTTAATTAAAAAAATATTTATTTGATTAAAAAATATGTTTCAAGTCCTCATATTTGCACTTATATCAACGATGTGTAGCTATAGGATCGTTGCTTATATTGCTAATGAATTTACGGGTTATTCCCACTGAACTGCATCGATTATAAACATTATTTGTGACTAACTCTTCCCATTCTTTTTTTCTCTTCAGGTCGTGGAGGCACTAATAGAGTCAGGAGCAAGAATCACAGAAGTGGATAACGACGGACGCATACCTCTAATCCTGGCAGCGCAAGAGGGCCACGTACCGGTCGTAGCGGCCCTCCTTGAAGCAGGATCACCTATAGAGGCGCGTGCACACGATGGCAAGACCGCCCTGCGCGTGGCGGCATTGGAAGGACACAAAGAAGTAGTACAGTATCTTGTCTGTCATGGGGCTGATGTTAATTACAAAGATGCGGATGGACGATCTTCTCTCTATGTCCTGGCACTGGAGAACCACGTCATGATGGCAGAGTACCTGCTTGACCAGGATGCGGAGGTTGAGAGCTGTGATCTGGAGGGTCGGACGCCACTGCACGTGGCGGCGTGGCAAGGGCATTGCGACATGGTAGAGCTGTTGCTGAACAACAGGGCGGACGTGAACGCTGTCGATAACGACCGACGGACGGCGCTGCAGTCTGCTGCGTGGCAGGGCCATGTGACGATAGTTCGCTTGTTGCTGGAGCGTGGCGCTGATGTTGACCATACCTGTAACCAGGGGGCCACCGCTTTGTGCATTGCTGCCCAGGAAGGTCATGAAGACGTTGTCAAAGTTTTGCTCAAATTTCACGCCAACCCAAACCATGCTGACCAGTATGGGCGCACAGCTACCAGGGTGGCACTCAAAGGCGGACATGTGAGTGTGGTCAAATTGTTAGAAGAAAATGGTGCACACCCTTTAAACGGGGCAAACACACGACGTAGCGTCGTGTCCACCGCCTCAGGGTCTAGTAATGACGGCAAGTCCACCATGCTCTACAGTGGGGCACCCAGCCTACACTTGAGTGGGCACACCACTCGTCAGAATGGACACAACCAATCACAGGCCAAACAAAAGAAACAAGCAACACCCCCTGAATCACCTGGTAACTCTTATGATAGGAGAAAATCTTACCTATCCAATAACTCCAAGTCATCCGGCAATCTCACAGCTTCAAATACATCATCTACAAACCAGAGTTCTAGCACTGCTGGAAGCATGGACTCACCAAGTCTCTCTTTCACACAGCAGTTACAGCAGTGCTCGATGGCAAGGAACCGGAACCGCCCGCTGAGCCGGGTTTTGTCACCGGTCAGCGAGCCGCAAAGTCCGGTTCATTCACCCCCGGGCTCGCCTTTAAGTGAGATTCAAGGTTCTGGAGGAGGTGGTGGAGGTGGAGGAGGAGGTACCTGTGGACCCACAGGTGGTCCCCCTCCCCGCATCACCCCCGACAAGCAGCAATCTCCTCATACTTCTGGTCACAAACCGGGCAGTAGCCCGCGTCGAGAGACTAGTGGTGGAAAACCAGTACACATCATAGCAAACCCTCACAATGACCTCTCTAACAATGCCAACTCACCTGTAGATGAGCCCGTATGGCAACGCATCTCTGATGTCAACAAGCAGGAGCTCAAAAGGAGCACCTCCGGGCAGGAGTCACGGAGCAGCGGAAGTGGTAGTGCTGTTGGCTCCCTCAAATCGCCAGACTCAGCCCGGAGGAAGAGGAACGGAATAGTAACGAATCCCAACTACTCTAAAGGTGGAAATATTGTCAGTATCAATGGATATTTCAATAAACTTGCCAATTTACCCGACAGTATGGATAATTACCCTGTATCGTCTAATGGCAATGCCCAGGCGCCCTCCCCACCGGAGCGACAGCAAAATGGTGGCTCCCTAAGTGGACATAAGCCCAGAGCTGTACGCCCCAATGGACTACCTATAAAGAAAGAGACGCCACTATGATTAGAGACGTGCTTATAGGTGAGTATTTATAATGACACCTTTTCTATATCTTAAAGATAATTAACATAATTTAAAGTTAGGCTAAGTAAGTTTGCTTTAACAATTTACAATCGTGTTTGACTGATGCATTGCTGTGCCAATTTATTTGTCTGCTATTTAGTATCGTCATGGGCCAAATGTATTTATTAACTGTCCCCCACCCTTCGCAAATAGAAAATACGTGCTACAAAACAATGGGAAATCATCAATTAAGACACTAATATCAAAGATGGTTTACTATCTTTGCTAATATCAAACCTGAAGACAAAAGAGTAACGAGACGAGGCAAATCAGTGAGATACCCTATGATTAACCAGAGGTTTCCTCAAGTTTAAAATGCTTAAGAATTAGTTCATTCAATATTATGTTAGGCTGCGAAAGATTTATATTGTTATATTGGGTAATCCGGCCTGCTGAATAGGATCTATCGGGTGTGCTTTTAGAAGAACAAATCATCCACCACTTGCCCAACCATACAGAACGACGAAGGCGTGAGATTAAATTGGTGACCATGCATGGTATATGATCATGAATATTGTTATTTACAACCCCAAGATAGAAACCCATACTGTAACGATATATATAATAGTCTCTTTCCTATATATGCTGTAGCAATCGTGACATACACCCTTCGTGATTGATTACATATTTTAAATTGAATCACGAGGCAATCGTTTAGAATAATTGAAAAATAATTGACTTATAGTGATAGTCTAACCGTATATATACCGTATGCTTATGGCTACCATATTTTACATCATGATTTGTCATATCATGATTTGTCATATGTCTCATATTTCATTAACCCCTCTCCTGCACTCTTTCTCTCCCTTGGCCCTTCCAGCATAGCACATTGCCCCCAGAACTATTGCCCTCGCCATATTTCTGCCGCCTGTGACACTCTGTAACAGCCTCTAGTGGCATCCCTGGGTCACGTGCTCTAGGGACTCACAATGATTGGTTGCTAGCTTAAAATGCAGTCGGATGGGCGGGGGTTGAATGAATGGGCAGGGGCGAGGTGGGGGAGTTGGGGTGTTGGTTGGGGGACCTTTCTGTCACATGAACACTTGTTGTGACTTGGTGATTGGTCTTTTATGCCTTGACTGTTCTGCCGCTAAGAGTCAGTAGGTCTCACCACCATGTCTGAATTATTAACCCGCTTCTCGTTGTCAATAACGTCAGCCGGAAGACGCAGTTACTCCCTAGAGCAGGTCACGTGACTTTCCCGACATGCCCTGCCGTTCACTTGTCAGAGGAAGTTATCATTTGAAAGTGTTTGAACGATGGGTGTTCAGATACGTATAGCTCAAGATACCGTTGATGTTATGTCAGCACCCGAACCTGGAACGACCCATTCTATTTAGCCTCAGAGCACTTTTAATTGTTATTAAAAACCTGAATAGTCTCTCCAAAATTAATCATTTTATACATTTGGTAACTTGAAGCACACATCTACAAAAGGCCTTAAGTGGTAATGGATTATTAATTCGCCCAAATATAAGTTGAGATTTTGGCCTAATCCTCGATATTTTAGAAAAATAAATCCTATACATATAACTATACTGCTGCAAAGCTATACCTATTTTAATCAGGCCTCGTAATTAGTCAATACATACGTCAGTGTAGGGCCTTGGGCCATTGGTGGAATGCTTGTGACAAAACGCACCGTATCGCCCAAATGGCTTTTTAAGCTCTCCCCCTCATGAGCTCATATATATCAACAGTCTGCGAGGCAGAGACAAGAAGCTTTCTGCTTTATGGCACTATTCTCTCTGGCAGTACTGCATGGAATATGAAGGGTCTATGTAGCTTTTTAAACCAGTGCTATTAGTTGGGTATTGAGGGAGTGGAGGGTTAAGACACTGTTCCCCGTGCCAACTATATATCCTGTCTAGAGTCCACAGAATAAACTATTCAATATTTAGTTGTTATATATTTGTATGTTGTGTGTTCATTATATAACATGCCTAATATACCCTTACTATCAAGAAACCCTATCTTAGAAATATCGTTTCCCGAAACCGTTTGGCAAAACGAAGTACACAAATTAAATTTGTATTTTAAAATTATTTGGTCCATATTTCAGTTGGATTTTCTTCCACATTAACAACAATCGAACACAACATAGTTGAAAATGATGTCGGAAATTGATAACCAGAAATATTAATGATAGTATCCAAAGAAATAAGCTATTAGTTCTAAATTTTAAAAATTGAATGCATTTCGTCACCATTTTTGTCGCATAATTATAATAAGGGGGAGATAAACATGGTCGCTGTAGAGGTTGTTGTCACTATAAGAAATCCTAATAGAAGCCCGAAGATTTATGCTAGCACGGTTGAAGCCACTTCTCCCGACACCGTCGTTTCTAAAACAAACTGTTCTACACATGTTGTCATGGTGACACAAGCTTGTCTCGCGCTCTCCTTCTCTTCCTCGTGTTGTGTTTAATCTCAGCCCCGGATAGGTTCCTAAGCGACCCAGATAGCCTGGTGTAAACGGCTGTCCAACACAGCTTATCTCTATGACACTATATTGCATATAAATCCACAGACATTACTGCCACTGATATAGCAAACAGGTGTATGGAAGACCTTCCCTTATATTACAGAATATTAGTTGTATCTATTATTCATTCGGATTTCTACACAGCCACTTTTTAAATGCTTTAAAATATTCTCTTGCCTAGTAGTCATCTGAGCGTATTATACTCACAGACAGTGGCAGATGTTTTTTCGGTGACATCCGCATCTAGACTGGCACCATGCACAGAAATTCCGTTTCCCTATGCTACTCATGAAATGGGGATTTGACACGGGCAGTGCTATTGCACTCACGACCGAGCTTGACTAGTGAAAATCAGTTGTCTCTCCACATGGACATACTGCCCCAACCATATAGTCTCCCAGGCACTAGAAACCCCTCCATTCTCTTTCACCTCCCTCCCATGTCCTCAGTCCCACTAACACTTTCTCCCGAGTCCATATCGACTCTCTTGCATACAGCATCACGAACTAGTCTAGTTATCCATCTCTAGTATTCTGCGCACATAGAGTAAACTCGTATCGATCTATCTCCCCTCCTCAACCTTTAGGCCAAGCGCTTTGTGTTCGACTGGGGCTAATATGGGACACGGGGATATAGGCAAATATCTTACACATGTCTTCAGTGTCTCTGAACTACCGTATTGGTCGTCAATGTGCAAAGCGTAGGGGAACATCAGAGACTAAAGCATATTGTCCATTAGATTTATTTGGCTTGACACCATGTAATCAATACCTGAAACAATTATTCCGATTGTTTGAAATGCTTCTAAATAGATCGTTGATTATTGGCCCATGAACAAAAACCCTTGCACAAAAGTTGGTCTTGGTGGTGTGCGAATTGTGCAAGAATTCCTCTTAGCTATTTATTGTTCAAAAGTTCTATGATTTCATATAAATATGCTTTATTAGTTTAAGCTCTAAAAACAGTATTAATGCTTAAACATTCAAGCACCGATCTTCGTTTGGTAACAAAGGGTTCCTGTATACGAAATACTTCTTGATCGGTGTCGAAATTGGCCACTTCCTCTCGACTGGGCTCTAGCATGCATTACTGTGCTAAATTCATTTGTATGATCAATAAACGCTCGTCAGGAGCAGCTGGGGAGCAAGCCGGCAAGTCACATGTACATAAATAGGTCAACATCCATTTACTTGCCTTAGCAGGTAGAGCTCGCGCGACGTGCAGTGGGAATGAAGGCAACGATTTAATTAATAGTTAATGTTAGTCACCATGCGGTTGGGCATTACCAGGTCATTTTTCTCTTTGATCCCTCCGCCAAGTTCTTTTATAGGTAGTTATTAGTTTATTGGCTTAATCTGTCTTCCCCTGTTCATGCGTTTCTAAACTATTGTTGTTTTCCCCTTTGAATGCCAATCACTGTTAGAAAGAGGACCTTCGTCGGTGGTATTTTACGAGCATATCCACATGGCCTCCAAGTTCTCTTTTACTACCCAGCTGGGTTTCCTATTCTATTTACCTAGATATCCAATTCATGGAACCTATCAACCATTCCCTACTCCCTGGTCCCTCGTCCATTCCCCTGGGAAATCGTTGCCCTGCAAAAGGCTAGCGAATGACAAAAGGAAGTCGATGATGTTGTGGCAGTTGAAGAACAGCCCGTATCACCGTTTCGGACATACTAGATTGTTCTGCAGCATAGACTCCGTACGAGGAAGACGCTTTCCGGGGAGGGATCCCATTCATGACCGTTTCAGTATGAGGCCGTTGCCCTCTGGTAAATAGAGGTGGCAGGAAGGCTGATTTTAAAACGGGGCTTGTTGCAGTTGGAGCAAATTGAGGAAGGACTGCAGGCTATATGGGAGGAGACAAGGAAAGCGGCGCTTTGTGCACAGTAACATCCCGGCTAGATCCAAACTCAGTTATAAATATTTGTGAGAACACTTCATGCGAGGTGTCATTTTTCAATATATTAGAATAGGAGATTTCGAAAGTGAAAATGAACACTGTGGGAAAAAAAATTATATGAAGATAGGATGAGATCGTGGGGCATTCCTTAAGTGCTTTCAATAGTTTACTGTTTCCTTCTGCCTTGGCCCGCTGGGGATATTGGCAAGGGTATTCACCATGGCTTTTTGTTGGGGGAATGGCTCGGTTAGCTCGGATTAGCTGGGGAGTGGAAATTGGTGGGTAGTAAGGACTGCACACCAATAGGAGTGCAGGGAGAGAGGTAGACTTTGTGTATCTGATAGTCATATTACGTCAAGTCTAGTGCAACTATTGCCATGGAAACGTAATCGGATTAGACAGTACGGGGCGGCCAATAGAAAAGTAAATGGTCAAGCCCCAAACTCTATGTGGAGCCATGGTCATAAAGTAGTGAAGTAAGCTATTATGCTGAAAGAGAATGAGTTAAGATAAGTGAATGGGTGACTGGACTGGATCGTGTAGACGGAATTGAATGATATTCATCTATTAAGTAAACCAATCTTCTTACATCAAATAGGCTTCAGCCGTCTACAGTTCTGGTGCGATAATCCAAGACAGCCCCATCGTAGAGAGGCAATTGAGGCGATGCAGGGGAAAAGGACCTGCATAGGGGTATCAAAGTATAAATATCTTGAGCTGGCAGGATGCAGAGGAGGGTTTTGACAACCAAATTTGTCAGAAAATATCAAGTGCTAAGATAAACCGAATGGACCCTTCTGTGATAGCCTATTTTTGCATTATGTTGGACACTATTTGGTCATTTCTAACCTAAGATGGCAAAATAATTATTTGTACTGGAGAACCCCTAGTTAATAGAGGCGACAAGGATTGTGGATGTTGCAGCATAATATGGACCTTTGGAGAAAATAGGAATTCTGAGTTATCAATATACAAATCCAGTTAATTTGTGTCGAATTGAATGAAATGACCATGTGGCACGATGTATTTTCTCTATTTCTATCTAATCACGAAATTGATAAGAAAACGGAGCTTCTGGTCTTTTGTTAATGTCATGTGAAATAACAACTGATTTCCTTTCTATTTCTAGGTCAAGTACTGCCGTATGATAGAGGTGACCATTTGAGATGCGTTAGGATTTGTAGCTATTCAACCTTTTAATTTGTCCTCGACTGGTAAAGGTACATCGGGAGATCGAGATGGATCTGTAGCTTCATTGTTTATGGGCAGCCTGCTGTCGCGGTTTTCCCTCTACAGCCAGCTCAACCCTTCAACATTGAGTGATTTTGTTTGTAACATCCTTAGTAAATTTCGGGAATGAAGGATACATTCGTTTTATCTTGAGTTATTGGGAAGGTCTTCATCTCTACCTTTCAACGGAATGCAGGAAATGTTCCCTTTCCCAACCTTAAGAGAATGAATGACGATCAACCTTGACCATGCGAAGTCAAATATGGAATCACTCAACTCTTGATGGACATTGCAATGGCCAGTCGTATCATCAGACAAGACACTGTATTATGGGGATATAATAATATATCTAATTAAAGCTAGATACTACTAAGTCGTTGTTAAGAATATTAGAACTAAAGAGCTTATGATATAGCTAATGTTGCTCTGTGAAAAGGAAGAAAATCATCTTCACTCACGGGAATAAATTCCCAGCCTTTGTTGATATTACCAACTAAAGTGTTGTCAATATTTGCATATGCTAATTTTAAAATGAATATTCAGAAGGCTCGTACTCAAAAGGGGAGATTGGTCTCCTCCCCATATTTCGTTCTCCTAGAATTTGATTCCAGGGGAATTCATTTGGTATCTACATGTAGAATGTTTAATAGGAGATGTAAAAGAATTCTCTTCATTATCTATATTAAATTCGAAATTTATGTGGTGGCATATTATTTCTGCCTATGACTGCGATGGAATATAAGATTTCTAGACTAGCAGTCCAAAATTCACCGAGTTTATATGATAATCATCCCAATAAATTTGTTAAAGCGCAATTGCTTGTTAAAGGTGTCGTGAAACATCTTAATCAATGAACAGCCCACAATCATACGAAAGGACACACCGTGTAAGATCCATGTACACATACATCTTTATAGACAAGACATCATTCATTGATATTAATGTTGATAGATAATGTAGCACGAACCTATGTATTTTATAAACTGAGTCTTGCTATTGTATTAATTTTCCAGGACGAGCGACCCCCTCTGACTGAAAGAGGGACGCCTGGGTTGAACAAAGGATATTAGATTGTATATCTGGTGGGGCTATGTGCATTAGATGTGATATGTCATGTTTTACCTGCGGCAATTTTCTCGCACTCCACACATTATATATATACGGATGTGGTTTGTTGCCGAATTGCGGTCACCAAGTTTTTAAAAGAATTTACCGAGAGATTGACTTACAAATATATACTTATCTAACACAACTTTTGTGGCCTAGTCAAACAAACCACCAAGCATAGAATAAAGGATGTGTCATATATGATAGCATTACTAGTACAAGCGTACAATGTTACAGAAACATTTGGAAGATTTGAAGTTTTACCGTGTTGTCCACGAACACAATCATTGCCAATCTTGTCTCAAAGTGGTTTTACGCTGTTTTATTTAAATTTGGAAACGCTGGAGGTATTCTTAAGCTTGGAAGCTGTTGACAAGTCAACACATTATCCTTTTGGGTTTGTTGAACTCATCCGAGAAGACGGAGAGGACGTCTCTCATAACCTATGAATGATTTCTTGTTGTCTGTTAAATAAAAAGAAATGGATTTGGACAGGGATAAAGATCCCATGTATAGTGATGAAATCCCACTGGTATGTGTAGCTTGTAAAGTCTTGACTGTGGTTAACCAATGTATATGTGTGTATATAATATATCAAAATAGATGATATGTAGCAGAACAAATAAGTTATTTGGGCTTAGTGGGCATGTGTGTGATGAAACAACCGTGTGCAACATGGGGACATAATTATGTACAACGATTGGTTGTTACATATGAATGATAAAATATACATCTATTAAGGTTCAATATTTCATCTGAACGTGCATTAAGTATGTTGTCTTGCATATGATAAAATATATTTAAATGGCTGTACTTTATGCACCCTGGCCACTAGTTCTGTAAATCCCTTTAGGCGATGTGGGTCTAGCTGACTGATTAAATTCTTTTATTTATGAGTCGCATCCCTAGAGGTAAACAAAAATACTGGAATGTTATTTGGAAGGTGCTGCAGAAATGGGTTGAGTCGAATTCATCTAGATTGATAATTTCGAGATAGCTGTCACATTGAAAATGTACAGAGGTCTGAGAGCATGGATCTTAAGATTTAACATAAAAATTAAATTATGCAGGAAAACATTGTAAACATTTATAACCGTGCTCTTCAACTGTTGTCTTGTAAATAGTTTGCACAATGCTATTAAATAGTTTGTATAATAACCACAAAGCTTTCCTCAAAGAAACTCCCAATGTTAGTTACCGATATAGTAAGTTAACCTTTCGCAAATTCACTAGTTTTTCTCACAAATGTGTATAATTGCAAAAAAAGGTCTTTTGTTGTATAGAAAATGGTCACCATTCTTAAGAAGGCGTATCGTCATTATATCTTTAGCATCAAGTAGTTCATGGAGGTAAATATACCTATGGCAAATCAAATCCCACTGATCTATGTATACACCATTATCTCTCTTGTTATAGGTAATCATTTCTGTCTGCTGGTCAGTTATAGATGTTCGATGAATGACATCTTTTATGTCAAGTCACTTTTCCACAAGATACTGGTAATTCTGAAATCACTCAACAAACATATGTTGGTAAATGGAGGCGAGTGGACTGAACTATTGGTGCTGCCACCTATAGTGTACGGCTCAAACTACTGACTATGCGTGGATTAAGGGTAAACTTGGAGTCATGCAGTACTCATATATCGCCCGTGTATGTTTAGCCTTTGGCTGGATTACTTTGAATCGTGGCTGCAACTTAAGTTTATATTCTTTCTTTTGGGTAATTGGAATCTGAATTTGCAAATGGTAATTCACAACTTGTTTTGTTTTCCGACAGTTTGATTCACATGTTCAGATTGTAATCATAAGTGTAAAAAGACAATAGCAAAACCATGACGAAGAAGATTATGATAGACGACTTAATTGTGATTATCCAACCTAAGCAACCATATCTGAAACCAATACTAGGGCTTTACAATATAGGCTGATTCTGGAGACAATAATCTTTACTTGATAACACTTTAATTTGCCCTAGTCTATCACCCGACCATAACTCTTATCGCTCATATTTATTGGCTATTTCATTTGAAACACCACAGTTGTAAATATTGGTTTTAGATGAAGTATGTTCTAACATTAGGGAGGCTACCATATTGGGAGTATGTACATAATGATCATGATATTGTGAATCCAGCAATTTGTGACCCGTGTGTTTATAGTGTAAACAAAACTGAAAATTCAAATATCATGTAACCTATGCTAATTATATAAAACATGAGTACGATAATCTCAGTGTCCTTATGTTATCATGCTTCCAGTATCCGCACTACCGCATCTAGATAGTGAGAACATATTATATATGCATATTTAAATAATGCTTCAAGCCATTTGTTTCAATGCAAATCCTTCCTGTAGAATATGACTCGTACTGCAATGCACCAATAGGATCTATTCTCCCTATGTTTAAAAGCTGGTCTCTATGTCTCTGTGCCATGTTGCTATGGTGTTTGTGTCGATGATGACCTAAACAATGATGTAGCTTGGCGGTACAACTGAATGAACACAAATTACTAGTGTGGACTGAGGTTTGAAGAGGCTGCGCATGTCGCTCCTCTGAGCCATTATCTTATATAACTATGTATGAATAATATGCATTTAATAAAGTTGGCCGTATGGATCAAGAGCATTGGAACTATCTTTACTTTTTACTTATCCTCTTTCTTCATCAATGATCATTACCAGGTACATTATTGGCTATAGTTTGAAATGTTTGAAAAGGAACTGCTTCAAATGTCTTGTGGGGTTGTTTTTTATATAAAGACTTGAAACTTAAAAGTTTAATTAAAAAGGAACTGCTTCTAATGTCTTGTGGTTTTTTTTATGTATATAAAGACTTGGAACTCAGAAGTTTAAAAGAAAATGTATCTAATGTCTTGTGGGTATTTATATAAAAACTTGAAACTCAAAAGTTGGGAGTATTGCATAATCATATTGTGTAAATCGGGCGATGGTCGTGAACTTTGCCCTTTCAGAGATTCGCCCCGACCAAAATAAACACGTAATAGATGTCATTTCTATGGCCCAAAACTCGTCTGTCGACCACCACTATTTTAGTATTTTCGTGGATGGGTTTATTCTGGGTCAGAAACAACGGAGACGCCCTATCCACGCCTTTCCCATTGAACACCCGAGGGGTCGGCAACCACCAGTCCAGGATGCAACGGTTTAGCAGAATAATGGAGTTTTAAAATAGATATTTCCTCGCAATAATAGGCTCCCTTTGTGGGCAAGTAAAGCGGTGATATATATTCTAACTTTCACTCATATTAACATAGTCTCTTGGCAAGTACTAGATTAATTTAGATGACATTCAATATTGCAACTGTTAATAAGCGGATATTCTCTATCATTCTTTTTACTTTTTTGCCGGCAATAATGGCGGGGTCAAAGTATATCCTGAGTTGTGGGGTAATGGTTTTCTTTAAAAGGAAGATCTAGAATAAGGGATGATTATATTGCAAGGAAACCATCCATTTAACAGTCCACCTTTCATAAAGCGTGAGCACATGTCAGGCGAGTTTCCGATGACTATCTATAAATGGACAAGATGACCGATGATCTATGGAAAGCCATAATAGAAAGTGTTAGATCCCAGCGATCTCCCTCCCGAGTCTGGTTAACTTGGTATATCGTCACCAGGTGGCAGCATTCAGTTCGCATGTCAGATGATTAATCAAAATAATGATATCTATATTGTCTTCGTAGCTCTACCCCACGATCAATGTAACTTAAGTCAATCATTGAAACCTATCGATTATCATAAACTCGGTTTGAAACGTGCATAGCATCGGCGGCAAAGGTGGGTGAGGAACTTTAAGACGTGATTGAAGAGGTTTGTAAAGTATGTTTTTAAGTTTCCAAGTACCAAAACTGCTCTGTAGGTGTTGTCTATGAAGGATAGATTTATGATTGTTTGCTATAAATCAGTATTGGGCATAGGAGGGTCATTTCTAGCGGCCAGAGACGAAAAACACCCCAGGAATCAAAGTCCATCAGCTTCGTTTAGGTTTAAATTACGTGTAATGTTAATTGTTTTATGCATCTGAATTAATTATCGTTATTATTACAGCCATTATTTTATGTTCGTTTGTATCAAAAGTATGGTCTTGCTCTGGCGTGTAAGAAAGAATAGATCAAATTGGCACATACTTTTATGAAGGGATTTTATTGATCTTTCTATATCTGACCCCCGTACAATACTAGATAGGGATATCACACGCAAATCAGGAATTTTCCAGAAGATCCACCATCTTACATTTGATTTGTTAAAACGTTTAAAAATAAAAGATTGGTGTCTAGCTAGCCCAGAATATACATGTTTCATGGTTATTCAGAAAAAGTTTGACAGTTGATATTATAGGCATAATTATATTCATGTAATGAATCCTGATATCACATTCCTTTTAGTCGTTGTCATTATCACATTTGATTTGCTAAAATGTTCAAAACTATTCCCATAAAATCATCGACATGGCAATTATGTCCCTGATTATATATATTTGTGGGAAGCAAATACGATGAACCCCCATGTAGATGCCAATAAATCCATTATGTATATTAGCAGGACCATCATTAAAGCCTCACATATGTCCCCATTTATAGTAAATACGTGTTGATCATTCACTAGACCATGTGGTGCTTGTTTTAATTGTCATTAGATGAGACATACGAGAAAGAATTCCGTCAGTTTGCTAAGGTATAATACAATATTGAATATAGGCAAACTAGATAATCTTACTAGATTTCTGAATGTATTTTGCAAAGTTACCCGCAAAGCAAAACTAATTATCCCTTAAGACTTTTTTATTGGTAACACACATTTAACATATAATTAAAAAAATACACACTTATAATTGTTATGTTATATATTTATTGAATATACAGTAACATCTTCCAGTCATCGTATCTTGATAACGATTTACCCCCAATCTCTCAAAAATATCATAGGAAATATTACATATTGTTTCTTAACAACAGCACTAAAATCGAGAATACATGTATATATACTTTTATGATATTAGCATACAGAGGGTACCTTGCATATTTGGGGATCATGATTTCGATAGGCTAGGATCCAATATTGTTGTTTGTTGCCTTACATACAAATATGTTACCGAATGTGTAGTAGGGGAAATCTAAACAAGTGTTCCAGTGTCCCTGCGTTTTCTTTCTAGTAAATATCCATTTATTTACTTGTTAGCTATAGGCAATCGCAACACGTGTTGACCGTTCGGTCTTGGAGAGTATGCTATCAACATTTTATTGAGAATAATGAAGTGAGGAGATACTTAATAGAAGTAAACCTGGATACCTGACATTTCTATAATTATATACTTGCGTAATAAGCAGAGGGGAAATTATCAGAGTTAACTGCTGTTCACGATCTCAGCCGACACTACACCTCCAACCCCACCACCTGCTACCGTTTGCCACTTGCTGCTATTCAAGAGAATACTGAATATCTTAGAAGAAATAGTAACATCATGGATAGCTATTGGTAGTGGCACTGTTTTGTCAGCATAAACAATATTGAAGTCCATCCATCCGTATACATGTGGGGATTGTACCTTTATGTGTAGTACCACCTCCACGGATGCATAGAAACTAAACTCTTCTTTCATTAACCTGCAAGACGGAGGCCAGAAACGGTGGGGCATATTTTCGAGAACACATCAACATTGGAGAAATAGCTACCCACATTTCCCGCGAATTCCCAAGCCAAAAAAGTGCCACTATCAACCATGACTTTAACATAACTTACGTTTCCCACTTAGTACCGTTTTTCATCCATGGAGGCTTGACACTGGTTAACAATTCCCCCTTTTATCCTTTGTTAAAGTATTTCTTCCCAATCAAAAAGCCCGAGTGAATCGCTCGAATGCATGATAAGTTAAACTTCCAGTCTCTCAAAAAAAGAAATATGTTTACCATACATAATCAGCCGAACAATATCCTATTCATTCCTCAACCACAAAAGCATACTATGTAAAATAAGGTTCTTTAGGTACACGATCGATACAGTCCCGATTTATTTGAAAACTTTCCTTACATTCAGCATTATAGTTCGGAAATCCTATCTAAAGCGCTTCGTATGGGCCTTTGTATGTCGAATAATAGTTAGAGCACAAAGGTACACCTGAAGAAGTGTAATTTTATGGTTATGGTTAGTGCACTTTAACGATCTTGTGCGGTATTGGTCGTATCAACTTGGTCCTTTCCGGCTTTCTTTAAGTGTGTCTCTTCTTTTTGTGAGAAGCATTTAAAGGAGATAAACGATGGCAACGCCCGTAGCCAAATATCGTGTGGCTTGAAATGTCTGAGTGGACAGTCATTCATTCAGAAGGAAAGTACGGGCAGTATCCTGGTTCTTGTGCATCTCCTCAGGACCTTCCTCTCACTACTACTATTACTACTACCACCCCCACATATACTATATGCTCGACTACTTCTGATACTTCAAGTGGCACTCCTACTACCTGAACGATCTGCTGCTGTGGCTGTCACCGGCATACCTTAGACAGGTGGGGTATAAGGTAGGATTACGTTGAGGTACTGGTCACTTGGGAGTATCAGGTATAAAGGTATCATTCGCCAGAGACCACCCGGCGAGAGGAAATAGGAAATAGGGGCTGAGTCCATGCAGTGGTCAGTTTGTCATCACCCTGCAGGTAGGTTCTAGAGCCTTGTTCAGGTGCGACACCACTCCCTTTCATTGGGAGAGGGGACGAGGAAAGAGGCAGAAGGGCGAATCTGAGGATAGGGCATGGGTGCATTCATTCATGTATACACACATACTTCCACACACGGCTCTTTATGTGTGCTTGTACCCAAGACCCCTGCAAACTGACAATCATCACTCGAGGATAGATAATATTTAAAGCACCCTCGCCTCTTCTTCTTCCTTAAACGATCACCCTGCCTACTTCCTCGTTCATTCCTTTTCTCATATGAGCATGTAACAGGGCAGGTATACCATGGACATCTGAGAAAATCCAAAATTTCGTGGATGTAGAGATTACACTGTCATCTGGAGACGATATCGGATTTGATCCCTGCATATTGAACCGCATTCAGGAGTCCTCTCCAGCATTCGATACAAAGGACTGTGGGATAAATATAAATTGTGTGGATTACACCAAGGAATTAAGACTAGGAGGCCAGCCCTGAGAACCTTAGATTTAACAATGGATATCCAAGTTTTACGACTGAGTCGTGGGCTCCTGGCATTTACTATTGTCATCGTCTTATGGAACGTTGCCCAAGGTAAAGGAACGTTTTGCTTGCTTTTTATCTCAGTCACCTTTAGCCATTCCTTTCCGTGTTTTTTCCTGTGTGTGAGCTATTCATATTCAATTAGATCAAACAAATGGTTGCAAATATTTGCCCTCGTTCAAACGATTGATAAGAGATCTGAGGACTATTAGTCGACGTCTTTTCTTTTGAAGGGAAAACTAAGAAGAACCCACTGTCTTTCTTTTAAATCTTTTATACTAGACTTATAGGCGTCGACCGGTGGATTTCTCTTCGGCTTTTCATTTTAAGCTTTGTAATCGGGAACACCTACTGGGTAAGATAATCATCCCTTTCTTATTCATGCTCAGCTCATGGAAAATCGGGGACTACACTATAAATATCCGTGTCTTATATATGTACATGTACATATACGTTCCACTTTCCCAATACCTATATCCTAATATAACCCTTTGATCTTGCGTACATTGTAGAACGCACGATTATGACAAAATTCCCACATTCAGTGCGGCAATTTCATCATCGGTAAATGAGATTTATGCATTGTGGGGACATTCCTGCCTCTCGCATTTCTAAGATGAAGTGTTTAAAGTCATTATTTGGCCTTGGTCCAAGTTTAGGAAATATTTGTTGATTTTGTCTGCATAGATCTATGGGGAGTCTATAGAGTCAGATATAGATCATATACGAGGGAGAAGGAGCTAATTTCCTGTCGAAAATATTTCATCCAAATACCTTGAAATAGGCGTCAGAACGAGGCAAAAGACCTTAGTTTCTCTTCAGTCTTAAGCCCTTTTCATAGATAAAAGCCTAAGTGAATATGTGCGCACTTTAAAAAGGGCCACTCGGGTCTAAAACCAAACATCTGGAATGTAATGAGCGTAGAAATGTGTAAAAGATGGATATAAGGGTCAAAGGTCAAGGAGGTGTGAGTTCACTCAACTGCAACTACCTTTTTAATGAAGTGTGTTAGTGGGAGCACTCTGTCCGCCTGGCTGCCCCCGAGAAAAGGAAATAAAACTTTATTTTTGGTTTAACAATTGCTTCCAATTTGTACTTGGGATGAGACCAAGTTGTCACTATTTCCCGAAAAGATAACACATCTAAAGATATAACTTTAAGGATCATTGCTTTTAGACCCATAGTGCTGATGTATAAAGACAGAACTTTCTTTAGGTCATTGATGCTTACATGTAAACAAATTAGAAACTCGTGACAAAAAGAATATGGAGTCTTACAAGATGAATATTCTAAATGTGCATTCGATATATTGATTGAATAGGAATACTAAATTTGCTTAGTTTGGCAATTCCTCAAGTCTATGTTAAGAATATTGAGTTAAATATATAGTTCAGCTCCCTTAAAGTTCATTATTTCAACGTGGGATGATTATGAACCCTTAAATTACCCTCTTTCCATATAAAATTGAGTCATATAATGGTAATATATGCAGGTCTATCAGAGAGTACCCACCTTTCCATTCAACCTAGGTTTAAGTTTCACTTTTATTTTGGATGGGGAAGATGTTATATGCCCCCTGCCCCACCCCCGCATCAAGTGACGATAGCTTAAAACAATGGCCATTCACCAAATCAACGAATATACCCAGTCTCGTCATATAGTAATATATATTGAATTGTTGTACAACTTTCAATAACAATTACAAAGCACGAAAGGGGCAGACAATTCTCCATGGTAGGTCTTCCATTGCGTCCTAAAACACAAATATTACTACCAAGACCAACTGAAATAGAAACCAAACGGGATAGTATGTTCGAAATGTATCGGTTGTTTCTTCATGGTATGTTGCTATTAAGAACGGTGAAGTAAGTACCGTATTATATCCATAAATATTTTCTATATCGCGATGAACGGGAAGTCGAGCCAGATCACAGATTGCATGGAAGTGCGAAGATGTTTATCTATTAATTGATCTGACGATGCCCCACACATTTCGAATATTTAGTATTTTGACTGAAATATCATTATCTTAGACGTCAAAATTAGAGTCACTCTGTCTCTGCCAGGAATGGAGTCCGAGTGATATTTGTAAGACATAAGGATGATTAATTCCTCAATTCTCTTAATTAGACTGGATTTATACTTGGGATCATGTGAATTCCTGTAGATGTGTCATGCCGCCAACTTACCTTCAAGAATGTCCTAAATCAAACCTATTACTACATAATAAAAAGGATCATTATCCTTGTTTTATTATATACAGATTTTATATGAAACCATCTGTCTCGAGGGGGATACTTTGCACTGAGTGTTATACGCAACTACACCACTGAAAGTACCTATCGGAAAAGTCCACAAAATGACTGTAAAATGTTCTTTGTAAATTATTAAAGGCATATATATAATAAATCAGTTAACTAACTCGTTGGTTTCGGTGTTTTAGTAGGTCCTTCAACAAATTCGTCCAGCCATATTTACGATGACAGGTTTTCCGCAGTCGCCAAACTTTGCAAAAAGACATGGCTCTTATCTCTAGAAAATGTTTTTTCTAGTCCTAGGTGGTTCATATAGGATAATTTTAACCATTTCAAAACGACTAAATACCCCAGTATTATAAGTCATCACACAGGTCTTAATTTGAGAAGTGGAATAAAGATCTATCAATGGCCTGTAGGCTTTAGTAGCTCTCAAAAAATCAGATCACCACCTTCAATTCACTTCTCTGATTACTCTTTTATTTGTGCACCAAGGCGTCAAATACTCACGTGTCTATTTCATGAGTCAAATGATTCAATGCTCACTCTCCAGGTAAATGGGGATATTTTCGCCGGGGAAATTCACGTGGAAGTAATTGATCAACATGGAGTCTAATATGGGGCTCGGTATTAGGAAGTGCATTGGGTCATAACATTTCTAGAAAATGTCTAGTTTTTAAGATACGACACCGGATTACAATTGACCATGCGTGTCTCAAGTAATTTCAGTGGAGATGGTCTCTTTAATTCCCTCTAATGGGATGTATGGCTGTGGTCTAATGGTCTAATTATTATCCTTTGTCTCCTATAGGCCTACACATTCCACTGCCTACAACCTGTTTTACTTCTCTTCTACTGCAGTTCGCCTGACCGCTGGACTTTAGGTCTTTACTCGTATTGTGAAATCAAGCATAAATCTGCTTCTAGATCCAGTCTTTTTGACAAAACCGAAAAATGCCCATGTGGGTAACCACAGCGGACCTACTTGAACTCCTGGAAATTATTTACATTCCTTTTGCTAAGGTATTGGGTCCAATACTATGATAGGTCTGATACCTCATCTGAAAGCCCTTCCAACTATAAATGACGGGGGCTTAGAACTAGGTAGCACCAGATTGAAAGATTATGAAAGAATTAGCACTAAATGATGGTCATAATGAGCGTTACATTACATACCATTACTATTGCTGCATGCATGACACATGGGCATAGCTGCATTGCAAGTCATGGGCATGAGTTACACCCTGTTTGTTGATTACACCCCAGGCGAAGTCCAGATAGTGTACCGCTTGAAAGATAGTTATTTTAGACCTATTTCAGCATATCTGAACGCCTAATATTGTTTTTATATATACAAACTCCCCTCCACCTCCACCCAGCCGTCTCATTCTCCACCCCACCCGGGCCTCGGCGCTGTTCATGACTCAAGTCAGTGAACAGCGCCGCTGGTGTCAATTGATGTAACTAAGCGGCTCTTCCATCCTGTTTCCTTGCGGCTCTTCCATGAACCTTATAGCTTCCCATCGATTTGTTTTCTTATTTTGTTATGGTTGACTGCACTCGCTTCAAATCTTCGGTAAGCGATAACTTTGTATTTTATCAGTAAATGACACATGTTCCCGTTTGGACCTTGCTACCCTTGACTGACTCTAGCTTCTGGGATCGGTTAGAAAGTTCCCGAAAAATAAAAAGCAGGAGAAAAGGCTTTCGGAAGACAGTGTCGGTATATATACGTTTCTCCTCTTGGGAGGTCAACCGGTCACATGACTTGAGAATCATAGCAAAGCTATTTGTACCGAATAGTGGTCGGTTGTGCTCGTCGAGAATATTATCAAGAACAGGGTCCGATTCCATAATTGTAACTAACGACTGAGGGGATTGAAAACCTCCCACTAGCACCCTTAATAGCAGTCAATGACTGAATAAAACTATTTCAATTCAATTCCTATCCGAAATGCTGGTCATTAATCTGTATATTTTGGGATGATGTCAAACCTCTCAAACCAGTTCTCTCATGGCATTAATATAGCTCTATACTGCCTGGTTTCAGCGGGCAATTATAGTCCAACATCGTTCCAAAGATGGGCAAAAAGTTAGATAATATGCCCTACCCATAAAAAAATAATAAATTTGAATACTGGCACACAGTTAGGTATAACTATTTAGTAAATGTTTGGGTTGTTGAACTGAAGTTTGCAGTCACAATACAGTTATATCCGACTGCTAAAAGAATATAGGACCACTTGGAATCTGAGGGTTAATTACGTGAAGACAATAGCTAAAATATGGATCATAGGATGCTATTATAGTGAAATCTAGCTTAAACATATATTATGCAAATTGGTACAGTTTCTATAATTACGACCTTCTCCTGCCTAAACGAAATAGACCCCTCGCCCTTTCTGATCATCAGCCTATACAAGTATGTACACGATTGGGCTGTATTATAACTCGCAGAAGCTTTGGGCCTCCATTCATTTGGGATCTGTTTGAATCATATCATTTAACAATATTCAAATATGAAGAGAAAATGGAAGTTAGAGCTGCAGCAGGTCTATAATTGAGGTCTATCAGGCGTTCTAAACTGTAGCTGTCTAGAAAACCAGACTCAATGGGGCTCGCTGAAATGCTCTGAGTCAATGAACGCTCAGGTAAGCGAGGACATGTCACCTTAACAAGGCTTAATGATCCCAGGATAGGCAATATCTTCTTACGTTTTCATGAACCCTCCACAATATAATAACTCATTGAATGCGCATGTGCTTGATAGAGTCAATAGATCAATTTAAATTACTCCTTTGTAATTTCTAGATTATGATTCAAAATTCAGTACAATGTGATTAAAAAGGCTTTTATAATGGCGAAATATTAATATGAGAACTTGCATACTAGGGCATTATAAGTTGGTCATCTTAGTTTCATGCATTGAGAACTAGCAGCTGGCAAACACTTGAGGTGTTATTTTACAAGATGTGGAGAAATGTCTAGTCCGAACTGGTAGTTTTAATGACATGCTGTCTTGTTTGAAATGGATAAGTTAAACTGGATAGCGAATGGCCTTTATTGTGGGAACCTATATTAATACTATCTGTCCGTAAATTCATATTCACGTGTAGATATTTAAATCCAAGTGGAAGGCAAAAAGGCTTCAGGTAGTCATATTATTCTTAGGTACTTTCATTTATAGGCCTACTTCGCAGAGAGTAAAATTAATATAGTTTTATAGTAATATTGGTTAAACTCTTGAAACGTCCCCAGTTGTAACAGACAGGTACACTTGATGACATTTATACATATTAATCTAAATTCACCACCTAACTTGTTTGATGAGGAATGATCTAATTATAAACTCACATATGTATGATAATAATATCTAATCCAAGTAGAAATGACGGCTTAATTAATGGTCGTTTTTATTACTTTGATTGGATTTATGGAGATAGGAATTTTCATTGGGAGATTATTATCATTTTAATATCAGTTAAATTCAGGATGTAATTTTGAGGAACGTGCACTATTCTTTATCTGAAGGGAATAAAAATGAATTTATGATATATACATTTCAAGGCTATTTACCCTATAAGGTTCAAAACAATTATTCATAGTATTATGAATTAACAGGTTCTGCGCCCAATGCTTCCTGCCACCCACAGTAGCTTTAATAACTCATTTTGGGGGCCATCACAGGAGCATACGTCACCATTATGGGCAAACATTATGTGCACCAGTTTCATATTACACATTCAGAATTCCAAATAACATAATCTGCAGGCGATGGATACTATATACTCATTTCAGTGTATGTAAGTGGGTGTATGTAATGCATCGTTCTGGTGCGGTAGAAACAGACGACCAAATTTCGATTTTGAGCTTTTATTTGACTTTATTCAGTTTAGCTCATAGTCGCACACATATAATTGTATATTTTGGATGAGCCAAGTTCCGAAGGGAGATATTAAGAGCGACTGAATGGACGAAATGAGTGGGTCAAAAAATGCACGTCCAAATTGAATTATACTTCAGTCTAGTAATCAACGTTTGTGTTAGTGCCCAGACAATCAACAACTGGAAAGAGGTCCACCCATAAAAACGGCATGTGGATGAAGTGTGAAAATGTCTCAAAATAGTGTTTGTAATATTGTAAGGAAAAAAGGAAGTGGCATCTACATACAGTGTAAATCATTTATGCTCATGAATTGTATTGGATTAATGAGCATAAGAAAACTCCACGAAATCTTCACAAATGTAATTGTAGTTTTCTGAAGTATTCTTAGAAATACTATAACATTAAGCGGGATATTGAGGTATGATTTGTCTCTATCTCAACTTCCTTCCCTGAAGCCATCTTCTGTACAATTGTATAGTTCTTAACTGGACACGGGTGGAGGTGAGGGGAGGGAGGACCAGCTAGGACCACTCCTTTAGGTAATGAGGCCCGCCATCCTGATACATACTGTTATACATGAACGCCATTACAGCCATTACAGTGTTCTGGATGATCGCCATTAGGCCTGTAATGTCATTCATGATGATAAGACAAGGGGAGCTGTCCCCCAAATCTGAGTTCCTCCATCCTATCCCAGCTGTTGTTTTCATGAGGAGGTGACAGATTTCGAGAGGTTTAATGGAATTCCGTCTTCCACCCTTCCCAATCAAAGAAATGTCCCCGCAACGCGGGTATCATGTTACCAACTATAGCTACTCCAGTAAACTATATTCTACCTCATGTTGTGGTCTAGTAACATAGTTAATATTGCGGTCGTTATAATATCGTAAGCATCTTCAGTCTTCCTGCCTGTAATAATCATCGACAAATAGACTGTTGAAACTCACTTAATGGTTCACTTAGACTCACTTAATGGCTCACTTAGACTGTTCGAAATAAAATGACATACATGCGTATTTCAAGCATGGGTCTGATTTGCATGAAATCGTGATGTTCTCCCCTAAAGCGACTTTTAATAGGTGAATCCGAAAGGGAAATTGTAACATAGTCTAAAATGATACATGTTAACTATGGCGCCAATTGCGATGCAACGGAACTTATGAAAGAATATTACAAGTATTGCAAAAAAGTACTTTCAAACAAACTTGAAAACCATACAAGCACTTTCAATGATACCTTGAATGTGATGTTAATGGCCCCTGACTTTTTCTCCAAGGGGATATTATGCATAGAATCACCGTGTTAGTAAAACCATTATGTTGACATGAAAAGCATATATAATCTACCTGACATACCACAGGATGGACACATGCTCAGGTTCAGATGCTTTGTTTAAACAGTTCACAACCGATTTAATGTTAGTGAAAATATGAAGGTGATAAAAGGAAGAAAACAGACTGAATCATGATGCAATCCTATGGAGACATTGGGCATGGATGTCCTCAGAATCGTCCATAAAAAACCTCTGGTATGTCCTTTGATGTTTGTTGATGGATTATGCGCAAAGGTTTCCCTTTTTCTACGATATTTGATCCAATCAGTATTAAAATGCTTTAAGAGGAACGGGGGTTGGATGGGCAAGGGAGATGAAACTATTATGTTTGAGAAGTCATGATTTATGAGATGTACTTATGATTAGGGGCCCCTAGAGGATGAAAAACCACACACCATGAACAATGGCTACGTGTGTGTACATCAGCTTTATGGCTTCTATGGTAATTATCCTTAGATAATCACGAAATGACTTACTCAAAGTCTAAATGATGTCCAAATGTATGTTTACCGGTTTTGGTAGTACCTTATAGAAATTTACCTCTCAACCTTTTCATAGTACAAGGCCCTCGATCGAAAAAAAATTGTCTCGAAATCCATTGCTTGTATGAGAAATATTGGTTCGTGTGGACTGGATGTCATTTGACTGCTGAAAACAAAGCAAATCCTTTGTTGTATTATTCATAGCTTTGGATCAATATAAAAATAGCCTCGATCCTCACCAAGTCATGGTTAAAAGGCATAGATCTACATTGCTACAGCATGACTATGTATTTTATATATAAATACTTCATGTTCACACAACTAGTTATTTTAGACTAACATACGAGATTGTACTTTAACCGTACTTAGTGATCAGTTTTGTTATCTAGAGATTTAGCGACCCTCTGATAGGTCACTATAAGTCACCTCAATTACAGGCCAGAAGCAGTTAGAGTGAGCTGGCTTAATTATTGTAGTATGTTGAAATCTCTAACAAGCTATTGTACTTTGAGTTCACCGAAGCCGATCGGTTATTCGTGGCTGGAGTTGCTTTTTGGGTTGAGAGTCATCATTGAGACATTCCAACTTGCAATTCTTGTCATAGCAAAGACTCATGGGTGTTTAGGCATGTTATAAAATAGAATTCCGACAGGGATAGTGAGCGTACGTACCTATAACGAGAATGACAAAGGTAGTGTGAAAGAAGATAGCACAACAGTATGGAAAATGTTTTTAAGAGAATATATTTTGTGTGGGCAGTGTCGGTATATAGAATCCAGTAACAAAGTCTTCGCTGAAGACTAACGCCCATGAATATCAGCCAACATCAACATCAGCGTATTGTCTACTTCGGTAGATCAACCAGTGTTGTAATATCCAATATAGCAAAATACAACAAAATACTTGCAATGGATTGATTAATTTTGATACTTTTTTAGACTTCGAAATTATCACCAGCTAACATTGATAATCTTGGTTCTGTTTGATGATAAAATAATAGGTTCGCTGCCAATGGTGAGCATCTTATTACATATTATTACCATATGGAAAACAAAGAGTAAGCAAAGCTGGTCAAATACAAGGGAACTATTCACTTTACATGATGCACAGGGTGACGCAAGTACAAGTTATTATTAAATCAGAGCAAATCCGCAGGCGCGCACATAAAGAAGAGACAATTAAAACGAGACAATTTTGAGCAAATCTAGACAAAACCGCGCTCATAAAAAAATTGTCCTTATAGCCATTCTCAGGCAGTTTTGTCTTGAAATGTTGAAGTTTTGTCTCTAAATTCATAATTTGGAGACAATTTTGCTGTAGATTTGAATTTAACCTGGGCAATCAAGTAAGTAATCAGCGATGAATAAAGGTTTTTTGAAACTTTCAAGACTTTAGACAATGTCTAGGCAATAATCTTCAATAAAATCCCTGGCTTCAAGGACAATCTCAAAAGGTGTGCACATAAAGTCAGATTGTCCTTGTCCTTGAAGCCTGATTTTATCTTTGTCTCCAGTCTCTGAAAATTAGACAATATATTGCCTCTTCAGTTTTTGTCCTAATTTGTGGTAGTTTTCTGGTGGCTGGCAGTAGTTTTTGGCATGGTTTGGCAGTCAAGTCAGCCTGAAATGTAAAGCAACCAAAATTGTCTCCAAATTGTGACTTTAGTGACAAATTCAATATTTCGAGACAAAACCACCTAAGGACAGCTATCTGAGTTGTCCTTATTTCCTTTTTTCTTTTGGCCTCAAAATTGTCCCAGAGACAATATAATTGTCCCAGAGACAATTCTATTGTCCCAGAGACAATTCTATTGTCCCAGAGACAATATAATTGTCCCAGAGACAATTGAATTGTCCCAGAGACAATAGATGAACTGCATTCAATGTAAAACAACCAAAATTGTCTCCAAATTGTCTCCAAATTGTGAATTTAGTGACAAAACTCCAACATTTCAAGACAAAACCACCTAAGGACAGCTATTGGAGCTGTCCTTAGTTTTTGGTCTTTTGGCCTCCTAATTGTCACAGAGACTGCAAAATTGTCCCAGAGACAATAGACAAACTGCTTTATGAACACGATATATATTTCTAGAACTACTTAAAATTGTCTCGTTTTGATTGTCTCTCCATTATCTGTGCACTGCTGTAAATCTTACAAAATAGCATGTATCTCTATGCAAAAAACTACCACCAGCCGCCAGAAAACTACCGCAAATAAGGACAACAATTTTAGAGACAATTACATTGTCTAATTTTCAGAGCCCGTTGACAAAAACAAAATCAGATTTCAAGATTGTCCTTGAAGCCGTGGATTTTATTGAAGATTGTCGCCTGGACATTGTCTAAAGTCTAGTTTTTTATGTGCGTGGGCCCTGCAGGTCAGGTTGATTGTCATCATTCCTTCCGGTAAGTATAAGGTTCAGGAGGATGAGGAGGTCTCAGTCTTATGGTAGAGTTGGTGTGGATAAGTGGTACGCTCGTTCCAAGTCACGAGAACACAGGGAGGAGATGAGAGATGAGGACTTAGAAGACAATGGATGACAATCAAAATATACACATATATATTAATATATGGATAATATGTAATGTAGAGATAATATATAATATGGGGCAATGCAAGGGCTCGGCCTGATGCCAAGGAACATATTTTAATAGCCTGAACAGTGGTTTGTTGGGAAATCTTTAGTAAGGCATTCAACAATCTAAGTTGTGTTGCGTTGTATTGTTTCTATAGAGGTATCCAAGGGAGGACGAGTAGATAAAAATAAATTTGACATGATATTATAGAAGTTATAACGGCAGCATTTCACAGATACAATGGTAACAGTTCTGAAAGGCAGTCAAGCGTTGCTTGGACACAGCGTTTATCCCTATTATTGAGTGCTTTGGCAAAGACCTTCTACTCATTGTTATGACACTGTTGGATTCGAAGCCAAAACTGTCACAATAGGGTTTTATCACGGGCATCTCAGGAAAAAAGTCCCAGACTTATTGTCATGTGTATAAAATGGAGCTGTCTCTTTCCCTCTCACATTCAACTAAGTAAGCTCTATTTTCGCTGTCAATGCTCAACCCTCTTATTCTGTAATGGCCTGTCGCCTGAACTTGCGAGATTTTGAACATTCTTCTGCTTCTTGGTGGCAGAAAGAAGATATCATGTTACAAAATGCTTCTTTGTACTTACTAGAGGGGATTTTGAAATAAGGGCGAATGAAAAATGTTGTACATGTAAATCTGGAAGTTATCCGCAGTGGTATACTTTCCGTGTATTATATAATGATGGGATGATGGGCCGTTTGGCATGACGGTAATTTTATCCACCAATCAACATTTTATACATAAGCCCGAAAGTCTATTTAAACTGCAGTCCATATGTCTGATATGGGGTTAGCTTTAATCATAGGTGCTTCAATCCACATGGAAATATCGTCGAGACGTTCCCCAAAACCAACCTTTTTCCACAATTTCAGAAACGTTTCATTATAGTAATAGACAGCACCGTAATTTTCAAAGGTTTCTAAGTTTTGTCTCTTCAATACGTACCTCCGCTTCCACGTCCATTTAGAAAGGTAGCTAAAGATGCATATCCTTCATTGCATCGTCATCTTATACCATCGGTTTCAAAGGACCAACGATACGGTATGACATAATGATAAGACTGATCCCGGGGGATTACTCTAAGTGACCATGCAAGCTTTAACAAAGCTACTACTTACAAGCATATCAATTCGGATTAAAGGAAAGGAGTCCACTACAGAATAGAAGCATAGAGCCGATCTTGTCCGCATGGATCACTAATGTACAATGGGTCCATTTTCGTCCTTAAACTCCCTTTATTTATTTCTCCGATCAATGGTTCACAATTAAAGTTATTACTCGGTTCTTTTTTCGGCATGAGTTAACAAATATGGGCACCAATTTTATTGGGGGGTATTATTCTAAATAAAAGGAATAGAAGCAAAATATAAACAATAAGGAATAATGAGGAAAAAGTACACTTTATCGATTGTCACAACTGGGGCTTGTCGTGACTGTCATATCATGTTGGTCTATTACCGATATATTAACAGATATTTTAACCATAAACCTCTCAAAAGACAAAACTCTGTTTCCCTACTTTCTTCCTGCATCCTCGACGAAAAGTCGCCAAGTGGCAATGCCATGCATAAAAAACCTCAGCTCAGCAATTCGACCCAAGCTCATTGGCCAACACCTATTGCGCAAATCTGCAAATAATTTCCAAAAATCCCTACGTTCCCATATGTACACACACTTCAAACCTGTCCCAGTCTCAAGCTTATTGATTTTAAGAGACATTTCAGCAAAAAATTTAACGTCTTACTAGTATAATTACGGACTTCCAGCATTACATGCTTACGCCTATTTCTCTGACTGATGAAAACTCAAACGCCATAACCATGCTCGTACTCGTAGGCTCGGCGTGACACGTGACAGCCCGGGTAATGACGTCATAGTCACGGGGATTCCCCAGAGGAACCCTCTCCAGAACGAGGCCCATGTAATGATGTCATAGCAGCGGGGAATCCACAGCGCCGTATCATGTACATTCATGATCGGCGCTGATTAAAGCTAAAAAACGAAACGATTTGGAAGGCGTCGGGAGACGCCATAGGATGGAGGGAAGCGGGTAGGGTCTTGATAGTGTTAATCGACAAAAACAATCTATATATATGAACGTAAATAGCCCAAGACTTCTCATTCCCATCAAATTGTGACGATAGACCTATCTGGTGCCACGATACTCTCCTAGACATGCAACATGATACAATGGGTCCTTTATTTCGTTACTGCATGGAAAGCAACGTCCTGAATTTGGAATCTTTAGAATAGATTTGAGATGCCCTGTAATCTTCCACTATACGTGGGATCCTCTCTGGTATAGTCCAGTAGTATAGCCGCCAGAATGGATTTTTCCTTTGGGTTATTGTGTTTCCTGTTGTGATTTGTAGTTGCTGTCATTGTTTAAAAAATAATCTTATAAATTGGTGATGGAAGCAATATGTAGACTCCCTCCCACCCCAATACTTTGGGCCGGAAGATTCCCAGCTACTAAACTTTCTCCCGCCGCTAAGAACAAGAGTTGTCAGGCGGTTTGCCATGCGGGGCCTGCAGTCAGTCTTATGTATCCTCCATAAGACGACTGGAGACATTTAGATTTTAGGATTAGATTTTATATTTCATTAGCTATGGCATGTGATCGGCTAATGCTGGAGTTCCTACCTTCAATATGTTGTAGTAGCCATTGGGAGAAAACCCACTCCTATGTCAATGACGTCATTTCAGTGTCTTGTTTTAGCGTGATCACACAAAAGCCTCATATCATCTCTTTGGCTGACAGGCTGTGTGTCGAGCTCCGCTGCGCTCCGAGCATCAGATGGTGCCTATGAGAATCCTTATATAGCATTGCCATGCATTTTGGTCGATGTACGGCCCAGGTATCATGAGTATCCGCATGGCACAACTTTCACCTTATTGATGCTATTTTTTTTTTACATTACGTAGTGATTAATTCGACTTCATGGAGAAACATGGGATAAAAAAGGGCGAAAATGACAAAAATAGTAGATCAGCGGACAAGTGATAGCGTAAAACCAATTTTTTGGCACGTCATATGTAAGGTTTCAGATTAAGCTTTGGTTTTGTAACAAAAGGCGATTTAGACACCATTGGTCAAGGTTTTACATGAAGGGGAATGCATGGTTTATTCCCTTGGGAGGTTTATGAAACCATGTTTAGCGTTTGTGATTCTTGGACCTAGAGCCCACAAAGTTATGGTTGTGGGGCCAAAAGGAGAGCTTTGTAAAATGCAAGGGACATTGTATGGGTGAAGGTTATGCAAGAAAAGGAAGAGTTGGAAGTCAGCTGTGATCCCTCCCGGGCCAGTTCAAAATATCCCCTTTGTTAATAGCTTGAATACGAATCGATGGGTTGCCGAATATGTTACTCAATAATGAGCCACTTCGTGAGAGAAAATCTGACTTCGCATTTAAATCCTTAACAGAGCAGCAAATATAGTTCACACATCGACTTACACCTGCTGGACTTTCTCAGACCTCGTAATGACCATAGTGAATTCCCATACTCACATACAAAAGAGTTAAGAAATGCGAGTGAGATGAATACCGAACAACACAGACATTTATTAAAAGTAGCAACGAATGCAGGTGTTTACTGAATCCTTTCATCTTGGCTTAGCTCCTGTGGACAGTCTTTCAGCTACCCACCACTTGATAAGACACATCTAAGCACTTGAAATCATTTGGAGTGACATTATAATTAAACTCTTTTGTTTGTAACGATGTCTATACATAGGGTGACATAATGGTCAAAACATTGCTTTGTTACATCCCTGTCAATAGCATTTAAACTATTGTCATCATCCCTAACTGGTGGTCTATTTTGAGCACATCAGCCCCAGGAACCGGTTCAATGGGGGATAGAAACAGGTGGTCAATTAGCTGTACGACCAAGTTAGTGTACTCCCAAGCTCTGGTCCTCGTGGCGAAATAAAAGGTAACTTTTTCCTCAAGGACATTGTACAAAATTCGAGATTCCCATAATGTATATTGTTGAATGCACTTCTTGGTTTACATACAGGCTTAGACGTATTTCTGTCTTAAAATTCATCGTGTTCATCTCGTGATCTGATTACCGGTAATCCAAAATTTCATTGCAAATAATGATATATAAAATATATACGGATTTATAAAATTGTTGCAGTTACGATAATTAGGAAACATTCATATATTCCCTCCACAAATAAATATGAACACAAAAGATGGCATTTTCAACGATAAATCTGTATGATTATCCACTATATGTTATAACTACACTATATAATACAGACAGCATTCTGATTGAGAGCCTCAAGACTCCATTTTTAATTAGTAACAAAGAGTTCACGGAAAGCTGCAGAGGTGATCGCATAATTCATTGAGATCTGGTACAGACAATATTCTTGTTCTTTTCCGAAAGATGAGGATCGCGCTTTCAGCATTGCTGTGGGGGGATACCTTAGGTTTATAAAGTCTGCCTAGGGCAATTGTTTGCAGGGCGTTACATAGTTGCGAACTACCGTTAATTATAGGCAATTATGCAGGGCGTTGGGATAATTTATGCATATATATTTCTTTCCCTGATTTATTTTCTGGGAGGTGTCCTTGATCTGCGATGAGTTAACATTCAGCATAGTGTATTGTCACACATATGAAATGTTTCAACAGCTTACCGTTGCTGCATCTAGTATTCATAATTAACAATGTAATGGTATAATCGTCTGTATTCCTCAACGGGTATCCCCGGGTGTTCTTACCTATAATTCTATCAATATATGTTTATCTGCTGAAGAAATTTATTATCCTGAACTGAAGTCATCACAGGTCTCGATCTGTATCACAAACAGTGTAATTAATCTTCATTTTTCTTCAATTCCCTTCACCCCATCTGGTAGGTACCCCGACCCAGACAAACAATGGCGTCTTGTGAGTGTATTGGGTATACCCGAGTTCAACCCAACCAATAATGAATCACCGTCGTTTATATGGATGAAAACGCTTACTTATACTACATTTGGCCATGGGTGGTCACAACTGGTGAATATCTATTCTTACCGAGATTGTGTTACCGGTTTTTCTGCCACCGAAGTTCAATTTTATGAATCGAATTGTAAATGCGAAGTTGTTTTTCAATCAAGAATTATTACGTGAAAGGGATCACATATGATATAACACTTCTTCACATATCAAACGTCTCCCATATCAAAATGGGGAGTAGTTTTGTTTATATTCACAGGAGGTACATGGAAATAGTTTTATTTTACACATGTCTTCCGTAATTTAGCTCCAGGACCTTGACAAGTATGTTAAAATAAAAGGAAAACAGTTTGCCATTTGTTTGTATGGATCATATATTATGCATTCACTGTGTCTGGTTTCATGAACGGTTTCTTAGGCGACTTTGCATTAATGAAAAAAACAGGGACAACTATATTATTCTCCAACGTGCCTCATGTCTGATGTACAAAGTACTATCATCCTAGGGGGAAAAAATGGTGAAATATTGACTAAAATGACAGGAAAATAGTCCGACTCTCTCGTGTAACATCATAGATATATGATTGTGCTGTTATACCAAATGTTAATCTTGATAAATGGACAGTTCGCTATTTCATAATGATTATATATTTGTCTACATGACATTATAATAATGCTTGTTACATCGTCTAATGATGCATCATTCAAATTGTCTGGGGATTAATTATTTGTTGCGAATAGATCAAAGTAAAAGATATCAGTTTGGGATGCACTAACGCCGGAGGCAAAATTGTCCCGTCATGTAAACTGACTTTTTATGGATATATCCCATAGGAAAAACGGTGAAAATCATTCTCGTGTTTTGATTTAATGGTTTTTACTTAGATTTTTTGCAACACACGTATCCAGGGAGTAATCTCAGATCTCGATCAAAAATCTAATTCTATTGCTGAACTATATAATTGTCTCAGAATAAATCATAAGGAATCTGATGGAATAAATGAACTTGTTATTGTGCAATACAGACACTTATTTAGTCGTGTCATGCTACCTTTGTATTTTTATAATCACCCAGTATTTATGGAAAACAACATTTATCAACCCTCAGATATACAGGTGTATACCGTAATAAAGGTTAGTAAATCCTAGCAATGCAGCTTTGATCGTCTTTGATAATCAGAGGTACAATCACAAAAAGAAAGTAGAGGGCGTTTGACAAAGCTCTGTGGTACATATACCATGACCAATTATTTAATCATTCCAGCAATACTATAGAATACCATGGAGCGCGAAAACCAGGTTATATATAAATAGCATGGCCTAGAGATATATTCCATAACTTAAAAAGAATAAACCCAACACTGCGATGGGAGTTACAGGTATCCTGGTAACACAAACTTGAAGTCTACGTGGATTTACCATGGCACAGACAAGAGTTGACTCTATCTGACATAACATGGGATCATTGCTCAAGCAGCCATATTTACAAACATGCTTAAACCGCCTGACATGCATTATAAATATACATTCAAGATTACACCCCGCGACATTTAACCCTTTAGTTGTAGCGAGGTAAAACATAGATTGCCTCCAAAGTTCCTCCAAAGGGTTTTCTCACAAACAAAAGTTTTGTTGCATGAGGGATTGAGTAATTAGAACCATTAGAGGGCGGTGTAAGGAAGTCCAATTTATACAAAAAGTGAAATCGTGTGTGAGACCTACCCTGAATGACTTACTGGGAAGTATATTTTTGCAGAAGAAATGATATGAAAGTATATCCTCAGTGATTAGTTAGGGTTAAATTACGTACCGTACTGGGATGATCTAAATTTTCAAGGGTGAAATTTAGAAAAGTTTCCAGAGAACTCACAAGGGAGTCTACTTTCTCACGAAGGAAAACATTTCTAAGAAAAATGGAATTAATTTTATTATCTTGCCCAAAAGGGTAAAGCATTTTTACCCACAAATAGACATAAAACTAACTCAGAATCAAACAGATAGGGTTTCTGGCATACGACCTAAGCAGAGTGTGTGGGATGGGGCTCCCAAAGCTCAGATTTTGTTTAACCAGGAGGTTAACCTTGACAAGGTCAAAGAGTGACAATGCCATTGCTTGTTGACAACCAGCTGCGAGGGCCACTATAACCGAGCCAACCTGTACTGAAGGCCACATAGGTCTGCTTGCTGAATGGCGAAAGAGATGATTATATATCAGGTAACCAAGGTGGCATTATTTTGTACATGTTATACAATATGAATGTGAAGCATTATTTATCAAGGAATGAACAGGATATTTTCAGAGTTAATTTAGCTGGGGAAGCCTTCCCCTCTTCTTTGACATAGACCTAATATGAAGTGGGGACTCCAATCCAAATCTTAAAAAAACAGCTTTCATGTTTGGCAGACTTATGTCTTGGATATAATATATTTGTTTGGTCGCCCTTTCCTTATAACCTTACATATTTCTGTCTCAATCTATATTTTCATGAATTAATCAACAGGCGAATGAAGTAAAATCGAATAGAGGCGTAAATATCCAAATTTCATAAAAGCTCTAAGTGGTGCCTTTTTATGTATGTATGGAAGCTGTGTATCCAAAAGCAGTCAGTATTGCACTCGTTGCAGAAAAGGAAAAGGAAATTAAGTGGTCTGCATTTCACGAACTTGAAGGTAACCACAGAATGTATTGTTGCTATCTGTGTGGTTTGGTGTTAATCCCTTTTGGGAATAAAGAAAATGATTACCCAATTAATAGGATCACAAATACAGATTAGCAAAACTTTGTATGTGTGAAACGATCAGAGGTTGTCCGGACAAAGCGTTTCTTTTTAGCCTTCTATCAGTCTACCACTTGACAAACTGGTCTTCTTCCCACTCTTTTGCTTTATGTTTAGACTTGCTAAATGTAGAATCAAACTCATTATGTGGGAACATAAATAGTGCTATTTTATAGACAGACTTTGCCTTAACACTGCTGTGTATGGGAAGAGATAATATGAATTGAATAAGGAAATTAATCAATTCATGCGTTCCAGACGCAGAGCACCATATACATGTACATATACTGCCTCTGCAAACAAAAGCCATATTATATTAAGAAGAGCATCATGAGCTAAGAAAAGAATCTTATTTGTTTTGTAATTTCACTCAAACCTGCCTTTACAACTCTGACATTGGAACAATGTTTTCCTGGGGATTATTAAACGAACTTTGATTAGATTGACGACGTACCGATGCTTGACCCAAGTATTCCTACTTATTTCCACTGACAAAACGGACAATGAATTCATATGGTTTATCTTTGACAATCTTCCTGTTTGGGAAAGCTCAGGCTTGCGCCTGTATATACATAATTCGTTTTTATTTCTATAAACATTTCACAGAAACATGGCTAGCACATTCTGCTGAGCAGATCTTCCAGGTGGGCCGGAAATTCCAAAATACAAAATCAGTAAGAGGGTACATAATCATTGGCAATGTTCAACATTTGAAGTTACACTATTCAGTTTGACATCACTGTTGTAAGTTTAACATGATAAAAATCATGGCTTTGGCTTTATGTGCCAGAAGGTGAGAATTGGTAGGTCCAACTAAATTATCCCATCCCGGAGCTTCTTAAGGAAAACAGTCCTCAGGAAGGTCCTAACATCTTTCCTATTCTTACAGTGGTGGCCCCGAGTCTCAAGATTATTCCATGCATTAGGATCTCTGTAAATGATTGACCTTTTAATTTTATCATTTCTTGGAGTGACAGTTTTGAGTATTTTCTTGCCCTTATGATTTCTTAATGTAATGCTGTTAGTATCGATATTGTTTTTCTTAAGGCTTAGCGGGAACGCCAAATCTAATAGGTGAGATTCAAATATAGGACGTATAGTCACCTTGTAGACCATAAGCACCGTCTCCTTTGGAGCGCAATAACTGAGTCTTGAAAGGGCCTTCAATAATAATGTTGGCATGATTATCCCAATTTTAGTCAATTAGTCAATTACAAAGTCGAAGTAAATCGATCGACAACGAATCCAATCGTCAAATTTAAAAAGAAATCTGTCTATACACGTATATTGAACTTTTCAATTAAAAAGATATCTTGGAATTTTCACCTTGAGAGCCACCGACACATTCAAATACATTCTTATGCTTGATATGGATCATGGCAATCTTGATTATCTTTGACATCGGGTACTCAAGACAGCAAAGTGCATTGCCACTTGGTATTCCCCCGGGGGTAATCCTAATTATAAGCAGGATTTCGATTGATGATACTTGGATAACAAATAACTGCCACTCTTATATCATATCCATTATAAGGACCACCTTCAATCCTCACCTACGGTTTGACCCTCAGGTCATAGTAGATTCAATATACCACTTTTACATTTAGATTTATTCATCACCACATAAAAAAAGAGAAACCCTTTTACAATAAAATCCCGGCACGACCTGTTATTCCATGGTTCGCTCACGTTTAGGAGTGTTTCCTACTTTTAGATGAGCGTGAGGTACTTGGAATGTTCATCATGTACTCGTATACATGGAGAGTTCTTTTTCTGTCATGAGTCTACACGCCAAATAATAAGATCAAATAAATACCCAATAGGTCCAGATTTGATTAGAATTGTTGAATAGGTTGACATCGTCGAGCAGATCTCATGGTAGGAAAGTAATCTGAGAAGAGAGAAAAATCCGAAAAAAATGCCCAAATAAAATTTAATAGTAATCATTCATTTTCCCTTGCTATTTTGACCGATATCTTAGCATTTTAAGACTTTTCCTGTACTGCAGTAACTTAGTATGAAGAACTATAGATATATAGCTTGCATGTTTTCAGCAGCATTTCCATCACGAACATACCTATTTGTAGAGTCTTTTGGGGGTGAACCACAAAAAGGCAGAGGATTACATCCGAATATTGGCTTAATTGCAACAGGTATTCCAGACGGGAGCAGATCTAAGAAACAATCTGCGGTTATGTTTAGTCTTGACAAGGTAGTCCAATTCACCTCTTTTAGAGACTCATTATTTTTAGGACTAGACGAACTGTATTTACTTTCTCCTTTCTCGTACGTGCACACACAACGCCAAAAATGCCGCCATTGTGTTTTTCATTGTTTGTAAGATCACCGTGTAGAGAATTTAGTTATGAAACCAGGATACATTAGACAAATGGGGACAAGAAAGAGAATAGAATAATAAACTTTGTACCAATTTCATGCGTTGTCGCTGTATATATGGATACATACACATAGACTTGAACTCTTAAACAGGGATGAAAAATGAAAATACTTTCACTACAAAAGGGTGAAACGCTTCTTTTCTTTGAACACAAAAACTGGCGGTACTGAATTAAATTTAATGAAACCCAACAGAAGAGGAAAAAGTCTTTCTAGCTACGTAAACACAGCCTACACCCGGCTCCAGGGCTTATCTCGACTATGTTCACTTTATAAAAAGGCACCCCAGCTAAATCCCACCTTAGATCTACTGACAATGCAAGGTTGATTCCTTCAGAAAAAAATCATTCACATCTGACTTAAAAGACTTGCCAAATTATTTTTTTCACATTATCTCCGAATGCTTCGAAACGAGAGAATTGGATTGGAGTGTACTCAATGTTGATCGAAGGTTTGTGTTTGCAATCTTTTAAAGTTGACTGAGTGTGCTGGGGTTGTTCTTCCATCCAGATGTGCAGGAACAGGGAATACAAACCACCACACAGCATGCCTACTGCAGGTATTTCAGACGAGAACGCTTGTCTGATGGGCTATTGTTACCCAAGAGGACTTCTTTTAAAATAGGATTTAGGTCTGTGGTTGTAAACATATTTTGTTTAATCCAATAGGATGAAAATGGTATTCAACACTATGGCAGAAAGTCTGATTAATGTATAGATTCATCTTGCACAAAAAGAATTTTTCTCTGCGCTGAAGATTCGGCCTTTTTGTCCCCCATTATATATACTCGAGCTCACGCATGGCGTTCAAAAGAATGACTTCATCTTTATAAAGGCTTCATTCCTTGAGAGATACGTTTGTGAGTTGAATAGGGAATTTCAATACAATGCTGCAACATTCTTATACATTGTATCAGATGTTGAACATCAAGTGGATTTTAGACAATTATACTCTAATAAATAAACATCAGGGCATCCAAACCCATTATTGTTCCAAATTATACCCTATAATTGAGTAAGCCTGAGAGAAGAGATGAAGATTTTATTTTTAAAAGTAACCATGCATAATTATTCCCTTCGTTCATCGGGCATGTTTATTGGTTAAGGAATAGACAAATGGGGAAAATATATAATACCATTCACACGAGACACCATGGTGTCATATATAGACCTTTTGAATCACAATGTTGGCAACAATATTTGTAACGGAAACCAGTTTCCTCTTCTCTGATTTACCGAATGCAAAATCAAGATTTCGGTTACAGCGTAACCACTCACTGAAAAGGGGCCTTCAAGGAAAAGGAGTGAGACAATTTCCGGTGCATGACATTTCTGGAGGGGAAGGGTCCTCAGCTGAACGTCACTTAGATGTCATGATGAGGGGACAATGGCAGGCCATTACAAGTGGATTAGATTATAACGAGTAGCAAAAGTTAATTCGATCTATCGAGCGTGATAGGATGGGATTTATGTTGGACTTTATTGATAAATTAACTTGAGACCAACTGCCATATTGCCCGAGGGGAAGGTAATAATGTATTCCCCTTTGTCTGGATGAAGGTTGATAAGATTTTGGCAACAATTAAACCAGAAAAATAAATATGTATGATTTAGATTTAGATTTAGAAAACTTTTATTGCTAATATATTAGCCAATCAGAGGAGCGCTCCAGCAAATGGGAGGATTCCAGCCCCCCTGGTGGTAATTACATTACATATGAGTAGAGTAACAATTCCATTTCAGTCATAGACTGGCAATGGTTCTCTACCTTTATACAGTCATAGTTTTCGGAATACAATAATATAGCAATATGGGTGCGCAGAGTGTTTCCACCAATGGACTAACAACAGCTGTGACATCGGAAATATGGCCAACATATTTTCAAAAGAAAATTATATTTTAATACCAAAAGAATTACCTGGTGCACTATGGGAGATAACCATCGTGGAAACATAAAAGAAATATAAAGGATCACATCTTTGCACATAGACCTTACCATTTGGCTCGCTTCACCTTGTCACAAGGAAATAGCCTGGTAGCATGATAAAGAGTTATGACATATTGGCTACCTGAGTGTCTTGGTTGTATGCTTAATTGTTTACCCCTTGCTATTCATTGCCTACTTATTTTGGTAGACATCCTTTTATACCCTGAGGGTATTTTTGTCTGCGTGTGGTTGGGTAATACTTGTCCTGTATGATATGCTGATTTTGATTGTCACACTCTAGCAAATGCTTTTTTTAAAAATAAAAATATGGGGATATGTGCATGATCATGAGATTTATGTAAATGGACACCACTGTATTTTCGATATGGGTATTATTGAAGAACCCTTTTCACCATTTGGTTCTAGATGACAGTTTATGTCATGAATTTTTACCCAATCGTTACGACTGAAATAGATCATTGTTAGAATGTTTTCAGTCATAGACATGTTCGCTTTAACTACTTTGCTGTTTGTGCTAATTGATTTTTTACTAAGGCCCCAAATCAAAAGGAGAGGGATACAATTAGCAATGTACGAACGTTAACATGAATTACACTTGGTATGAATCACAAAGATTATAAAACATATTATATTGCCTGTTTATATTTCAAGTTTCGTCAGGGATTACACGGTGGCAAAGGGTTGTTAGCGAGAAAAGGCCTGAAGCTATTCAATTAGGACCTCACTGGGAAAAAGAGTCCAAACTACCACCTTAAAGGATTCATGATTGTCATTTCTAAAAGCAGGGCTTTATCCATATGATTCAGAACTCTACAAAACCCAGTAGTCACGCATATCCATTTCGAGACAACTGATAACCCAAGCTCTCTCTCAGAGACAGTCACCAAATCATTAGGTCGTGACTATTATTGGGGCTTTACAAAGATGAAATAGAAAGGAGTTGCAAAGGTTTCGCATGACAATTGGCACTAATGTCGATATAATACAAATAGATGATTTTTCAAGAGATCTACTTCAAAGAAAGTACGACCATACCAATTTCCAACAAGTTGCTAAATTCTACAGCTGGTCAAAATATGTAGTTCCTCCTTTTTGTTAGAATATTAATGAGCTATGGGTTTGCCAAAGACATGACAGTCTGCAATCAAAAAGACGAGTACCCGGCACGCGATGTTCATCCCTTCTTTAAGCTACGTTATCAATGTCCTGGCGCATATCTGCAATGTTGAATATTATATAGAACGCCTTCTCCCGTCTTTCTGCATCGTTGGAATCTGATTAGATTCGGTACACCTGAATGAAGAAACTTTACATTCATGTGTGGGCGTGTATCAAATGGATCAAATGACAACGATCAAAACTTGTTGCTTATCTCAATGATCTCGGTTAGAATCTTCATCTCTTCCTGGTATTATAAGGGAGAGTAAAATACTGTAAACATGTAGGCTGTACTGTACATACATGTACATACATAATATGTACCTAGATGCTACCAGTTTAAAAAGCATCGGCCGAATATATACCAATCCATGGATGAGAAGGAAGATGTGCTATTAATTAAAAGCTGTCGGCCTACTCTCAGCTAACGGCGGTCAAGAACTAAATATTTTCTACTTTTTGTTCCATTCTTTTCCAGCCCATCTACAAGTCGTTTGACGAAAATGAGGATTGGGGGATTTTGTTCAGTTGTTTTCGTGACAGGGCTCCTAAAAGGACCCATTTGTATTTGGAGGGCCCACCCAAATCCTTCCATACGAAGACTTCACTTATTATCGCTCACCGGCGGCGGTTTTTACTCGGTTTATTCGGCTTCAAATTCAAGTATAAGATATAACCGCAGCAGAATATATTTATGAATTCAGTCTTATAAGTTACTACATGTGTAAATTTGGTATGATTTGATTTGGTTCGTAATAACTGAGAATGCAGCTTTAAGAAAATGAGCACCGAGTACCTTAGATCCCCTTAAAGCCACTGCTATATGCAATTGACATAGACGAAGAAAAGGGAAATCAAAGTAATCAACCCTAGCTAAGGACTATTTGAGAGTACATTAAATATAATCCATAGGGAATCCAAAGATTAAGTTGAAAACTAAAAAAAGTATGGCTCATTATCAAATACCGATACGGTTACTAATTTCATTTTTATAGAACTATGCTTCAGCATTAATTTTGTTCATATCCAGTGGTATGACAGAATCTAGTCACACGTCTATTGTTACGATTGCAAACACTTACATAGAATGTAAATATTTTAATATTTGCAGGGACCCATAGATATCTCCTAGCAAACAAGTAGCAAGTTGCATTGCTAGAAAAGTTTCCCATGGGAGTTTTATAAAGTCTTATTTTCCAAACCTAGAAAACTCGGCCGGCCTTCAAAAGCGAAAAAAGCAGCCATGACAAAGGTACCTGAGGTGGCATTGTCTCTTCCCATAAGGTCTCTTGATAATTGCACGGGCCTGGAACGGTTGTTGTGTGGTTTCCAAGCGGGGGTGACAAGAGGCAAGGAAAAATCTAATCCTGGATGAGTGTGTTACGTCACTGTGTTATTTACATGCTTCAACGAGTACGAAAGATGAATGAAAACCTGGCACTCATGGTAGGAATAGAACAGAGCATGGGCCTTTTGGAAGGAGGTGTGAAAGAAAGTTTCCTTTCTTTTCAACATAATTGTGTTGGTCAATTGAAATAGCACTCCCCCAACTTTTCCATTAAACACTCACACGATATAGGTAGCGACAGTCCCTGTAATTTGCCGAGAATAACATTTTTATTAGATCGAAGTGATTCTGCAGCTCTAGACTTAACGTTTTCTCAAGGAAGTTGTCTTAATTATACTATAAAAGATATAAGTAATATGTCACATCTATACAAAATACGAAGCGCTATTCCTGGCAATGTATGTGATGTGATGAAAGGAAATTAAGGCGAATAAAGGCAATGCATATCGATCAATCGTGTCTCATACCGTTCGGCGGAGGCGATCTTGTCTCTCCATCATAATTATCACCTGTGATTGTTGATTTCTCTGTTGCTAACCAAAATGTTTAACTCGTCTACACAAACAAGTTTGTTTGCCGTTTCTTTATATGTTGTATACTACTTTTGCCTGTTCTAGTAACTGCTGCCTTGTGTTTATCCAGATATATATGAAATACCCAGCATTCTTCGTTGGAACCAAATTTGTGTAGCGTTGATATTTCTTTTCAATAGAAGTTATTTGTGGTGCTTCAAGGTACTTCAAGTTTTCAACTTGGTTCAGAACTTCGTTCCCAGTATATCTTAAACTGTGGGATTATGTTTTCTTTTGTGACTACCTTCGCCTCAGTCTTGTTGTTTTTAATGACAGGCCCAGTTTTTTTTGTTTTTTTTAAAAGAAATTTTCTGGGTTTATTACAGATGTCAGCTTCTGCTAATTTCCTTCAAGGTTTGCAATCAGCATAGTATCATTTGCATAGCAGAGGTGTTTTATGTCTTGTGTCCTACAATTGCGATTCCAAGCAAGTCTTGGATGGCTCTCATGATAATATTGCTACATCGTCTGAACAGGTTTGGAGATAAGTCACAACCTTGTCTTACAACATTGCTCACATTTAGTCCCTCTTGGTTTCTTTGGTAGTGCAATTAAAACTGATTTCTGAGGGAAAACTCTGGCAATTTTCCGCTGTTACAGTAGTATTGTTAATTCATCTAAGTATTGTCAAATGCTTCTAGAGCTTCATACATTTCTGTTGCAATATTGTCTGCATGGTCCTTCATTGTCCGGTGCTGCAGTTCTCTCTCTCTCTGTGCATGTTTTGCCCACTTTCACGATTAAGTCAATGCATAGGACTGAAATTCGAAATTCCTTGGAAGAAAAAGGATCGACTATCTCGATTAAAAAATAATAAGGACATTTTACTGTAGTTTTTCGTACATCAAAAGCCAAAGTTCTAGCCACGATATCAATTGATAACTCTGCACAGGTGGTGTTTTGGTGACTTTACTAGCCAAAGATCATCTGTTGACAATGGGGTTACGCCTGTTATGTGGAATTCTAACAAATAGTAACGGCGGCGTAAAAAAAATCAAAAGCACACCAGTAGAGTCAAACAAGAGTATGTACAGGGACTTAGGTGTGCATTTTCCCTTCAGAACCCATAATCTTACTGGCAAACGACCGCTAACCCGCAATCATCAAAGAAAGAATGTGCCTTCTGTTCCATGACGGTCATGGACCCAACTATATTATGAATAAGGGTACATATACACTAGGTGACATTCATTTTTATGAATGGTTTTTATTAATACATTTAATCAACAACATTAGGAGGAATATATCATAGGGACATGGAAACATATGATGTGTTAATGAAAAATGAGTCACAACTCGAAAAATTGATATTTTTCAAAGTGTATTGAATATATCCTTGCGTTTCTAAGGTCATCTCATAGAGTATATTTATACTTTACTAGTAAATGTCCACCCAGAAATATTGCAAACTTTTTTTTTTTTTAAATAAAAATATCAAACTTAAAATATAGAAATACCTTTTAGCTGTCATAATGTTTACCATCAATGATCTCATCTATTCAAATATGATTATATCTCAAAATCCACGTACTTGTGACTCATTTTCCTGTAACACATCACTTATTTTCCTTTCTCATCTACATCCTGATTGCAATGTTAATAACATTAAATTGATCACGAACCAAGAGCGGCATCTGAGGACAACCCTTTTATTCACCAGATTAGATATATGAGCATTCCATTAATGGTATCCTACGTGAACCATGACAATCTGTGAGGCTTCACATTTGTCAGGATTTCGCGGGAATCACCCATGCGTTAGAATTGACCAGGGACACGAGACATTTACACCTGTAGATCAGCCAAGTGTGACTTAGACCTCCACAATGTGCTTCAATCCTATTACCTTGTCATTGTGTTAATAACGATGGGGAGATAAATGACCTCTCAGTCTGGAAGATCCTGGACACAAACAGACATATAATTTCTCCTCAGTTCAACAGGTGCTTATCCTTCTAAGCCCTATTATCAATTGCTATATGTGAGAAAGATTGATTTTGTGGGACGTGAACTCAACGGTACAATATTTCATTACTATCAATTTATGTCTGGACCTCCTAAACTATAGTTTTATTCATTCACTAACTATTTTCAAATTATCAGCATCTAATTTATAACCAAACAACCATACCAGCACTCACAAAAAACTTAGTGGTCAATTTTCTTTCTCTTGGGGCAACTCATCTAGGTAGTAGCGAAATAGGGATGTAAAAACTAACTGGGTCTCTGACGGAAAACTCTTTTTTACTGATGCTCAACATCTATAATTATTATTCCCGGTGAAGAATCCTCGAGTGTCACTGGTTTGAATCTCGATGCAATGCATAAAGATTCGTACAATTATTGTCAAAAGATGCTTATATATTAATATATACATGTACGTACACCTGAACGACAAGAGCACACAGTTATGTCCTGTTTGGGCCTTAGTTTTCTCTGATTGTGTTGAGGATGTAGACCTCATAGACAATTCTGTGTCGGTGCCAATAATATACGGTACTTAACTATGAATGAATCAGTCTGAAAGAATTGCGAGGGCCTGTTTTCCCATCGATGATCATGTTGATTGGTCACCGAAGGTATGTAATTTAACTTACTCATTAGGTTGTCATTAATGTATGGAGTGCCATTGAAACAACTACGTAGAAGTCATGAACTGTTTCATATCAAAGATCAAAGGACCCCTCTACTCATCGACATACTCATAGTTATTCTGCATTTCCTCTCCTATTTTAGATTCCAGTTTGTGGGATGGCCTAATAATCACAGTAAACATTTTGCTAGGTCCCTTGCACGAGACCCATAGTATAAAGGCGTATACCCTGCACACAATTATCTAAGGTGTACACCTATTTACCATGGATGGAATCAGAACTATCCCCTGTAAATTGCCTTGCAAATTAGGTGGCATATTTGAGGTAAATTACTGGCACTGTTTTAAGACTTCATCTCAGATTTGTAGATTCCATATTCCGTGTCAATTGAGTGATTTTGTATGTATGCCATCTTCTGTACTTAACGCAACTGGAGGAGCCATCAGCATTTTCACTTGTTTCATACCTTGTGACCCCTACAGTGCTCCACACCAATTAAAGAACTTCTATAATTCAGATATCATGATCTTTCAAATACATCTTCCTCTATTTTAATGTTAATTATGCAGTCTTTATACGTGGAGAGCGTTGCTAAAAATCCATCTTACAACAGTCCTCCTATCACCAATCATGATATCAAATATCTCAGTCCAGATACCTTGTAAATTATCGAAGACGTCCTAAGTGGGTAGAAATTGTTTGATCTATACATGTATACATGCTTTGAAAATAGACAAGTCTGAACTGAGGCAAATCATCCTGATTGGGTTATTACATACAACTGGGATGATCATGGTACTATTGGCTTGTGAAATGTAAAGATGGATAGCCAATGTCTAGTCATGAACCATATGGAACCTGTTAGTTTTGCCCGGTCATGTTTCATATAATAAAGTTACCCTGGGGATATATATATATTTCTTCAAGCTGATAGTTATTGTCATACGATTTTGTATATAATATATATATATGATATACTCAAAATCCTAGGTTCCCCATTATGCAAATGTGCTTTACAAAATCATATCATATAAAATAAAAATATACAATGAACTTTATCAGGTAACCTTTCACTTTATTTATTTACCCATTACTGAGGGCACTTATAGTTCCTAAAGGCATAGTGGAACCAGTAGCTAGGTAAGATAGATTTGGGTGCCATTGGAAAAGTAATCGAAATCTTTTAAACTCAGAATATAAATACCAATTACAAAAAGAAGAACCACACCACTATTCAACAGCAAAGAATCTAGTAATCTAAGAAGGATAAGATACATAAAACCTATATCGTCAATGTCAATGCACACTACTATGAAATTATTCCTATCCATCTGTATTTTCGTCTTTAATACTATTCTTTTGTAAGAAAGGGTAGAGAGGGAAGAATAGATAGTTGTGGGAGAGAAAGTGTGTAGGCTGCATCCGGAAATCCTGTTGGAGTACCCTTTCAACATGGTAGTGTTGTTCTGCATCCCACCCTTCCCTATAATTATAAGTCATACCTGTATACTAAATGTGTGACTAGTCGTACAAAATGGGTTGAAGTTATTGAGAAAATATTCTTTCAGTTAATCAAAGCTTACGAATACATACCCCAGATGCTCGAGGAGCCCTGAAAGGCTTCTGTAGGTTCCAATCAGAGATAAATTTACAAATGATCAAAGGATAAGAATCTACTTGTATGCGAGCATCAATGTTACTTGTGGTATATTCCTTTGTGGAACACTAAATGAAAGTTATGTCTGGCATGGCCTTGAAGCTTGACAATGTAATGTAACTCGATTGGGCGTCATTGCTTGCAGAGAAATGACTCAATCGTACTAATAAGATATGGTATGCATGGTGTTGCCAATGACCACAACCGCATATGGAATTTATTGCTACATTCATAAACATCTATGATTGTCTTTTTTAAGAGAATATACGTTGCACCAGTTCAACGATATCAACATAGCAATCCATTATATTGGCTCTTTCTTTTCTTTCATATATTTCTCCATATGGAAATTTCTTATTGGGGGGCCAATGCAAGTCAAGATCTAAGATAACTGAAAGAAAACATTTACATACCCTTATAAAGGGCATAAAGGTCCGTGTCACTTAATAGGCTCGGAACTCACCAGGTGTGGGAAGTAATTAATAGAATTAAAAGAAATAATCCACAATGATTGGTCACAGTATATCTTATTGCAACCGTACACGGGGATAAGTAGAGGTGACTTGTCCTATGGTTAGTTCAAGTGAGGAAGTGGATGTGAGAGTGTTATTTTTAAAGGTGATGGGAAAATTGTGAAAGCTAGTTGAGTGATTGACTGAAGTGTCTTCTTTAGGTTCAAGTAAACACTTTCTGTATAAAGAGTCAACTTTAAGAGTATCAACTTCCTCGGTTTTAATAGGAGGGGGCAGTTTTCACCTCGTGTTGGTGACAGGCACGAAGTTGTGTTTGGCATGGTTTAGTCTGGGAGATAAACAGAGGATCTGTGCATCAGGGTGCAAGCACATCGACCAAAAAAGGTGAATGGGGTTTGAAGAATGCTCATCTCAGAAAAAAATGAAAAATAGAAAGAAATAGAACATGGTACATTTAAAGATTTTCTCCCGAGAACTTCATGCATGCCATGTCAACGGTTTTAAAGAGGGCTCATCTTTCAAACTGGAAAATCGAGTAGGATTTGAGATGGGCAAAGGCTTTCCTATTGTATTTTAAATATATATTAAATGATATGATGTATATTATCAGTGTATTATATATTACTGTAATTCTAAATATATTTATTTTTGTCAGTATCCGTTATTAGTGAATCTTAAATAAGGAGAAGGGACATATCTTAGCAGTGTGAAAAGACTATGTGGTCTCCCTGTTTGATCAAAGGTGAGCTGAGATACCATTTCAGTTGTGAGGTGACGGATGTTCCCCATCCCTATATTACCAGTAATCACACTGTCAACGCCAATATAATTAATCGAAGACATCACAAGCAAAAAGTGACATTTCCCGGTGAAGCTAAAGATCCATGAGTAAAAATACTGGGGATAAAAATGTCCTCGCACTTGCTACGAAACCTGAAACAACTGTCAGGTGAATGTTGAGATGTATACTCTCTCCACTGGTGTTCAAGTCGCTATGTACCTTTCAGACGTTAACCCCCGGCATCAACGCTGAAGAATGCAATTCATCATGCCTCTTTCCTATTCAGCCTTGGACATTCCTATATCGTTATCCTCCCTAGGATACCTTTAAGTATACAAATATTGTAGCTTGTGTACAAGACTGTCGTTTTTAATGAGTCGTGACTGATATTATTGGGTAATCGCAATTCATTTATGGCCCACCTGGAAGATCTGTGTAACAGAAGGTGCCAACCATACTCTGTACAATGTTTATAGAAATAAAAACTATTGTATAACATTTTAGAGACAAATGATTGGTTTCATAGAGAAGGGTTATGATCTTATTATGATCTTTTTTTTAAACTGCATGCATATATTTCTTCAGTATAATATCACCCAGTATTTCTTCAGTGTCATCACCCACCAAGCTAATATTATAGTTTATTATAGTATATTGACGTAGAAATGTATTGTTTCCTATACCATTTCCAAATAAACTTTATCTTATGTTACACATAATTCCAGGACCGATAATACTTTTCCTCTCTGGAACTTTACTCCATACTCCAAATATAATTATGCAGTGTGATGGTCATTTATTATACCCAGTACCCATGTAGTGCATGTTATATAATAATGGACACATATTGGGGGTAAAAAGAAATCCCAGCAAAGTATACCACAAAACATATGCCAAGGAAGGTCCCTACACGTATGTATATATATTGATTTTGTCTGTTGGGAGTAGGGTGTGTGTGTGTAGGGGGGGGGGCGGTTAAAGTTATTGAAATGATACAAAACCTCATTTTCATTACACAAATCAATTCAGCATAACTAACCGCTTGGGTACAGCCTCGGGTGTGTTTTCATTGATAGAAAATATAAGAGAAAGGGAACAGAATAAAACGACCTCCTGAAAGTAAAACATTTTCGGGTCACTCAATCTTATATAAATTTGACCAATATGGAAGGACACCACGGCTAAAATTTCAATTGTTGCAGTTTTTGAAGCGCGCCAAGCTATGTAAATGAATAGGGAATACTATGAATAGCATATATATACCGTATACAAATTGTCAATAGTTAGTAGTTAAAATTGAAATGTGGCATCAAAGACAAAATTAGGAGTTTTTCTTGTGTATCTGATTTCCATTCATCCAAAGCCAACCAGTGTAGGATTGATGTATTGTCAAAAGTGGGTAACACCTAACTGGAATTCGATAAACCTTACACATTTTAAGTGGGTTCATAATGAAAGATCAATGGGGAGGATCCATAAATATGGGAAGTAACCTTATAGGCAAACCTTCAGTAAGTTGAGTTCACACCTTAGATTGCATCATGATACGCCTCCAGCTGATGTCTAACACATCCCTATATCGTGACACTTAGAGAACATTCCTCTTGGAAGAGAAGGGGCAGAAATATGTCACCTATTTACCCCAAACATTTACCTATGCATGAGAGGGTGCGTGACAAAAGGGTTGTAATAACAATACCCGAATCTAACCCACATTCAACATATCGCCTGTATTTACGATGCTTGTTTGATACAATCTTGGTATAGTTACAATATGTTGTGTCAGTTCGTCAGACTATCTGCCATTCGAGCATGCTACTAGTGATATATCCCCTCAACTCCCATAATCCATCATTTTAGTACCATTTAAGTCTCCGTAAATGGTACTTTTCTCTTACAAGAGTCCTCAGCCTGGTCCAAGTAGTTTATATGATGCATTATAGTTAAGCCTATTGGGTTTTAACACGCTATAGAACTCATTAATAATAATAATGATAATCATAGTATTGTTTATTTGTCCATTTCAAACTCCAGTTCACCAAGAGCCTATCTAAGGGGGAAAAGCACTACTTTTTCGAATGAATATGTTCTATCGAATACATAATATTCATTTCTAACATGAAACAAGGCAGTGTATTGGACAGAATTCGATCATACAAAAACGTCATCGGAGAAGAATTGGGGCTCATGAATCACTGTATTACACGGATTTCCTGTCACCATTATTCATTTACCCATGGAATCTTAATGATAATAATGAGGTTGTCTCGTTTATGGAATCCTTCAATCAGATACTGGATGCCCATAAAGCACGAAATTCCCAATGATGCTGAAGGGTAAACCTGCAAAATAAACTCCTATCAGCGGAATTATACATAGGTGAATAAGCAAGAGTATGCAATTGCTAACGTTTATTTGATCTTGGGTATTTCTTTAGCTTCCACTTTGGGTTCTTTGACGAGAAAACTTGGCATGGTCGCCATGGAGACGTTCCTGTAAGAGTCACGAACCCATAATTAACCAAGTTATTGGCCTGGTTTGAATGCGTACTGTCTGTCACAAATAAGATGGATTGAACTTCATATCCCTAGGGATAAAACCCTTAAGGACTTCAGAGTATATGTTTTGTATACAACAGAATAAAGTTTGTTTGCCTGATTGTAGGAGATTTTAACGAGTGTATTGACGGGGGGGGGGGGGGGGCGGCGGTAGGGCGAAGCTTTATAAATTAATTAAAGAGAGAAATATAAATAAAATGAATAGATACTACAGTAGTAATTATGGTAAGGATATGTGGTCATTAATACCATAGCTGTAATGAAAAACAAGATTGTGTGATCCAAAATGTCAACACGTGTAAGGATATGTATACCTGTATCAGCCTGGGACAAATTCTAAGTAGCTACGAAAATCTCGACCAATCTATAGCTGCGTATCCCCCATTAGATTTAAATTATATTCAGGATAATTCAGAGTGAGCGCTCCTCAAGAATCAAACACATGTTCTCGGATTTGAGCTAGTTAAATAGAGAAAGAAATAGCTTTAAAACTGGGAATAATCTACCTTTACAATCTGATGTCAGTCATTAAGCAGACATAAAACCAGGGGTGAATGAGGTTTAGTTTCGCATTGAAGGCTCTCACCTCAGGAGTTCATGCAGCTGAAAGGACAGATTATATATGTTAGACAGCCGCACATGGCTTTAGTTGAGCTTCATAGCTTTATATCTTCATGTTAAGTGTAAGTGCGTAGCTAACTAGTGGTTGTCAATTGCAGGGATTAAGACGGGAAAGGATTCGTTCAGGAAGGTTGATGATAATTGACTGTGCATAGCATGCCGAGGTTCACGAGGCGCTATTTAACAAGAGATCATTGTTTTTCACTATGTGTATAAGTGATGTTAAATCTGGCATATTCATAACTACTAAATATGAATAAATCTATATTTGTATCAATACCTCTGCATGTATTAATCTTTAATTCGAGCAAAGACAGACTGCTTTTAAAGGCCTTGGCCTCGTTCACCCTTGACCATGCATGCATCATTTGAAGATGGATCATGTTTATCACCTCACCTGCGATTTACCTACCGCAGATGGTGAAGTCGTTTTACTGAGACATTCAAGGACACAAGGGTTTATCACCTAATAGATACATTACTTGTCTAATGAAGGGAAAGCATGATACCTGCAGAATCAGAATTTCCAAATCTGATGATCACTCCTTAAAGAAATATGTGTCAGTATAAGTCAATCTTGGTATAATCTTATTGGAAAAATTCTTGAAATTGAGACGGTAGCAGATCTTTTCATTTGGTATTAAGACTGGAAGCATGGTATATGCCAGGTCCGTCCATAAACAGTACCATGACTCTTTTAGAAGAATTTCTTTTAATGTACAAGAAACAAATAATTATTGGAAATTATTATCACCATTCGATCATATCGCCGACAATAATAAATATTCATGTAATGTCAATGTTAACATTGCTTAAAATTATCCAAAAGTTACTTACTGAATATTGGCGGACATTGGTAATATAAATTAGGATAGTCCTCATCAAGCTAACTTCCTTCAATCTTTGTCGCTAAACAATTGTTTTAAAACAATTGGACAGAAATGCATGATCACGTACTCTCTGGCAAGATCATGTGATACACTGGTGGCCCCTGAAGAACCCATAATACTTAGTTGCACAGCTTATCCAAAATATCTGGCAATTACGTTGTGACAATTGTTTATATTTGATCACATTGGGAGTCAATGAAACATGACTTATTCTCCTTTGTCATGATGCCACATCATCTGTCACTGATCAGGTTGACTATCTTAAGATCAATCTAGATAGTGATCAGGCAAAACCTGTGGCTGCCATAGATCAAAACATGTACATATACTTGTAATCCTATTGGTTGTGAGTCTGTCCTGACACTACGTGCATCCGGGTATCATGTGCAGAAGAACATCCAAAATAGGGAAGGTCACAGGAAAACCTGTGAAATTTTCGGAAAATGAAGCTTTTTCCAAAAATAAGAAAACTTTTCCGTCTTCTAGACAGTTATATTTCCAACATCATATCAAACAAAGTGGGAGGTGCAAATGGTATTTTTGTCCTCGGTTCCAATCTATCAATATCAATATCGATACCATGACCAATGTCATACGGCTACCTAACTCATTGAGACCCCTGCAAGGATAAGTTCTCATTTCCATATTTATTGTTTAGTGTTTATTGTACAAAGACCATAGTCTGACCCATCCCTCCCCCCCCCCCCTCACCCGCCCCCCCCCCCCATCTCATCTCATTATCCATACCCCCATCACCCACATCCCCCTATTCTATATGTAAAATTTAAATGTATTTGACCTCACTCTCACTTATTTTAAAGCTGAATGTATGTGCTGAGATTTCAGGGTGTGGTGGAATATCGGATCCGATCCGAACCACATTAAGTTGCATGGCCATAGCCAGATCATATAACCTGAATAAAATTCGTCTAAAAAAAAAACTGACTTTACTATTTCTCGAAATTGGAGACTGTAAAAAAAAGAATTTAAAACCTAAAGCACTACGGAATATAACACCAGGCTATTAAAAGTGATCCGTAGGTTTGAAGGAGTAAGGTTATAAAATATCACTTAAAAAACAAATGTATATATTACTAGCCCTTGAGATAACTTCGAAATAGTTTTCCGATTCAAATTGGCCTACGATGTTGATCTCACCTGATGTGGAAGCTTTATTTTTTGTTATGTATGGACTCAAGCACAGTTATTAGGTATTCGATACCAAGGGCATGCAACCATGGCCATGTATGTCGTTTTTGATTAATCTGGCCTAACAATTGATCCATGTTAAAAAAGTGGTGGTTGCTCAGTGAATCTCAAATACCAAAAGTCAGACTTTGCACGATTATGTTGCATTCTGGGTGCTTGCCAAAAAAGTTTGGTTAAAATTGACTTGGTTTTACAGTTACCATGTCTAAAGCTAAATGATCCGTTCAAAATGGAAGATTCAACAAGATATCTCTCTTAACATCGATAGGAAAGAATCTCCATCTTGGAACCAGATTAGGACTGAGCGGGACATTATCAGAGTATTCAATGCTATAAGACAGCCAAATGAAAATTGAGAATGCAAATATTAAAAGTGCGATAGGTTCAGATGTACAATCAAGAACTCAGGTTCGATCGTAGTAATTTAATTGGATATTTGTCCATGGTATTTCAGCAGTTGTTGTCTATTTCTACATGATATATATGACAGATAGAACATGAGTAAGGGTAAAGGTAAAGATAAAGGCAGTTATAGGGTAGGTACGGTAAAACTAAGAGGAATATATACATTAAATTAGGAATATGTTTATATGTGCACAAATGAAGGGATAATCATTAAATGTAAAAATAAACTAAATGTGAATAAAAGGTACAACTGCGTAGTCCTGACATGTTTTCTCAGTTTATTTGCGGAAACGCATATCACCGCACTCCTAAGCAATCTGGAGTGAGATTTGATTGGTAAATTGCTGCATTAGCCACAATCTGTAGATAATTAACTGAATGATATTAATCACTGATCACAGCCGCATGCATTAAAGATGTAGTGGATATTTTTCTATCAAATACTTACAGATGCACATGTGCGTTGTCCCACATAACAGAAAACTCTTAAAGAAGTATCAATGTTCATACCTATAATATCATTGCATGAGTTCACATATATCTAGGTTGTTTCGAAATCATTGATATTGTTGAAATCAATCACATGAATGGAAAGTATATAATATATGTCTTATTCATTGATGATTGCTCTTATTTCAACATTAGGGGATAGATTCGGCTAATTCTAAAGTAGACTAAGTATGTTATTTCATTTATTGTTTTGCAGGTGGACCTGTTCCTTCATTCACCCGTGTGGATCCGGATCCTCCGGAAAATAGAACCAAAGATGAGTCACAAACCCTAACGACTATGTCTCCCAAAACTCTGGCAATGTCAGAGTCAGAGTCAGAAACAGGCCCAATAGTCTTCGAAGAAGCCCAACATAATGCAACAGAACCTCGATCAACTGGAGAGGATGAGACAGAACAGTCTAGAAAGAGAGAAAAGCCAGCAGATACTCCATCATTTGCACCAGTTCCTTCCAGCCCAGATGACGAAAGCTTACCACCACAACAAGATTCCAACAACAAGCAACACCCTGGGGATCTAGATGGCATCTCTGAAGGTTTACCAGAATTTGCACCTGTAAAACCCAAATCAACACCAATGCCATCTACCCAGACCAAGCCAACTGAAGACCAACCAGCTTCAATGAATAATGAAAAAACAACATTAGACACTGGAAGTATAACCAAATCAACGAAAACACCAGACACAGGGTTGGCAAATGGTGGGCCTGGTCATGGCGATGATTTATCTGGAAAATCAGATCATAAAACCGAATCCACACCACCTCAACATGCAGCAACTATGAAACCGCAAGAAGGGGAATTTGAGGGGATCAGAGATGAGGTGAAAGAGACATTAGAACCTTTGTTGAAGGAAACCACACCAAATCCAGTTACAAAGGGTCCAGTAGCCTCTTTGCCTCCGGACAGTGTAGTCAGGGCACCAGACTGTGAAAGAATGACTCCTACAACTAATGTCCCAATAAAAGCATCAACTCTGCCACCTGTCAGCCAACCAGGGAAGGGAAGTGATAGTAAAATGCAGGCCAAAGAAACCAGGGGTCCAGGGTCAGTAGACATACAGGACAGTACAACTGCTCCTGAAGAAATGAAGCCAACTGAGTTTATGCCAAGTGATAAACCTTCCATGGTTTCAAAGGATGCTATGCAACCTTCTTCTAAACCTGTTGTGAAAGATGTCACAGAAATGTCAGAGAAAACAACAGTGAAACCAGAAACTAGAAGCATGAAGGCCACCACAAATGCCCCTGAAATAATGAATCCAACTGAGTCTATACCAAGTGATAAACCTTCCATGGTATCAAAGGATGCTATGCCACCTTCTTCAAAACCTGTGGTGAAAGATGTGACAGAATTGGCAGAGAAAACAACAGTGAAACCAGAAACTGGAAGCATGAAGGCCACTACAGATGCCCCTGAAGAAATGAACCCAACTGAGTCTATGCCTGAGAATAAACCTTCCATGGTATCAAAGGATGCTCTGACACCTTCTTCTAAACCTGTGGTGAAAAATGTGACAGAAATGGCAGAGAAAACAACAGTGAAACCAGAAACTGGAAGCATGAAGGCCATTACAGATGCCCCTGAAGAAATGAACCCAACTGAGTCTATACCAAGTGATAAACCTTCCATGGTATCCAAAGATTCTATGCCACCCTCTTTGAAACCTGTGGTGAAAGATGTAACAGAAATGGCAGAGAAAACAACAGTGAAACCAGAATCTGGAAGCATAAAGGCCATTACAGATGCCCCTGAAGAAATAAAGCCAACTGAGTCTATGCCAAGTGATAAACCTTCCATGGTATCAAAGGATGCTATGTCACCTTCTTCTAAACCTGTGGGGAAAGATGTGACAGAAATGGCAGAGAAAACAACAGTGAAACCAGAAACTGGAAGCATGAAGGCCATTACAGATGCCCCTGAAGAAGCGAAGCCAACTGAGTCTATGCAAAGTGATGGACCTTCCATGGTATCCAAAGACTCTATGCCACCTTCTTCGAAACCTATTGTGAAAGATGTGACAGAAATGGCTGAGAAAACAACAGTAAAACCAGAAACTGGATCCATGAAGCCCACCACAGATGCCCCTGAAGAAATGAAGCCAACTGACTCTATGGGTGATAAACCTTCCATGGTATCAAAGGATTCTATGCCACCTTCTGCAGAACATGTGGTGAAAGATGTAACAGAAATGGCAGAGAAAACAACAGTGAAACCAGAAACTGGAAGCATGAAGGCCATTACAGATGCCCCTGAAGAAATGAAGCCAACTGAATCTATGCCAAGTGATAAACCTTCCATGATATCCAAAGACTCTATGCCACCTTCTGCAGAACGTGTGGTAAAAAATGTGACAGAAATGGCTGAGAAAACAACAGTGAAACCAGAAACTGGAAGCACAAAGCCCCCTACAGATGCCCCTGAAGAAATGAAGCCAACTGAGTTGATACCAAGTGATAAACCTTCCATGGTATCAAAGGATGCTATGACACCTTCTTCTAAACCTGTGGTGAAAGATGTGACAGAAATGGCAGAGACAACAACAGTGAAACCAGAAACTGGAAGCACGAAGCCCCCTACAGATGCCCCTGAAGAAATGAAGCCAACTGACTCTATACCAAGTGATAAACCTTCTATGGTATCAAAGATTGCTCTGACACCTTCTTCGAAACCTGTGGTGCATGATGTAACTGAAATGGCTGAGAAAACAACAATGAAACCAGAAACTGGATCCATGAAGGCCACTACAGATGCCCCTGAAGAAATGAAGCCAACTGACTCTATACCAAGTGATAAACCTTCCATGGTATCAAAGGATTCTATGACACCTTCTTCTAAACCTGTGGTGAAAGATGTGACAGAAATGGCAGAGAAAACAACAGTGAAACCAGAAACTGGAAGCACGAAGCCCCCTACAGATGCCCCTGAAGAAATGAAGCCAACTGACTCTATGCCAAGTGATAAACCTTCCATGGTATCCAAAGATTCTATGTCACCTTCTTCGAAACCTGTGGTGAAAGATGTAACAGAAGTGGCTGAGAAAACAACAATGAAACCAGATACTGAGAGCATGAAGGCCATTACAGATGCCCCTGAAGAAATGAACCCAACTGAGTCTATGCCAAGTGATAAACCTTCCATGGTATCAAAGTATGCTATGTCACCTTCTTCTAAACCTGTGGTGAAAGATGTAACAGAAATGGCTGAGAAAACAACAGTGAAACCAGAAACTGGATCCATGAAGCCCACCACAGATGCCCCTGAAGAAATGAAGCCAACTGACTCTATGGGTGATAAACCTTCCATGGTATCAAAGGATTCTATGCCACCTTCTGCAGAACGTGTGGTGAAAGATGTGACAGAAATGGCAGAGAAAACAACAATGAAACCAGAAACTGGAACCATGAAGGCCAGTACAACTGCTTTTGAAGAAATGAAGCCAATTGAATCTATGCCAAGTGATAAACCTTCCATGGTATCCAAAGATTCTATGTCACCTTCTTCGAAACCTGTGGTGAAAGATGTAACAGAAGTGGCTGAGAAAACAACAATGAAACCAGATACTGAGAGCATGAAGGCCATTACAGATGCCCCTGAAGAAATGAACCCAACTGAGTCTATGCCAAGTGATAAACCTTCCATGGTATCAAAGTATGCTATGCCGCCTTCTTCTAAACCTGTGGTGAAAGATGTAACAGAAATGGCTGAGAAAACAACAGTGAAACCAGAAACTGGATCCATGAAGCCCACCACAGATGCCCCTGAAGAAATGAAGCCAACTGACTCTATGGGTGATAAACCTTCCATGGTATCAAAGGATTCTATGCCACCTTCTGCAGAACGTGTGGTGAAAGATGTGACAGAAATGGCAGAGAAAACAACAATGAAACCAGAAACTGGAACCATGAAGGCCAGTACAACTGCTCCTGAAGAAATGAAGCCAACTGAATCTATGCCAAGTGATAAACCTTCCATGGTATCAAAGGATTCTATGGTACCTTCTTCTGAACCTGTTGTGAAAGATGTAACCGAAATAGCTGAGAAAACAACAGCGAAACCAGAAACTGGATCCATGAAGCCCACTACAGATGCCCCTGAAGAAATGAAGCCAACTGAGTTGATACCAAGTGATAAACCTTCCATGGTATCAAAGGATGCTATGACACCTTCTTCTTCTAAACCTGCGGTGAAAGATGTGACAGAAATGGCAGAGAAAACAACAGTGAAACCAGAAACTGGAAGCATGAAGGCCATTACAGATGCCCCTGAAGAAATGAAGCCAACTGAGTCTATGCCAAGTGACAAACCTTCCATGGTATCAAAGGATGCTATGCCACCTTCTTCTAAACCTGTGGTGAAAGATGTAACTGAAATGGCTGAGAAAACACCGGTGAAACCAGAAACTGGAAGCATGAAGGCCACTACAGATGCCCCTGAAGAAATGAACCCAACTGAGTCTATGCCAAGTGATAAACCTTCCATGGTATCCAAAGATTCTATGCCACCTTCTTCGAAACCTGTGGTGAAAGATGTAACAGAAATGGCAGAGAAAACAACAGTGAAACCAGAAACTGGAAGCATGAAGGGCATTACAGATGCCCTTGAAGAAATGAAGCCAACTGAGTCTATGCCAAGTGATAAACCTTCCATGGTATCCAAAGACTCTATGCCACCTTCTTCGAAACCTGTTGTGAAAGATGTAACAGAAATGGCAGAGAAAACAACAATGAAACCGGAAACTGGATCCATGAAGGCCATTACAGATGCCCCTGAAGAAATAAAGCCAACTGAGTCTATGGCAAGTGATGAACCTTCCATGGTATCAAAGGATTCTTTGCCGCCTTCTGCAGAACGTGTGGTGAAAGATGTAACAGAAATGGCAGAGAAAACAACAGTGAAACCAGAAACTGGAAGCATGAAGGCCATTACAGATGCCCCTGAAGAAATGAAGCCAACTGAGTCTATGCCAAGTGATAAACCTTCCATGATATCCAAAGACTCTATGCCACCTTCTGCAGAACGTGTGGTAAAAGATGTGACAGAAATGGCTGAGAAAACAACAATGAAACCAGAAACTGGAAGCATGAAGCCCCCTACAGACGCCCCTGAAGAAATGAAGCCAACTGACTCTATACCAAGTGATAAACCTTCCATGGTATCAAAGGATGCTCTGACACCTTCTTCTAAACATGTGGTGCATGATGTAACTGAAATGGCTGAGAAAACAACAATGAAACCAGAAACTGGATCCATGAAGGCCACTACAGATGCCCCTGAAGAAATGAAGCCAACTGAGTTTATACCAAGTGATAAACCTTCCATGGTATCAAAGGATGCTATGACACCTTCTTCGAAACCTGTTGTGAAAGATGTGACAGAAATGGCAGAGAAAACAACAATGAAACCAGAAACTGAGAGCATGAAGGCCAGTACAACTGCTCCTGGAGAAATGAAGCCAACTGAATCCATGCCAAGTGATAAACCTTCCATGGTATCAAAGGATGCTATGACACCTTCTTCTAAACCTGTGGTGAAAGATGTAACCGAAATGGCAGAGAAAACAACAGTGAAACCAGAAACTTCTATGTCACCTTCTTCGAAACCTGTAGTGAAAGATGTGACAGAAATGGCTGAGAAAACAACAATGAAACCAGAAACTGGATCCATGAAGGCCACTACAGATGCCCCTGAAGAAATGAAGCAAACTAAGTCTATGCCTGGGGATAAACCTTCCATGGTATCAAAGGATGCTATGTCACCTTCTTCGAAACCTGTGGTGAAAGATGTGACAGAAATGGCAGAGAAAACAACAGTGAAACCAGAAACTGGAAGCATGAAGGCCACTACAGATGCCCCTGAAGAAATGAAGCCAACTGAGTCTATGCCAAGTGATAAACCTACCATTGTATCCAAAGACTCTATGCCACCTTCTTCAAAACCTGTAGTGAAAGATGTAACAGAAATGGCTGAGAAAACAACAGTGAAACCAGAAACTGGAAGCATAAAGGCCATTACAGATGCCCCTGAAGAAATGAAGCCAACTGAGTCTATGCCAAGTGATAAACCTTCTATGATATCCAAAGACTCTATGCCACCTTCTGCAGAACGTGTGGTAAAAGATGTGACAGAAATGGCTGAGAAAACAACAATGAAACCAGAAACTGGAAGCATGAAGCCCTCTACAGATGCCCCTGAAGAAATGAAGCCAACTGACTCTATACCAAGTGATAAACCTTCCATGGTATCAAAGGATGCTATGTCACCTTCTTCTAAACCTTTGGTGCATGATGTAACTGAAATGGCTGAGAAAACAACAATGAAACCAGAAACTGAGAGCAGGAAGGCCACTACAGATGCCCTTGAAGACATGAACCCAACTGAGTCTATGCCTGGGGATAGACCTTCCATGGTATCCAAAGAATCGATGTCACCTTCTTCTAAACCCATGGTGAAAGATGTCACAGATATGTCAAAGAAAACAACAATGAAACCAGGAACTGGAAGCATGAAGGCCACTACAACTACTCCCGAGGAAATAAAGCCAACTGACTCTATGCCAAGTGATAAACCTTCCATGGTATCAAAGGATTCTATGTCACGTTCTTCTAAACCTGTGGTGGAAGATGTGACAGAAATGGTAGCGAAAACAACAATGAAATCAGAAACTGGAACAACAAAAGGAACTCCAGATTCCTCTGAAGAAATGAAGCCAACTGGCTCTATGCCACGTGATGAACCTTCCATGGTATCAAAGGATTCTATGACACCTTCTTCTAAACCAGTGGTGAAAGATGTCACAGAAATGGCAGAGAAAACAACAGTGAAACCAGAAACTGGAAGCATGAAGGCCACTACAGATGCCCCTGAAGAAATGAAGCCAATTGAGTCTATGCCAAGTGATAAACCTTCTATGGTATCAAAGGATGCTATGTCACCTTCTTCTAAACCTGTGGTGAAAGATGTCACAGAAATGGCAGAGAAAACAACAATGAAACCAGAAACTGGATCCATGAAGGCCATTACAGATGCCCCTGAAGAAATGAAGCCAACTGAGTCTATGCCAAGTGATAAACCTTCTATGGTATCAAAGGATGCTATATCACCTTCTTCTAAACCTGTGGTGAAAGATGTGACAGAAATGGCAGAGAAAACAACAGTGAAACCAGAAACTGGAAGCATGAAGGCCATTACAGATGCCCCTGAAGAAATGAACCCAACTGAGTCTATGCCTGGGGATAAACCTTCCATGGTATCAAAGGATGCTATGCCACCTTCTTCTAAACCTGTGGTGAAAGATGTGACAGAAATGGCAGAGAAAACAACATTGAAACCCAAAATGGGAACTATAAGGGCTACTACAGATGCCCCAATGTCTGTAAAACACACAGTACCTAATGATCTTCAAACTAGATATTCTTCTACTACCAAATCAGACAATCGTCATAGGCCTACTAAATTAACAACAACCATGGAAATAGGACCAGATGATGTTATTTTTGAAGAAGATAATGAAACATCAACCGATGGGCAATCCAAGCTAGACAGGACTCTACAGCCCACATCCACTATGGCCTCTGTCACAATTAATGACAATGAAGAAGTAGGAGCAAAACAAAGTATTCAACCAAAAGCAAGCCAGGGAGTTACTCAGTTGCCAGAGGTGACAAAATCATCTGATGTGAAAGCATCTAGCGGAAGGCCAAATTACGTAAGCGTCACTGGGTCTGAGAAAATGGAACCAACAAAGCTATCCTCAACAGCTCCAGTCAACAAGATTGTCACAACTACCCGCTCCAAGGAGGACAATATTATCTTTGCTCAGGATGATCCAACAGGAGTAGAAATTACCACCAGGAGGTCTGCTCAGGGTCCAACTGTAACAGCTGGCTCAGCTTCAACTCCTTCAAACATAGTCGGTCCACCTGCCCTTGAGATTGATGGTATGACTACTCCTATGCCCATCCCCCCAACTCCAGTGGCTCGCGATTCATCATCTAGTAGAGCAAATACACCAACACCAAGTTTGGTAAATGGCCCTAATAAGCGTCCAACCACTACACCACAATTTGGCATTGTAGACAATGAACTTGGGGCAGATAATCCTGATTCTGCCAATAGAGTAGTGAGTGAAAGTTCTACAACCCCAGCCCCAGCAGAATCTCCAAGTAGAAGTGGTCCAACTGGTAGCAGTGACATTACAAAAACTCCCATCACGCTCCCACAGGGAGTGACCAGGAGCAATCCAGAAATGCAAACCAAAGAAGCTTCATCATCATCATCATCATCATCATCACCCACAGCTTCAACACCCATATCTGACCAGGCAAGTAAACAAACAAGGGACTCTGTCAGAGCTACGGAAATGCCCAAAGGAGAATTTAGCACAGCAATGGGCGAGAAAATGTCCTCAACGCCTAGTGTGAGCAAAGAAGGCCTGAAGTCAACAATCAGGTCTGCAGGATCTACAACATTCAGCATATCAACGAAAAGTCCTCAAACTATGGATACAAGCACAGCGATGTCAAAAGAAGCAGCAGCAACGAAAGATGCCACACCACCCTCTGTAAATCCAGATGATATTAGTGTTACATTACTATCAACAGATGAATCAAAAATTATTTATGGAACTAGTAAATTACCATTAGGCACTGAGTCTCCCACCACAATTATGTCTTCATATAAAACCTCATCCACAAACATCATGAGTGATAGTCAAACACCTACGAAAGCACCAACCCAAACCTCTGCAAAAGCTTTAGGGAATAAATCAACTTCTGCAATGCCAGCAGATGCCTCATCGACAGCGTTTCCAAGGGCTACCAAGACAACTGATATGGGCATGTCAACGTCGGATGCAAGATTGAAAACGACAGATTCTCCGAGGTCGGATGTTGCAACCAAAAAGATGACAACTCGTATGGAGGCAAAACCAAGTTCAACTATGAGAGATACTTCCAAATTATCCACAATAATCATGCGTTCAGTGAAGGATGAAACAACAACGAAAATACTTACAACAACAGTGTTACCAACCGCCACAACTTCGACAAAACAACCTACTATGAAAGTGACAGAGGAGCGCCTTCTACCCTCAACCATGGAAGAAACAACCAGAAAGATAATATCAAACACAACTACTTCCAGGCCCACAATGGATGCAACAACAACTACACCATTAGAGACATATCCTTCGGGTAAGTTGTCAAAATAAAAAAGGAGAAGATTTCTTTGGTAAAATAAGGATTAAAAAAGAGCTGATTCCATATATTTCCGATAGCTCCTGTGCAAAATCTCTTGTCATAATTACACCATCGTTCCTTTCAGATCCCGTCCCCACTCGCTCAGCCATGATGCAACAAGTACTTGACAGACTTTCTGCGGTGGAATCCAATTACTCTTCTGTTCTTGCTTCTGTAAGTTTGAAAGGCATTGAACTCTTTTATGCACATGAAGATGTCGTAGATCTATACCAAGCATACCCACGTATAAATGTATTTCCCATTGAGTGTCCTAATCGCACTACTGTTTCCCTTTGCTACGAATATTTGAGACCTGTTGTAAATGAAAATCTTACATATTACTGGGGTTGGATGATAAGATAAACGTGTATTTTGTTGTAATTTTTAGCTTAATAGGTACCTGAAAATTCGCACTGTAGGCGTTACATATAATATATGTAAATCTCGATGTAGCACACGTTGTTTCCACATTGCACTTTCATCTATTCCAGCTCACATCAGTTCAAGAGCAGCTCATTCAGGACCGAGAGGTCTGCTTGAAGAAGACCCAGGATTTGCAGCAAACGCAGCAAAATCTTCGTCATTTCCTTCGTAACGAGGTGGCCAGTATTAGGTCAACTTTAGACCAAAATATCTTCCTTCTCGGTCAAAGAATTACCAACCAATACAGTAATGTCTCAGCTCAAATGTTAGAACTTGAAGGAGATATGTACAAAATGGTGAGCCCTTATAAAATCTTATTCTTGGAAATGTCCTAACTAGAGACTATGGGAATTTGTTGATTATTGACGAATTTTATTCAAATTGAAAGATTTTGAATATTTGTTTATTTATATTTATTTCCCGACTCAAAAGACTATCTGCCCATGAAATTGATTAATATTTATTTCAACTTTGAGCTACTGTGTCAGTATACTACTAATAAGTATATATATATAGTTCGAGGGGCTTGTTGGCTATGGGGAGGAGGTATATCCAAATACTAAACGGGTATACACAACCGATAGACTGAGGTGCATTGTACATTGTTAGATAACATTATTAAACTAAAATCCACCGCAAATGTTGGATAAATCTAGAAAACCCTAAAGATTCAGGCTTGTGGATTAGAATAAGTGATTTACACGAGTTACATTTGCCAAACATTTATCATGCACGTGGTTGTATGTTACGATCAGTCTAATTAGGCCCATTAGTGAGGCAATGGACACTTAAATGGTGTTTTCTGGCTTCAACAGGTCTAATTATAGGTCCTAATTACATTAATCAATACAAATTAATAGTGAGGTATGACTTCAAGGCATCAAGAAATTTGGACCACACGTTTTGCATGTCAGTCATTTTTTAAATCATGGTAATGAAGTATACTATATCTGGGCAATTAAACGAAGTCTTAAAAAACATTACTAAAATTTATAATATATTATTATTATTATTCATAACATGTACATATGGGTTTCTCAGCTTGACACAACACCTATAGATATGCTGATTTATATGATTGTCTGGTTATCTGAACTATGAGGAAGATAGAATTAAATAAATCTTGAAATCGCAGCTATGGAAATCGTGGCATTTTGGTTTGAGATAGCAATTTGCAGTAAAATCTCTCTACTTAAGAAGCCCTTATCGTTCCCATGTCTAAGAAAGGCGTAACAAACTTTAATCATTCAAATAGCTGTATAGCTGAGTAATACACGATAGTATCTAATCGGAAGCCTTGGGATTAACTACGACTTGATTATCGTTTAAGTTGAGTTGATCTTTTCTAAGGTAATATATGATACAATGAATTCACCAGAAGTATTCTTTGTACAGAATCGATATGCCAGGTATGAATGAAATAAAGGTAAATAAGTCCCAAAACACACCATTCAAATGCATTTCCTACGATCCTACGTCATTAGTCTATAGTTGAATCAGTGTATAAAGGAATTGAAATATTCGATGCTAACAAGGTTATAAATCAAGATGGTATGGCGATTCAATCGACCCGAGTACCTTAAGAAATAGATACTTGAATAAAAGATAAACTTTTTGAGAACTTCCTTCCCATCTAAATTTATGTAAAATTGATGAATTCGATAGAAATGCAAATTGATAAATTTGATAGAAATGCAAATTTAACGACATAGTTATATAACAATATTTCACTATAATTGTCAAGATACGAAATTGTTTTACTGCATGCAACTGGCTGAACACCCTCTATGAGTAGATGGTCTGAAGGAGCTGGAAATTACTGCCCATCAAAATCGGGATTTCCCTTCAGTGTTGGACTTTATTTAGTGTATATTATATTACACTTATATAGCTGTGAATGATATGGAAGATCACACGAGTTGTCATTAACCTGCACACCCTAGCTCGCACAAGATCCGGTTATTACACTCAATGTGATCACGTGAATCCTAAGTGTGATGCAACTTATAATCCAAAATGTCACCCCATAGACAGAAAGACACAACTTTTCCCATTGGTCACTATGGACTATTGTAGCTGTTGTTATACATGTTAAGTGTATGCTTGAATCTTTCGAATCTGTCGTATCATATACATGGTAGTGTGCTATTGGTGTTTCAGAAAATACAGTAAACAGAAAATTAAGCCAGTTAATATTTCTCTTACTCATATCACCCTACGTTATAGGTTGTTTTAGTAGGTGTAAGGTCGCAGAAAATCGGTTATAATTATTATTATTTGTACTCAATTGCTTGCTATTATTGTGTTGACATGATCATATTCATAAGGCTATATTGTATGTTATGATATATTAACTTGAGAAAATACACGAATCTTTTTCAGGCACCGCCATCTCCGCCCAGCGATCTTAGCCATTGTCGTTACAGTAGTGTCCAAAGGGGGTCGCCTGTGTCCACAACCTCTTCATTTACACCGTGGGCGCCGCAGGAGGAAGAAGAGAGCAGGGTAAAGTCATTTAAACAATGGATGGTTAAAACCACATTTTAGTATTTTAGACTAGAGATGGTCAGGTGGGAATAAGGGTATTAAAAGAGGATTGACTCCACCCTGTTTGCCTGATGATATGACTAATGACTAGAATTAAATTATTCAATGCCCTACTAGCATCCGGATCCATATGATTCAATACAAACACTCTCGAACTTGAGCCATAATTTTGGCATGGCTTTTTATAATGAATCTTATGTGGTCTGTCCTCTTTGACGATCCAGAATTAGAAAACTTGATTTTAGGAACGCCACGATTACCAATTTGTTGGTTATATTTATCGGTTTTAAGTCTTTTCATTTTTTGTCCAACACTTTATATCTATCCGGGAAATGGCATGCCAATCTTCAGAGGTTCTTAATTGAATAGTCAATGTTACATTTCTCTTGTAGGATTGGGTGATCACTGGTATCGAATGCTCAACGCGCACCGGTGACAAGAGTTTCCTAGAGAAGCGCCAGCATCCCTTCATCTTCGGTGTCCTCCAGTTCCGATGTGTCTGTACAGGAGGGGAAGGCAATGGAGCAATGACGAGATACTGCACAATGCATCTATGGGAATGCCCCAAAAGTAATATTAAGACCAAGAGGTAATCCTAACTATATGATGCTCCAGTATAGAGTCTGTCAACTCTCATCATAGAGAACACACCTGTTGCATGACCTGCAAGCTCCAAATGCTGTGTGTTCACATGCCAAATAAATGGAATCATTTCATCACAGGATCATGGATTTCAAAAGTTGATTTTGCAGGTGACCGAGCAGTATTATCAATATAGTGGCAAGGCAACTTGACACAGATATCAACCTTTTTTTTTTAGCAAATCTTAATCTGATTATGTTCAGATAAAGTGATGGGTACACCTCGCAAAGATATCTATATATTTATGTCGAATATTTTCGATTTGAAAGATTTGACGCAACCTCATACCGTCATTGCAATCATTATAAATAGCAATATTTATATTGTGGGAGTGGTAAAACCGAAGTCTATCTCTAGTTTATATCTTATCCTGCAGCAATGTATTTCATCTGCCATAGGCTATGGCAGGCCAACATGTACCGAGTTAGCCCCGGTGAAGGGCATGTGCATCTTTTTGTTCAAACTCTCCTGCTGTGATGAAGCAGTTTACTTGTAATTAAGCTTCCCACCTTATAACACATGTAGTCAATCGGTTCACGAACTAATACATCGATTAGGAACGCACGGTATTGACATTCATTGCATTAGAATGTTTCGTTACTCAACATAAGGGTCGGATCGTCAGAAAATACACAATCGGCAGATGTATACATTTAGTAAGTTCTGCTAAATTATATACTGAAAGTGGCCCATACTATGTATATCTGAGTTTATTTTATATTGCCTTGATTCGAACAATCTGTTCGGTTATGTTAACCTCATTTTTGTCTTAAGATGGGGTTATTTGAGAGGATTGGTGAAGGCTAGTTGTACATTTTCTGGCGATTTCATCCATAAATGTTATAAAGACTACATATTCTGACATGGTCAAATGATTCGAATGTTATATCATTATACCATAGCTTGTATATTTCTCTGTGAACACAGGTTCTTTACTTGAATATGTGATCACTTTCGTGTAGTCTTTGTAGCTAGGATGTCTTATACAGATAACCCTAAGTATAAGAGCTTTCTTCAAAGGATGTTTTGGAAAATGATGGGGTAAATTTGCTTTCCTATAAATTATATTGATTTTAAAAAGCTCCACTGGGATAATTCATGAACATGCACATGTATATGTTACTACCAATTATGTTCATTATGTCATTTCGAGATACACTGTCATTAAACTCTGTTTAGATAGAGGAAGCTGTTATATTTTGTAATCTGTCAGTCATGACTTATACCCTGTCAGAACTGGTTATCATATCTTAGCAATAGCCTTCATTTGACGTCTATAGTTGTAGGGTAATGTACATTAACATTTTCCCATGTTATGATGATACCTTTCTCAGTATTGGTTTGTTTTCACGGATCATGTTGATGATTTGAATGACCAAAGTGTTCTTAATGTGTGCCTTGTAATATATTTGGTATCGGCATCATGATTGGAATGAGACAGTGGATACATTATTTAACCACTTCGATATTATATATAGTATAATACCTTATGATAGAGACTCATACTGTGGTATCTAATTATGTCATTTTAACTTATGGTTCGGCAAACAGGAAATTGTGTATGGACAAGTGTTCTCTGAAGTAGTCAAATTGTTGTTTATTCTTTTTCATCTTAAATCTTGTTATCAAACTTTTCATACTGGGATCTAGATTAAGATGACATGGCCTCATTATCTTTATTTAATTTCCTGCAGATATCCTGATTTATAACCGTACGGCCACTTCTAATATGAAACAGCTCCAGTTCTTTGAAACGGTCAGGATTTGTAATTTAATCTACCCAAGCTTTTTTCTGTTCACTTCTTAAATCAATTTTGCGCCGCAATTATCTTCATATGACACAGAGTGCTAATAAACTTCATTCGAAATTGAATTCATAGAGGGGATTTGTGAAATACTGTGATGGTATTCTTCTCGATGACCTGCCTGGCATGCTCCTTGTCGAGAGAAACTAATATCTTTCATGGGACACTTTCGTGCACGAAGCAATGCGATTCCACTGCCTCACATCTTGCCGTGTTCCTGTGGTCCATAATAAGTATTTATACTCATAGATTTATGTAATAATTAGTTATATTATTGAGTTTTATCATCGGCAACTTCCTTGTTTAATTAGAAAAAGATGATTTTGTCATCTCTACAATATATCGTGTGAGTTTTGGAGATCTATCCAGGACGAAGGGTGTGGACTATTTCTAATCGGAAATACAACTGCATGAGTTGTTGGACATCCATACTAGCAACATTTCTATAATCTTTAAATTGATTAGGATAATCATGCAGTTTTTGTTAATGCCTTGAACAGTCCTGGAAATATAACCACTAAACGGATTAATAACCTCCATTTCTGGTCTGCTCTCAATTGCTTGGTGCATAATCCCGAGGCGAATAGCAGCCCCCCAATGTCGGTCATTAATCCTTTAATGTATTCTACTCTTTGTCATACTCCGCGATGACATATTCAGCGATATTTTAGCTCTCCTGACTAAGAGTTCGTGTCAACACAATCAATTAAGTCTTTCTGTATGAAATAGAAAAATAAAAATATATGATTCACAAATTTACTACTTTTATTTTCATGTCATAGTTTTGAGCGTATAATTATTCAAATTTACATCAACAAAAGATTCCCAAGTGGAATAAAGAACAGACCACTCACATGTTCACGTTCGGTCACATGCTTTGCATTAATCTTACGCTAAATTTCCAACCCCAGCATTGTGATTAAGGCGCTTTATAGGGCATATTCACCCAAACACACCTAGATACTTTTTGTCGTGAATTTAGATGAATAAAAAATACAATACTATTACTATCATTGCATTCATAATACCAGTATTCAAAATAGTATTCCAGGAGCTATAAAAGCATGCAAAGTGCTAAGACGATGAAGCTGTCCTCTCCATTATAAATCTTGAATAGTCTATCACTGGTATTTTACCACATGTGTAACAAAATTAATGTATGTTACATTAAAATCCCAAAATATAGAAATAAGTTTACTACATGCGTAACAATATTAATTATGTTACATTAAATTCACAAATCTAGAAATTAGTCAGAAAGGAAGAAGTCGTTAGAATATTATGAAATTTAAATTGTATTTTACATTTTCTCCGAAGCTAGTACTACCTAGATTTCTCCTGTTTCAAGTGGACATCAATATGACATAAAATTATATTCATATAGAATGCCGACACATACATGTATGTATATAGCTGCCACTAAATCAGCCTTCTTTATGGTTCTATGCAGGTATTATAAACTATGTATATACGTTCCTCCAGTATAGGCATTTTTAGATTTGTCGCATTAGTCTGTTGCCTTCCATCATTTCTGTCAGTAAGGAAAGTACCTGCCCCACTCCCCGAAACGTTAGAAAGTATACGAAATCAGGCTTCCAACCATCGACAGTAGATCTATACAATTTAATACAAAACTGTGGAAGGCTCTGCAGCGCATACACCCAGGTCCAGATCTCTTCATTTGGTCCCAAATGTTGTGTTACAACGTTGTCGCGTAAGATGGCAGCACACCTATATGGGACACGACCCCTCCGTTATTCGCAGATCATCAACTGCAATATCTCCTGAATAGCCAGAGCCTCTTGTGGCCCTCAGTCCAACCTGTAATATTAAGGGATTACATATAATTTACAGGTGTATCCATAATTATAATGTAAGTTATAATTATACTTGAGTCCGGTGGATGTCTAAGTTTTATTTACCTTTATATTAGGATTATACTATAGACCCCCTGTTTGTGACAGAGTATCAATCTCTACTGTCCCACGTCCTTTATGAAAGGGCTGGTTATACTGGCTAGACCATATTATCAATAGAGCTCTAGCATGTAATAAAGCACTGCACTAAAATTTCGTACACCCTCGAACTACGTTTTTATACTGAACAATATTAGGTGTTTCATGATGGAATGGGTTTCACCAGTAATATACCTGATCTCCGGCTTGTAGTCTAAGATCCACAAACAAATCATTCCATTGAGCACCTTTGGGTCCATACGTTGTCCACCTGGTGACGTCATTTCCAGATCGGCGTATAAAAACTTGAAGCGCCCCCACGTGAAAACCAAACATATAAGCATGGAAGCGGAGGCAGTAGGTTCCAGAGAGTGAGGGAGAGAGGGGTAGCAGCATTCTGAAGCGGTATAATGATAATAATATTATTATTTATTTGTCCTTCTAAAGTGAGTACAAATAGGTGCTACACTTCTGGTCAGGTTTTCAGGTCTTGCAGTGTATACCTTACCTACAATAAATGACATAATTACTTGATATAATAATTATATAAAATAGTATAAAAACTACTTTGATGACTATACACATAGAGATATATTGGATTAGTTTAGCGCGGAATTTAGAGAGAGAAATAAATCATAGAAATTAGAAAATATATTATATATATAAAAAAAGAATTGAAAATTAGAATTAAAGGACTTACTTGGCTTCATCGCCTTCAACCCTGGGTCCACTCGCTTCTGTGTAGATATAGTAAAAGCCAGAATAGGCAGCTGCAGGTCCGGTGTAGTCTGATGGGGTAGGTCCAGAATGGTGAGTCCAATCAAACTGATCATTAGTGTCTTGGATGATACCACACATGGCTTCCTCAATTCGTTCGTGGTCAAATGTACACTTCCATACCTCTTTTGCTGCGAGGTTTAATGAAAAGAAATGGTTTAAATGCATTGATGAGTTATTATAGGTTAGATTAGATTAGATTAGAAAACTGTTATTGAGCATTCGAAAATGCTGTTAGTGGAGGGGAGATCTCTTATAAGAAATCTGTAGCTGGAAAATGTTAGATCTAAGCCCAATGAACTGTTAAACAGGGAATTCAGAAAAAGTACACTTCATATAATTAGATATATATAGGACTTTTTAAAGAAAATATAAACCTCACTAATCGAAACATATAAAATGAAAATAATATGATTTTATTGGTGTAAGGAACCTAATAAAAGGCATATAATGTTATTTAACACAGGAGCCTTTTTATTTTGTGTTAAAAACCAATTTGGATTGTTGATCGTGCACCGTTATCAAGTTAATTCATTTGGCTGCCTGTTTTAGAAAGATATAGGGGTCAATTACAATTGAAGGATTAACGTAGTGTAAATACTTGAATGGGGGCCACTGTATTCAAGGAGATTTGGGTACAAATACACATTTACCAGCAACATAGCAAGCCGATCCCAGCACCTTCTCGTAATTGTTGACAAGATCCTCGAAGTCCGTGGCTTGGTAAACATAATTTTCGGGCGGACTGTTAGCAATGCCTCTCAGTTCCTCCTGTAAGTGAATTTTTAATAAGATGATTGCTTAATCACGCTGTCCATGATATTATATCGAAATGTCTGAACTAAACTCTTAGTCTGTAGAAGAAATACATGTCTAGGTGAATGCGTTTTCACGGCGGTTCCAAGTGCCCTAATATATAGTGTGTTTAAATTGTCCGAATTGGTATTGATTTTGAGCGTTGAGAAGACAGAGTTATAGAATCTCTATCCAATTTAGCAATTGTATATCAGTTTATATGTCATTGCAGCTCCTGAAATGTTAATGAAATACACGTTTTGAAGGTCATGTTATACAATCTCTTACTGATTTCAAGTAGACAGATGCATACTTTGAATTAATTTTGCGTAGAGCATTTTGATTCGATTTGTTGGATAAATCTTTATGTACACGATTTATGAGATGTAAGCATCGATATGATAGAATAACAGTCCAGAATAAGTAATGAGGGGATTGCTTTAGAGAACTGGTATACGTTGGAAATGATAACTTTCTCATGTATGATGCAATTGCCTACCTGTTTAATGGCCCCACCAATGCCTATAGTAAACACAGTAATGCCCGCAACCCTTGACGCCTCAGCCTCGGGTATGGTCCGCTCAGGGTTCACAGTGGATTCCCCGTCTGTGATTACTACAGCAATGTTGGGAGCACTAGGACGATCACCTGGAGGTTAAACATAATTAAATCAACGCGAAATAAAAATGAATCAAATGTCATGTGTTTCAGGAAAATGAGTCATAAGTCGCAAACAATTTGAGATTTTGAGATATCATTATATTTGAAAAGATGAGATCAAGACGATTCCAATGATAGTAAACACAAGGACATCTAACAGATATTTCTATGTTTCAAATTTGACATTTTTATTTTTGAAAAATAAGTTTGCAATATTTCTGGGTGGACAATTACCAGTGAAGTAACTAAATGTACTCCATACAAAGACCTTCGAAACGCAAAGATATATTAAATACAATATCCTGAAATTTGGTCCATGTATTGATATGACGTACACAACTAAACTCAACAAAAATCAGACATTGCAGTAAAGAGATCCTGTGATTATACAGTTTAAAAATAACATTTTTGCAACTAGTTACTCATTTTCCTGAAACACATCACAAATACAACAACGCCCTATGAAAGTATATATAGACATATATTCACACATGTATGGATCATAGGAAATCAACCATCGCTAATGCAACATTGACATGTCGTTTTGGTGATGCCCGAATGCGAGCAGGTCAACAAAGTTCAAAAGTAATATCATGTGTGCATTATCATCATGAATTGACTCGCGACCAATCGACCATGGAGATAATTTCACGAAAGCTGCAATTGCCATTTAATTATTAATAATCCAGTTCGTATTATTCACTAAAGGTAAACACTGATCAACAGGTATCAAATAAATCGATATAAGAGGATGGCGAGTATAAAATGAAATATTTGACCTCAATGTATCGTGAACCAAGCACCCCCAAGTTTGACTGTCAATACCATGAATGGGTTTCCCATCACAAGAGTGTAATTTTGTATTATTGTGCAGTCGCACTCGGGATAATGGTAAACTCCCTGTCATTTTCATGAAGCAACCAAGAATTGCAAGTATAGATCAACTTCGCCCGTTTTGAACATAGCTAGAGTTGTTAAAATTCGGTGCCCCTAATCTTTGATCAGCAACCATGGTAATAATGTAAAATCTAGATATGGTTTATTTTCATCCAATTCAATGCTTAACATATCGACATTATATTCACGGACCACTTATGGCGTGTGATACATAAGCAAGTTGTCATACTGGAATATTTGGCATAACTGCTTAGGCATTGCGTATTGAACTATTAGTATTAGTTACCATTAAGAGTGCTAAACAGGTCCTCCCTCATGACCCTTATGCCTTCTGCGGTATTTGTCTCTTCATCCTTGTACAGAAGGCTATCCATAGCAGCAACAAATGAGCCAGTGTTTCTACAAAATATAATAAAGATTTAATGGAGAACACACAGAAGACAAACATGAATGCGCTTCACAGATTTACCTCAGCAAACTCTGGAGTGTGAACTTCACTCAGCAACAAGGTTTTTTGAATAAATATTTCAGCTAAAATGATCTTAAATACCCCAGTCGCTATAATATGCAACAGGTTCCACAGTTGTAGGCATTGCCATAAAAGGGTTTTGATTTATTCTCAATGGATACATTGTTTACTAGGACTAGATCACCGCGATTGTGGTCTTCCTCTACTAGTATACCTGGGGAGAGGAGGTGAAATTGTAGCCACGCCTGGGTTATTGAACCAAAAACATGTTCATGCCACTGGGCCGACCCAGCGCTTTAGACCACTCGGCCACCCCGCATCCCCACATCCCCACATACCCACGTGTGACCTTGCGATACATTCTACCAACGAAATTATTAATTAAGCACCTCGAGCTTATTTCAAGCTGTAAAAAGCTAAGACTCTCTAATACGCAGTATTCTGCAGTAATATTGCTGGCTATATCCGACTATTCGGACATATTTAGGTTCATAGAAAAGCTGTTGCACATATAGTATATATATAATTGTAAATGTAGAATGGCATAATGTGGCATGGTGGCTTACCCATATTGGTTCAGCTTAACATCTAATGTTGCAGCATTCCCATAGGTAACAATGCCTATCTGGTTAGCCTGTGGACCAATTTCTAATCGTTGTCCTAAGTCCTTAAGAAAAGCAATCATGCGGAACCAGTTGTCTTGACCAACAGATCCTGATCCATCAAGGACAAACGCAATGTCTGCATTACAGCCTGGAAAGAAAAATATGTACATACAATTATATATTATAGACGGTGCTGGTGCATATAGTATAATAATATTATACACAATCCTCAAATATTGATTTAAAATAGATCGGAATTAACTGTACAAAAAAATAAAATGTCACAATTTAGTTGATGGTATTGATTGATGATCCAAGATTTTACAAAAATAAAACAGTCATGTGGAAATGAACATTAATTCTCCTGGAGCAACTTATAGATCATCCCCACCAATTTCGGATGGAATTCCAAATAACACTGTTCTCTCGTGAAAGTACATCAAGTATTCGAGCTATTGCTCATATGGTCACATATATTTAACCAAAGAATTCTTCTCCACAACCGAAATATATTAAAATCTATGTCATATGTATAATACTATTTCAATTTTAAAATATATAACTAAACCGGCGTTTGAGAGATCTGTAGAGCATACAGGCCAATGGACCAGGACAGAACAAATAGATTTAGTTGAAACACCGGGCCATTGTATGCCTATTGATTGAATATTGATTGATCATGGATCAATATCTTGTAGTGTCCCTGCTATTACTTCAGATGTTAGTTTATCGGTTCGGGCGGGAGGGAAGGGATAGATTAAAGGGGTGAATTATAAGACAGCAACACGCAAGGGGCGGTAACCCTGGATGGGGGTCAGGCAATATGGGACAGTTGAGTGTGTTAGGGCGGAATTTCGCAGCCTTCTGCCCCTGATATTCTGCCCATTGCTGTTTATTGTCAGTTATATATGTATGAGTTTCCTGTAGCATATATTCTGTGACCTTGCGATAAATTCTATTAATTAATCGTCAGTCATTGCGCCAATTCCTATCGATCGGTCACCATGGATTTTACTGGAATAAAGTCCATGAATGGCTTCGTAGTTTTTACAAGTCTGATCATATCAGTGTAAATGACAATGGCCGTGAAAATGTTGAGGGCAACTTAAACACATAACGTGAACATTTGGTAAATCGATTGTAAAATTAAAATTTGAGCTCTTGGCACTATAGTGGAACGTTTGAGAATGAACAGATCTCGCCATTGGGTTTAGTGCCATGTGATGGTTTATCTCCAAATACACCCACTCTAAAAGAGCCATTTCCTAAGCTGCTTTTCATGTCCGCTTTTATATACATGTATTTGCTTTTATTTATTTCCCCCTCCTTTTGCGTTGAGACGTCACACTGCGAAACCATCTAGATTGTGATTATATGAGTTTCACTATTTTGTGAACAAATAAAAGGACTTTTGGAAGTTATACTGGAAAAATAAATATTTGACTCACGCGAGAAGTCGAGATTGGCTGATGGTTCAAGTGCTGAAATAAAAATGATGTGAAAGTTTACGTAAAGTTCCTTCTCATATAGTATGCCACAATTCTACCATACTTTAACTATGTGAAACAACCTCTCGCCTCATATATAATATACTGAATTGTGAATGAATCTAGACGAAATTATGACATTACATTTTCTCAGTTATCATCGACAAAAACTAAAGATTTCCTATTTTTTGTTTCATTTCAATCTAAAAGTCATTTAACTAAAATGTTGGAGGAACTAGATCTTTGCAACAGAGCTTCATAAACATCCAGATTCATCCATTCTTGCAATGGATTCACTTATTATCGCTCACCGGCGGCCGTTTTCTCTCGGCCGATTCGACTTCAAATTCTTGTAAAAGCAGAACATTGATAACACCAGTCCTATATATATATAAGTCTTAATGTGAGTCAATTTGGTAAGATTTCATTTGTCGTAATAGCTGAAAATGCAGCTTTAAATACTAGTAAGACCTGTCGACATTGAATGAACTAATTAGTATAATGTCTTAAATGTACTAACGTGAACAAATTACGTCAAATATCCGTCTGGTATACATGACGAGGTCATCAAATGTCCTCAACAAAAATTCATAATGGTAGCCCGGATTGTTGGCAATCGCCGAGATCTCGCCCATCTCCACGAGGTCTCCAACACCAATAGCAAAGATGCGCACAGAGTCCTTACGCGCAGCATCTGCTTCTGGGCCAGTAAGATCAGCGTCAATATTAGAATACCTGGAGAAGCAAAAATTGTTTTATTGCCAAACTTAAATTGAATTAATGCAAAAATGACCTTAATTAAACATGTCTAAAATTCACTATTATTTCACGAAATCTTGATATTTGTATCCAGGTATCGACATAAATCTACTTATTTTAAATAGTATCAGACTATTGAGCGATACGAAAGGATGGAATCAACGTTCCTATAGACACCCAATCCCGTGGATATACATTGTCAGGTCCTCCCAATGGTCATACATACCCGTCAGTCATTACTATGGCGATATTAGGGGCATCTCGCCGATCGCCATAAATGCCATTAAAGATGGATTGTCTTGCCAGGCGTATTCCGCCGGAAGTATTTGTGCGATGGTTTTTCCAGGGCAATTGTTGGATAGCGTCTGCCAATTCTGAACGTGTCCAAAACTCATCAAGTCGAACGGTCAACTCTGCCTTAGTGCTGTATGTAATTATTCCCATCTGCACAGCAATGTGCATTAAAATAAACGTAGGCCTATTATTGCAGTTTAATATTATCATTATACATGGATGCTTGTATACATACAATGAAATAGAGTGGGATACAAGTATGTGATAATGTTCATCAGATCACACTGCTTAACCTGGATTTTCAAGCAAAAGAAAATAACAGTAAATAAAAGACAACATATTCAGTTTTTATAGATTATCTGAAGTTTTATCATATTTTATCTAATACATAATACTCAAAGGTGCAGGTTTAGGCTAGCATTACACAAGGCTGAGAAGCAACAGGCCCCATTGTTTCCTCATTGTTTCAATGGGGGCGCATTGGTCGGGAGGTCCAGGAGGAGGCTTCTGGTCAAACCGGACATCCGGGCTAACGGACAGTACTCATCCTCATTCAGCCTCCCAAAGTAGTAGGTAAACATCCCACCCACCCACACCTAACACAAAACCTGTAAACACAGAGGGCTGATAAAAGACTGCTGTCACCTAATAAACAAAGACAATAGAAGGACTACCAATATTTATCTATCTACAAAATTCAACAACTTTATATATGTAATTATTATCATGTTAACCAAAAGGTTAAAATAAACACCCTTCAATAGTTCTGTTTACTTCCCTTTATCCAATGATGACCAACGCTTGCTTCCACAGGCGCAAGTGTAATCCTAGCCTTAAGCACTAGAGAAGGTATGGAACAACAGGAAGTCTTAAACACGAAGCAAGTCTCACAAGATCCCTGACTGGACTTTGATTACCTTCAGTTTACTGCTTAATTAATTAGAACTGGATATGATATTTAAATATCCCCAAGGATTATAAATAAAGCCCGTAGGAACTTATAATTGGGGTGATTTTCTTGTTGCATGTCTAATATATATTATATAAGTTAATTTTACATACCTGATTGAAGTCAGGTCCAACCGCTAAATTATTTGCGAATTCTCCAACAAACTGTTTGACCTTGTCCCAGTTAGTTGAACCAATGGAACCTGAACTATCGAGGATGAAGGCGATATCATTCTTTGTGCACGCTAAAATGAAACAAACTCAGATTAAAGTCACCAAATATCTTTGAACAAAGTAAGAAAAATGCATTTCTGCTCCTATTATGTAATTAATATAGAATAGAGTCACCTTTACTAAATTCAAATACTTCTCTGACCTACTCCCGTTTCGAAAGTTATAGAACAGGTAATTATATTTGTGCGGACGATTGGTTGAATTTTCCAAACGGAATAACGTTAATGGCAATGAAATGATGATTGAAAATCCCCTTCCGGTTTTAGTACTGGCATGGTGCCCTCGATGCTTGGGTTCTTTGCCCCCAAAATCCCCCATGACTAATTCAGACCTCACTCTATTTGATTCGTCATCTCCAAATTTACTAAAGGTCCATGCACTCTGACCAGTGATCATAAATAATCATGTATATCACGAGTAGTGGTTGTACATACAGTTAGCCGCATTCACGCGTACGATCCGGTTTTTAGTAACAAGGCTTCCTATTGGTTGAGCGCTGCGTCACCGAGTTTAGTTACAATGACGAAGACTAAACGTCTCAGCCAATAGGAGAGCCACTTAGTGCTTTGGTAAGAACAAAAAGAAGGTAGCGATATCGGAGAAGATTAGTTAGACATTTTACTACACGATATAGCATCGTGGTAAAAGAATATAATATAGCCCGCATGATAACATGCTCATTAATTCTATCTCACTATTTCATACAGATACAATAAATACGTCATACTGGTGACTTCACACGCAGCGTTCAAGATATCATCCACACGGTTGATGAGCGTGTCAAAGTCCTCCACCTCATACACGAACTGAGAGTCTGGCTGGTTTGCGATGCCCTGCAGAGTGGAAAGGAAATGATTATTTAAAAACGAATTAATCATGAAACTAGCAATCTCAGGGGCCCGTTGCTCCTTTTTATCGCTAACTATTTCTCCGTACATTTCCAATGGAGAAATAGTTAGCAACAGGCCCCAGTTGTCACATCTCCTTTCATTCAATGGGAGTTGAATGAGGTCAATAGGCTAATCAATTGTTCATCACTGTGGTATAAAAATGTATAGCCAACTTCAAGAGGGGGCCGTATATAGGTGGAGATTATGATATAATCCCTTAATAGTTGACATATCTATAATAAAGTATTCTGGAGCTGTGAGTGTTATTGGTCTTCTGGAATTCTGGTCACTTGGACAAAAAACGATTATTATGCATGAACTGCCTCTCACAGGGGCTAATTGCGTTGAGATAGCAACTCAGGCTCGGGTTGCATCATCCTAAGCATATCATATGATAATTAAATGTGCAATACGTTTCCCACCTTGAGCTCAACGGTCCTGATGAAGCCGATGCCCACGCCGAAGATGATAATGCCTTGCTCTCTAGCAAGATTAGCTTGTGGTATGGTAGTTTCGGGGCTGATCATTGACTCCCCGTCCGTCATCACGATGGCGATGTTTGGCACGTTCTTCCTATCACCTTCACACAAATAGCAGCTCTTACACTTACAGGTCATTGTTTACATAACAAATTCTATAAGTTTTCGTAAGGATAAAAGAGGTTTTCCTTATATCCAAGGCTGAAAGGGTTTATATATCATAATATAATACATTCATGTTTTTCTATTTTCCTTATCGGATTATTACTTTTGATTGATAATCAATTTACCATTACGTTTTCAATCTGTCTTGATGCAGATGGTATTCTAGGGCATCACTATTAAAGGATTAATGACCGACATTAAGGGGCTGCTGGTGCTCTGTTTGATGTATAATCCCGAGGCGAAACAGTGCACCAGCAGGCCCAGAATGGAGGTTATTAATCCTTTTAGTATCTGCCTTAGATTGAACAAGCTTATACCAAGGCAGTGACTAAACCTATCTTAATTGCTTTCATTGCCAATCAGGATACAGTTGCCCACACCAGCAATGCTCCTATTTCCTGCAGACATCAATCTTATTCACAGACATTGCATGCATACATGCATGCATGCTGCAGTTATAAATGCTTTAACAAGCATTGTCCTAAACACACCTGCTATTTCAGTGAAAGCTGTTGTCCTCAACAGTTCCAGTGCCGCTGCCGTATGCGTGCTCGTCTCCATATAAGGAATTGCTGCTACCGCCCTCTGGAAAGCAGCTAGCGTACCAAATGCGTTAAGACTGATATCTAGCCTCGCCTCGTTAGCGTAGGAGATGACTCCTATTCGGTTCCTGCTGAGTCCAAATGGTAACTTGGCTGCGAAGTCTTGAACAAACTGAAGCATTTTGCTCCAGTTGTCCGTCATAACCGAGCCCGAACCATCTAAGACGAAGACAATGTCCGCCATACACGTATCCCTCTGGTTTTCATTGATCTGAAGTAAGGAGGGCAAAACGGTCGTGTAGTATAGGCTATTATGTATGTTAGATTTCAGTCAAGATTTCCATGTAGAGTTTTCTCGAGGATCCGGGTTAGAAATTATTAATCAATTTTATTAGAGACGCTGTGTGATAATTCGTCATTCTCAGGTAGAAATTATTCACAGAGTTCTTATTGTGTTTATTAATATTGTCACTGGTCAATTGCCCTGCCATATTATAGTTTTGTCTTAAAGTTTGTAAATCACGTAGTGGAAAGATTTGTTAATGGGGCCCCCGCCTTCAAAAGGTACCGTGTGGAATTTAGATTATGTAATTGCGATAACTCCAATAGTTTCAAGTTTCAGTCAAGATAATCATGATATCGTTAATGTAAATAGCTACATAAGAAATGGCCTCTGCAGCAAGAGTCTCTGAACTCGTGTGTGAATTTTCATGCCATGTGAATAGCACGATTAATACGGTATTAATCAAGGTCCTGTACATTGTTCCCATCAGAATTGCATGCACATGTATTGTATCTGCGATAACACATTCCCATGAGGGAAGTAATCATTGTCTTCAAGTGATTACAGTACTTTCATATTGGATCACGTCAAGATTTCAATTGGTAACCTGTTTGATAATTCATTCCTTCAACACGTTGGTCGTTACACTTACTGCCTGATAGTAAGAATGCCACACATGCACAGTTAATATGATGTGAGCAAAATAATGTCTTAAAATAATTAAAGTAATCTTCAAACTTATATTTCATATTGTGTGAATTGCCATATCGTACTCGTTCGGTAAGGTTTAATTTATGATACCACTTTCAACAAAGTTCTTGTCATTATAATTTTAGTCCAGTCGAGTGGGCGGACTATGCATTAGTGCCATTATATTTCCAGACATTGTCTATATATCGGCGCGAAATGTAAATATTTCCTTGGCTCTCGAATTGTGCTTACCACTTCTGTTCCAAACCTCTTACGTAAGTCAACCGAGAAGTTCAAGTATCCTTATATTGAGTTAATTATTTGTTCCAATATGAACTGAGCTATTTATTTGTTCCCCTATGAGAAGTATAGCATTTAGGCTTTCCGCAAAATATGCCATTTGAGAGGAGTTTAAAGATTATATACATTATAAACTACAGCAAAGGTGTCCAATAAATTGGATTAACATGAAGCACACACTTGAAAGTCATAAAACACAGATTTAATTAGAGAATAAGGAAACTTTTCTAGCAGAGGAACCAACTAGACTTCTCATAGTTACACTGGTGATCATCATGATCCCGAAAACGTTCGTGATAAGAGAAGGGAATCCTTTTTTGTCTAGGATATTACATTTGATTAAGACAAAAGAGATAAGGTGTTCTGGTGGACTTCCAGCCCGTTCCCGCGGTAATTTGAATTGAAATAACTACTTTAAATTGAAATGCACATTACAATAAAGCCATCTAATTCTAATTCGCGTTGAATCACTTAAAACACCAGATGGATATCAACTTGAGTCTATTGTCACCAAATTCTGTGAACATATATCAAGACAGAACCACGACGAGACGGATTACAAAGGTCTCCGTTATTTACACTGGACGCTAATCAAACCCACACATCATATAATACTAAAAGAATGAATGGAAACTGCAAGAGATGTAGATAGTTAAGTTAAGCAACATGTAAATATTAGAGTCAAGTTTAAAAAGGCATGTGCTCAAATTGGTAAGAAAGTCTATGAGGGCAGGAAGAGTTTTGGGGCTATTTGGTAAAGGTATTCGGTACATTGACATACCACCGGAAGCATCTAAGCAGCGGAAAGCTACAAGAGCTGCACCAAGTGGATGTATTCGGAATTAAGGCGTACCTTATCTTCACTATGTTGTGTTACAATCGGTTCCATGGTCTGTCAGTCAGAGTAAGTGAGTATAATTAACAACAATACACCACTAAGTTTGATTATAACGGAATTATAACGTGATCAATTTCTACCTTAATTACATTATAGCTTCACATCCATGACGTTGTAAATTTATTTGACCATGAGTTCTTGAAGGAGGTCAGACCTTCTTCCAGTATGCACGTTAAATATTCATTAATGCCTACATGGGCATCTCCCATTTTTATCTACTGCAGATGGAAGAGTGGAAATAGCTTTTTTAGAATTTATATACAAAATATGACACAGTAATATGGCTTTAGGAGGAAGCTGCCATCAAGGGACTTCATATAGTTTATCACTATTCTTCAACAAAGTCACAAATTCCGCATTTTTCATCCTAGAATAAAAACGATCATCAATACATCTTGATGAAGTAATATGAAATGTTAATTTTACATTTATAAGCATTAGATTGAAAGCAATGAATTTAAAATAAGAAGAAATGTAACCTACCTGTGCCTGAACATGCAACCCAATAAATATAAGTAAATATATTTTAAGTAAGTCCTTCATGTTTAGTTTCCCTGTATTAGACCCTTGTTGTCGAAAACTCTCCTTTTTGAAAGAGATGCAATCTCTTCCTAAGAAAAGTAAGGTACGATTGTGATAGGAGGTAGCAAGCTGTCCCTCTCCAGTTTCAAAGAAGACTGCAGACACTGATCGAATGTCACGATCAAGTGTTAGGTCCTGTCCAGAGCAGTGGTCAAGCAATGTCTATATACACTAGTACTAATCCCTTCACGTGGGATCAAAGATCCCAAGGGGTTTATGTTGCTTCACAAATCAGTTAGGGGACGTTTTTGAATTTCTAGCAGTAGAAATACAGATTACATCGATTATATTGGTTCTAAATATTGCTAATTTGTATAGGTGTCAAATTCTTCTTTCCCTTGCTGTTATTTAGTTATGTTAATCTGATCGAAATTAATTTTGATTTTGTGATTTTGATTTTGTGATTAAAATGTCTAGCTCTAGACATTTGAAATATTAGATGTAACATTGATTTTAAAGTTATGAGTAGGCCTACGACTGAGGCAAGTCTATCATTCCTATTTTAACTTAACTCGAAATTTGGTACTATTCATGTGATAAGTAGTAATATCTTCATAGTAGTCTCAGCTTAATGCTAAATGCTGAAAGTCATAAGCATGAATAGTGTTTCAGCCATGAAGTTCTCGATCAAATGACCTTCATGATTTATTTTTCAATCTTTTGAGAAAGCAACTCTCATACATTGATTGCATGTTGATGAAAATGTAATGTTCCTTCGGATAGCAAGAATGATCACAAATAAAGAGAAAGCGATGTAACACATTGCAAAAAAAAAGATAAGTCGTATGACATTCTAAGACACAGAACCCTACACCCAACCATTCCTATCCCTTGTAAGCTGATTTGGGAATGTTAATGTTTTCATGTAAAATCCATGTCCCTATATGACGAAGGGATTAATAGATTGATATGAACTCTGACAAGTGTCACAAGGGCCTCGTGAATTAAACATGTCAAGGTTGCATGACTGCATGTTCCAACGACGGCCGAGCTGGGGGAGCATTAATATTGCTCTTCTGGACATACAAGGTAGTACGGTATCGTCAATGGGCGAGGTCATTATTGGATCATTGCTTTACATATTATGACTTTTTTTAAATAAATTTTATTGGAACCATTTTCACAAGTGATAATTTCATAGGAATCCAAGCAATGATGTATGCTAGAAGATATGGAAAACCTTTTTCAGAAACATTTAGCCATTTAAAGCATAGACTCGAATAAAAAATTCAATCATTCATATAATCGTTGATCATTTTCTCATTGAATGGAACTGTTATGTGTAACTATCACGTTTCCCAGGTTATGAGGACTAATATTTTGTTGTTAATCGATCTTTAATTCCAGGATATTATTATATCTTTAGACAAAATTAAAAGACGAAGTAAACAAATCAACCCAGGGGATACCCCTTATTGTAACGTTCCTGTCCGAGACAGTTTGGTTATGCTGTACAGAATAATGAATGAATCCGATCAAAATCATCTACAAACTTGATCTGGAACATTCAAAACACGTAATATGAATACACCCTTTCCCTTTGTTGACTAGTCATAAATGCCCCACTTGTTTCAAGGTTTGCACTTTTCGTGCGAATATAAGGTGCCTTTCCTCTGAAGAGTGGTCCATTAATCCTAATCAAGTATTTTTATTCGGGAAAGCAGTAGGGCAAATGTAGGATGTAATAATCCGTACCAATTAGTATTGACACAGATTAGCTCATGTTAGCAGATCACCTGTAATGAGCTCTCACCCTAATCATAGTGACATTGATCTATTTATATCGACCGTTTCTTAGGGTTTCTGGTTCAACACTTCCACTCATTACGGATATATGTCTTAATGTACTTTGGTGGATATCCCTATAAGGCAGGTAAAATTATGTTATTGCGCATGAATTTACACTGGATAAATGATATTTTAGGGTTTGATTTATTTGATTTGATTTATAAAATATCTTTATTCAGGACTTAAGACATTACATCGATGGGTGATTTGTGTAGGACAATACATGTGACAGCCACCTCCCATACAATGCTAATTCGAATATAATATGATCCTTATCGGTGAATGGAGGTACGTATTATCCCAAAAGAGAATATAACCTAGGATGGAAACTACATCATGGAGTTAGATAACATTTGTGAACAGTTCCTACTAATATTTATCATTATCGATAACTAAAGCTTAAGGGGCAATTGCTCAGAATATAACTTTCAATTCTGGCAGATAATCTCATTCACATGTGATCCGTCCCTCCACCACTTTTTGAAATAGTTTTGAGACATAAATACAGGTACGATACATATCTGGTTTTGTATCCATATGTTAGGCCATTGGCATATACCCGCCATTATCTATCCTTGGATTTACAGGTATATTATTATCCTCATTATCCCTTAGTGATCTCAAGGCGGAGTTATAACTTAAATAATATATGCTATCATTAGGGACATATTTCATAAGTATTCCCTTGAATACATAATTATTGGGATAATACCGCTCTCAGACCACCTGTTTGTCCTACACTAGGAAGCGAGTTCAATACCGCCATTGGTGTGGTCAAACCATGGATGGTATTGTTTACGTTAAATCGGTCTCGGTATTTGCCATGAAGACGTACATTATGCATGTTTTACTAGGGACATGCAAATCATTTCTATTGTGTCATCAAATAAAATAATTCGCACACAAATGATAGTTACCCCCATATAAACTACACTGTGGAAGGTACTGAGAAGGGGAAAGACAATAAGTAGCCATATATACATAATATACCGTTCATCTGCTACTGATTCAAGTCTCAAGAGTCAAAGATTCCCATTTAGACATAATGGATAAAAGGTGATAGCCATACATGACATCTGTGAAAACAGCCTTATGGACACATATTTGTATGCAGGTATTGAACCATTTATGTGAACGATTACCTATACATATGAGGGATCAAAAGCTAGAAAATTAAAATTCATACATAAAAAGAGAAATCTTTAGGATAGTATTGTTACTTCACATAATACTCACCGCAAACGGATTTCCAGTCCATGCGGTGTTAGATTTCTCAGTACCATCATCAAGCTCAGGCGACCAGATTGGTGGGTAGGGGTTTTCATCCTCTTTGTTATCCGTTTCCATCATTTTGCTGGTGACTCCCATTCCCTCCTCACCATTCCAGTCTTCTCCCTCCCATCCTCCTGAACCACCCATTTCTCTATCCTTCCCTCCTCCAGACCCTCCTTCCCCTCTATCTCCTGCTAGTCCATCCCCTCCAGGTTTTGGATAACCTTCTCCTGGTTTAATTGCTCCAGACACATTGCAATGACAATAACACATATTTTCCACTTTCCCCTGCCCAGCTGCAAACCCACCGCTCCCACCCCATTCTTGAATAACGAGCAACTCCACCAGAAAGACAACCCACCGCTCAATCACCCATATCCGGAAAGATTTCCTCTCCATCACAGCCGACGTCAGGGTCGACGACATATGAGCACAGGTACTGACGACGACGTCATTGGCTTCTTGTTGTGAGAGGTCAAAGACGATTCACCCTCCATCAAATATTAAGTGTTGTTTGTAGGTATGATAAATCCTGTGGGTGAATAGATCGGATGTACATGTTGGTGGTAATATCTCTCCACTATAGAGTGGGACCTCTCTCCTAGCCCATGCACCGTCACACCGAGTTACTCTGCCGCTATATTGAGCTTCTCTCCTCCACCATCTCCCTCCACCTACACCTGATTCTGTCCGCACCTGCCTTTCTCTGCACCTCCCTCACAGCCATCCACAGCTAGCATCTCCCTGCAGCCACCAGCCTGCTCCACGGTTGCTCCACGGTTGGTTTGGTACAATCTCATCCAGAGGTAGATCTCCATGGCAGTCATGGGGTAACCGTTTTGATCAGTGGACTTAAAAGGGAGCAAGACAAATGTGCTGAAGATGCTAAACCATGCGTGCCTTCCTGTACATTCATATTAATAGCCATACTCATAAACTGTAGATTCGAAATGAAACAAATTTAACACGTCTTTGGCTTCTTTTTTTTATTTCATTCGTTATAAAATCACTGAAGTTAGGATTTTAGGGTAACCTAACATACCAACGATCATCGCACCTATACATGGACAAATTGCTGGCCTCGAACCGATTGGACAATTGCATAAGCCTGTATAGCTCCACTCCCAACATTCCTAGACCAAAACTAGAAGACTGAACGCACAGCTATGATCGATGCAATGGAGTGTGTCCGGGTAAACAAGCTACCTGTAAAGTTGTTTCTATGTGCACAAGCTTGAGGACATTGTGTGTGGGCCGAGATACGTCAGAATTCAACAAATAAATGCAATATTTAATTATACAATCGGGGACATGCGATTCTTATATATATAGGAAGTGTTGGCGCTATAGTCAACTCAAACGGCTGACTTCATAAGTTAATATGCATGATAATTGAATCCAGAAATATTAGCCAAAAAATATCTGCCAAAATCAGATTGAATTCCAAATGAACATCAAAGATATTTGCACTCAACAACTACACAATGTGGTTACATTTTAGAATAATAAATGGCTGAATACAGGGGTGGATGTATATCGAACTTCCAGAAGTCGAAGAGTTTGATTGGTTTGAACGGCAAAGGAAATTATATCGTAAATCTATATTTGGACAGGATTTAATCTTGAATCCAACTAGCAAAGTGCAATGCAATAACAACCAGTGATGTCAGAGGTTTCTTATTTGAAAGGCGCACTCCCAAATAAGGACATGAAAGCACTTCTAATAAAATCATGCTTTCTAATAAAATCCTCATTATGATTCTATTTCCATACATGTATATAAAAGTGGTTTTCCCCCTTGGCCCCAGAATGGAAGTGTCCGTGCAGAGGGGTAGATGAGTTGGCTCTGGAGCAGGGTGAAGGGGAGTGGTCTATTTACATGGGAGCGGCTTGGACTTCCCATGTTGGGAAACCATTATGGCAGTTTTTACTAGAGAGATCAATACACGGTGTATTACACCCGGCGCTACTTGCTTTCACGACACAGGGAATGCAGTTCATCTATCAAAAACAACCCCACCCCACACAGTACCCGGTGTAAAACATTCTAACCCACAGGGAAATTTACACGTGTTTCATAAAGGTCTGTTTCATTTTTACAGCTCATTGATGTGGTCCCATTTTCGGGGGAGGGTGTCAAATGTGGAATTCAACATGGTGGACTTTATTCGGCTAGAGCCAGATTGAGATGTTTTTAGGATTGCATAGTGTCTTAATGAGTAGTACAATTAAGAGGGAAATGTCTTAATATAAATGAATATTGTTAAATTAATATTTAAATAGTGAGAACAAATTCCTTTAAAGACCAGTTTTATATTCTACAGGACTTGGAAAATAATACCAACGATCCTATAGCTTCAGGATCGTTGATGGTACCGTGAACTATTTCTATTTCTACAAAAATTATTCTGTTGCGAATTATATGGTTCCCAATAGATGGCCTTCAAGCTTTAGCTTACCGACAGCTAGACCAATTCGAAGTATGAATACAAGGAGCATTTGAAGTTAAGCCTGCTTTTTATTTGATTGGTCTGTTAGGATTCAGATGTGGAAGGTAGCTTTTATTGATTTTTCCTTTATATTGACTTATTCATAGTCTGTCAATCTCCTGATTATAAATGATAAGGGATCGAACCGCTAGGATACATTCGAAATGTGTATATAACCAAAAATGTATTGAAATTCCAGCAGGGATAAAGGGATTGCCTAGGTTATTAGGAAGAAATCAATGTCCTTGGTCAGGGATGTTACACATTCCGCAGTAATACTGGATTTCTATAGACTTCAACTGTGGATATTTTCCCTATGAATAAATACTCCCTCTACCGTATTTAGATCATTAATCAATTCATTCATTTAATCTAATTTAGATAGAATAAGATGTTGGGGTGATTGATATTTTGTAACGATACTTTCCATCTAATTTGTCCTCTTATTATTAATTGAAATCAACACATTGAGATCAATATTGTACAAAAATATTTTATTTTCAGACATCAATATTCACTGCATAGCATAATCATACCAAGACTCCCTGGATAGGTGGAGTTGGAAGTTCATTAATTCCCATAATTATAATATTGCCGTCACATACTGAATATATATTTTTACATCGGTCATTGTGCACAGAATATCTACTAAACTGACCAACCGATCATTTATCTCATTTGTTACTTATTATCATCCAAGTGCTTCCATACTCATTGTTATGGCTATTGAAAATATTAGCTTTACACACTAGAATCACATCAACTTTAACTCCCATTTTTGCTAATGACAATACAATTCCCAGACCACTTTTCCCAACTTGTTTCACTAGGTCTATAGATCTACACTTGAGATGACCTTTCGGGTTTCCTTTAATTGCTTTTCATTCAATGTTGCTGCTATAAATTACATAATGTTGTATAATTGTAACTTCCAATGAAATGCAATAACAGATTGCAAGCCTATAATTGAAGCAACGAGTATTGAATGAACTCTATACTCATTGATTAAAGTTATGATGTTTCAAGAGTTGTCTCACATGGTTAGTGCTTGCTAGTATAGCTACCGATGGATTTTGCACTCGTAAACTTGTTTTAGAAAGCTGAATCCTAAATCAATGATCTATTACCTGAGGTGCAGAAGGTAGACATGATCTTGCTCATCTCTAACTTTTATTCATGTATTTCACTACAATTATATCTGATATGTTGCCTTTAGCATGGTAAATTAATTTGAACCTTTTTTTTAACCAAAATTTTACCAAAATTATATCTTCTAATGCAATACATTCGCCATTTTGCCCCATAGTGAGGGTATCCCATAGGAAGTGTACTTGGACCAGTGGCACTACCTGTCGAAAAATGAAAGAACCAGTTATGAAAGTTAAGTGTATTGGCCGAGCCTCATACTGAGAAATTAGTGTACCATTAAAACATCTGATATATCAGAGTTTGTGGATTAATTGATACTATGTAAATGTGGTGACATTTGAAAGCTGATTTTGCCAATACCACAAAGAGAATATTGCCCATATCGTCCTACCTCTGTCAAATTTCCTGACCTATAATTATGTTAGTTGGGATTATTCGGTGAAGTTCACATTTACGCACTCGCAATAGTTAACAATTCGTGCATGTAAGATATCATTGCCTCTTCTGCAGGCAACCCTGGCTAATGATACTCTATTTTTATAATGACAGTTTAGTAAAAGATCCACTGGTCAAATTTTCACATTCATATCTTAAGTACTCATTTGATGTTGGTGGCCATTCGAGTTCCTTTAAACTTTAAACCACTTTTCCTCGAATCATTCAACAGAATGATATCCACTAGCGAATTCAACGATAAACTATCGTTGTTACATCACCGTTGTAAGGCATTGCATCAATGGATTTCCGCGAGAGATGACTCCCGTTTTCAATCAAGATGCTGAATAACCAAGTTGGTTCTTGCTTAAATAGCTTGAGTATACTGATTCAGAATACCAATCTCTTTCATGGCGGGGTCCGTCCCGTGGTAAATCCTAGCTGTCTTCTTTCTCTTCTCTCCATCTGATTCCCCTGGCTGCATTCCGATTCTGCAACTTTATGGAAATGCATTTGTTTCCATTCTTCCCAATTATACTCCATCCCAATGGATTATTCCATTAGATTAAATAATCAGAAGTGAGGGCCGTCAGATTCCTATACCTACATTCCCCTACTGAGCTTTCCTCTGCAGCTTCTTTTCCATTTTAGACCATTATTTCATTGTGGTCTATCTGCTTTGAATATGTATAGGGAATCCACATTCATTAAACCGATTCCACTTCGATTTGATGGCTGAATATGTTTCCAGTTAATTTCTTTACAAACTCAAATATATACATGAGATAAAGTCTAGTTGCATATACTGCTTGTGGCCTGACAGTTTGCACGAGATCTAGCTGGTGAAAGGAAAACCTTGCCATTCAGAGCGCATATACACAGTTGATAAACCTCTGGATACGGCCGACCGTCAAACACAGGCGTTGATACAATTACGTTCTTCAAAGATATATTCTTTGCATCAAAACGTATCTGAAACAAAAATAGTACCTTAATATACCATCGTTTCCATAATCGGCCGATTAAATATGTGACGATGGACTCACACAGGGATGTATATGATGAATTCTTTATCTGAGACTCTGCTCAAAATGGATACTGGTCAGATTTTCAGAAAATGTACAATTCGCCTTCACCAATCCTTTCAAATAATCCACATTTAAACCAAAAATGAGCTTCAAAATGCAGTTTAACATAACATAACTGAATCAATATGATACCAAATATATACTCAGATATACTTGGTATTCTTCATTTTACAGCCTAGTTAAGCAGAGTTTCCTAAATGTGCAGAGCTGTCAATTGTACATTTTCTGAAAATCTGACCCATATATGTATGATTCTGAAAAGGTTTCCCCAGCAATTTCACAACAATAAATAATGAGAATATTCAGGTAAATGATACACATAATTATAAGTTATAATTGTCTTTTTGAAGTGATGAATAAGTTCAATTTAGAACTTTCAGTCCATTTCCCTTAAAGATATCCTAACACCTCTGACTTACTGCTTTATTTCTGGACTCGATATTGATATCGGTTATTGCTTCAATGCTGATTCCACCTCCTGGCGCCCTCAGGTGGATCCCCTCTGCACCAGAGATGTATAGTGAGTTGGTGGGTGACTCCACACTGTGGTAGATTTGAGAAATAGCAGCGTAGGTTATAGAACCGTGTAACAATGAACAGAGATAATAATAATTATTCAGCTATATAGAGAACTACCCTCATACAAGCCACAGCTCAGAGAAAATGTAGAAATAATGATGATTAAACATAACATAAATAAAGTACCATCAATATTATAGAATGTTCTACAGTGAAGAAAGACTTCTTTAACATCATGTTAAAATTCTAACCGTAAAGATTCTCTTGGATCTGGTCTGACGACTGGAGTCTGTATAGATCCTTTAAACACAGCACCGGATTGCCCTGAAGGAAATGATAGTAGACATACTTCAGAATTTCCCTATAGCACGAAATGCCTTTGGTATAATGTTTAGAACGTGTAGGTTATGACAAAAACCACAAGGAGAATGTTTGCATCTGTGTTTTTGAATTGATCAATACAGACAACAATAATAATCCCTGGACGAACCTGCTTTTAAATCAAAACTTTTTACCTACACCTTGCCTTTGAGACACTTTCCTCCTTGTTGCCCTGGACCGAAGATCTCACACTCTAGACATTACAGCGAGGTATCGGGAGATTATGTACGTATGAATTACATATCATCTGCGAATATCTATGCAGCTATGGTACCCCAAGATAATTCTGCCCCAACACCTGGAGGTTAGAATACAATGCCCTGGAGGACAGAGTTGTATGTATATAGCACAGAGGCGTCGGTGTTTGATTTCTCCTGGGTGCTGGTATACCACCATATCTGTAATAGTATTCTCTCTGATGCCAAAGATCTATGAAGTTATGTCTAGACTGTAAATACTCAGTTTGGGATTCTGGCGTCACAGTGTTTATGGTGTATGATAAATAGTGTGGATTTGAGTCCGCTGAATCGTATTATTATGTTTGATCGATTGTGACCATGCACATACATATATCTGTCACAATGCACTTGCCCGTAGGGCGTAGTTTCTTGCAGTGAAACACATTTATAAGTGATTGCGAACATAAGCGATATCAGAATGTTGAGCGCTTGTATCAATGTGAGGTGCCTCATACAATACTTAGAAATACAACCTCGCGTGCTATTCTAGTATACATCAAGCTAGGTGTTATTTGTACTGGATTTATTGATCTCCCTAGGCCCACTTTAAGAGTGCAAGAAAACCAGATATTACTGCCATTTATGAAACAAAACATCATTGGATCATTGGATGTATACACTTTATAAAAACTCATAACAATCATGCCATTTGTATAAATATATAATTTATGTATGTAAAGTAGACTCAGTGAATGTATATAGTGATGTAAAATCAGATGCGTAGAGTTGATGCGTTTGTTTAATGAGGATAATAGGGAAGTTCCGCAAGCAAGCCTATACCAATTACGTAACCGTATCCGTATCTTTGTTGTTAATTACGTCGCATTTCTATATATAAAGAATGAATTGTGAGATGAAACATTTTGCATAATATGTTACATTACATTTTTCCCGCCATGTTTTACTGAACCGCTTTTTTCATTTTAACGTATATTTGTATATAAGAGATACGGATACGTTTACGTTTATATATAGTTTAGACTTGCGGAACCTCCCTAATAATATAAACATGACAAATACAATAAAATACTTTCCATGTCTTTTTTGCATGCACTTAGAGACATATTGTAAACATTTTTCCCGCCATGTTTTACTGAACCGCTTTTTTCATTTTAACGTATATATTTTGTATATAAGAGATACGGATACGTTTACGTTTATATATAGTTTAGACTTGCGGAACCTCCCTAATAATATAAACATGACAAATACAATAAAATACTTTCCATGTCTTTTTTGCATGCACTTAGAGACATATTGTTAATATTAATTTCAAAATAATTACTATCACAGTATCACAGCTCAGGCATATATAATAATTATATGCAATGGGAAACATTCGGTCTCACTATATCGGCGTAGATCTGCTAATGTTTTAAAGGGGTTTCCATTTCTTACTCACCCGAGACGGAGATTTGTTCGGCGCCAATTTCGACTTTTTGGTCATCAGCAGAAAATAGCACCTTCCCACTAGGGCTGCGAACGATGAAACGGTTTGCAAAGCTTTCGATCTTTTGATCTCCTGAAATGAGAAACGTATCCGAATAAAACAAAAAAACATATCCAAGTATGTCTAAAATTATGATTCTCTCATTTTGTTCTATACCTGCATGGTTGGTTGAGGACGAATCATTTGAACGAAATCTAACTTGACCAGAACCTACGAAATAATTATGTTTATTATATGGAATTATTGGTACGTATAAACCTTTATTAGGATTTGAGTGGACACGTCTAGTAATATGGATGGCGATAGTCAATGATCAAGAAACGGTTGAATCTTTATTGACTTCTACTTAAAGGAATACAAGTTACCCACCTATAAAAAGTCTGTTTTGAATTCTATTTTCACTATTTCTGGTGTTGAGCGTAATATTCCTGGCGGATTCTAAGTACAATGCTGCCTCCTGGAAAACAAATGAAATAGTTCCTTAATAGAACCTCGAGAGAGAATCGAGGGAACAGAATGATCGTGAGCATTATTGAGCAGAACGGTCCTTATGGCCGAGTTGTTGACGATAAGAAGGAAATGGATCATTACAGGCTAGGACAATGTTTGGATAGATAGATCGACCATCACCATTTGCATCCATGCCATCTTAAGGTTAAACTTCCAAGGAATACATGAGCATTAGAACCTACCTGCGTAGACCTGATTTTTGATGCATATACAGATTGCAAAAACTCTGTTTTTCCTTCTACCCGAACTCCATCATCGGTTACTCTCAGTTTCCCCATGCCATCCTGCAATGGTTTCAATAATATTACACTCACAATATTATGGCTGGGATTCATCAAACCATTTTATAATGTTGGCTTGTTATAACTATTATAACTATTGTAATTTGTTTGCAATAAGTAACAATAAGAAAATAGCTATAGCTAAAGAGTAAAACTGTTAAAGAGACCATGTCGATATACCCACATCGGGCAAAATGCACAACCTTTATCTAATTTTCCATTGTTGCTTTCCCCAGCCAGAAATCAACCAGGTTTCCTATTGAAGTATAATTCCGGTGGATCTTGCATGACACGGCGCCTCAATAATGAGAGACCTATAGCCTTTCATGGATTATGCAAGTCCGGTATCAATCGATTAACATTGTTCCGGCAGATTTTTCTGACATCATAAAGAAAATAAAGAATCGTTGGTGGGCATGCAAGATATCGGTACAAAAAAAGGGATGTCGGTGCGTATTTGAGGCTTGGTAGGCGAAGGATTATGTAAACAGATGGAGTAGATGCCATCGACGGGCATGGGCGATACGGTACAAAAAGTTGGAGTAATATTCCCCTGTACCATTGAATTATCAATGACTGGTTTCGACGTAGATTTAGAACCACTTTGGCCAGATCTGTGTGTATAAGAGACCGTTTGAAGCAAAACCTCCCATATACCTATCACCTCAGTCACATACAGCCTCCTCATCTCTAGAGCATTCTTGGCTACTAATCCATTTACAGTTCCGTTTAGACATTCAAACGTGTGATATATTCACCTGATATAGACTGATAGACGAACAATTGCCAGTTATCTCTTTTAAAGGTTCGTCCTATAGATATACACGGGGTTACAAAGACATCAGAAGTATTGTATTGGCCAGAAGTATAGTAAGGATAAAAGCGATTTTCTATTCTACAAAACTCCGAGGCCAATACCTGAAGGTACACTTTTCTTCTATTAAGATGGATGCCTTGAGGTATTCAATGACCTTTTTCCTTCAATCGTTACTTTCGACACATGCACTGTATCATAAGCGTTGGTGAATGAAGAGTAGCACTTGACCATGCGATTTTCTGTGAGCGACCGATCTGATATAGTTCGTTCGATCTCTGTTTTCTCATTATGTATGAGTTGCTTATGTAGGATAGTCACGAGCAGGTCTATTTGAACTGGTAGCCTACTCTGTGGAGTATAATCATAAAATCCGGCCTAGAATAATGGCATGGAATCGACCGTTTTCTTCGATGCTCTATACTAGTTCATGATTCTTGCAATTAGGTATAGGACTAATTTCGGGGTCTATGTGATTAATGAGAATCTGACCCCAGAATTCCATTTACCAATTTAGTATACGGACCTAAAACTGATAATGGGACTGACATATATTGTTCAATAAATATGTATTGAAAAATAAAACTAGAAAGCTATTTCGGCTCTGTTTCCTTGCATTTAGATTGTGAAGAACTTTAGACAAGCTCCGGTTTTAGCGCAGCCAACTTCTGACAAATATTTAATGCTCATGGGGCCTTTAAGATGTAGGAACTGGTTGGCAAGTGAACCAAGCCCAAAGGAATATTAATCAATGATGGAAACAAGTCCACCTTTACTCCATCATGACCTACTCAAGAGGTCATACACTATGACCTTTATCTTCTTACTGCAATCGGGGACGCTGAGGCCAGGAACCATAGGGGGAGGATGTCTGTTTCAGGAGAAGAAACGAGTAGGAAAATATGGTAGAGCAACTTGGGAAGACCAGCTAAAACTTCATTTATATAAATAAATGGGAGCAAAAAAGACAACGATTAGCCAGACACAAAATTTATATAAACTATAGTTTTAGTTGGAAAATGACATGTTTCCTTAGTTAAATAAGTTATTGACATAATATATAATGGCTAAGACTATCTCCCGTTTCTGGGGATTCTCAATTAATCCGTTAATTGTACTTTTCTCCTCCTCAAAAGAAGGACGGGTGCGCATATTCCAGGTCTGTGAAGGTTCATGAACCATGAAGTAAAAAGGCACACTTTTAAAGTAAGTTTAATAGCCCAAAGACCTGTACATCACCTTTTTTGTCAGGAAGGGAAATTGTGTATGGAAGGATGGGGGAACAAAGCCATGAATTTTAAACGGGTAGGTTGTTTTCGGTATTAGGACAGGAGAACCGAGGGGAAAGGTAAACCGTTACGTAGAAATGTATATTGTTCCACTTTTCATGGCAAGGGATAAGAGGGTTGAGGTTCCTGCTTCCCAAACATCAACACATGTGCTGATGGTATATATGAATACTTGGGTGACAGATACAGAAATATGTAAAGTAGAAGACCCATGTCTTTAGCTTTACATGTAAGGTTAAGTCTGAGACAGTGCGGGTCAATTAGTAGAACGAAAACCGATCGCGAGATCGAGACTACTTTGTAAGAAATAGCCTGAATAAAGATTTTCAAAAAAGAGTCACTGGAACTGGAAGAGTCACTGGAACTTTACGAAAGCCTTATAAATGAGGAAACTTTCAGATTATGAGACTATACTTCAATTATTATTAGAAGATAGAGATCAGATATCAGAAGAACTGTTATTTTGATTTAAAAGCACCACAATATTATACTATCAGGTGAGTACGATGAAAATGGATCTTACCACATGGAAATCCATGACCTTGAGTATCCAGATTGTGAGTGCTAGGTTGATTATTATAATGATCATAAGTAATAACAAGAAGATATAAAGACATCTCTTCCTCCAGCCGTATATTCCTATTTTATAGATAATCTGGGCGTTGGGAGGGGGAGCACGGCCCCACTCCCCATTTGTCGCTCCACTTCCCATCAGCAGCTGAAAGAGAGAGAATATCTTAATTACCATGGTCTATTTTATAGGCATTAAAGTAAACTGGGCATGTTAAGTGTTCCTTTTGCTCAGCACCAGTATAATCCTTTCCCTAAGAAAAGGTTTAGCAAGCAAAATCAATGAAATCAAAGTCAATGGATTCTCACTTGAAAGTTGACCTATTACTTGGAACTTGCTAGTCCAATCTTTCAAAGAGAGCCTTTTCATGTCGCAACACACCAGGTTGCTGTTTATCTTTGTGAGAAAACCCCACACGTCCCAAACTGCCGAAACATAGAAATAAAAACATTAACTACCTGCCCAAAGCATATAATTGGTGCACATGCAGAAAACTGTATGGGAATAGGAATTGAATGGCCTGACCACTACGACCAGTGCAGAAATGTTACATATCCACTGATCCATTAGTACCTGAAAGCATGCATTAGGTCTATTGCCAAGTTCCATCTGACTTGCGTGATCCTTGTAGGCTTTTTTGGGGGGTTGTTATAGCCTTCAATGCATGGCGTTCCAAGGGACGTTTTTTAAAGCTGCATTTTCAGCTATTACGACTTAAAGCAAATCTTACCAAATTTACACATATTATAACTTATGGCACTGAATTTATCAATATTCTGCTGCTGTTATATACATAAATCTAAAGCCGAATCAGCGGAGCAATAACGACCGTGAGCGATAATAAGTCAAGTCTTCGCAGGAAAGGATTACAAATTTCAAAGGAAATACAAATCAGGTGGTTTTAGAAGCCCTGTCGCTAAAACAACCCAACAAAATCCTCCAAAGTTTTGGTCAAATGACTTTTAGATGGTTTGGAAAACAATGGAATAAAAAAATAGAAAATTTTCGTTCTAGACCGATGTTAGCTGAGAGTGCAGCTTTAAACTCAGGCAAAATATACCACAAATGAACAGCTGGATTACCAAATGCGGAAGACCTTGTTCCTCCATATTCCAGTCCTGCGTGCGCAGTAACGATGATTTCACATTCATTAATGTGATCTCATACCTATGCCTAAGTGAAGCTCTATCTTAATTGGAATAATATCGATCAGATAAGAATGGTCTCTTTTCGCTTTATTCATTGGTCATGAATAATATAAAATCGCTAACATCGATAAGAGAAAGTATAGACCTTTCAAGCATCAGAGTTCTTCTAAGGATACAGAATAGCAATGGAAAGCATGAGACGGCATATATATATATATAGTTCCACCGTTCAAATGGGAATCAAAGACCATACAGGCAGCTAGTAGTCATCCTAACGTGGACAGAGTCTAAAAGTCCTAAAAGGAATAGCTCAGTTTCTTTGTTATCCTGTAACCGCACATATAGATTATGTACACAAGAATATTCGTGAGTCAGTCTTACATACATTCAGTGGCTTCAATTAAGAAAAACATATAGACACTTTCTCTAGAACAACTATTATTCTCTTGTCAATGTTTCCCTCAAACAAGAGCTGATCTGAAGCCACAACATTTTATTTTTGGGAGGCATGAATATAATTAAATGGAATAAGCGTCATTAAATATAGAGAGCTTCCGTTATATGATGATGCCAAGACACATTGCCTCTAATACAACTCTCCCCATAATTATAAGAAGGAATAGGAAACTGCTCCTGCACATGAGATTGTACAAAGTGTCACTGGATCCTATCAAGTTCCTATCAATGTTTATGCTTTCCTTAGAACACCTCACAATAAATGCATTTTTGATACTTTCTATTCGGTAAGTGGGTCAGATCTTTAGACAATGTACAATCGGCAGCTCAACACATTTAGTAATTTCAGCTAAATTAGACTGAGATTTGGCCAATGCTAGATATTTTTAATTAATTTGGAATTGAGTTGATTCAAAACACCTCTTTGGTTATGTTCAACTTTATTTTGAACGCCAATTTTTGTCTTAAATCTAGATTATTTGAGAGGATTGGGGAGGGCCAATTGTGCATTTTCTGGCGAAGTCTTGATCATCTGTAAGTAGGAAGTGAATTCTCAATACTCTGTGGATTATGTTACTCTATTAATATTACTTAATACTTAATCTTTTGAGTTTCATAATGTAGGCGATATTTTCCCTAATATAGCCTCACTGTGCCCCTCGCGACTATGACATTTAGTGCGTCATTACCCACGAGCTCCTGGGGATTTAAGATTAACCTTCAACTTTAAAACACCATAATATTCATCCCGAAACGCAGATTCAAAAGCTTACTATAAGACATGAGTATGATAGCCAAATCTTCTGTGGACACTTACCTTGGAGCGATTGAAAATTAGAATATAACGTTCATTGATGTACATCAACAACTATCTAATTTTCTATCACATTAACATTTAATGGTAATTGAAATCAAAGGTGACGAAAATATATATATTTACCTGACCTGCCTTAAATTCTGTATGCAGCTAATGTTTCCAGTTCAATAGCAAGACCCTAGACAACTGAACCTACTTATAGGCTACAGCTCGCATGAGACTATGTAGTTTAATACTGATCCAGAATGTAATGCTTAATAAAATATCACAGGTTTCCTTTAAATGAATATTCACTAGGGAGTAATTCAAGCCTCAACAATGAGGTCTTGAGTAGTTTTCATCCCCTTACCATGGGTTCACTTGTTTATTAACCTCTTTAAGGTCACTATTTTTAGTCAGATCCCAATGAGGAATCTCCCGCTTCGGCCAATAAGGATAGGGATGCGGGAGGTTATTACAATTGGCCGTCTTCCTGGATTCTTTCAAGACAGATTTATGAACTGAAGGTATGCATCTACTGAAAGGATACTTCTATGAAACTGGAGTTGCTGGTTTCAAGTATTCCTTTTTGGGATCATATCTTAACACCCGTATCATCGTAATTGTATTTGATAGCTAACGAAAGGTAATGGCACGAAATATAATAAGGCAACATTTTCGTTGTATGTTTTAAGAAGAGTTTTCCTGATTTATTCACGTTTATTAAATCTAGCTTTCCTTTCTAATCAAAATGTAGTTGAGGTTCCATGTATACCTCATGCAACACCAAATGGCTAACCAACGGTTGAAGTTTGGAAGAATGCCTCTTTCTAATTGGAACATAGTATATCTTAAACTGATGATAAATCAAACAGCAGGACATATTGCGAAAACCGTTTGGAAGGAACGAACCGGCAGGTGTTTATTGGTGTACCTTTAAATTATCACCATGTGCTTAAGACAAGATTTACTATAACAACTTATGATAGACTCCATCCATGAAGTAGGTGCAGAGCTTCGTACTATGAATTAGATTATTTATGTCCACGGACTTAGAGGGGGCGGGGGAATAGCATGGACTTATCAATAGAAAATAAAGCCAGTTCGATGGTGGCACCATAAGGCCCTAGGTATTAAACCAACCGTTTTACATTAAGTGTTGAAGATTCTCCTCTACTCCGCGTCTATGGTGCGACTGTTCTCACTACTTCAGACATGTATATGTAACACACGACCAGCACCATTCAAGGTCAGTGATCTCCTTTCTTGTGCCATTTTCTGTCTCTAGATAAAGCAGCAGATCAATACATGTGTGGGCGATCCATGTTCCTGACATGATATTTCATTCTCTATATAGCACAATAGCTAAAAGTATCCATTTTTACAAATATCGCTGATACTGTATCTTGAATGGATCCCTTCTGTATAGTGACGTTGACTGAGGTGGTAAATCTCGGGGAATATAAACTTTATATATTAGGGAAGACTATAGCACAACGGGCGCTTAATATCAATTGAACTTATTTATTATAGTCATAGTTCCCTGTAGGAGTTGATATGATATTCCAACTTGGAAATCCATATATCTATTTCCCATTATACAACACAATATTTTGGTGAGAGATTTCTGCCTTCTGTTTACAGTTTTAATCATAATAATCCAATAGTTCTGGTAAATAATGACAAAGTTTTTTTCCGGAGTGAAAATAAACGGTAGTAAATAGAATAGAAAATAGAAATGTCTTTGGTCAAACAAATGTATTTACAGATATGTATTCAAAGAAACTACTTTCCCTTTATTCTCTCCCTACGAGGACGCAGATGGGCTAGCTACTGACCCTTGTTTCATATCACGATGCTGGGTAAGCTATGGACAGGAGTCAGAAATTGCCCCCAAAGAACATTCTAAAGGGTTGGCCATCCTCTTAGAAGTTGATGTTGATAAACCATGTTGCTGACCTAAGTGTGGGAAAGCAATACGAAAGGGACCTTTTGTCCGGTATTGACATATCACCTCGAATATAGAACATATTCATGGATCAATGCCGATATAAATGGAAATATTATTCAGAGTTTCCATATTGTCATTAATAATCCCATGTTTCAAAATGAAAGTATTTTATTTAACATAATATTACTAGTATAATGACAAACACCTTTCAAGCCCCTTCGGCATGTGTGTGGGTGCAAGGTTCAATTTTACTCCACTTTTTGTTTACACCAACTATAGTTTCCCACTTTCATATAATTTATTACCTCGTGTCTAAGAGGTTTAAGATATAATATTGGGGGATATTGGGACCTTGATTTATGTATTGACGTGCATTGTAGAAGGTAAGGTTATCTTTCAATAACGAGGTATCGACGTAGGCCTACTCTATTATGTTTTAACGAGTGAAATCTCGGGGTTCGAAATACTAGGGCTCTTAATGAGTCACTCATTCTGTTGCATTGCCTTTTTCGCCTGTAACCGTCTGTTTTAGATAATATAATGCGCGCAAATATTGGCTGAGCGAATCTATGTAGAAGTAATGGGACGTTAGGGAGGCTAATTCGGAACCATCCCACAAACTTGTTGAATAAGAGTTAATTCATAACTCGCGATTATTCTGAAAATATATCAGGGCTTACAGGACAGCCCTTTCTAATATGTTTCCAGCTAATATAAATAATAAAAAGAATAAAACAAAACAAGAGAATGGTTATATAGGATGTAGAGACATCTATAGTCGTACTCACTTGATATTCCATAATTCTAGGAAAACGTAGTGCATGAGAGGGTTGTTATCAACAGTGCTGCTGTAGGGCATTTCAGAAAATGGTTGGTAAATGAACTTTCCTGGGGGAGTTAGGGGCTTTGCCAATTATTCATCTTAGCCCAATGATTATCTGAAAATCTTTGCACTACAGAAAGGGTAAAAAGTCGAACATCTACAATCGGGTTCCCAACACACTCAACCTAAAAAGCGTTGCCTTCGACGATTGCCTTAGGCTGATATCAATCATACCCTGGTATTAGACATGCATAAAAAGCCTTGATATTTTTAGTAAATGTCAAACATTCTTCGCTGAATGTGAATATCAGGATTCATGATGCTACCTCTAGGGCGTTCTGGAAGCTAGTCCCATTCCAATTCAATCCATCCTTAAACCAAACCCACAATACTATAGAGCGGATGTACACCCTCCTGTAACCTATTCCACCCGTGGTTATAAACAATTACAAATACACACGTTTTAGATGTATTAGAACTTCCATACATCAGAGACCAAAGTACATAAACACAGACCTCTGAAGTCTCTCAGTACTTGTACAAACTATCCAGCTTGTCTAAAATATGAATCGCATCGGGGCGTGTAAACATCTTTTAAATCGATCGCAGATTTTCTGCACTGGCCCTTGCGATTAAATACACACCATCTGTGGATAGTGCTTTGGAATGTTACGCAAAAGTTACATTCAAATTGATAATTATGGTGGTTGGTATAAAATTACAACGAAAAAGTCTGTAGAAGCCCTCCTATGCGTACACTCACACACCACTACTACCTTCACTGGATTCTGGACACGATGGCAAATTAATATCAAGAATATAATGATGTCATTATTTTGGTTGTGAAGATCTTATTTGCAGGCAAATAAGACACCCACCTTTTAAAAAGGAAGGACCAAGGAGGCCAGATCACAAACCTCGCATTGTTTTGTTAACAAAAGAGACATTGATTTATCCAAGACAAAGGTCGGAAAGGTGTTGAAACACTCTGATTTTATTGAAGTAAGAAGATTCCCTTTTTCTAGGGTTTTGGAAAGAAAGGGAGGCCTGACCTTCAATGTCCTTTGTTGCTTGCCTGATATTTGAGACAGTAGCTTTTGTCTCTCGACCTCTTTCTCTTTCTGTCAGAGTGGTCAGCCTAAAGAACATGTTTCCTTGTGCTGGCGCTAGACGGCAGCTTTCATCGTCGGCCCAAATCGAGACTGATCTGACAGCAGTATTGACTTTACAGATAAGAAATGAGTGGGTATGGTGGATGATACCCAAGAGCAGTGTAAATATGTATCATTCAATATATCCTGAAAATTACAGCTCATGTTACGAACGTAAGAAAGCTTTTCCCTTGATGCAACATTAGAACGATTTGAATAGAGTACTTTTGGAAGTATTGGTTCCAATGATGAAGTGACGCACTTCTAAGTTGACTGAAATAGTTTGTTTCAAAAGTCAGTTTATAACTTGCATGGGTTTTTTTCTTCTAAAAAGTCGATCGACATGGGGATGGTGATAGAACAAGTACTGCGTGTTGATTAATTCAAACAAAGAGCTTAAAGAAAGACGATTACTTGCCGATCGTACTTCATGGCCACGTCCCCAGAACAATAGCTTGCTTCTGACTTTTTCATTTAATCTCAACATGAACTCACGCAAGTCATTATGAAGGGAGACCTGTGTGCATGTTGTGATCAAGGGGCTCCGTGCACATCTAATAAACAAGTGGCGATGACGGTGCAAGGGAAGATTTTTTTTTATAGTAATATCGAACTAAACAGCGATAAATACATGAATATTTGTTATATATATATTATATAATTATTATGTTCCCAAGTCTATTGTGTTGATATGATCAAGATATATTTTGCCCTACAACATACGATATTTCGGCTTTTTGACCCCACTCCGGTGCAGCTCTTAAAACATTCGCTATTCCATTATCTCCTTAGAGCAGATTAATGTTATCAGGTTTACCTATGACCGTGTTTTCTTAGAATAGTAGGAGTATAATGACAGGATCTGGCAGAGCCTCCAGCTGGGGTACGACTATAGATCTATTCGTGACTTAATGGGTGTCAATGGATGCACAAGAATGGGAACCATGCATGATGGGCAGTCATATATTAACATTTCTACCATTAGACAGTTTCCTGAAATAGCCACTATACTAGCCTGGATCTCAGCTATATGGTCTCCACTGGCTGGAGCTGTATGTTGGCCATTACCTAAAAAATACTCTTCGAAATTGAACACCATGTTTTATATTTATGTACTTGAAGTAATGTCCAATATTCGAAATCAGATTTGGATATTTCTTTTACCCCCATATCATATTTAGAGAAAATTAAACGCGACCCCGAACACATCACCTGGGTGCATGGAAACTTGGAGAAAGTCGAACACACCCACCTCTCCGGGCACCAGATAGACTTCCTTCCTCCTCATTCTTTGTCTGTCACGTTACACAAGGGTAGTCAATCAAGACCCGTCAGCACTGTACTCTATATATTAATGTCAGAAACAGGGAGCTTCTCTCTAGGTCAAGTCCTTCACCTCGCAGGAGTAGTCCAGAATCAAATTCTCTTATGAGTGGATTAATTATTTCAAAGAAGCTCTCCGCATGTTGCAGCATTTGCTAATTTGATCAACACCCAATAATTTGCATATCAAATGAGGGCTATGGTGTATGATTGCTGGAAGTCTTTACTTTGATATAATTTTACAAGGTGTTGAAATTTGATGAGCCGATGACTATCAACTGCAGCTGCAATTTAGCAATAGCTCCAAAGAGCCATATTATCCAAATGGATTTTCTGTTGTGTTTCTTGTTACATAATTGGTTGATTGAACAGCCTCATTGGAATGGGCCGGAGTTATTTGGATGTGTGATGTAGCATATAATGTCTTTTTGCAGAATTCATGACGTAGAAAGCTCGAAATCAGAGCTCCTTCTTTGACGATGTAAAGACATTTGGCAGGAAGATGTTACATCATATATACGTATCGATAGGAAAATGTACATCCACTTATTGAAGTTGGCTATTGGCTTCTCCTTATAAAGTAGCTCTGTCTGCAAGCTATAGTCAGACATAGAGGACCACATCCCTTTATTGTACCATTGCGAGCGTTGTGAATTGAATTCCTCATTCAGGGATTTTTGTAACCAGGTTTCGCTATATTGAAGCCTGAAATAATGGTTCCACTAGATAGCGTTGTTGCCAGTATAATATCTATCCATATGTAGAAACAGATAAAATCAAAGAGATCGATATTTCATTTTCCAATGTCAGCACAAGCAAAGCATTTTTATTGATATCCAGACGAAATCATGTGGTAGTTCATTGAATCCATCATGTAATGAGGAAAGAGTGGCCACTGATAAAATACTCTATCGTTATACCTCGTTAAGTTTTATTCATCCAAGCACTGTATTTTCTCTGTCCAGCAAGCCATTAGGTGAATGTCACTAAGCGCACAATCGACTTGCTGCTTGAGCCTGCTATTTTGCCATAGATTGTGTTCTCATTGTGTGGAAACATTGCAAAAAGTTCCCAATCTGCAATGATGCTTACACTAGTGAATGGATCCTACCACAAGTAGTATGCTCACACCAGTGACAATAGCCACCTCTGATACTCTGCTGATAACATGCACCGTATCTATTGATGTTTATGCATCATTTGCAATAATTATGAACAACTCCATACGTTTTTCATGTTATTGTGAAGCGATATATTTACATATGAATCCAGTCGATGTCCTGATGGTTATCCAATATGAGTACTCCACAATTGATCCAACTGTATACATATAAGCATACATATCCTATTGAACCGTTTCTAGCGATGGTATGTAGATTAATACTGGTCTCTTAGATACTACTCATCTCCCAGACCAATGCGTCCGACCAGCTAAATACACAGTGTGCTGTCAATCATAAAAGCTACAAGGTCCATAATAGTTTGAAAATCCCTTGCAGACTGTATTTTATATACATCCTCGTAGTCAGTGCCTTTCTAGAGGAGGCTGACAGCTGGTCCGTTCACTGGTGGCATGCTGATCCCTATATGATTAGCACTTGTATTGATCCCTTGGGTTTATTTTGGTCATGGTTCATTGACGACCAACCTAGTGGGATGCTTCACTGGGGCTGTGTAGGGAGGAGAACTAGCCATGTGCATACATGCGTGAAAATCTACATTATATTGGATCCCTGGAATAGATTTTGCATTTTGTCCAACGATAATTTGAAGCCAGAGTCATCCTCTAAGAAAAAAGGGGGATGCAGAAAGAGACAGTCAATACCTTGTGCTATATAATTGTATCAGTGTATTGACCATGGACAATTCTGGCCGTATTTCTTTATACATCAGAGGAGCTGCAAAGTCTGCAGACTTCACATAAGAGTTTCCTCCATTCATTAACAAATTTACCGGAGCTGCTACGTTGCAAACCGGTTGATTAGGGTGGAAGTGTTAATATAATGTCTTTGATTCTCTAACGACTATAATTAATGTGCATGGAACTCAATGGAATCGTAGTGATCTATAATACAGGTTTTTTATTCAGCTGGCTAGAGCTGTCAATAGCTATTTTTGGGTATCACACGAATGACCCATAACACAGGCGCGCAATATTCCATGCTTTTTACATCAAAAGCATATCACCACCGAGTGCCCATTCACATCTCCACAAGGCCGGTTTACCTCAGTGTGGGCGCGGTGTTGCTGTCTCTCTGGCTCATCGAGTTGCATGCCTGCCTGTGATAGTCTGTACGTGACCGAATGCATCCGTGCGCATCCTCCCCGTATAGAAACACCCACGGCCATCATTTTATGAATACCGTCTGTATTTCTGAAGATAACCGAACCACCTGCTGAATGGCAACAAAGCATACCTGCAGCCTACCTGGGGTCAGAATAGGGTGGTCGTAATCTATGTTTAGTACCATGAAGAAGAGTATCCATCTTTCCTTTAGTTTTTAAACCAAGGTAACCTCTCGGTGCCCGTTTGCTAGGTGGAGTTATTATGGTATACCATAGAACTTTATAAGTTATCATGTATGCACATTATGTATGCGTTACTGGGGTAGTAAAGCATATTGCCTCATTAAATAATGGTTTGAAAAGGATTCACTGTAGGTTCAGCATACAATTTCTATAGGTGTATACATGCTAGCAAAGCTATGTTTTGCGTCTACCATCAATAGGAAAACGTATTGGATTTAATTTCTTTTCAGTCCTAGGCACGATAGTGTAGCCACTCCAGGCAATGCACCAGTCCATGTCATTGTAAACTGGCCCTAGTTTATTTATGCGATTGGTGTACAGTATGTATGTGTATCATTATCTAGTAAATACCAAATAGGTTGGATAATGGGAGCTAATGCAACATATAAAAGTAGTAATATCTGTTGCTCCCTGGCCTCGGGAGGATACTGCATTTGTTCGTATTGAATGGGGCGGAAAGCACACGCTGTTGTTACACGTCGGTATGGTTCCACTTTGCATGTCTGTGTATGATAAATGATGCATGGATATCAGATGTTAAGTTGGCAATGTTCCGAGTTATTCGTCCCCCTTGAAATCTAGATGTCAACGCTTTGAATTATGTGCTGTTTCGTGTACGAAAGCAGGAAGGATAGCTCATTTATAGCCCGCTTTTTGCAAGTGGCATTTGAGCTTTCCAACTGAGATATTATTGTGCAATACAATTCTGTGATTTAATAAGTGACGATGCGTCCTCTTAAATCAAGTATCTGCTCATAAAACATCCATCATAGAACCACGTCGGAAAAAGTGCCATTACCAATGATTAGAATATTTTCACTGACAAAACCTCAGGCAAGCAATCTATCACCATGTTTTCCCCTTTGTAAAAAGACTCTACCATCCATTAATATCAATGTCTACCTTTTTAGATTGCATCATCTACATGAATTGCCAGCGGTTACCTTTCTGCTTCCAGTCAGTCAGAAAAGGTGCGTTCAATTAAAAACATACTTTAGAGTAAATCTGATTGTGGGACCTGTGTGTAGCTTCTTTCTTTTTTATGACTTGTGATACTTCAGAGACTTGTTTTCCGAGAGGCTATCGCACCATTTTGTAGGGTATCAACATGTCGCTGGTGAAAGAGCTGAGAAGATGGGCGTGGATCTGTTTGTACACAAAGACGTCATAGTAGATTCAAGTTTACTTTTAGCCCCTGTACCATGTGTGTAAGTGTATGCACCAGGCACATGCTTCTTGTTTTTGGGATGTCCTGCCGTGAGAAGACGCCCCAAATCCTGTTTTCAAATGCCCAGATAGCTTACCAGGAAGGTTGAAAAATACCGCTCGGTGCATATCAAGGTGCCATCGATGATTTAAGGTTTATAAGTTCCAGAATTGTTTCCCTTTGCATATATATGCAGATGTACAGCATATATGTGTAGGTCCTTTGCCAGTGATGCATTTCGAATTCCAGTAGTTACAACTAGCTAGTCCTAATTTTGTTATAGATATGTAAGGCCCTGTATTTAGAGAGCTAAAGCATAAGGTATATGCCATAACATAGAATAAATGATTCGTACGTCCTTGACATCATTCCTAAGAGCTGTAACCATGCAGATATCTATAGACACAAAGCTTGAGCACCCCAAGCATTTGCCCCATACAAGCCTGAGGCAAATAGGAGTTTTCATCCTCCCACTTTGACCCCCTTCTGTTAATGTTTACGTTAAGGCAAGAAGGCGAGTAAGCATCTAAGTAACGGCAGTTCAATATGGAGAAAATCAATAATCAGAGCCGTGACCTACTGTGGGTCACCAAGCACCGCTCAACAACCTTCTTGTGTTATCAGTATCGTTTTACAGCCTACACTTCTTCCCAGGTTCATATAATGCACATACCTTCTTTTACAGGAAAATGTATTGATTTCAATTGATAACTTTGAATGGTCTGCATCAGATCATTCCCCCTTATGCGAAGAATAACCCGACCCAAAGTGGCAATGAAATTGTTACGATTCGATGTTGTTTTTTATAACAGCCATTCCACGAAGTTATCTCATCGTATAGATCCTCACTAACTCCTATAGCTTATAACAGATGTAAAATTCCTATTGAAGTGGTTATTCTACGAACGCTGTGGAAGCATACTGCATATGGTTCCTAATCACATCTGGGAGAAGCGTGAACGCATTTGATTACATGCTCAAAGGAGCTGACTAGAGATCCATTTATTTCTTTTTGCTATGGAAAAAGCATTTTTTCCTAAGGTTAGAGTTAAATGACAGAATCAGTTGCATATGTCATGAAATGTGACCCGCCGAGGGGAAAGGAGGCTCCGCGCGGGAGTTATAGTTCCTGGTATTCCCGCTAGGAGTCACATCATATTCATGACGTCACTGTCAGAAATGTTTATATTAGTAATTCTGAGAGGGAGGTAACTTTGAAAGTCTGTAACTTCACTAATTTTTGGAGTATCAACAAAATTCTTTCATTTTTATGATGCTCATGTCCCCTTCTGTACATCCCTGTCATTTCAAAAAAATATTTTTAATATTTATTTTTTGTACATGTGATGTGTCACAGGAAAATGAGTCACTCCCCCAACCTATTTGAGGTCATCTACTGAAAACTGACATAACTTTACAAAAAAAACCATATCTTGGCAAATTCTGGGAATTTTCAACTATTTTTTTCGGTTATTGACTCAGGAGGACATGCAGATTCAGAATCTATAATAAACGCAAATTCGAAAATTTGGCCCTGGAGCCCCCTTTCTGCTTGGCTGGTCACAAATATATACCCACTGAGGCTACATATAATTATTATATATATTTATTATGTTATACATTATTATCTCATATAATTGATTTTATAATATAATTATAGGTATATAATAATAGTTTCCTAAGTTTCAAATAATTATAAGATGCCTTTTAAATTAGAAAGACTTCAATGGAATATCTGCATATTCGAGAATAAACGAAGATAAAATTGATCGAGGTATCATTGTGATAACAATTTTATGTTCTACTGCAGCATTTTGACATGACCCTTTTATCAGGAACTCAATTAGACACAAAGGTTGCTATATCTGTCGTAATAAACACGGTTTAGGAAAGGTTTTTCTAGGTGATTTGTTACCGAGAGTTTGGGAACAATTGGTTTCAATATGAAACAAACACCTTAGAAGTGAATTGACCATAGGAGCATAAACAACTAGCATATCTTATGGAAGGCGCTACGCTGCCTTTCGTCATGTAGGGCAAAGACTGGTTACTACTGACAATCAAGTCCTTCTAATTAGGGAAGGTAATAACAAACTTAAGTGGTATCACTCAGCACCCACAGAGCCTCCATACTTTCCTTGCAAGAATCTCGTTTGTGATTATATAATGTACACTCTAAATCATCATTACTACTCTGGAACTTTCTCTATGATTGCATAATTTTATATCACAAAAACTATACCAGCATGTATAAATAGTATCTGATGTAAAGAGCGTATTGGCATTTATGTCAAACAATGCGTATTGTCTGCATAATATAGAATAGAAAGTGTCTTACGTCTGTACTGAGTACGCCATTGATATAATTAGTAATAGTATGATCATGACAATTCATATCACTATTGACTGTGCTTCGATAAATAACAATGCTGTAATACTCAATGTCAGGAATTCAGACAATGTCCTGGGAAAATGTCCTGGAGCGTTTTTCCAGCAAGGGCACCGGAAGGAAGCAATTTGAAAATCGATCCGAGCAATTAGATCTATACGTGGATGGATTGATAAAAAGGCCATTACAGAAATAGGAGCTGGAAAATAGGGTGGCCCACCTACACCCACATAGGGTTATTATAGAAGGGATTGAATGTTTGGTACTGATAATACAGATAATGGGTGAATCTATCGGAGATATTTATGATGCTAGAATCAATACCACGCGGCCCTATATTCGCAATGAAATCATAATAAAAAGCTGGCCTGGCATGTGACAAGATGTTCAAACTTAATTGGAAAACAGGTTCAGTAAACACTGGTATTCTCAACAAAAGTGCAATTAGCTTATCTCTGCAATAACCACTGTTTGGAACAATAAAGATTTGATTGTCAAATACATATTATAAAAGGACTGAAACTGACTGGTACCAACTCAGTCCAGTATATATACAAGCTTATTTGTTACAGTATCTTACCTCTTCTATAGTCCAAGTCCTATTCATTCTGTCAACCCCTCCGACTCTCATCTGGATTATGGGAATTTTGCTCTTAAACTTACGGCTATATATATATATATGAATTAGGTAATTCCAATATTTCAATTACAGCCACTTTTCTTCCTTCTTCTCTTTCCTCTATTTCTATGGATATCCTTTGTAATGAGGATTAACATAACTTCTTATCACTGTCCTTTTGCTGACGTTTCACAAGGGCAAAGTTTGGTACAAAAGGCACAACCGCAGTCAATGTATATATCTGGAGCATGCAAACATTTCCAACGTCCACGAGCAGACTTTCTAGGAGAATATTTTGGTGAATTCTTCCTTATATCTTAATATAGTTACTTGTCACATGAATGGAGATTCCCTATTTTTATCCCAGTCAGCCTCTTGAAGCCTTTCCATTTATTTTACTTGGTCTATTCTCCTATTACCACTTGTAAATAAATTAAAGCCAAACGACGTTGTCCAGGGAATCCTTCACCTTGAGGATATATCAAGAGCAAACAAGTCTTCTCGTACTAGTAAAGTAGAAACTAAAACATTCTGGTACAGGTGGCCTGTCCATTCCTGAAGTGTAGTGTATAGCTGTATTCGTATCCAAGTAAAAGGTCCCGTCGTTAGCAGAGCTTAATAGATACCTGTGTAGTATATTTGGAAGAAGCCCTGGAGTAAGAGATGATGCTGATGCTGTGCCCTAGGCCCTATGCTTTTGCATAACATCCAAAGATGATTTTTGGTTTCCCAAACGTTGTCCAGGTGACAGAACGGGCTTGAAACATGGACTTCCAATCTAGAAGGGAATAGTACAGGTCTATAGCTTGCTTCCAGTCCTGAGGGAAGATTAGGCAGTGTGTTATACACGTGGCACTACAGCTACTGTTACCCTACCTGCCCTCTGGCGTCCTGAAGAAGGGATATAGGGGTTATTCCCAGCTGGTTAATGATAATAATGATGAGTGTGTTTTAGTAATGGGGCGTGGTGTTCGTGATGGACGGTTCTATGCCCTTCAACCTCTATACCTCCAGTGCTTCAGACTCCTCCTGCGTCTCCTCCCTCTGCTTGCTGACCCTCCTCCAGTAGGCTAATCGGCCGCTCCTAGGAAACCAGATAACCATCAAGTCCTTCAACGTATTAAGCTTGCCAGACACTCCTTACCAGTCATTCTGGTCAGCCTGGTAGAATCTTTGTCTGTCCAATTAACCCGATCTTTTTCTAGTTAGAGTAATTTCTGAGTAGTTAGTGGCTTTTAACAACTTGAATTCATTATGGTTATTTCTGCTGTGAGTCCAGCACTGATGCGACTATTTTTTATGGGAGTTTCTTTTTGGGGAGAACAAAGCATTCGATGTTTATGATGAATTGTGCAGGAAACTTCTAAGGCATAGACACAAAGAGATTCGTATCATCCGATGACGGTCTATTCATTTGTTGGAGCCATAGGGGCCAATATGTTAATGGTATCTTCCCCATTCATGATCATGATGAATAGTTATGCAAGGTATACAAATGATGTGCAGCGGGTTTAAGAAGGAAATAATACTTCAAAGCCATCAATTTATAAATTCTACAACATAAGGAATACCACAAATATTTGTCTGAATAAGAGTAGAATTGGTCTGCTTTTTTGAGATTAGACTGATTACCTAAAATGATTACAAGCTAAACTATGAGTTAAAGTAATGCATTACTGGCCCAACTGTTGTATCATTGTCCTCTATTTCTTGGTTGCTTATAGACAACAACACCTTCCATCATACCTTAACATTTACGTTTCTAACTCCCAACTATGCCCATTTCTCTTTTGTCCATCTATTCTCTTCCTAAATGATTCCGTTTGCTGGTGTAGCCAAACACTTAGAAAACATGAAGCACTGGCAAGGTGTAACCCAGTAGGTTCGATCACGAGGTCTTGATCCCATATTTAGATAACGTCTCACCTTTCAATCTTTTCTGTGAGTGCTGTATACTCTTTTTATAGCAGTTCTGGTTCTTAGACGAAGATAATAGACATTCTGTCAGTGTGGTGGGAACTGCTTGCGGATAAATATATATATACAAGTACTTTAGGCAATGCGAAGTGCACATAGGCAGGACGTCGAATGGAATATACTTGACGAGATTCACCAGGAACAAGCAATATCTATAATGTGATATTGATGTCCAAATCCCTGATAAGACTATATAAACGTTCCTGCATTTAGAGTATCCTAGAGCTTCCCAAGTTGAACCCGCGTCTAAATAATTAAATCCACTTTGTGTATTAGTGTCTGTGTAAGGGGTTATGTGCCTATTGATCCTATTTTGCTAAGATTATATAGCTCACCTGAAAAAATGATAATCGCTGTTCTTGCTTTGTAATGTTCTTCACTATAGGTCTACACAATACTATGTTTCCAGATCAAACACCATATCATGAATATTGCTGGGAGATCCAATAATAATCTCAACGGCTTTATCTATCGTGTTTGCATGATGCAGAGGGGTTAATTACTTAAATAAGACATTCCAGTGATAAATCCATGAATCAATATTTGAATGAAAAATTTTCAGCTGGCTCACCATTCGATACGATAAGCTAAACTATAGACTAAACACACCGAATTGCGCCAAATATTGATGCGATGGGTAATGATTATCTATATACCTTTGTTGTTTTACCAAAATATCTTCCTTCCCAGCAACCATCACAGTAACTCCTTTGGGCTTGGTAGGTAAATGCTCTTTGCATTTCGCTTCACAACGTATCATTATTATTTCCGCATGGAGTACATATATGTACATGCATCCCCTCGGCACGATGTTAAAAGTGTGATTAGGTCTCGTTCCATTACGTTCCATTCCTGTGTAATATTCTCTAAATACACTTCGATAAGGGTATGCAAATCTTAAATCCACAGCAGCCGTATCACTTATTATATTTAAGCGGCAAATCGTGCAGCTACAGAAGTGTCACGTGCCAGATAGATAATGAGCCACATTTTCATTTGACTTCTATGACCTATGTAGACATTTGGTAAACGGCACCTATGATGGACGGGTTGAAGTAGATGTGATCAAGTCAGATATTATTGGAGGGACTGTATGTCCTCCCTCTTCGTTCATGGTGTGCCGTCATCCCTCATCCCGGTCTAATCATACCTTACCAAGCACTCCATGCTCCAGTGATTCCACTTCACGGTCTATGATTTAATATCTCCACCCAGCAAACAGTTACTGTCCTCCTATTACTCTCGTTTAGGGGCTCCTAATTTGATATCCGTCCATGGTGTGTGTGATATAATTCAATAAAAGAGAATGACCCCAGATAACAACTGATCCTGCGCCAAAATGGATACCATTTTTCGATTGGCATCAAATGTGTTTCTTAATTTGTAAATAAAGATAAGATGTTCCAGGGTATTAATGTGGTTTCAAAATCATCATAGATACTTGATGTGAGTAGCTAACCATGTTTGAAAGTGATGATATATGAAAGAATGGAACTAAAACCAACTGAAATATTGGTCAAAAAGCAAACACAATTCACTGAAAGGGCTCCTTCCCTAAAAAGCTTTATCCGCCCTGCATAGATGTATGAGAATGTCCCCTATCTCCTCCTATTAAACAGTCAAATGATCCAATTAAAACACTTGTCGGAGTACAATGGGGGAAGTACAATAGTATCCAGCACAAATCCTCCCCGATTATCTTTCTTTCCATACACATTTAGCCCTCCGGGGCACTGCTGATGGTCCTTCCAAACCTTTCATAGCATTGTATGTGTCTTCTTACTCCTCCACCTGCGTTTAAGAGCAACTCCTCGTGCTCTACTCCAGCTCCTCCCTCTTGAGATGCTCCTCCAGTGGCCGCATGCCCACCTCCCGGTTCCTAGTGGGTAGTTGGTGGTAGTTATGTGTGATGAGTGAGATAGCTGTTGGAAAGGGAGTGCGAGTGTTTGGATAAAGGGAGTAAGGGAGGGGGAGGTTGGGTGAGTTACTGGATGGATGGGGGTATTGGTGGTGCTAGTGGCTATTGCTCCAGTAGTAGAGGCTTTTCTACTACCTGGACCTCTAATCCCCAATCTCCTCTATCTCTCACACGCCTCCTGGTGCGATGGACTGTAACTACGTGTTATGTCAACGAACTTGGCTTGTAGCTCACGTCTGCTATTTGTGGAGACACGTTTGTTGTGGCCACCATACTTGAAAAAAACTCATCCTTAGTTCTATAGTCGCGGTTCAATTCCAAATTGATTTGACTGTGAGAATTAATGTAACATTAACTGAAAATATGGAGCATGATAGCGTGTGGCCCCATGATGTCTGGCCAACGGGTCACTGTTTGAATGAAACATTCATGAATTCCTGGTTCTTACACAATGTGCCTATCCAAACCCATTTTCATGCAGTGCTGCACTCTTCCCTCTATCGTGGTTCCCAGATGTCCCCTACACGCTCATTTAAGGGGGCCAGATAAAAATGGGAGAGCATGCAGCAAAATGCTACATCGGCATATTGAATTTCGCTAGATCAGCAAAATCAATATTATTCAAGGGATGGCTTGTTTTGAAAGGACATACATTTATTCTTTGGTCCCCTTGTGATCCCTACTTAGATCACCAAATTCTTTCTTTCACCGATTTGATCAGATTTCGGTGATATGAAAGATAACATGCAACACGGAACTGGATACATATCTAGGTAATGTACAGTATAATCATATGCAAATATATAAAATATCGGAAAGGACCAGATGAGTCTAGTGTTGAACCACATACAATTCCCCACTTTCCGCGAAACCAAATGACACATAGGAGTACTGTAATAATTATAGTTTCAGGGTTCAATGTCGATGTGATGTCTTTCTTCGGAACAAGCGCCTCCCTGATTAGTACTGTGAAAAATGACTATAAGACGACAGCCATGTGCTACACCCCTTTAGTAGGCCTAATTTACAAATTAATCTCAAGACTCATGAGGGATTGGATCAAATGGATCACTCATGCCGCAACCCACTTGGCTTCCTCCCGATCTTCTCATATATTTACCTTCTGATTTTGAGTTTTTTTCTTGTTGTTAGAACAACTAAATAAGAAGGTTAAGTATAGGGACAAACATAATAATTATTTAACATGCAGTGTATATCTTCCCTACATATCTTTACTCCCCATTATCTCCGTTCTAAAGTTGTTGTATTAAATGTACATTAGTAACTTTAATTAGTTGCATACCCCTGAAGAACGATGTGTAAGTTTCTATACCATGCATATAGCAACAAGATTGACACGTGTTTGTAGCATTTTTACTTTACTTTCAATGTTTTAAATAGAGTCCAATGAACAATCTTTGATGCAAAAAGGAAGTAACATGTTTACATATACCACGACACAAAAAGTATTAATCAGTACACGGTGACTTGCCAGGAGTATTGTATAAATTTGAAATTCACAGAGTACATATTTTATAGCTGAGTCTATTATGGTCGCCTGCTTTAAGTTACCCTACCTCGGTATTTCCCTCTCCTTCATTGGAGGGGATAAAGAGTTGCGAGGGGTTATAGAGGAGCAAGGCTATAGAGTTATGGAGGGTATAGAGTTATCTATGGGGAGCTCTCAGCACCCCGCAAACTAATTATGACCTGAACCATAAGAATTAATCGGGCTAGTGAGAGAATTATGTCCGACGAAGTAGCCGAACAATATCAGGCATGGTGGCCATGATCAAAATTAGTTTCGTCAGTCAGTGGTTGTTGAATAGGCCATGTGAAACTCATCATTGAAACTAACTATAAACTCACTATATCAAGAGAGAAATTTTACGAAGTGTTGATACCTAACTAACCATGAATTCTGGAGACTAACAGAATATATATGTAAAGTATAGATGATAAAAGTGTTTTTTGAGAGTGGTTGAATAATTAAACAGATTTCACGGGCCTTTTCTTATTTTTATTTGTATCATCTAAGCCTGAGACAGTGTAAAGTATCGTACTGAGACAATATGACATAGATGTGGATATGCCATTTGAAATAATGTAGAAATAATGATCAAACACCCTATATTTTCCTCGGGAATACCCCTCTGATATGAGCTCAACCATACGAAGAATCTTAAGAATCTTGTAACGTAATAATCACAAACAGGCATCATATTAGTCCGAGTTTGCACACCATAAATATATTCACATTACTAACCTCTGTGCAGTATATCAACAAAGTATGTTTTACATTTACTGTCGTATCAAAATGTCGGATGGAAAAACTGATTAATATAGCAATGGACATCAAAGAGTTAGTATAGCGATAAGGAGGATGAATTCCTCTCATAATAGGAAACTTTAACGGTAATGCTATCATTTGGATTCTTTCCATAGTTCCCCTACCTTGTAACATCCCAGATATTTGAAAAGTAAGCATTCCATATCATAAGTCCTCTGGATATGCAAGAAGAAATATACATCGAACATCCGTTTAAAAGAGTCCCTGCTGTGTTATGAAGATTCCTACCACTATTCCACACTCAGGTGGTATCTTTCCTGTGTTCGATACTGAGATACCAGAACTTGCAGGTGCTCTAATATACTTCTACCTGTTGAGTATGCTACTTAGTTCCCGCTTAAGCCGCGGCTGTGGTTAATTCATGCTATAAAAAGACTTTGTTGTGGGTGTTGTGGGTTTATTCGGCAGCTACTGCATGAAAAATGGTCCAAACTGCCTGGGGATTGTTTGACGAAAAATACAATTCATGAATGTACCTTCCCCTGTCTTGTTCAGGGGCTCATCAGCTATATATCCATTATATCCTATATTTTCTTAGTATTTTACTTATTCCCAACTTAAGTCAGAGCTGATGCTAATTCAAGCTATAAAACACTTTGTTGTGGGTTTATTCGGCAACTACTGCATGAAAAATTGCCAAACTGCCTGGGAATTGTTGTGACGCAAGAACGCAATGAATGTACCTTCCCCTGTTCTGGTCAGGGTCTTGTAATCTATATATCCCTTATATACTATATTTGTTGAGTATTCTACTTAGTTCCTGCTAAGCTACGGCTGTGATTGATTTATCTTGAATTAGCCTCAGCTGCCGAATAAACGCACAACAAATTCTTTTTATTGCTTGTAAAAAGATTTTGTTGTGGGTTTATTCGGCAACTACTGCAGGAAAAATGATCCAAACTGCTTGGGAATTGTTGTGACGCAAGAACGGAATGAATGTACCTTCCCCTGTCCAGTTCAGGGTCTTATAATATATATATCCGTTATATACTATATTTGTTGAGTATTCTACTAAGTTCCTGCTAAGCTATAGCTGTGCTTAATTCAAGCCATGAACAGAATTTGTTGTGGGTTTATTCGGCAACTACTGCATGAAAGTGGGTCCTAACTGCCTGGGAATTGTTTGATGAAAGCTAACAAAGGTTCATGTGTCTTTCCGTGTCCCTCTGTGGGGCTTATTATCTACATGTATCTGTTATAGCCTATATTTGTTTTAAGTTTTTTTTAACCTAATGCTCTAGTTAGTACAACTTAGTGTTAGCTAATTATCATATATACTATTCAACTAAGCCTACACATAAAGACACAGCTAAACCTAAACCTAGACAAGTATTAAGTAGCCCTTGAATATCAAATGAAATAGCCATGAAATTTCTATTGTAGTATTTTATTGTAAATTTGTTTCGGCAATCACCAACCACCCAGGAACTCAGTGGAAGACTTGGAACATTCCAAAACTGGGCCCTCCTTTTTGTAATCACCATTGATGCAAATAAAAAATGTTTTGAATTTGAATTCAAGAAGTTTAGAATCCATTCTAAAAATCTACCGTGTCTGGGATATTTGCTAACAATGTATCCTTGGATGTGTTATAGTTAATTATTATCGTTATTCTCAGGATATTTCTCTAGGGCGCAACTGGACCTACACACTACAATGGGCGGGCCAGGGTGGGTCCGAATGTACGAAGACTGAGTAGGCAGAGAAGAAGCTCTGGTACAATGGTGGGTTGAAAATTCCAGTGCAACACAATCTGTAGATTCCTGGCTGGGGTTCATGGGCCCCGTGATAATATAATGTGAAACTCGCGTCGGTTCAATATTTTTAGTGTGGTTTTGCCTTAAAGGCAAACGCTACTATTCACTGCCCCGCCCCGCTTTACCATATACCAAATCTACGGGCATTTTACGCACTACTCCTTTAGCATTGCAGTCTATGAGGAAACGGCCCATTTTGTCAAATTTTATAGAATAAAACAAACAATTAATGGCTACTCCTACTGTCCCAAAATTTTCTACACATACAGTTCAGGTTATATACTACAGAAAAAAAGGAAAAAACATATATGTCATCACGTTAGATTTTTTTTTATAGCTGTCTGAAATAGTCATGTTTGGGAAACAGAGCTAGCTATGGGTACTCTCAGTTGTACTCAATTCGCATGCAAGTCTATTGGGAAATGCTGCATTTTCCTTTAACGGTTTTGGGAATAAAACAAAAATGGATACTCCGAATGTCCCAGAATTTTCTACACATATAGTGCAGGTAATATTCTACACATATATAGGGAAAAGAATGTATGTCATCCCGTTAAAAAAATAATTGTAGCTGTCTGAAATAGACATGTTTAGGAAACATAGAACACTTTGAAAGCAGCAGATTTTTGGGTTGTCAGCCATGTTTCAAAGCCCCATAATTCAGAAACTAGCATGGTGACCCATTATTTTTTTTTCAGTTTTAAAGGCAAACGCTACTATCTAGTGGAAAATGAAAATAAATGTCATTTTTCTGAAACTTTAGTATTTGATTCTTGAAGTGTTTCTGGTCATAAGGATGGAAAAAAATCATTGGGTCGCCATGCTCATTTTTGAATTACAGTGCTTCACAATTTGGCATCTCAAAAGTACCAATGACGACCAAAAGGGGGGCCCATTTTGCAGTACCTCAACTTCATAGTTCATATTTACTATTTATATTCACTCAATTTAAGTAAAATTAACAGTTTTAGAGAGAGTATTATTTGGCCAATAATTCTATGCCTCTTTTCTATAGGGTGCATTGTTATTTTTATTTTGAAAACAACAAATACATAATGTGAATTTTAAATTAAAAACTGAAAAAAACTCACTATTTTTCACCATTTTTATAAAAACAATTTTTTTGCCTCCCCAGTGAAAATAAATGTCATTTTTCTGATTCTTTAGTATGTGATTTTTGAAGTATTTTTGTTCTTAAAACTGAAAAAAAAATAATGGGTCACCGTGCTAGTTTCTAAATTATGGGGCTTTGAAACATGGCTGACAACCCAAAAATCTGCTGCTTTCAAAGTGTTCTATGTTTCCTAAACATGTCTATTTCAGACAGCTACAATTATTTTTTTAACGTGATGACATACATTTTTTTCCCTATATATGTGTAGAATATTACCTGCACTATATGTGTAGAAAATTCTGGGACATTCAGAGTATCCATTTCTGTTTGATTCCCAAAACCGTGAAAGGAAAATGTAGCTTTTTCCCAATAGACTTGCATGCTAATTGAGTACAACTGAGAGTACCCATAGCTAGCTCTGTTTCCCAAACATGTCTATTTCAGACAGCTATAAAAAAAAATCTAACGTGATGACATATATTTTTTTTCCTTTTTTTCTGTAGTATATAACCTGAACTGTATGTGTAGAAAATTTTGGAACAGTAGGAGTAGCCATTAATTGTTTGTTTTATTCTATAAAATTTGACAAAATGGGCCTTTTCCTCATAGACTGCAATGCTAAAGGAGTAGTGCGTAAAATGCCCGTAGATTTGGTATATGGTAAAGGGGGGCGGGGCAGTGAATAGTAGCGTTTGCCTTTAAGAACACAAATACTTCAAAAATCACATACTAAAGAATCAGAAAAATGACATTTATTTTCACTGGGGAGGCAAAAAAATTGTTTTTATAAAAATGGTGAAAAATATTGAGTTTTTTCAAGTTTTTAATTTAAAATTCACATTATGTATTTGTTGTTTTCAAAATAAAAATAACAATGCACCCTATAGAAAAGAGGCATAGAATTATTGGCCAAATAATACTCTCTCTAAAACTGTTAATTTTACTTAAATTGAGTGAATATAAATAGTAAATATGAACTATGAAGTTGAGGTACTGCAAAATGGGCCCCCCTTTTGGTCGTCATTGGTACTTTTGAGATGCCAAATTTTGAAGCACTGTAATTCAAAAATGAGCATGGCGACCCAATGATTTTTTTCCATCCTTATGACCAGAAACGCTTCAAGAATCAAATACTAAAGTTTCAGAAAAATGACATTTATTTTCATTTTCCACTAGATAGTAGCGTTTGCCTTTAAGAAGATAAACGAATTAGTCCAAAACCGTATTCAGATATCTTTTTGTAGAATATACCTTACCATTGGGAAGATGTGTGGTATATATATAATGTAGTGAGCTTTCCAAACAGACTCTTACACTGCGATACCAACCGTTTTTAGTGAGCTATATCCGTGTACACGTTATTTGGGGGAGTAAGTTTCCAAGTTAGTACACTCTTAGTCTTTGGCGTAACATTTCGGTGCGGTTTTGTTCTAAAACGGATCGAAACGATAGAGCACCGAAAGCCAATATTGGGTCCGTGCGGGAACGGTGCGCTAGACAAAGCTTGGTACCGTTACATAGCACCATTCTATTCCGGATCGGTACCGTCACGCTGTTGAACTCTCCTAACAATGAGGGAGAATTGTAGGTCAAGATGGCGGATCGTCGTTTGCACGAGTTTTGAACATGTGGAGCATGTGAATTTGAACATGTGGAGTATGTGAAGGTAAGTACTAGGCCTAGTCCTAATCATTACTCTCTTCTTCAGTCAAACGTCCAGTCAAACAGACATATTTACAACCTATAGGTGCATTACATGTAGTGAAACAGGCCTTCGTGACCGAGCGCCGAAGGTAGGACTGTTGTTTATAACGGTTTTGGGGTGCAAGAACCTGACTCCTTGTGAGCGATTTGAATGACTTTTCCACAGTAATCCTGGCATATTAGGTTGAAAACAAGTTTACATTAGACATTCATGCATTTATATTTAGTTGATGCCCACACAAATTGTGACCCAAGAGAGAGTGAGATGGGGATTTATGCGGGAATGGACGACACCATTTTGTGTCATTCCTCTCTCCCATTAATATATTCTAGGTTATTCAGGGATCGTAGTCGCCTCCCTTAGTACGCCTGAGACGTTGATTTTTGCGTCAGGCAGGTCAGGGTTTTTGTTAAGGTTTTGAGTAGGGGGGATTTGCATTGAAGTAGGCCTATAATGGCTATATAATATAGGAGGGCCTATAATAACTTCTTAAATGGTACCCCAGTGTTCCCGAAAACTTTTTAGTGACGCTGGCCAATGTGGCCGACGTGGCCAAGGCCCACGTCGGCCATTTGTCACTGACGCAGGCCATGTTTTACCTACCCAAAAGATGTACTGGTACTTGCAAATTCCCATGAAAAAACACCTATGGCCGAAACCTTATTTCAGCTATGTCAGGGCGGGAGTAATAAAGACTAGAGGGGTTTGGGGGCATGCCCCCGCCCCCGATTTTTTTTTTAAAGAAGCAACGAAATTCTGCCTTCTGGGGACATTTTAACATCATTTTCTAGAAGTCTGAAACTCACTCTCTGGTGCATTTTAAGTATTTGGGGGTTAAATATTATCTGGTCCTGACAGGGATCGTAGTAAGGGCTTTGTACTCGTAAATAACGAGTACATTTTGCTGTGGATGAGTACCATTGCTGGTGCACTCGTCCACACTTACGAGTACCAACACAGGGCAAATTAAGAGAGGGGAGAGAGAGAGGGAGGGACAGAGAAAGAGCGGACATACTTTGGTCACCGTTCTGAATTTTCAATTATGTTTCAAATATTTTCGAAAAATCTTCTAACCACCGATATTCAGACTATTCAGATATACATTTGGGTGTATATTTTCCATACCAAATCAATCGTGAGAGAACCCTTAAAATTATCAGTAAGACTTATACGAGGGCACTTCATCTCAGAAGTATATCTGATTTTCTCTGTCGATCTGCTTAGACGGATAAAAAAATATAACACTCAGTGTATATATTTACTCTACTACGCGAACGTGAGGATATGTAATATGTTATTCTCTCACCCACTTTAAATATCATTTATTATTGTATTACTGATATATTTAATTTGTCTTAGTTTAGTAAAAAAGATATTCATTCCACAAATTTTAGGCCCAAGGTAACGGCAGGGAGAGCTGGAGGTGATCTAGATGTCTGTTTACCTGTTTATCGTGTAATTATACTTATTGATGAATAAAGTTGTTCTTATCCTATCTTATCTTAAAAAAGGACGTCCAACATAGCGGGAGTAATTTGCCCCAACATCGAAGATAAACTGACAATACTTTTATTTAATTTCACAAGTTTGATCCAAATGTGTGCTTACTATACTTATTGTAAAACAATTTCCGTGTCTAGGAGATTCTTACCCTACCCTTAAAATCTTGTGAACACATACACTTAAATTTAAAGAGGGTACATTCTGGTGCATTTGAGATGATCCAATATACATTATAGTTCCTGTATTTTCAGGATATTTTACTGAATCAATCTCTAAATCTGTACGAAAAGGGGAGGGGCAACTTCATTTTGTCAGTAGCAACCTGTTTTTATTCCTTATTTCGAGGGTGATTTAAATAAAAGCCATTTAATTCTATTTTTAAATTATAGTGCAGATATGTGGGCAAGTGACTTTTTAAGGCGAGCAAGTGACTTTTCTTTGTTCACTTGCCCTGGGCAAGTGAGTTTTGGGGCAACTCCCACACCACTGTACAGATCAGTGTGATTTTGTTTATATTTCTGCAAATAAATTTGGGCAAATGAAAATAGATGTCAAATGAAAATAGTAAATCTTGGCTGCCACTTTCCCAATGGGCAAGTGAAGTCAGTAGGTCTTTTTCGAGCCCTGTATCCCATTTAAATACATTTAAATACTAATCATTGATATTTTCATCGTTGGAAGATTAGGAACATGCGCAGCTTCAAAGAATTACTGCATCTTTGAAGAATGAAGAATTTAATGCATTCAAAATGAGATGGTCTTTTTAAGACCATTTCAAATCATTCAGTTGCATAATGATACTCTGCTACGCATTCGGAAATTAGATGTCTAAAAAATATTGTTAGGGTGAATATGAAAATAAAGCATATTAGAACTTTAAATGCTTAAGAAATTGTCCTCAAAATCAGCACAACACACTAAAAAGGTATTCAATTTGTTCAAACTTTTCTAGGTGAACACCCCTTACATGATGTCTTGGTTCCCCTATGCTGTAAAATATTTCTGGTGATAACCCTGTCTATACAATATTAATTACCAAGGTACACCGATAAATATACAGCAGTTTAAGTATAGGACTATGCAGACTGAATGTTTTTCTTTTTGTGATTTTCTTTGCCAACTAAAAACAATACATGATATTATCCACAATAGATAAAACATTGTGGCCCCTGCCATTATGCCCATAATCGCAATGTTGCCTCTTTATCTCATATCTTGAATTTTTAATAAGTTAACACCTCAATTTTTGATAAATTTGGATCTAAAAATTTGATTATTGGGTAGCCCCCTGTCGCCGTAACGGGGGTCTAAATTATTTTTGGAATATAAAGAGCTAGAATAAGCTATGATAATAATAAATCAAACCAAAGTCCATGATTAGTACATCCATTGTATCCATGGAGAAATCTCCAGCTAATTCTTCCCAGGTCAATATTGGGGTTTTAGATACTAAAAAAAGTATTGGGGAATATTATTGTCACCGTAACAGGGGTCTAGCTTTCATTAATAAATAAATTAATGTTAGCATAAATTATTTTCTATAAGCATTATAATGTGTAAGAAACACAAGGGAAAATAAATAAATACAAAAAAAAATTCTGTCATACCTGAGATGGTAGCAACAAGCAAAAACAGTATGTAGCCGTAACAGGGCAGGGCTCGAAAAAAACCTACCAACTTCACTTGCCCATTGGGCAAGTGGCAGCCAAGATTTACTTGCCCGACAGAATTTTTACTTACCCAAATTTATTTGCAGAATTATAAACAAAAGTTATGTACATTTACAGGGGCATTTCATCGTAAGTAGACATCACAACAGGAGTTTGAAATCGGCGCCGTAGAGATTTTCACTTGCCCGCTCGGGCAAGTAACTTTAAATTTTACTTGCCCCAGGCAAGTAAACACAGGTTTTTTCGAGCCCTGCAGGGGTCTAGAGTGTGCCCATGTCGCCATAACGGGGGTTTGGAGGGGGGTTGAAACGATTTTTTTATAATTTTTCCTCTAAATATAACTTATATTTACCTAGATTTTATATTAGAGATTTTATATCTATTAATTGATAATTATTAAAATGGTGGTGCTGAACACTGGTAGCATGATATTTTTACTGAAAATCTTGAAATTGTATATAGTTGTCCAGAGTGATAACACATTTTTGCACATATTTGCAGGAGGCCAGGAATCATTGTGCGTGATGACAGCCCCACAGGCAGTAGAGAAAACGGGCCAGATCATGGAGGTAAGCACAATTCTGACTAGATAAAAGCTTTTTCATCAGTTTGCACACAATATTACTGAGGTGGCTATCGTTGGTAAATCATTGCTAGGAAGTTTGTATTATATGTTATTCTGGGATTAATAGATATTATTCCGGGCTTAATAGATACTATAATATACTATTTACCATGTGGATATACTTTATTCCTTGTACTTCCTCTCTTTAGAAGGCTGCGTATAAGGCTTTTGATATTATAGTATTATCTCTGATAAAGACTAGGCTGTTAGTCGAAACATGTCAGGACATGTAAAACACTACAATAAAATAAAACCCAAATGTCCCCCCGGAGTTGTATTTATTGAGACATGTCTACCTTTTCCATCTAATTATAGTATTATAATGAAATAATAATCACTATATGGCATATACTGTGCCACTTATATATTACATCTGTCCTATTGGTCTACGTGTCAAATGGTTTACTTCATATTAATGAGCATTTTAAACCCATCATTTCAGGTGTGCCAATCTTGAGTGATATTGAGTGCTGGCAATCCATTGGCTGCATGATGGTTGCTTCCTACACACAGAGCTGCTGCCTGGCATCAATATGCTGAGAAACTCAGAATTATGAAGAGGTGGAAGATAACATCACAAACCTCAAGACACAGGAAAAAAACCCAAACTGTTGAAGTCTGTGCAGGGAGCTAAGGAGCTGATAGTTGTTTCCTAATGCCTAGTGTAGTAGTCCTGTTGCTAAAGGATTCATAGTGATCCCAGCACAAATGTTAACTTTTATTTCCTGTGTTCAACCTTTCAGTCTGTATTTGGGCCAATTTGGCCTTTAAAACTGTTCTTTGTCAAACCATCATTTCAGATGATTTTATCATTGGTCTACATTGCAACAATTATGTATCTTAGATTATGTATAGTCCCCATTGACTATGATATTGGACCCTTTTGTCATATATATATATGTAAATAGTTCAAATAATGGTTTCAAGTGGATGGTAAATGGTGTACGGAATAAGCTCCATATTGTTATTACAAGATCAAATAATCATTTTTTGCTTATTCTGATGAATATCCAGATTAAAATGGGCCTCAATGGTCTTCCAACTGGTTTCAGAATCCATTCATCAAAGAGTTGTTAATCCACCACTTGAAATGATATGAAGGGAAATTATGTTACCTTTATATATATTGTTCCACTCATGTAAAGTATTTTGTCTTTAGTTTGGCATATATAAATGGTATACATACAACAATGGTATAAAATTAGCATAATTAGCGATTTTTGAAATATAGCAAAAGGAATAATAAATGAGTATTAATAGATAATTAATATCATTACGATTATGTCAGGCTGCCCCTTACATAATGTTATATTACAATATGTGTCTTTCTAAGTATGAATGCATGTATTACAAGTTAATTCCTGTTTTAATAATGTTTAGATTTAAAGTAATATTTCCACTTTAGGGGCAGTGTTAATTCTGGCTTGATTTTAATGAGCGTAATGTTTAACTGGTGCATTTTTAATGGCCAGAGCTTTGTTTTGTATGCATCTGTGTGTATTAGATATGGAATCATAGCTCATCCATGTAAATCTGATGTGTTTGAGAGAGGTGTCCAGTAACGTCCTCCAGTAACCCCCTCCAGTAACGTCCTCCAGTAACCTCCAGTAATCCCCTCCTGTAACCCCCTCCAGTAACCTTCTCCAGTAACCTCCTCCAGTAACCTCCTCCAGCAACCCCTTCCATTAACTTCCTCCAGTATCCTCCTCTAGTAACCACCTCCAGTAACCTCCTCCAGCAACTTCCTCCAGTAACCTACTCCAGTAACGTCCTCCAGTAACCCCCTCCAGTAAAGTCCTCCAGTAACCTCCTCCAGTAACCTCCTCCAGCAACCCCTTCCATTAACTTCTTCTAGTATCCTCCTCCAGTAACCACCTCCAGTAACCACCTCCAGTAACCTCCAGTAACCTTGCTAACCCCCTCCAGTAACTTCCTTCAGCAACCCCTTCCATTAACTTCCTCCATTAACTTCCTCCAGTAACCACCTTCAGTAACCACCTCCAGTAACCACCTCCAGTAACCACCTCCAGTAACTTCCAGTAACCCCCTCCAGCAGTTCCATTAACTTCCTCCAGTAAACCCCTCCATTAACTTCTTCCAGTAACCTTCTCCAGTAACCCCCCCCCCCCCCCCGTAACCTCCTCCAGTAACCACTCAAGAAACCTGTATTTTGTAATATATTGAATATATTATTTCTCATGTAGGATCGATTTTAAAGTTTAATTGGATGACAAATTCAGCTATAAGTCTAAACTTATGGTGCTTTCTACTTGATTCAATATTATAGGCAGAAATAAATGATCCTTACCCTTTTAATAATATTTATTTTGTCTGGATATTTAGCATTGATTCTGGTATCATCGACTGGAATATTTTAAATTTCATGATGTTGTTATGTATAAAATTAATATGGTATATTGTACAAGGTTAAGGTGTTTTTCTCAATGTTATGGGGTTTATATTATTATTGTACCGGGGTATTTATTATCCAAGGTTACATGCCGTTATTGAGATTAAGCAACGATTGAGCATTGATTATTTATAGACAAAGCAATGATTAGAGCAACAAGTTATGTCATGATTTGAGATTTGATACTTTATGTGGAGTTCTGATATGTGATTGAATTTGTATGAGTGAGAATTGTTATGATATATGACCATGTCTGTAATATGATATGAAGGGTATTAGAATTGTGAAGAACTAGTATTGAATCTTTGGTAATTAAATTTATACATAATAATGAAGTGACTGAATTTAATGTTATCTTTATTAGTTTTCAAATGATAGGATAAAACATTGACATCCAATTTTCTCTTCTATTCTTGATTAAATGTAAAATGGCCTTTGTTTGTAATAAAAATAATTCATTATAACCATTGTCTTGTGTTCTTATACAGCATTAATTCCACTGACATCTTTCTACAAAAGTACAGTAGATGCCATGTAAAATCGGACATAAATGAACTATAATAGAGATATCACCCCTGCCGCACCTCACTACATTTGGATGCACACTATTTCCCCCTGCCACCCCCCACTAATTTCCGCACTGATGCATCATGCAGACCTGTGACGTCATGCATGCAGCTCCCGACGGTGCCGCTCCGTCCTGGCGACGGCGCCGCATGACGGTGCCACTCCGTCCTGGCGACGGCGCCGCATGACGGTGCCATGTGACAGAACCGCACCGGCATTCCGTGTTTCCGGATCCGCACCGTCGGCGCACGGAAATCCCACGTGATTCCAGCTAAGAGTGTATTGGTGGTATTATATGCTGTCACATTTTGTGCTTTCCGAATATTTCCTCATCCCCAGCTCTGTCAGAAGCTTTTGTCTTAGTATCACCGTGCATTATTGGACCACCCACGTTCATTTGATAGATCATGCACTCGCAAAGCATGTCCAAGTTCTTCTTGCATTCAATCTTTATCTATTTTATTATTTATAAATCCTTGAAACTGGCACAATCAGTTATCTGGCGCATTATAAAATTTGATTTTCACCATTCTCAATCACATATGTATACAACACCAACGCCGTAGATATGTCACTGGAATTAGTTTAATTCTTTGTAGAATCATGTAAATAATACTATTTTGTCTTTATTCTATAATATGACTTCTTTTCCAACCGATAAAAGACCATAATGGTTAGTTGGGTAGTTTTGACCAGAATTAAGGGTAACTAATGTTACCCACGTCTTGGATGTGAGAAACAAAGTTATAACACAACCTATACATCACTATCTCTATGGCCACTAATCGAATGATAGTGTCTTTTTACTGCCCTTCACACACACACTACATTAAAGCATTCATGGAACTCGTTATATTTGACAAAGTTGGGATTATCCGATAGATCCAATATAATGTTTGCACATGTTTACGGTTATACTAAACCAAAAGGTCATGAAATTATCGCAATCCATCCATCAGTACGAGTCACCTTTACATGTAACAAGGTATGGTTATCGTCATGTTTCTCGACCTCTCGAGATATATTTCCCCCTATGATAAAACACTAATAATTCACGAAAAAAAGTGTCAACGTCTGATACAACGTTCTTTGGTCAGTGTGTGAGTGAGTGAGCATAGAACTTTGTCAGTCTCGTAAACAAGGCAATTTAAATTCTTTCTCGTCTTTCATAATTTGAAAATCGGTTGCATAATTGTATAACATATCATCAATGATCACACTATTACGTATACTACCATACTTTTCCCCACACAAGGATCATCGTGACAACAGTCCTCTTCACTTGTTTCAAACTAAACCAGTGTAGCCGTCTAGTGTGTAAGGCCTGAACTTCGAGCAGATCTCGAGGCACTCTAAAGGGTGCGCCCAGGAGGATGTGTATCTCAAGATTCAGGTTCGTAACTAAAAAGTCCTCTCTATACAAGCGCCTGAACCATGTTACTTGTCCATATGCCCGAGCGCAAACAGACGGTTAAAGCCATATGTTTGCTAGGTAATTTAATCACGAGGAGACATATAGCGTACATTTGGTTTGATTTACAGCCCAATATTGTGCATGTGTAGTCATAGACATCCACATGCCAACAAGCTGCAAAACCAATATGTTTGAATTCGAGAATGTATGGATGCAATATGATGTTTTATGTAGCATATAGTTTTCAATTTCTTATTCCGCCGGAGGCACATTTTTCTGAAAGTACCTGAAAGCATCCTCGATAAACTTGTTTAGATATTCTATTTTCACTGCACCGAATGAAAGGTATTCAAAATATGTTATTCATAGTATCGACATTGATATCCACTAATCTTTTTGCTCGTAACGCCTAAGCTCTTTGGACATAATATGTTTGATTCATAAGGGATATTTTTCTTCGTGCGAGGGAAATTCCTGACTGGAGTGTGATGAATGAGATATGACACGTTCCTCTCGGGCATGTACAACTTCCATCCTCTCCTCTTCCTAAAACTTGGCTCGGCGGTGATTTGAGAGGAATCCTTACAAGTCTTGAGCGTTTATTTTGTCAGTCAATGTGGGTTTGAATCATGTTATCAATGTCCAATGCATGCATTTCAGTTATACCTGTCCGTATAAAGCAAAGATAGTGTTGACAGCTTAACAGGTCATTCAAATATTGGTTATTCTGGCCACGATGAAATTATTCATTTGATAAGAATAATCGATCATTCTGCTGCGATATGATTTTGCTTGGAATAATAAATATTTATACAGTAATTGGCAAGGTGGTGAAAATATCCTATTGAAGACCACAAAACCCGTAATAATCTATTGCCTACTTATTTGTTTGTTTTTATTCATAAGCTCATGTATCAAGTACAACATTTTCAGCCTATATAAACATAATAATACAAATTACTTTATGAGATCATACAATCACTAGACAAATTATACTACAATGACTTTATACTCCTCTCTTTCTGTCCATGTTACACATTATGTGCGTGTTGTATGCATAATATCGATGTAGACTGAGCCAGTTTTAGGATGTATACATGCCACAATATATTGACCTTGAAATAGTATATAGATAGATAGATAGATGTTTGTGTGTGACAGCACGCTAATTGAACAAATGTCATGCGTATACACATATATACATATTGATAAAAGGTTGTAAAGTAGTGTATAGGAATGGCACTGATCATTACCATCATGAGACTATGAATACAAACCCACTTGGAGCTTTTCCTAGGTGACCTTTGTTTTGGCTCCATTCTGCCTTTTATTATTTTCTCCTGTCATTTTGTATAGCTTTTGATCTTAATTGTATCAATTACCACCCATTAACTTCCTAGAAAGATGTTCTTGTTATGCTATAACGATTTTACTTGGTTCAAGCACCTGTCTGGGAAGACTTACCGAGGATTTGTGTTTGGGCGACAAAAACATCTTAATAGGCTCTGCGGCCAAATCAGGAATAGCTAAGATTATTAGTCATAGATTCATATAATATATCGTGCAACTCGCCCTTATAGCCATCAGGCAAATTGAACAGGCTGTGCTCGTCTAATTGTCTTCAAAGTCGCGAATGGCATCTTATGATAATTTTAGTTACTGCCTTAAAAGTGGGGCTATGGCCATTTTAATATGCAGAGGCTAAAAAGATCAATAACCTCCCTTTCATGTCTGCAGTGCACCAGCAGCTCCACAATATATACGCCAGTAATCCTTTGATATAACAAATACTTAACATTTGGCGAGTGTTTCGAGAAACAAAAGAAAATCGACACACAAGTGTCAACTCCAAAAGGTCAAGATTTAAAACAAAATTATAGCAGGAAAGAACCCTGCATGGCCATATCCACAAATAGACCTTTTTACATTACGACACTCTTAATACGGCCGAAGCAATTTTTGCTTGACAATTTACTGAGAATATTGTATTACTTGCTGAATCCATGTGTTGGCCTATTACCCTTTATCCTGACATATTCGCCTTCTTTCGAGGGGTTAAACACACATGGCAAACCACGAAATCACCTTTCTTTACCTTTACCATATTTCCTGGTATGTATGCAAGAGGGTTCGTCACAAAAAGTAAAACATACGGTATAGCTCTGTACCAAAATGTTTGCATCCTCTACTGTGGTTGCCGATTTTTAGTAGGTTTCAAAAGCCTCAAAGATAACTTCAACCAGTTTCATATGATAGCAGGCTGCACCAAATATGTTACAGGAGGAGCAATGTTTGGATAGATCTATGCCGAATATGCCCCTAGTCTGGGGTTTTATTTCACAGAAACTATTGGTAATACTTGTAATCTTTGGTTTCGGGACATTTCCAATCAGAGCAGGCTGGATAATCTGTGTATCCACACCTAACAAGGAAAAGCTTTTGCACGTGTCAGCCTAGTTGTTGTCCGTGAGTTGATACACCTGGGCTGGAGAAACCTTAAGATATAAAACATCTCGCTTCCTCCGGACAAGCAGGTGGTGAGGATACCCATGAAATACATTTTAGTGGAAAGGAGGAATGTGTTGGAGGACAGGCCTTCTTGGTTGGCAATAACATTAAGCAAAATACAAAGGTGTGGTTCAATAAGAGTATAATAGAGATAGTGCGACCCAGCTACATGATCTTTTAGTTACCTGCACCTGCATGGGGTTTTATAGATTATTCGTTTTTCTTATCCTTTCCGTCTGAGAAATTTAGATTTTTTTTAATATATCAAATAAATACACATTTATGTATATATGAGTAGTATATCTATCCGAGAAACTAAATCGCCTGTAAAGAAATAAGAATTCAATGTTTATATATAATTTCCAGGGAATGTTTCCTTCTGGTGATGATTATCGCCTAGTTTATATATGCGAGTACGGGAAAATTCTATGGTCGTACCAAGCACAGGATCTACGTGTATAATTATTTACCCCATTGAAGCAATAACGTGGGGGTATATGCATTATAACTTGCCCGAGATGTGTGTATACATACATATATATGCTAGAGTATACCTTGAAGGAATACATGTTGGCACCGAGGTGGCCTGTAGGTATTTTATCATAGGTTTACATAGCAGAAGGGGGCAAAACTAGTTACCAGAGCAACATAAACAAACAACTGGTAAATGAGCTCGGTGAGGGCTAAGTGCCATATTGCCCACACTTTGTCACTCTTGCTGGCAAATTAGACTTGCCGCTGACCTATGTTTCTCTTGCAACATATCTCTAAATATAATTTGTTTGTAACTTTTAAGGACAACTATCAAACAAATTTTCACTTGCCTTTATGAGCCTTATCCAATCGATATACTAAAACAATATAAACACAATGTTCATATGATTTTTTTACATCTACCAATTAGTCTCTGATCAACTATCGGTTTAATGTTCATGGATTGATATCTGACATTTGACTTCTTGATAGTATATGCTTGACTTGAGCACTTCTTGGGTGGAAGTTTTTCGTCCAAAGCTACAGTTTGCGTTAGAGAGCCTCTAACTTACTACTTAGTTTAGAAACGATCAAGTAGTGCCGCTCCTAGCTCTGCTAAATTTCGGTCAAAGTTTATTACTCATTTACTGCATGGCTTCTGTCATGAGGTGTAAGATTGAGGTCGTTGGAACGTTTACATAGCACCCACTTCACAAGGGCAGTCTGAATATGAATGTTTTCTAGATAAATGATATCCCCTGTTAATATATTGAAGGTTCATTATTCGGATAACTTTCTCACGGTGCACTGCAAAGTGTAGCCTACATACATACATACATACATACATACCAGGAAACAAAGACCTGCGGGCCTGATTAGATAAGATCAAGCTTGCAGTTTCAACTCTCTGGATAATCTCCACGTGTTCCAGTCTTAGCTACTAACAAGGTGGCGATATCAGACGTGAGAGACATCTGTAGGAGTGGGCACGCTTCGTGGATGTAAGGCGGTAATTGGTTACTTGGCAGTGCTCCTTCTGGGTGAATCCGGTACACATGGGAGTGAACCGAATGGGTACTCACAGTGTCCCAGTCGAGCACTTCCCCTTTCTTACTCCTCGAGCCCACTTCCATAAGCTTTTAATATTCAGAAAGGCTAATATATTTGTTCCAATAGGCAGAGCTCCATCAGACCGCATGCTTATTATTCTAGAGAACAAATATTACACAACCTACCAAAATTCTCCTCTGGACAGTTCCATTTTTTTATTATATTATTATCTAATTGAAAATGCTCTTCAGAATGCAACTGCAAGGACCACAGAGGGGAAAACGCCAGTGGAGTCAAGCCTATAGAGATATATCTTCCGTAAGATAGTTTCGTCTTCCCTTCATTTCACAAAGTTGGGTGATAAGACACCTATACTTTATCACATTCTCATTAGCCATATTAGCCACGTCATTTTGGTTCTCCTGTTTGGTAGAGAATTCTTGGATACAATTAGGCCTAATTAACTTGTTTTTAATTGTACCGAACACACAAGATTAATACTCCTCTTTTAAGGTCATCGGTGTGCGTCTAGCCTTCTCTAATATATAGATTTTTTATGATGTTGTGTATGATTAAATTTAGTCTGTAACAGAGTATGTATACATCGTCCAGACAATCGGATAAACAATGTTTCGCTCCACATTTTCTTGTTATTACTAATACTTCTTTTCCTAGAGTTAAGAGAGAAATGGTTAAATACCGTTCTAAGTCCGAGAACTAAGACTATTGATATAATCGTGGGATATACATGTATTGTATATGTATATATGGGGATGAAAATAAAGACATAACACTCTACACGTACAACACAAGTTGACGTCATCATTTTAGACTTAGTCAATTACTCTTCGCCATATCCATTAAGATTTTTCTTTATGCTAATTTCTTTTTAATTCAGGCGAACCCCAGACATCTGGCTATACATTTGACACATTAAAAGATAGGGAAGAGGATCCCGCAAAATTAAATTCTTTTGCAATTTGTTTTAGGTTGAGCCAATATTTCTCACAGATTGCCTGGATTACTAGTGAAACAATTTTGACTGGCTCTCTGATTCTACATACCATATTTCTACTGATGCTACTCTAGGATCCATACAATATACAGGAACTACAATACCTTTTTTCGGAACAAAATATAATAATTAATTTATGTAAGGTTTCATGAAATATTTATGGATCCGCTACATACAGTACATGCACACGCCTACCCTGAGTTGACCATGTATTATTTCATCATTGATGTTTACATGACTTGTAAAGTATGTGGCGTCTCATTGGCTAAGACAGGGCATGTAGTTCTAGGCATGGTGGCCAGGTGTCAGGCTAGAGTCCAGCAGCTGGGGTGATATATTCTAACATCAAAGTAACCACGCGACTTCGGCTTTTACCAGGGTAAATGCTCTGCCAAATTTTAACACATGTTTGGTTTATCGTTCTGGATTTTCCCATTGCCTTTTTTCATTTAAAGTGATTTCTACATTGGCAACTGTGTGTACACTTTCTATAGTATCACGCAAGGTCCTCTATTTCTTCAAATGAAATATCATACACGAATTTCACAAATAACATTGATAGTTCATGAGTCATTATATAGAATCAATCCATTCCCCATCCAATGTAAGTCAATGTTACACATTGATTCATAAAAATTTAACATTGATATTAATATAGCATGCCTCGGATAGAGATGCTGCGTCTATAGCAAGTCACTTCTTCTTTACGAATATACGGAGAAGAAAAATATAAGACACACATTCTTGCCAATAATCAATTGAGAAGAAAGCTCTGTGCCGACTAGTTTATCATAATTAACACGTCTCATAAATTCGCAGTATGCAATAACGACAGTAAGAGGGATAGGATATGAATGTAAAGTAAAAACTGTTTCTCCAGACTCTCCAACTCTCTTACAAACACGCCCATTCTGACCGGCATACCCTAACAGCCTGTCACTCCTCGTTAAGCGACACCTGGGGAAACATGCCTTCACTAAGAAAGGAATGCAGGAAGCATCAGAACCCAAGGTAACACTCCCGACCTCGTTATTGTAAACCCAAGGTAACATTTCTCTTCATATATGTATCATATAATATATATGCAATGCATTTAAATCATGTTTCCATTTGCCCGATTCGGAAAAGTAATACGTAGTTTCCAATATATACATGTGTCCATGTCATTCACATGGTGCTTTTCGAATATGAATTTAGAAAGCTGGTATGTGAATCTGGGAAAATCTCAGTATCGCGAAAGTAACCTCATATTTCCTCGAATCGTCAGCTTTTTTCAAGAGAAATCATTCATCTCACTTCATCATCAACATACACATGACTAGGCTTAACGACCAGGGTTTATTCTAAAGATATGTATAACAGATTTAAGGTGTTTTAAAAAGAAATCTCCATTTTATCACGTACAATTTAAATTCTAAGTTCTTTAAATTCTTGGTATTTAGTACAATTATGTATCCTTCTCTCGTTCTCACTCTCCTCTCTCTGTCCTCTCTCTCTCCCGCTCCTCTCTCCCTTTAGCTCTCTTCTCTCTCCCTCTCTCTCTCTCTCTCTCTCTCTCTTTTACATGGAACTCACTATGAACAGGTAATCAGTTTTGTATCTTGCGTTTTGGGGGATTTGTTTTTACTTTTATATCGATTCCTATATGTTGCAAAGCCTACAACCCCCTCTCAACCTTTTCCTCTCCGTTTATCATGTACAATTTAAAAAAAAAGGAATTCTGCTGCTAGTAGTGTATCATGAACGAATCAAGGTTATTTTGGTTCAAGCTACAATTGGCGCTGTTACGAGTTTTCATTCCATCCTGGAATGGTATTTATCAACCTTGGCGATATTCAAGTCCAAATACAGTAAAGAAATGCTGTATCAGATGAATAAAGGCCTGGGGGACAGAAAACATACGTATCTGCATGCATTTGCAAAAGGTTTAATACATGTACGTACACACATTTCCCTCTCATTCAAAACTAATATCTAACTACTGATGTTGTTGATGTCCCCAATATCTATAGATCTTGGGGACATGTATGAGAATAGAGAAATATTAACATATCGCCAATGTCTTCGATAGTAATGAACAGAGTAGTTATAAGCTAGTGGTAGACAGGGCATTAATGGTATCAACAAGCGATGCCAGGCTAATTGGACAATGTTCCAAAGATATCTTAACTTCCACCTGCAGTTCAAAGAATGGACTGACACAAACACCTCCCAGGTAGTAAAGATAAAACGGTGAGTCCCTCGTTCCAGGGGCCCCATTCTTCCCACATCCATCAAGCCTCTAGTACACACCAAGCCCTCCCCCAAGTCTTCCCCTAGCTAATAGTTTTCCATGACTTACCAGAGAGAGTGGATACTGGGCGAACTAGTTGTATCTCTATGAGGAGGCTGAAGTGTAAATTCCAATTGAGCTGTGCTGCGGATGTAATCCCGATTGTTCATAGGAAGATCGTACTGATGTATGTATGGATTATAGTTCTGCAGTGTAGAACTACTCCAGTATGTGTGACTAAAAGATCGAGGAGGAGGAGTAGGAGGGTACTTGGTATATAGCGTTGGAGGATGTGGTTTAGTTGTGATGTCATGGGTCTATGTGTTGAGGGTGTGCTGTTGCTCGTGGTTGATGAAGTAGTGAGGAGGCGGAGTTGTGTGAGGAAGCTAATAGAACATGGTAAACTTGCCGGAGGAGGATGGGGAAGGAGGGGTAAAAGTAGAGGGCTAATGTAGAAAAAGGGGAAATGTGTTCATGATATGATATTCATATAAATGCCCATGAACCAAGCCAGAAAATGTGGAGGTATGTAGAAATGAAAAGTATGTTGACTGAAAATGAATTAAATTATAGTCGATTTAAAAGAAATATCTGTATAACGAATGAAATCGGTATACCCGGGAGTGTGTTGTTAGATTGAAGGTTTATGGCTTGAATTGGACGAAGGGGAATCTCAAGAACGAACAGCCTCTTTACCAATAACAGATTAACTAATTATGACATCTCATGTTCACTTATTATTGCCAAGATGATCTGACAATGTCACTGGTCTTTTTCATTTTGGATGCCAATCTGTTGTTCATAGATACTTGAAAAGGCAATATGATATTTTTGACGAGACAGTTATCAATAAAAGAACAAAAACTGATTCCTTTTTGTTCACAGTAAACGGCTTTATTCACATGTCCATCTTTTCCTCAAAAGCATTTAGGAGTTACTGTTAAGTGTTAGACATTTATTCAGAGATATTCATATACATTTATATAGATTATTTTCATACATGTTATCTGGACACATTGCCCAATTGATATGGCTTTTTTACTTTTTACATATTATATATAATGTAACACAAATGTCAATTTTAAATTTCATTACCGAACTAATGATTTGCCATCAAAGTTATTTGCAAGGTATTTGGGAGGAACAACTAATTAAGGTGGTATTCTATGAGTTTAAAATATTACGTTTCTCGGGATGTATGAAAACCATAAGTGGAAACGTAAGAATTCTCAATAAACTAACTTTCATTTTCATTCAGGTCTAAATTGACACTTATCATACTAATTTCTCTCGTTATAATACAAAATAAAAACATATTTTAATTGAGTGGCATTGAGTCTTAACCAGTTTTTACATCATTTAACACAGTCCATTTTGTAATCCAGGACGTTTACAAGATCTCTACCCTTGAGACATTGGATACTGAAAAGCACCCCTGGTCCAACATATCCAATAATTTAAAATTAAAGCAACATGGTAGTATTAAACTTTGAAAACAATAACAATTGCTTAACTTTTTCTTCAATAGCCATGGATCCTCCTATATGTAAATATTCAACCGAAACTAATTAATTGACAATTCCAATTACGATTTCGGATACACCTTTCGATTTCGTTGTACTTGTCATACGCATCAAAATACTTAATTTTTATCTAACTGTTGAAATCCTAAATGCCCGTCTTCCATTTATCAATAGCCCTATTACAGAACCTATATGGTGTATGACGTTAAGTCCAATATCAGTCATAATTATATAATATTTTTTAAAAAATACTTTTATAGACAAAATTTCACATTCGTGATACGTTTCATTTGAAATTGAAAGGACAGATACTTTGTTAACCTAGACATTTTAGACTTAAGAACCATTTGGGGATAACGTTGAATTCAACAAATTTGCCTTCACTAATCAACATGTTAAGATTTAAGGGAAGTTCAATGTACACATTAACATTTAAACGGTTTATATAATTTCCCAACAAAACATTAATCATGGGAGTAACAAACTTTATCATCGTGAACAATATCACCAAATATTTGTGCTTCCTAAATGGACTTTTCAACGAATATTGCGTTAGTCTAATCGGACTAATTGGAAAACATCTTGTAAATTTGTGTTAAAATTCATTCTGTTTCATTAATTAACTCTAGTCAATCATTAGCTCATCCACTTTACCGTCATCGAAGATTGGTCGGATTCAAATGCGCTGGACAAAATAGACTATTTCCCCTTCTTCATATATACCTATATTCAAAGACGGACGAAATATAAGATTGAGAGGCAAGATCGTATACATAAAATAGAAACCATATAATTAGAAGTCACTCTTTCCAACTCAGAGCACCCGACTCTGGACTATTATAATACCCACGAAAGTAATGATCTCTAAGATAATAATTGCAGTTCTGTACCACCATAAATAATCAGAAGAAACGAAGACATCGTCCAAATACATTTAGAGCATATCGTACTACTAGCTAGAATTAAGATATATCATCTTTATTTTTGCCAATATCACCACCGAATGTTAATGATACCATAGTGTTACCATTATTAGTTATTTATGTTCCGAGTGAAATGCATTGTGGCCCATTTAAGCAAGCCATTGCCGAGAGAGGGCAACGTACATGAAGCGTGTGACGCCATACAATGTCCTGTGTGTGGGCTAACGAGTGCACCCTCCACGTCTACTTCTGGTACTAACATATTATTATAAAAAGCTCCACCTGACAACAAGGCCGGACAGTTGGGGGCCAGATTGTTTCTTATTTTGGTGTATTTTCTCCATGATCCTCATCTCTGTACATAGGAGTCTGAAATTTCCCCCAGCAATGCCGGTTTCCCATACACCAAAATAACATAATTATTTATTCATATATTTGGTGCAAACATTGAATATTAATGTTAATTCACTAAACGTTGTCATCACTCGGTAAAAAAACAATGTGCTCAGAGACGCTGTATATGTATATCCCTCAGAGAAGAATCCTTTTATATGCCTGATATAAGAAATATATTTACACATCTAAGACATACTTAAAAAGGTTGATATCTTATATGATCACTAAATGAAGCCACATTTCCTTTTCCTTTGATATAAAAATAGATTCATAGAGCAGGACTTAACCTTGAATGCATCACATCAAGTTCGGATGCCACCTTGTGTATTCTATACTAAAAACTTACAGGTGAACTCCAGACGAGTTCGAGACCTCGATGAGACTTGTCCAGGAGAAAGCAAAACCTCTTTTGGACTTGCCCAGAGGGGGTAGTACCTCCCTCATAGAACTGGGCAAGATGACAAACAAGTTTTGTTCTGCGGAATAGGCATGCAAAAGAACCACAGCATACATCTCATATATATATGTGCGTCTTCGTTTTAAATAGATCATTTTATCAGAGAGTCCTACCAGTCCTAAATGTTAGAACCTTGCATGGTTTTAACTAATTCTACATCTTCTTCAAGAAAGAATATAAAAATGAATAATGGAGCTGTTGGAAGTATCCACCGACAAGGGTTTGATGTTGGCCTATCGTCTCATTACAGATCTCGAGGAATACGATATTACACGTGATGGTGGTTCCAGAATTGGTCACTAGGCGTCTCCGGTATCGACCAGCATGCTTCACCTGGGTCATTGGATAGGACAGCAAATGGACTTAGTGTAGGAAGCACCGAAATACTCACTGCCCACTGTCCTATAGGAGCCCTGTATATATACTCTGAAAAGAAATAAAAAAAATGGAAATATAATAATGTGACTCATTAATATAATTATGGCAATTGTTAGATTTTATAAATTTCTGATCAGAATACCTAATGGAGAAAAAACTGGTACAATAATAATATGACTGTCATAGAAAATAGAGCTTATCAAGACCAGAGTAAGCCATGCAGAATGACGCCTGGCCTCGACCTATATCACACATATATATACTAAATTTATCTGGGTGTATTCCCTTTCAAGCAGAAACCCGAGGGTCGCATATGCTCCATTATGCACCCTTAAAAGAACTATTTGTACCTGATTAGATGCATAAGGCAGTGCTTGTACCCGTTGCCCTTGTGAAGGTACCAGTCCCCATTGTGTACGGTACGCGTCATCATATCATCTTTCTCTATGAACCATTGTGGTATACTCAACGTCTGAACGCAGAAGGGTGTCGCTCCTGAGAAAAAGGCGGCGTTTAGTTACATATTTTGTTACCGAGGTATTAATAAATGGAAGCACTTTTGACTTGGATAACACATGAAGATCCTAAGAGTGAATTGTCGTGTATTAAGTAGATGTTACAGAGGTGTTGTTGTACCAATATAATAATGTATTCATTGACGTAAATAATCCTCATGTAAGTCAAAAAGTGCATTTATGTTATGCATCAGGATCCACCTCATTAACTGGTTGTTGGACCTCTTTGTAAGATGCCTGAATAGGAATTATTGATGGAATAAATTATATAGAAGCAATCCCAACGTGCATAGAAAGTTTGACTCACCTCCTTCCTCTAGCCATTCGTTCACTCTCTGTGTTGTCTCTTGAAGCCCTTCGAGCTCTACATTTATAGCCCCACAACATGTGTCGTTCTCTACTATGGCTGGCCTGAATGTTTTACATGTGAGCTGAGGAGGGGGTCCAACAGTAGGTTCTAGGGACGAGTCCTCCAAGACAGACCTAACGTATACTACGCGTAATACAAACAGACGTGCACGTCTCTCAATCTTGTTTTCAAACGCTTCCAATGTGTTCACCTTTTGACCGCTTTCCAGCTCTGTTGAAAGATAATATTAGATCTTGATAAAAATACATTATGTTTATAACTAAGTTTTCATCCAGACATGTATCAAGTTGCGTTTTCAAAGTCAACCAATGACAAATTTTAGAGATATTAATATTGGTTTAAGATGTTTATTAAAGTATTGAAAAACAAAATTGAATGGCTAATATGAATACATGGAGTCATTCAGGACCAGAACTATACTCCAATAACTTTAAGGGAAATATGATAGTAATCTATTTTGGAGTAAAATTGTATTTAAATGCTTGGAATAAATTTTCCACATAGTCCCAATGATACACCAAAGAATGCGAGCATCTTTAACAGATGGGTTTGGGGTAAATGGCCGCCTGTGGTTTCATCCAAGCATGTGTCAGCTATGAATGATGTCGCCCATTACACAGTCAAGGTGCGACATCTAATATGGCAGTTAGTGGTTCCATGACTGATCAGGTGTCAGTTATATATTGGAACCCTAGTGCTCCGTAACCACCTCATTCATCGGCTGACACGTTATGTATTGACGATACTGCACCCATGGGTGCTATCATAGCCAGGTTCCTTGTTGGAGTCAAATACATTGCATGGGAACTGTCCACTATACGACGCAAATATACTATATATATGAGAACTTGGGAAAGAGGAATAATCAGGAAGCTAACGCATGCCACTTTTTTCATCAATATTTGTTATTAACGAGTGAAATTTAAAAGGTTGGAACTGTATTGAGATGGAAGACCGGAAGCTACTTACCTTTCCTTGACCAATATTTAGTTTCTACTGTTTGAACGTTGGTTATTCTGACTCCCTGAAAAAATGAGAATCACATAAACTTGAAGACGCTATTAACAAATTTTAAAATGGAAAGGTCATTTGCTTGCTAGAATCTATGCAATGATTGTATTGATGATTGATTAAATGATATTAATTTTGGCAAATTCTTTGTGCCAATAATTTTACCTCTGTTCTACTAATCCATGTAGCTGCTTGTTCCATCACGGTATCAAAACCTGCGAAACGCGGTCGCATAGTCACATTACTTGTACCATTCATCTGGTCCGGCACAAAGTCTGCTAAACCTAAAATAACATCAAGGGAGATTGATATAGTCAGGAGTTTGCATATGGAGGTTTGGTTAAAGGCCTCTGTACTATGCACTACTATTTAACATAGCCAGCCTCTATTGACAAATTTCGGAAAAAATGAAATGTGTGAAGTGGTTATCAAAATGCTGCCATGTTTAGGAAGAGACACACAACAAGTCCATTTATTACCGTTTCACATAATAATTCATATCATATATTATAATTATAGTGAGGTAGGAATGACAGCCTCCCTGGAAATCTATAATGATGTAGGTATAATAATACAATAGTAGTAACTACCTATGTTTTCATACTGTGGCGTCCCTGTAATGTAGAAAACTCTGAGGAAGCTGAATCGATGTCTTTTATAAAGGTCGACCCAACGACATTCTTCTGTATTAATGTTCCCGTCCCAGACATCTCGAGATATAATGATGCTCACAGTCTCCACGGTTAGTACACGTCCTAAAGAGACCAGAATATAGATGGTATTTAAACGTTTGACAAGTATTTCTCAAAAAGTATATTATACAAAAAGTATTGCTAAGGAATGAGCAAAATGATATATGTTCCAAGGAAGATATTTTAGATGAAGTGTTCCTAAGGAATGAACAAAAAGGATTGCTATGAAATATTTCGGAATTATTCCAGATGAATTAACAAGATCTTGATTATCAAATTAGTGAACCCCAACAGAAAATATAGAGAACATTTCCACATAAAACAAATTCGTTTGCTATCTTTCTGCAATGACCCTATAGACAATCAATATTTCACTGACCTGGAAGCGGATTCCTTTTAATTTGTTCATTAAACCTATCCAGAGCTTCGGATATGGTTTCAAACTGAAGTCCACCTATATCTACTTCAGAGCTGACACATTGGGGAGCTACATCAACAAACTGTAATTGTCGTGTCTCACTAAAGCATTGGTATCCCGGTACCAACCATATCCTTGAAAAGAAAAGGAAGTATATTAATACGGCATTATCTTATTCCACACTTAACACACATTTTGTACAGTTAGACTATTTCCCGTCTGCCCTGATCACATATTATTATTTCAGTAATAACATAATTTATAGAAACTGTATAGAGGAAAATACCACAATCTTTAACTCCAGACTTTACTGTTTTAATTTGGCTTGTATTGAATTATTGTGATTCAATTTCAATTCAATTTATAGAAGCATTTAGTGTAGATTATTTAAATCAATCAGGGAAGAGATATTGACAAAAATTCAGTTTCATTAGATCGCATGTCATATTAGATCAAGATTAGAAATCACATGCAGACTTACCTAAGCCCTTTTACTAGAGAAGAAACATTAGGCCCGACTGAGTAATGCAATTGGTCATTATAAACGTCGGTGGTCTGTGTTACTTTCTTCTCACATGTCTCACAGTTTAAAATCTGGAAATTGTTGTGGTCCCTTAACCAGAGATTGGTCCGGTCAACTACAGCACTGAAAGAGGTAAGCAGAAAAGAAACCATGATTTTCCACTGTATCATTTTGGATATATTACTGGTTCTTCTTAGAAAGATTTACTCATAAGGTAAACATGAAGTTCAAGTCATTGTTTCGCTTTACAATAAAAGATGCTCATCGATTTGCCATCACTATTAAATTTTGAAACAGTCACGAAGGTATTATGGTGTATCGCGTTCGGTCACAATTCGCCTAATGCTTGGTGCCAACTTTCGTGCAGTTCCCGAGTATTTAATACTTTCTCCAATAGTTAGATGGCGCCATAGTACACACAGTAGGCAAACGGTGGCTGTGCCAGTGCTGCGTTAAGTAGAGATTATCACTGACAGTGACATGCAGAGTCTGTTATTTATCACTTTATTTCTCTGCTATGTGTTGAGAAGACCAAGGTCTTGAACGCATGGTATTGATTTGTGACGGACCATGATAGGCATGACAGCAGGATAAATGTTTGCTTCTTGCATTTATAACATCACAATAGATAGATGCTGCATGAACAGTAGCAGCTATCTCGAGATTTATAATACAGAAAAGTCTAGACATGAGCAATGAAACGATTAGCACAATGAAATACTAGGAGGTGCGCCTCCGGAGGTAAATATGCAGCTTCATTGCAAGCAATCAGAAGGTGTACCGTTGATGACATACAACGCCAACTGTGACAAATCACTTCGGGGCTGATATATATATATATAGCTTCTAACTGCGAGGGGACATGTTTTGCAGATTTCAGCTCAGCCCCGTTTGGTTTATTTATTAATGCTGCACTCCTAGTTAACATCTGTCAAAAGTAAAGATTTTCTACTTTTTGTTCCATTCTTTTCCAAACCTTCTACAACTCATTTGACCAAAATATTGGAGGATTTTGTATGGTTGTTTTTTTCTACAGGGCTTCATGAAAGTCCATATTCATATTTCGCAGCCCCGCCGAAATCCTTTCCTGCGCTGTCTTCGCTTATTAATATTATTAGTATTCATTTCAGGAACAATAATTGTATGTATATAATATAACAGCAGCAGAATATTGATAAATTCAGTCTTATAAGTCATAATATGAGTAAATTTGTTAAGATTGTCTTCGTCATAGAAGCTGAGAATGCAGCTTTAGTTTACTACTTTGTAGGGCCTATACTTTAGTCGTTGATTAACGTACTATATATGTTAGCAGTCGAGTTTATCTTATTTCATGTGGGGGGTGGGGGGGGGGGGTATATAGCTAATATTGTTTCAGAAGATCTATGTCTGAAAATATCCTTTTAAATGCTACGTAAAACTATGTTGTCTCAATCGTTGTACCACACGAGATGAATGTTAAAAAATGATTTTAGACTCTTTCACATGAATTTATACATTATTAACTTTTGGAATATAGACGATATAGTTTTAGAGGATGTCGGAAAATACCCCATTACATCGTAAATTTAAATTGACTAAATTACATGATCGCTTTGTAATGTGATTGCTAAATAATGAATTATACGTTTACAAATGGCAAAGAGCATCCCAGGTCTGCATTCGATCAGCCCTATTTTACTATGAACGATGATTGGTTATCCTGGTAAAGCCATTTATGATAATTGTACTTGTTGGATAATAAACATACCTATAAAATGCCACTCGACAAGGCAGGTCGCGACACAGACGATCACAAATCGTATAAGATAAAGCCAGTATGAATAACATTATCATCATACTCATCATCCCCCATCATAATTATTGTCATACTCATGATCCCCCATCATAATTATTATCGCCTCCATTAATAATACGCTTTCCCAGGTTCCACTGTCAAGCACTCGCTACAAATCATAGGTTAGAGAGCATAATATCGTCTGTAAAAGTTTATAAAGTGGAACTATTTGTCTTACTCCACCGAAATTCTCAATACATATTTAGTGGCTGACTATTTTTAGTGAATTCAATGACAGGATATATGGACAGGGAGTGGGAGGGAACATAATAGAGATGGAGTTAGCATGTCGCCTTGTACCGTAGCAAGTCACATGATCCAAACATTGATCATGTGATAGCATGTGATAACACGTCAACACGTGATGGATCACCGGGCAAATGAAATAAAGATAAGGTTACTCGATGTCCCGATGTTGAAATGAATTCAAATAAAGAGTCAGTATAACATGGCTTTCTCTGGAAAGATTCCCACAGACATTATTTTGTTAATATCTACCATATGAAATGTTTGCATTGGAAAATAAGGCAATCAAGGACTAGTATTAAATTTTACTACCATTGATCCCTTCCCTTTATAGCTGATGGGTAACTAGCAACGGTATTAAATCCATCTAATAGATTTTTGCTACTTCACTGAAGCCATTCCACCTCCAGTTAATGACTGTTTGAATACTAAAGAGGACATTTACCTCAATTGGGTTTATATTTAAGAGAAAAAATATGTTGCTTATTTTCTGCTTGTTGATCGGTAGGTTGCGACTGAGTCTTAGATAATCATTACTTCATGCTGCCCTCTCAGTTAACATCTGTCAAAAACTAAATATTTTCTAATTTTTGTTCCGTTCTTTTCCAACCCATCTAAAAGTCATTTGACAAAAAAAATAGAGGATTTTGTCCAGTTGTTTATGCTATATGGCTTCATAAACCGATTCTCCTTCAAATTCGTGTATACATAAACATTTTAACAACAGCAGAATATTGATAAATCCAGTTCAATGAATTTTAATATGAGTAAATTTTGTGAGAGCAGTAGTTGTAGCTGCGGTCTAGCTCTTAGGTATTTGTATTATTATTCGCAAGAGAGGAAAGCAAGAAATAGCGATTAAAAGGAAGTACCACCTTTAGTACAATGATAGCCCTATCCCTACTTCTTGAGGTAAAATCAATGTCAGCTAGGTTCGAACATAAATATGGTGAACAGTAAGAGTCCTGGAGGGCTTATAATCTTGGATTATGTTGTTTAATAAAGGCAGACATCTTCGGAGAAGTTGTGACGTCACTCATGAGCCAATCCGGCCAGCCATCCTAGCATGGAGAGTGCACTCGGGTCATTCTCCTCCTCCTACTGGAGTTTTTGCAATGATAACTAGCAAAAGTAGGCATGTTCTCATTAGATCTGAATCTCTACATGCTATTCATGGCCAGATTTCACTTTTTGAAGTGAGTTTTTATGAGAGAGAAGGTGTTCTGTAAGGAGTAAACAAATCTTGCTAATACCGGAACTGACAACACTCAAATCGCCCCCTCTTATCGCTCACAGAAACACCAACTCTTTCGGGACTATACAGCCTTCAATTCAAACCATCTAGATTCAAACAACCCTATAACAGTCTAGTTATAGCCTACGTCACGCAATATTAGCAAGAAAAATTGCTTTTTCGGGGTTTGAAGGGAGGAAAACATGATTTGAACTGCACCCCAACCACGCCCACACTGTCTTGGGTCGATGCCGGCTTCAGCCTAAATTCTAGCCTTGATGACGTCAAAATCAAGGAGGATTCTGGGTAATATTCCCCCAAATGGCGGCAGTCATGAATCTTGAATCGCACCTATTTCGGACATTTCAAATGCTTCCATCAAGGTTGTAAATGATACTAGGGATATTTCTGTACTACAGGTACGTTTTTATTTAATAAAATAACCTATTGCAGCTCCAATGTACTAAAGGCGGTACTTCCTTTTAAGAAAGGAGGTCAGACCTGGACCTAGGAAAAGAGAAAACACTTATGACCTGTCACTCAAAAAGAATGCTTTCATTCTGACCCTTTTCCTGCCAAGTGACCGACATATAAGAGTTAAATGATGAAAGTATAGTAAATTACTTAACATTGTCTAATTATCATTTAGAAGGAAATTCAGATATGCTGTCATTAGATCACTCTAAAATCTGGATGCAGATCAGGGGAGTGAAGATGCATCAGAGCTACTAATTGGAAAATTATTTTTTCTTCGAAATACTGTAATCCTCAATATTAATTTGAGGTATTAACCTCTATCCCTTTGTAAACCCGCAAAATCAGTCATGGAAGTTTGATCTGTATTTGATATGACAGGTACAAGCACCCAAAACTACATCGATGACTTTGTGCCAGAAATCAACATCTTGATCTCATACATTGTAATATCCGTAGGTTGCACCAGCACTGTTTCTCATACATCTCGAAGCACCAGAAACAATTTTGTCTCGGCCATGGCGAATATTTTCATTCATGCCCAATCCTGTGGAAGCAATACACAAAATGGCTGAGCCTGTCATCTGTACTCACAGCAGATTGGGGGAGAACAAAGAGAGTAAATTTACACCGACACTCTTGTGTCATTTTCCCTGTTTATAGCGGATGTCACCATCCGCTGAGACGGTTCCATGACCCCGTGACATTCACATGACCTTCATTCAAGCGCAATCTTTTATTGCCGAAAGCAAACAGTGCATGTGTTGATTTAATGGTTCGGGCTAAGGTCCACAGAGAGAGTTCTAGCGAAAGGAATACACCCAGCAGCAAAGAAAGGAAGAATAGGAGCTCTTCAGGTGGACCAAGTCGATATCTCTTGCTCTATATCACCCCATTAAATTTTCTCATATCGGCTGTGATGTTTTCTTGTATGGATTTTGCTAATAATTTGTTATCCACCATACAATATCATTTTGGAAAATATGCGTAATAATCACTACCCTTCGAGGATTCGAGAAAGTAAATCTTATCTTTCATCAAGAAACCATGAATTAGATTAAGTTGTTCCAAGGCGATAGTACAAGCAGACATAAAACTTAAGGACAATAAAACTGAAGTGTTCAGCCTATACCGGGATCTATTTATAGGACCATTTTTGGAAGATCTGCACATAAGGTCGAAGGATTTGACGACCCTCTTAACTATCATGGGCCGAAAGATTAATATGAGATTAAAAAATAAATTAACAAAGTAAATACTACTAGGCAAATAGCTTTATTCGAAGTGTTCCTATGATAAAAAAATATCCTATGCATGTCTACTTTAAATAAATCACTTTTAGGAGTAGCTCTATAAAATGTGATGTTCGAATAGATTTTAAGCACTTACCTAAAACACTCAAAGAGTGCATGTTTGGCCTTGACTTCTGTATTTAAAGCTTGGGGCCAGAATTCTATACACTGTAGCGCCCCCACTCGTCGCGTGGAATCGTAGCCAGCCACGAGAGGGCGCGTGTAGCCCGGGACAGCTTTGTGTTCCTCACTACTCATTCTCTCCGCGGCCAGGGAGCCTACCTGTAATAGAGAAAACGATAACTTGGACTTAGCAATTAACGATGCAATTTAGTTTTGAGAGTGATAGAAAATGGTATTTTTAAAAGTTTACAGGGGCATCTCAAGAAGTGTGATACGACAGATAGTACGCTTGGTTTGTGTTACATTTTTCGAAATGTCAATATAATGCCATGTGTTCTGCTGGAAGCCGCACCTCTAGAGCCACATACGGGATCTTCCCGAAGGCCTTATCTACTTATGGGTCTGTTGTACAAAATTACAAGGTAGCACAATCGCTAACTCTCTAGGGGGAACTTCGTGCAGTGGAAAGTTCCTATATATATGTTCTTTCACGTGTTCAAGCTGACTCCAGTTATGGAAGGTATTTATTTAAATAGACCTATAAAAGAAATGTGACCTCTTGCTCTATATCCTTGTTATCACGAAGCGCTACCTGAGAATATTAACCTATAATCTGAAAATAGTATTATATGTAGTGGCGATCTTGCTACACAACATACCGTGGATCTGAGACCAAAGTGTTCCCGGTATACCGCTAACCTTATATTAACTCTTTAGTGTCCTTTCAAAAGGACGCCTCTTTAGATGGTAAATTATAGAGAAGTACACATTCATCATTCCATAAAGTTGACCTTCGAAGGCTAATCGTTATGTGTCATGCACATGGCATTCCAATTAGTATAAACCACCTTCTCGGCGTAAAGGGCGTTCTAGGGTCGTTAGGTGGGTCGGTCGATTGATGACTCGCTCTAGTGCGCTGCATGGATTCAGATGCAAAGAGGTTGCATACTTCGGTTAGTTTAAACACTGAGAGACCCATGATAGTAGTTAGTTCACTAAAGAAATTCACAAATAAATGCACAAACAGAATATAGTTGCCTAGGTTTTAAAAATGCATGCACTTACATCCTGGAATAATCATCATTCATTTCTTTAAACGAAACCCAATCGTTCATGAGCATCCCCATTTCTATCCATCCGAAGAATGTCCTTATTCATTTTGAAACATTTACTTCAACCGGCTATTATCATAGCTTGAAACCAGAGAACTAGACCTCTGTTGAAACTTACATCACCGATCTCTCGCATATAAGTTGAAAACTCTGTAATTTACATTGTAATAATCCCATAATTCATATTTGGTGCAAACGCAAAGTAGTACTATGTACTTGGACATATCAATTATACTGCAGTTGGAAACATTTTTCTTTGTCAATGATCTTTCAAGCACCATTTATTTAGAAAATAAATGAATCGATACAACAATTGTAGTAAATGCGTGAATGGAAATTAATGAGTGACCAGTGCAGTTAATATGAAAACAACCAATAGCACTGGTTGAATACTGGTTAATGTGTTGAAGGCTGTTTCTATAGCAGTACACAATTCCCCAATACACTCCGCTCTATATTTTCCAATGCAAGATGACCGTGGAAATAATATCTTAATCGATAACAATTACAGTATTTTCTCGACTATTATAATGTTCAGACCGCTGCTGTATTTAATATTATTTTATAATATTTTGTATCATAATTACATAAATCACTGTGTATTTTATCATTTCTTCATACATGATCACCATCTTGATATCCTAGTTTCAAACTGCAGGGTAAGGAACTAATATATATATCCTCTCAGGAAGGTTGTGTCGTAAAAGGCAGGCCGCACTTCCGTTCATTCGGTTTTAAAGATCACTCAACATTCCTCCCACATGCAATGTGGGTAATTTTATACCGATTTCCGTCCAATATAGTAAGTTGAGAACTACAAGAAAATCTTGGTATAAATTGTTAATTGATTTCAGTTCCTTATATCTGTCATATAATATTATTAAGATCTATTTTAGAAACCTTAAAATTTCAAACGCATATATAATCATTATAGTAGGCCTATTGATTTGCATACAACATGATATTGATGAATAGGTGGGTAGGATGTCGTCCTCCTATACCTACTTAATTAATCCTATAATATAGTCATTCACGTAATGATCCAAATTATATCGCAATGGATTACGCAACTTCACCGGTAGCTATAAACAATTATATCGTTTGAAGGGCGTGGCAAAGCTATATGTATATATAGAATCATTCAGAGTATATCGAAACCAATTAATTCTTTCTGAGCAAGTAGAAAACAATCCTTTGGTTCCCATCATGATAAAGCAAGCTTTCCTACGTAGACCCTTATAATGGGGCACCTCCTTCCTCTTTAGTCCCCGGATATGGCCATATCATATTTTTGGCGGGAAACATGTAAGGAGCAGACGACATTTGTCCGGACTTGTATGTGGCGTTGCTTCTTCATAAAAGGTCATGAATGAAGACGTGTAATGTCGTTCAGGCCTAATGGAGGTACTATCAAATTTCTTGTCGACAGTCTGAGAGAGGGCTTTGTGTCAAGGGAGGCAGGAAATATATGATTACCAGTAGGATATGGGGTCCTTTATGAGACAACCATAGGAACATGTAAGGGTATAGATATAGAGATTTATTTCATCTCCGGACCGTAGAAGAGCGAGGTATACTTTGTTTGTCATATACTTATCACAGAAGTAATCTACTTTTCATGGAGGTTTATCACCAAGATGTCTTGCTTGCAAACCGCCTGGTCCTGAAGAAATTTATCAGGTGTCATATCGGAGAGAGTCTAGAGAGTGTGGAGGCAATTACAAGTATATATCTAGATAGTGCTTCTAGGTCTTCTAATCTAATGTTTAGTTATTCCAATAATTGGATTGTGTTTCGCTTACCGTAGTCCCATCATAGGGAACATAGACTCACTTTGTTTAATATCAAAAATAAGATGTTCAAATGTATAGATCTATGTTCAGAATTGTTCGATATCATTGTTCCAATTTTGCACCTGTTAGCAATTCATTCAGGGAACATATATTTTATATATATATATATATATATATACGTATATCAGACCAACTTCTATCTTCAACTTCTATCTGCTTCTTCTCTTGATCCTTTATCTATCCAAACATTCTCCCCTTTCTGGTGCTCCATCACCGACATGCCTTCCTACTCTACATACACTCTTCCACTTCCTCCCACTCGGAGACCACCCCCTCCTATCCACCACCTCCTTCTGCAACTCCTCATGTACTTTCACCACCACTACAACTGCCACTGCCTGCTTCTCCTCTCGGTCAGACCTCTAACGTCCGCCTGCCAATCTATGTCCACTTTTGATCAAAGGCCTTCTCAACCACCTTCACTGATTCCCATGTCCATCTTCAATATCCATCCGTGCAGCTTGCCTAATAGCATGGTCAATATACTAGTATCAGAGGGAAAAGCCACCTCAAATACAGCCTAAGCCTAGATGCACTCAGCCTGTGGTCACCAAATCACAACCGTATTTGAACGGGGGCAGCCGTTCTCGTACTAGGATTCTAGTGCGCCCGGTGGCATTTTCCCCCTGTTAAATCCAGTGTAAATTTGCCTGAAACTGATCGATGTTTACAGTTTGGGATTGAGTGGATGTCTGGTTTTTATAAGTTCTCTGATGAATAAGCTACCGATCTTAGCTTTATGTTTTCTGTACACATCAATGCTATCCAAGAAATCTTGTTCACACAATCATCCAAATCTAGAATCTAAAATGCTGGAATCAGTAGTCCTATCTTAGGAATTTACAGTTCGAGACTGCTATAGTCACTATATTATTCTGTTCATTATAGCACTGCTTTTGGCACACACAATAGCACAAGATGAAGAGTTAGAATAGCCTGGAACCCAGAGTTCCTTATTAGTTCAAAGCGCATAATAAAGAGAATAGTGATTGCGAAATAGTTGCGAATAGAAATTTCAAATATCTTACATTGTTATCTCTTTCTGAGACATAAATTCTAATTCATATAAAGGATGGGGATACTATGGATTTGTATTTGCCAAGAGGTTGTGGTGTCAAATCCTTTCCACTTCTCGGCGACCTTTTGAATCTACCTACAAGAAAAGAGACTTGCAGAAAAGGTAGCGGCGTCCAAGTGGAGTTTTTCACTTACAAAGCCATCCTATTTCTGATGGTCACTCAGCAGCTATCCCCAAGAGGCCAGTGTCCGTACATCAAATAGCCAGTACGTAGAGTGGTCCTTGTACTGTGGAGTTGGTGGTATGACTAAAACCAGCCCCATAAGGGTCACTGCAATCTGTGTTAAGTAGTGTTTCCTCACACCTCAAATGTCAATCCGACCAGGGTAAAACCCCGAAGGACCTGCAGGAGCAAATATTCCAAATCCTATCAGCAATAACTAAAGTGTTTTCATTATATGCATAACATCACTGAGTGCTGGGCCTAGCATATTGCAGCACACTAGGTTATGACACAGCAGGTCTTGGGATGTGAATATCAGAGTCAGTCAGCATCAAGCATACTGAGACAAAAGATACTGCTTGAGAATGTTTTGGCACAAAGTGAGCATTAATACAATTATGAAAAATGTGTCATTTGATGTTTACATCAAAATGGCCTACATTCATTTCTGGGGGACATGAACTGCGTCAAGGGAATGGATAAAAGGCTCCTGGAAAGTGAAAAACGTGAACCGACTACCATAATTATAGTTTCATCATCAGCTTCATGAAAGGGCATTTTATACATGTCGTCTTGTTATGATTGATTATTTCGACTTGATTCAAAATGGCAGCAATGTAAAGCGCTTTTTGGGTTATTGCCTAAATGTAAACCGTAATTTAACTGCATGGTTTTTTTTCTTAACATCAAATCCATCAGGACCCGCCTCATAAGAATCCAATTATCTAACATACGACAGCAGACTGTAACAGATGATCCTATTACGTTTAAAACACATGAGGTAGTCAAGCTGCTGCAAGCTCTCCTTACATTGAGGGAAAAGAACTTAAGCTAAAATTTGCTATTTGTCACCCGACCCCAGACTTAACTATAGTCTCAGTTAGTGTGTTTCCCTAAGTAAAACAGCCACACCTACACATTAGGTAAAAAAAGAGTGTCGATGCCCTTTCAACCCCAGTGAGAGGAAATAGATAATGAATGTTTAATGTGAGCCATGAGTAGCAGTTGACACAGGCTGAAAGAACAACTGACAATGGCAGCCATCTCCTGTCCTTGCTCTTCTTTTCCAGCTTCTCAGTGGCTCTTCGACATTCGCGACAATTATTAACCTCAACATAAATACCTGTTGGGTATAGTATAGCATAGAGTTTATTATCATGTAAATAGAAGGGGAGCAAAAAGCATACATATACATTTATACAAATCCCCTCCATCGCCTAACAACTTCGTATGACTTTTAAAACTATTATTCATTTTCTTATACTTATTTAAGTTATCATCAGTTCCACTCCGTAGTGAAGCTAACCAGATTATTTAGATCATTGAACATTGAGATATCATATTTCCACTCTCGGCATTAACATTTAATAAGTGACACTTTACGCCTGATATCAACAAGAGAAGGTTTTTATACCTAATAGATTACATCGCAGTAACTGTATCCTATTTTGTCCATGCAATTCTTAACAATTCCCATCGATATTACATACAATTTGGTTTTCTTGTAAGGAAATCACTTCTGACAATAACTAGATTTACCGATGTTGGGTTTTTATCATTTGTAATGAATGCCATTGACCTTTCGTGTCTTCAAAATTAACTATTTTCTATGAGCAGAGGATAACTGTAAAAAAGAGAATAATATATGGACTAATGATTCATGTAGAGAGGCTAAATTGACGTTGTCACTCTCGGTTTTGACCCTGTGCTACCATGTGTTGACAAGCTAGAGTGAACCTACCCCTCACTTCTATCCAAACTATCAGAACTACTATACCTCAGCGAATATTAAAGGTCTCCCCCACGGACTTTATTCCCCTCGTGCATAAAAGATGTTGTTAACTATTTATTCTGACGCGTTAATTGAAATGATTAATTCTGACTCATTAATATGACCTTTCACATTAAGAACGACAATTTATCAACCCCTAATCTTACCAAATCTCTCCCATTAAAAATAGATTCTAATAATTCAATGTCAAGGCAAAAGGCAAAACGAGGTGTAATTTATGATGTATTGACATTTGCTACTGCACATGAAGCCTATTCAAACGAGAAATAGATTTAATAGATCAGAAAGGTGTCTTCTACAGTTCCCAACCAAATGATATCAGGTCAGGTCAAAATGGAAAAGATGTTTTTCTATTTGAATATGGGAATTTACTCTGATTATGACAAACGCTTTACACATATAAACAAAATCATGCTATTGCTTAGAGAATAAGATCTCAGGCTTTATTTGCCTAGAGGACCAAGGTTAAAAGTTCAGTGAGAAATTTCACGAGGTGATTGTCTATTAAAGACCCTTTAATTATTTAAGTAGAAGGCGGATATTTTGAGTGCTGTAATATCCTTGGAAACAAACCGGTCATCAGATTTCCTCCAGCAAAATGATGGCCAGAATGTAAAGAGGGACCTTATTATCCTGCCTGTCTCCTGTCACTGCGTTTAGTGAATCTGACAAATGAGAACATCACTTTAAATAACGAAGGTCTCGTGTTTTAAAGGGAATTGGTATCCCGTGCTCAGCCTTCAAACGAGTCTGGGCTGAAATTGCTTTACCCTCAGGTTTCTTTCCTTTTTGGCTATTATATCCATGTCTTGGATATTCAATCTGAGTCCGCATGTTTTAATACCAAATATTTGATAACCGTTTGGGTGAATACTCAAGGTCGTTTAAGATATTAATCCAAAGTAAATTAAAAGAATATGACCTTCAATTCTGTGTCATTATTCCAGATACAACACATGACCTTCAAGGATTCAATATCTAGGGATCTACATGCATATAGATCTACTGACTGGATACAGCAGCATTGTATTGCTTCACAAAATTGCTTCAGTCTACCTCCATATGAAACTGTCTATAGTGATGACTTTGTAATTACTTATCAGAACGAGCACATTTAGAAATTCTTCCCTGTTTCTGGTTACCATAGTGTTTGTACACTGCAATGCAGGTCTACATATCTTGGTTTAATCTGTCCCCAAAATAATGAATTGGAGATACACTATCGGGGAATTACAGTAACTTAAGTAATTAAGCTGCCTTCCAAGAGATAAGTAAAGTATCTTAACATGATATATGCTACATATTTAAAGACCAACTCAGCAGATACGACCTAGGGCAGAGAAAATCATTACGAGTGTGATATTTTTACATCAATATTTAACAGGGGGCATGGCACCAAACCACATAGACTGCTGCGTCTATATATACTTGGTTCATTCGTCAAATGCAATATATGGCGAACTAAGTAAGGATATACCGAAGTCATCCCTAGATATTCTGAAAGGCTAGCAATGGTGGTGAAGATCGTGTCAACTCGCACATTATTTTAACCTGGTTAGACACTCTGGCCGAGGACCTGCAAATAGAGAGCTATCTAATATGCAGCTCACACACCCAGGGGTTCTAACCTGAGTGCATTGCACTTACCTAAAATTAATGACAGATCAATCTGGGCAATATCGAGAACCCTTGTGATAGAAAAGGATCTTTGCTTATTTGAGTCCAAGGTTTTACCACCTTAAACCAGTGACAGGTCACACTAATCCTGTATCTATTAACGCCCGTAAACCATGTCACTTGAATGGAGAGAAAGTCATTTGAGGGAGCGCATTATTGCAGAAAATCTCTATCTCACCTCTGCACCGAGCTCTAGATATCATGCAAAAGTCGTCTGCTGCCGAGGATGTAAATCTGGATGTAACTGAGACTTGCAGGGCAGACACAGTCTGGGGTGATTAGAGGCGACAACCCAAAGCTGGGTTCATGGTTTATGGGACCATTTCCCCGCTCAAAAAATCACCTAGTAAGAATGGGCTGCTCCTCGTGTTATTCCAAGCTGATGAGATTCACAGGCCATTTTCGCCTACTTGGCATGCCTTTTCCCCTCCCAACCAATTAACCTGCCTTTAAAATGCATGGATCCCTTATTCACCCCACATGCCAGGCTTCCCACGGGGACCATTGGCCCCAACACAGACACCGTGATGGGCTTTGCTCGATTGACATTACATTTTCTGAAGGAAGAGAAGTTTAAGGCTTAGCAATATTCATGGAGGAGAGTGCGTTGGTCTCCTTGCTTATAACCGTCGCCGAGTTGCCTTGACACTAAACCAACAAACCATATACTACTCACACCCACACATACTGGCGATCCTGTCTGATCTGTTTTTATGCTTTTATCCTTGAGGCTTTATCCAGGGCTTGAGAAAGAACTGCATGCTATTTATCAATGAACAAGCTTTTAATCGTAAAACACAGCCGATGGTCCGTCAGCGTTGGTTAAATACCCTTAGACTTGTCTCTATAGCTTCCCTGACCAGGAAGGTAATTATAGAATGGCGTTGTGCCTGATGTTTATAGCATGATTCTGATTGGAGCATAGCAGTTAATCTATTTTATTTACTTTATGGCATATTTGATTTGGTTCATATAATATGAGGTTTAATATAATTTTTTAACAATCCCAAGAAAATGACATGGTAACTAAGAAATGGCATTAATGAATGGGCGTAGGTATGTGGATAATAAGGCAGTATAGTGAAGTTGATAGTAGTTGCGGGCGTCCTAAGTTACTGGAAGGCAAGTTATGTAGACAGGTATGTGTGGGTTTGTGAGGTGTGGATCGCTGTCAGTAAGTGTGGGTTCTGGTGGTCTGTCGTGTGCAATCCTTGTGGTAGGTCAATGGCCTCCACTGCTTAAGGTTGCGAGGGGAGCGAATCCATATCCCAGGGGTACATCGATAAAGGCGGTTTATTTGAGCATGAAGTCTCCCAGCGGAGACCAATCCTATGGAAAGTTTCAAATTACTTTTTCGCCAAAATGTGAAACTGATACATAATCGGAAATGTTAGAATAAATGTAATTACTATGATAAATTACAATGTGTGGTGTGTTCTACGCCTACACCAAGATGATTGCGCCTCATGTGATAATTATGTATTATAATCGTTATTCCGACAAGCAACCAAGAAGATAGTGTCCAAATCATTGTAAAATGCCTTCCTCCGAACAAACACTTACATGCAAAATGCAACTTCCACAGCAAACATGGCGATTCCTTTGCAATTTGATCATTCTACAAAAGGACCAGCTGCCATCTACATTACTTTATAGGCATTTAAGTCGTATCAACGAACAGATCGGCCATGGTTCAAGGCTCATAAAGCTATCGTATTTCCCTCATATGCCACCCGCCATCAGCCTCCAATCTGGTCCTGCTCCTACTTCCCAATGCCAGTCACGTGGCCTTCAGGAAAACCAAGTCTGACATATACACCAGGATCCCGTAAAGGGATAGGCGTTCAGATCGAGAGATGGTTTCTAATAAGTCCATAGGGTTTGGGTTTGTGGTAAATGGCAATGCCAGAAATGCTGAATGAACACAAGAGGGACAGATCTAACTATGGGAATTGTGTTGGGGACGAAGTTGGCTGGGTAATATTTGAGTGTAACTATTAAGGGTCTTCATACACCGATGACAAAGTGGCTATGTTATGATTGACAGAATATTCTCCAATCGTTGATCAGCTGATGTACATGTCTGGTGAAGAAAACAACATTTTCAGAGCTTGAGGTTTTTACATGAGTCTGCAACAGCGAATATTCATTGTTTTCAGCTTTATTATAATTTCATCTTATAGGAAGACCTGCAATTTATAGATTTCACAATTGTTTATTGGTGGTCCATTCGTTCTGTCCTACACAATTCAATATAGCTCTGTTATTATGTCCTCCCCCTAATTTCTCCCGTCTAAAGATAAATAGTCCCCCTCCTTTGGGTCCTACATCCGCACCCTATATAGTTTTAATTACCATACATATAGCCTCGTGCCTACGTGTCCATTAAACAAAACAATTACACAACGGGCACACGTTAGGAGATCTGAAATAATGTGATTTAATATCTTCCCATTCGCAACTCATGAAGCCACTAGCTCCCTTGCTTCTCCTTAGCCAGCTTGTAGCGCAATACATCAGAAGTCTTAATCAAGCAGGCATCTTTCAGTCCCGTCACATAGCACTTGCTGAATGGACAAAATGGCAATGAATAGGATATCGATCGGCCATCACTATAAGTCAGCCTTACTCCGGGATGGGGGCACATATTATGTCCTTCCATACAGGCAGACTGGCGAATGCTAATAGCGATAACGACGGGGATGGAGGAGGTGGGGGTAGGCAAGGGATATATGAGACCCTGCGATGGCCATTGAAATATCATGTACATGTAAACTTCTTGCATAATCATATCTACCCAATGCCGACAGGATAATGCGTTGATATATGGATATAGTATAGTGGCAATATAATAATAGGTTTGTGCCCTTTGAAAAGGCGGGTGGGCCGCCCTTGCACCGCCCCCCCCCCCCCCACCTCCATACACACTCCCTGTCCCAACCAACCACCGCCTCCTTTTCACTCGATGTTTTTTCTCTACTACCGGACCGCCTGTTATAAGGTTCTCCTTCTTCCCGGGGTCGTCCATAATACATGTAGAGTGTAGTACTTAGCAAGCAGCATAAGATCATGGCAACATGTCCCATTACCTTCCCCAGACGGATGTGATGGGACCTTCCCAGTGACAGTGGCTGAATAATCATAATGTCCGACTGATTTGCTCCTAATCCGAATCTCCAGGATATATATATGATGTTTTATCATTATGAATAGATTTTGGTTAGGGCTGCATGAATAGTAAGATCTAAGATATAATGTATCGATTGCGGTTTCAAACAATAAACACGTCAGTTTTAGAACCGTGTTATGGGCAGATAGGCCTACATATATATGTAAGCCTATATTGTTTCATATACATTTACAAAATTAATGGCCCAGAAGGTATGGCGAATGTTATACGTCACAACGCTGCATGAAACGCTTTGTTTCTTGGGTTTGTTAACTGGCAAACTGTGGTTTTATAACAAAACACACGTTAACATTTAGCAAGACTCAAGAATTTAGCCTACACTGCTGTTCTGAGGCCAGGCCCAACTTTCGAGTTGTGCATTGCAGACCTTTTCCCAATGAATATGTGATAACACAAATAAGCTAGGCAGGAATGACAGGGATGCAGAAAGAGCTTTTCGGCAGATACCGCCAGACCTATACGGTCATAAAAACAGAGAGACATCTATCATCTTAAAGGATATGCCGTGCCTATTTTCACCCGAATTGCACAGGTTCTGTTATCGCAAAAGGACAAATAAAAGTACAAATTCCTCAAATATGGATAAACCAGGTCGGCCGCACGTTTAATACAACTTCACCTTCCGATTTCCTCCAAATAAGACAGCCTGCAGAGCATACAGGTACAGTAAAATGTTCTTTGTTCAGATACATCTTCAAGAAGGCTGTTGATACGATGTTCAATGTAAATATTGATCAAGTCAAGGTGAAACATTTGGTATTTGTAGTTGCAATTTGTAATTTGGTGTTAGGACATTAAAATAGTACTCCACACAATATAGTTTGTCTTTTGGATATTCCCTTTATCCGTACAAACACGGTTACATAAATATATCAATCAGATAAATATCCTTCACATTACGCACACTGACATATCCAAGGTGAGGATCATTACATATAATCACCCGGACAAGGTAAAATGGGGCTTCAATAGGACAATTAGTGTGCAAGTATTGGTATTATTTCATTACTACGTGATTTCTCATTGTTACGTTAACTTAGTAAAATCTCGAAGTGTGCATGTCATGGCACCACTTTCTCCCCAGCCTATGTGTATTGTAAGAACAGCTAGATACAATCATGAACATTGCTTGTATACCTGGAAGTTTAGACATGGGATGCAGATCGAAGCTTTAGAGGAGAATTGGGTTCCCCACGTCCACAAATACCGACCGTTGATTGCAAGTGAGGGTATTTTATTGCCTTTTCGTGTACTGCAGACTTGGAAGAGAAAACTAAACGTTAGACGTGCAAAAGCCTAGTAATTCAATGCTATTAGAAGCAGAACCCCCGATTGAGGTTTGCGACAGCAAATGGGATACGCTCCGAAGCTTTGTAGACCACATTAGTAACCAATGTCCCGGAAGGCTATTCTCACAATGGGATTAGCGGTTGTTAGTTGATACATCAGTGTACTTTTTGCTGACCCCCTGAGACCAAACTATCGTAAAGGTTTAGGCGTCCAAGCAGTGTCCAATGTTTGTTACAATGGTGTATGTATAGTCTCCCCCATCTTTGCCTTGATTCAAAGCGATAGAACATCTTCCGATTGAGTTGCATTATGAGTATGTGGATAGGGTTGACTATAAATCGTACTTCCAGCCATTACACGGCACATCGCCCCACCCCCAGCCTGCATTAATTGGCCATACTAATTGAACAACAGGGAAACATATATATTCTAACTGTAGTGTGACTATATCTACCGAGCAACAATTTACTTCACTATAGAAATAAATAATTCAATATGTATGGAGCAATTATCAAATTCATTGCTAGATTACAACACTCATGGGAGGAACCTTATCGTTATGTAAAATCATGAAATCTGGGACCTTGCCTATCACGAGTTGTAAGTGGCCTATATTTTGACTTGTGAGGCAAATCCCCTTTATAAAGACTTCCTCACATCTTGCTGTGGTGCATATGTGACCTTTCATAAAAGTCAAATAATCATTGGTGACTACAGCCCTTTATAGACATATATGAATGTGCGATGTACGTGTATACATAGGAATAGAAGAACGATGGTTGGATGAATGGAAAAAGATAGAAAAAGATCAAAAGGTCAGGCAGGATACATAGTACAGGACACAATAGGATAAGACAGACCGGCAGGGTATGTACTACATACAGGACACATCTATAGACAAGATAAGAATTTATTCATGACATATATATTATTGGACAGGGCATGCATGTAGATCTATGATTTGTACATAGATTGATAGGAAAATGAAAGAGGTTCAAGAGATAGTGCCAGAGGAAGAGAGGGAGATTGGCAGGATAAAGAAAGAGAGTGAGAAAGAGTGATATAAGAGCGTGCAAGAGAGAGACAGAAAGGATGAAGAGAACAAGAGAGGTCAGGGAGAGAGAGAGGCAGACAGTGAGATAGAGAAGAAAGATTGGGAGGAGAGAGAGAGAGACAAAGGGATGAAGAAAAAGTGATGTTAGCAGGAGAGAGCAGCAGGCTTTTTCTCACTACTAGTAAGGTTACAGGTGTGCATGTGTTGAATAAAAGTTGAATAAAAAGTAAAAACTCTTTCACAATGTTGTCTGTCTTAAAATGACGATAATATATGCATGTAAATGTGTATATATTATGATATAGAAAACAATATAATATATGGATAGATATATAGATATATACATATATATCGATATACAAGGATAGAAGCCAGGCTACAATCTAAAATAGGGACGTAAAACCAGAACTAGAAACAGAACATGGCTGCAATAAATATTGGCACCAGTAAAACAAGCTCGATTCAGCTTATTCGGAAACATCAAATTACTATTGGTAACGCTGACAATTGATTGGTGACTATAGGCGCAACTGCATTTATAGGAAACGCGTTTAAATCTACTAAGCTGGTGGTTAATGAACTTGGAAGTCAATCAACAGAACAAATGATTAATTACATGAAATGTTAGGATCAAACAGTCCTTAATGAAGTCCCAGTAAATTGGAAACCTAATTGTGGGGAATTAATACGTGCTAAATTGTACATTACATCCCAGATTCTAATCAACAATATCAATAGTCTAGAAGAAAGAAACTCATATAATGTCAGAGGCATCTCCTCTGCTTCAGATAAGGCCTAATATCTACTAATATTAAGAGGGATCAAAGTACAATAAAAAATAAACTTCAAGCTCTTTACTATACAGCTTTAATTCAGAAAAGATAAACTAAAGTCTCTGTATTATGCACAGATACAAGAATGAAACCAAATGCTTCAGTATAGGATGAATTGCCATGATACGCAGGAAGAAATTGAAATATGCTTTAACTGCTTCCTCATGTTCTGTCGCAATATGTCATCACTATTTGTAGAAAGATATGAACTCCCCCGTTACATATTGCTGTATAGTATGGACAAAATACATATTCCCATTCCGTTAGGTATTCTGAACAACAGGTATACATCTGCAGGAAGATTCTCGCAAAAACCATTATTTTCTATTTACTGCAGCAATCATGGGTCTATTTTAATGAAATAAGATTATATGCCCTCACAATCATATTGGGTTTAGGCCATTGCTAGTCTACCTTAGCGTGTGCCATCGAGTATACATTCAGAAGGCTTGACGTATTTGGCTGTTCATAAGCCAATCTGTACCTTACCAGGCCTCTGATGGAGAAATGAACTTTACTTTACCATTGATCCATCACATACATCTTTAATGTCATCTATTTTAATTGCCTTCCTCTGGGTGTTGCTTGAGTCCTAGGTACAATGTACACAGGCTTCAGCCTCCCTGGCCTGAGTATTATTTCTCTACATTATAGAAACCTCCATAAGATTCACATTATAGTTACTATAATGCCTGTGTGGGCTTCCATTTCTACAGTTTATATTGATACATGTTTGAGAGGCGATGCGCAGCTGGTATGTGTAATATATGAATACAAGATATAACTCACCTCATCCCCGATGATTCCCTAATTAATGTTTCTTTTCTTTTCTTTTAGAGGAACTGGTAGATCCGCTAAGATTCAACTCTGGGGCCGTTGCAAAACATGACAGGTTTTACCTTTCTGCCCTCGCCAGGGCCTTTTGTCCTTTGGATAGTTAGCATTCTTATATTTCATTTTATTCCCAACCGGGGAAACTGATTACTATTTCAGTCTTTTGTGTCTCCCTTTACAATGGGCGCCTCATTCCTCTAATCCCCTGGGTACTGAGAGAAAGAAAGGGCTATCAGTTCCTGAATGTCTCCTTCTAAGTCATCAACTGAGTTTTTACTTCCAGCGCGCCCACCATCTAATCTCAACACGACCGCCGCTAAGGAAATAATAGGAAGTTGGCGTGGAGGAGAACAAAAGGTAAAGTACAAAACTTAGAAAGTTCTCAATCATAATCGTTGGCAGAATGACTAGACATGGCCTTTTCGTTAGCCTCTTTTTAAAGGGAACGTGAGAAGGCTGTAGAGTAGGTAACGAAACCTTATAAATAAATGATTCGTCAATCATATCGAGTCAAGTTAAATTCTGGTATTTCATGTTGTGGCCCGAGGTAGGCCATTTAGATTCAAAACACCTCTTCCTTACTTGATGTGAATGTTTCGGTCTGTCATTTGCATCAGTGTCGTTTCCACGAGGTGAGTTAGAGCAAATCTGAGGATTTTTATATTATTCATCAATGGTATATAATATGGATAAAAGAGAAAATGCCACTTAGGCCGAAGTTATTGTGTTGCAGCTATACACTTGCAAATTTATGCGAATGTGACCTACTCCACGGAAAGGGAAACTGCCGATGCATTGCAAACTCATTTATATTAGCGGCATTGACTCTGAAACAAAGGGGCTGGAAATGTGCGTATTAGAAACATAGACCTCACCTCACCTGGTATCAGAATTACAGAATATAACAAAATCCGTGTGGGCAAGATGGACCCTCATATACATAAGTCATTAACAAAATAGTTCTCAGATCCCTCTGTCTGTTTTTGTACATGGATGGACCGAATACAACCTCAGTTTTAGAGACTGTTACAAAAGAAAATGTCACTAATGTTTATATAAAAAATCGAATAACTTGTTTGTCTCGAGTAAAACCACGATTTTACAATGTACATGAATGCACGCTTTGAGGGAAAATGCCTGAGACACCCCTGCATCCTAGTTTATGCTACATGGTCTGCAAGGTATACGCAATGCTAATTGCACGGAATACGCAAGGTATTAGCACCGGGTGTAGTGGATCAAGGCCATAGACTTGTATACATACGTACAAACCTTCTCTGAGGCGACATGTGAGTTCATTTTCTATTCTAAACAGGGGATCTGGATGGGAATCTGGATGAAGCACTCTGTTATCAATAATTCAATGTCTGTGATGATGCACAACAATTTGTTCCATCGATCAAAAACTTAGATTCTCAACAAAGAGACTGGGGTGGTGCCTCAACAGCGCATTCCTCCTCTAAAGATTAACTGGCAGTTGGAATTAAAAAAATAATATTTGTGTGTCAATTCACATTATACTCGCAGGATCCGTTCACAAGAATGACAAAATAAATAATAATATTGCCATTTTGAAGGGTGCCGCACTGCCTTTTGATAACGCACGTGCAATCGGTGCCTCCAAAGGAATATTATTCATGAGAGAACTGAAGAAATCAAGCAGAAACTACTTGAGAGTTTGTGAATTATGAGGGATGTGCGTGACGGAAGAAGAACGGGTTCTGAAGTCACGGCCAAGATAAGTCAGGTCAAAGTACAGACCGTTGGGGCAGATGTCTTGGGTTTTGTCTTGGATCAAGGCCGTGGTACACGACCTAAGGTACGATTGGCCTACATTAGGAAGAGGGAAGAACAATGATTGCAGAACGATAACTACAAACCGGAGATTTGTGATAAGCGGAGAAATGGATTGCCGTCACAGTGTGATCAATCTTTTCAACACCAAGTAGGCTACCCGTTTACCCTAGTTCTTCTGTTCTTTAGAATTATTCTGATCAGTGGGAGTGAAAATAAACTCCCAATTCAGAAAAAAATGATGATACTGGAGTATTAAGTCTCGGAACATGTGCAAAGAAACTGTAAGTAATCATATGCATGGATTATCGAGTTTGCTCCCATAATAATTTATGTATGAATTTGATAATAATAATAATAATAATAAGATTCTTTTATTTCATGACTAGGTTACAGAAAAATACAGGTAGTGCATGTCAGGTCTGGACCTGGTCTTCCCATGCATGCCTAGCTACAGAGGGTTGACTAGCTAATTTTGGGGTTGACTAGGGGTTTGGTTGTGGCGCTAAGTTTGGGGGTTGGTTTACATTATATAATATCGTAGAGCCTCTTATTGAGTGAGAATCATTCAGTTCTAGACTTTGCATGTTTGAGGCAAGAAGTTGACAAGAAGTTGACTCTATAAAATAAGCCATTCTACACGACTCAGTTTCATTTGTAATAAAATTTCTAATTAAATATGTAATGACATGTAAATATGACAATGTTTTAGTAACGCTGTACTGAGTCATCTTGTATAAGATCAACATTAGATATATAAATGTTGATGAGTGGCTCTGTACTGAGCCACCCAGTACATGAGGTTACATGAACATGAGTGAGAAAACTCAAATATGGACTTTGTACTAAGCCCTTTGTCTTGTAGCGTATACATGCATATACGAGAGTATAAGTAGCACTAATATGTATGTTCAACAAAACTAAACTTATAATAAAATACAAGTAGTATTAAATTAAAGCTGCACTCTTAGTTAAAATCGATGAAAAAGATTTTCTACTTTTTGTTCTGTTTATTTCCAAACTATCTGAAAGCCATTTGACCAAAATCTTGGAGGATTTTGTCTGGTTGTTTTGCTACAGGGCTTCATAAAAGTCCACATCCATATTCCAGGCCCCGCAATAATCCTTTCCTTTACAGTGGCTTCACTTATTATCGCTCACCTGTGGCCATTTTCTCTCGGCCCATTCGACTGTCCATTGACAAATTCTTGTATAAACATAATAACGGCAGCAGAATATTGATAAATCCATTCCTATCATTCATTATATGAGTAACTTTGCTAAGATTTTTTTTTCTCGTACTAGCTGTGAATGTAGCTTTAATTTCGAATTTCATTTTCTGTCTGCTGAAACATCAATCTGGGTGGGAGTCACTATAATATCGCGGGTTGGTTGTATGCTCACATGAGCTGCCGAACGCTTCATACTGGGATCTGTTTTTATTGACACGGAGGCCTACTGACACCGGAAGCTAAGTCGAGAGTGAGGCTAATGGCGGTGTTTTGTCTCGAGTCACGTGATGTTCTTCTGGCGACCCCTAGCGGTCATGATATCATTGGAAGAGGTCGATGTTGCCCAGAACATGACCAGAGCGCATGTCAGTGTCGATGAGTCAAAAATAAGGTAGATTTAGGGATTGATAGAAGAATGGACTTTCTTCCCCCCCAAAAAAAGTCGGATGGAGGAGAGGGCGAAAATAATAAACCAGTAGGCCCTATAGGACGGAAGATAAGAGATGTACCCATGAAATTGAATAATAATAACGTTTTCAAATAAAAAAAATCAAAGAATGTAATTCTGATTTTTTCACGGTAGGTGCACATTAATCTATAGAATAATATTTATTTGCAAATAATCTTTGGTATATTTTTCTGTATACCATTATAACAGTCTATTTTCTGTCCATAATTATGAGATCTAGAAGATGATGTGCACAAATCCAGCTCATGAGATAGATTTGAAGAAGAAAGGCTCTCTATACAATGGATACGCATTCTAAAAATACAAACGGTCTGAGGAAATATTACCAAAATAGACATTTCTAGTTTAATATCGTCGAGGATTTTTTTCTGGAGATGTGTTTGAATATCAAGGGGCAATGTTATTGCAGGTTCGTAATTGCAAGACCTAATTAAGTGTTTGTTCTATTTTATAGTATCTAATGCACCTCAAGAAAAGAAAAATACATCTCATAGTGTCTTAAAAACTAATATAGCAAGATATATTCAATATCTTCTGTTTATTTGTATCAACATACGTGCTTATCTCCATATTAAAGTGGATATGTGTGAGAAGGGTGTGTTAGCGGAGACAGGGAGTGCGTTTTAGGGAGTGAGACAGACAGAAAGAAAGACTGAGTGAGTACGTTCATTGAGTCATGTCCTTGGCAAGAGGATACACAGAGCATGGAGAAACAAAAGGAGAAGATAACAAAAACCACGGGGAGATGCTTCAAAGATTATGTTGCACCTAACGATCCCTTTCATCAGCCTTGAAAGCCTGGCAGTGGACGGCGTGTGTCTGTGTTCGAATGCCATAAACTCTCCTTCACATGTACTAGTAGTGTACTGCGAAAAAGGCATGCTGGCCACACTGCCGAACGTCCCTCTCTGGTAGAAGGGGATAAAATTGAGTAATTTTGAGCGGCTCTTCTCACAAATAGAACCAGAATTTCGTCGTACAAAAATCCTCATTTCAAACACAGCGAAAACAATCTAGACCTTGATAGGCCTATATACCTCCACTAATAATCCGATCATAATCCATTTCCGAGAGAGGTCGTGCGATTAATGGGTAATCGACTGAACTCCCTTATCGAAAATAAGTATTGTCATCTATCTTTGGGGCCTTTTATGATGCGATCTGCATTTTAGATTCTCTTCGACCGTGATGGTATGACAACCAGGAAAGGAAGCCACCTTTCAATAGGCAGTTAACCACACCACTTCGAACTTTAGTCAGCTACGAGTTTCTTTTTCATCACTCGAAAATGTGCCCTCAATATTAGATATTGAAGAAAATGAAAATGTAGAACGGCTTGAATTATTGCAGTGCCACACCAAATATATTTATAAACATCCCTTACTTTGCCAAAATCTATTTTCACAGACGCAGACAGGAATCGAAAAGAATATTTGAACAATATATAAATAAAGATGCGATCATTAAACATTTCGAGGTTTTATTTTCCCTCGTATGAACCGCTGTCCATTTATTGATGTTTTAATTCACCTTGAGTACCAAGAAATGTTTTCAAAGTTTCATAACAAAGGTAATTACTACTTCGTTAAGTGCTTTGGTATGTTTTCAACCAATGTTTTCAACGCAGGCTCTTCAGCCGAGTACCTTTAATGAGATACGAGCATCATCAATGGGATTTGGGTAATTTTCTGACATTAATTAAATCAGTTATTTTCTTTCATTTGGATGACGAAGAGCCGTTGGAGAAATCATGGAATGGAAATGATTGTGTGTGGGTAAAGAATTTGTCAATGTCCATACATAAATTATAATTAAACACGAGATTTCTTCTTTTGTCACAGAGCATGGAAATACAATGGTTCCGTGGATTCTAATGGTGCGCGAATCATCAATCATTTCAGTGAAAACATTTGTGAAAATCAATGTTTTTAAGCTAATGTTTTTAGTCTGGAACACATCCAGATCCTACCAGTTTGTTATTCAGATTTCGGAGACCGCAGCAACTTTAAAACTGAACGTAGGCAATCTAAGCTGCCCTCTTAAGACTGCAGGGTTTGTGGTTTCAAATGGTATGACGAATGGTATTGATTGTCAAATATTCAGAGATTACTACTTAATCCAATGATGCTGTTTCAATATTGTTTTTCATCTAAACGTTCGTTTGATGTACATTTGCTTGGATACATTTAACGGGAAAATGACATGGGCAGGAGCATATTTAATACCCAACTGTATAGAGGTTGTTTATGATGAAAGTTCAGGACTGTCGCCTCCCCCGTCTTCAGCATCCTTTTGCAATATGGAATCATCATTCATGATAGGTCAATGTTACCCCCGAAGGGGCTCTTTAAATGAATAGAGTACTATGATAGGATGGGTTCAGGCATGCTGAGTAAGGTCAGTGGGCCATATGGAGAATAGTTGATGGACCTGCATGACAATATTCTATCAATATTCTAGTACCCATAACGAAGGTGGATTTGGGTGCGTCAGGTACATTCTCGAGTATAGGATGTGTCTGCTTCGACTTGAAGTAATTCAGTGGAGGCAGGGACAACATATCTACAAGAAAATTACTTTGCGTTCCAGCCATTTGATCGTATGAATCTCGTTTCAAGATAGACCCACAGAGAAGCCAACTACTTTCAAATCTGTGAATACATACGGATGGTGTTCATTTAAATCTTGATCTACCCGGGTCAAGGGCAGAGTATTCAAGTATGAAATAGTGATTTTGAATAAATTAACTCTAGGCTCAGAGCCTCTAAGATCAGATAAGGATGGTATGTCAGTGATTGAACGCCTACTGCACTAATGGCTTTTTGCCTCTGGAGTAGGCGTCCTTATGAGGTTCTAATGGCATTTTGCGGTTTGAAGCGAGATGCTTTCCCTCGGTTTGGAGGGTCTTTCCCAACTTTGAGCCGGGGCTAGAAAGGAGTATAGCATGCCAATTGTTCTTACTCTTCCAGTATCTCAACAGTCGTTTTCAAATTAATTGTATTGATCAAAATCAGAAGCGAGAGTTTCGCAGAATAGACCAAGTACATTTCTTGCCAGCGTTATAAAAAGACAAATCAACAGTCTGCTAACACGCCCATGCAACAATAATGAGCCCTCTCCCTAAGGAAAGTATAAGTAAACAATTCCAATCTCAAGAACAACAAGAAAAGTCCAATAAACACAATATCAGATAGATAAGACATTGGGTTAAAAATACTAACCAAAAAAAATTTTAATATGATATAGCGAGCATTTCTTAATCTTGGAGAAGTTGGCGGAAGGATCGGCGTGACGTCAGAAGGGGATTTACTGATAAAGGAATGTCTGTTACCATGGTAAATTGTGACCCAATGACGCTATCCTCCGGCTGGAAACAATTTGATATTTTTGCCGACGACGGTTTGCTGTGAGCTTCTATTCACAAGACCTTGGTGATCTAATTACCTGGCACTGATCGTCATAAATGATAGGCTCACAGCAAACCTTCAGCATATTTCGAATACGTGATTACTCGTCAAACCATATTCCTCTGTGTTGTGTTGCAATGTGGTGTGCTCGTACGTATACTAATGGCAAGGCAACGGGAAAGAAGCCAAAGCTGGAAGCCACAACAGAGGTCATAATTTCTGAGATAACTCCTATCATTTGCTCGAACGTTAAATTTCCTTATCACATTTCTTCATTTCTTATCTCTTCCGTCAATCCCTATAAGTCCAATGTCTTTAAAATGATCACCCAGCTGGCTCAGAATGTACGGGCGTTCCCCTATTTCAATTTCACCGACTGAGAGTTGGCAATCATAACAATTATTACGGTAATTAACCAGGTTCTCAAGACTTAATTATCATATTATTGATAATCAGTTCAGCCACCGGTTCCGAAAGGAGTAAAAGGTTTGGTTTTAGCAAACCGTATACGGTACATGTGTTAAAATCTATCAAGACAAGGGCCGGCGTCTTTGGGATAGTAGTTCTACATCAAGACTGCAAGACAAAACTGTCCAGAGGGCTGTTGCACAACGCCTGTTCGTTGCATATTCGTGACTGTTTGTAGCCTTTCTGTTGCTCATTGAAATTCGTAGAAATCACTGCTCGTTCTTTGTGCAACGAACGAGAACCTGTTGCACAACCAATTCATAGATGCTCGTTCTTTGGAATAAATGATCCCAGTCATTATTTAATAAATTTAATCATTGATACTAAAATAAAATGACAATGATTCCCTATCAAACCTAGTCATGCCATACATAAATTATTCTGAACTATTGACGAAGATCAAGTGCATTATAAGGACCATACACGAAGGTTTGCTAATCAACGTTTAAGATTATGAGGCCTGCTCGTTGCCTTTTCGCTGATTATAGGTTGGAATATCCCCTATGTATGACGTCAATGTATGGAATGGCCCACACCTAGTATAGGGTACACCTACGAATGAGCAGGTATTTAAATGAATGTGCAGCCATATGAAATGTGCAACAGTGGGTCAATTATGTACATTTCTGCTCGTTCATGGGGACTTAGACAAATTTCAAGGCAAAAATTCTGATGCACAATGAAAAGTGAAATGAAAAGACGACCTACAGGGTTATCCTAAGTCTGTTTGTACCTAATTTGAAGGTCCCAACCATTATCCCTTGATATATATCACTTTATAATGAGCACAAAATTATATATTGAATATTCTCCACATTTACTATTCATTTTTCTATGTTTTTGATATTCATGGCTATGAAGCTGCCTCGTGGTAGATGTGTTGATCTGCCATAGTCTATGTGGCCTGTCAGCCAAACCCCCGTTAAATGTTCTTTGCTAACTGCAGAAAGGTGCATTCGTCCTAATATCCCATGGAAGTGAGGACTAATTATAGACTCCCCCACGCTGACCCTGAGAATTTCAAAATAAACAATCAAACAGATCACAATGTAGGTCGTAATATCCCCTATGAATGACATCAGTCAATGGAATACCCCACTTTCTGACTGGGTCCGTACCTCCTACATATAGCAGAGTACACCCACGAATGTGCAGACCTACAATGAGTATAGTTTATGACCTAGCCTTGTGCAACTATAGCATTAATACCCGAGGTTTTGGCTGGTTTCCGGGGTCTATTGCCTTGGGGAACATTCGAGGGCGTAGCCCGAGAATTTCCCCAGGCAATAGACCACGGAAACCAGCCAAAACCTCGGGTATTAGTGCTTTTAGACGCTATTTGGTCGGATTCAATTGAGGAATGTGGTTGAGAAAAAACATACACAAACCTTCTTTATTCCATCGAAAAACATCAGCAAACACCATGAGAATCGCCTTTCTATTTACGTGACCTGAACCGGAAATGGACTGGGCTAAAGCCATACGGTAACCTACACAGTCACATATAAATAGCAAAATTTTGTCATCCTCCCCTAACCTACATGTATAGCTCAGTGGCAGAGCGTTAGCCTACCATGCCAAGGGTGAGGGGTTCGAGGCTTGCCCGGGCAGCTTTTTTTTTTCATTCTTGCGATGTTCCTACTAACATTTCTCTATGAAGGAATCATGGGAAGACAACAAGATTTCAGATATCATAAGAAATCATATTGATTAAGCTATTCTGAAGATTTCGTCTTTATACAAGGTCCCGTTTTTTTTATATCAACGTTCGAATACAGTCACTGCTTGGCTGGCCGACGGAAGTTTGCACCGCTTTATCAGTTGTAGCCAGAGTGACTTTCGGTATGACCCATATAACTCATGTATGGCTTGTGAAATCGCCACTGGACTAAAACTTCGCTATCGAGGGGTAGAACTATATTAAAATCATTTCTACCAATTTTTTAATTTTTTTTAACAATTTTATTGGCAGATATTCACAACAGTGATACGTCTAATCTCCAAGTACAAACGATATTTAACAATCGATACAAAAAATTCAGATTATTCATTTCTTTCTTTTTTATGTTGCTAGACACACATAAAAATAACCGAATCGATCAAGGTCAAGGTCGCCATAAGCTTGCCGCGTTAGTCGGAAACCGTATGATACCGCGACGGCTGGCCGAATGAAGCTCCAGCTACAATAGCCAATCAGAGGTGCGTATTCACTGTTGTCACGTTTCAGCCAGCCGGCGTGTTTTTACAAGATTCCGCTGCTTGCCATCCAAAGCATTAGAGACTTCCAGTTTACGAATGCCGTGTTGCGTGTGTCTAGGGACTTAAAAAAGAAATAAATAAAAGATTTGAATCGGTAGAAATGTTTTAAAGGTTGTTTTAGCCCGATAGCGAAGATTTAGTCTACGGAAAGTCCCCAATCCGACCTTGAACTCTAAGCGGTCCGGGTGCGCGCAAGCGGCTGTGTATGGTATCAGTACACTAGCAAAATTCAGCCGCGATATGCCCACCAGTTACATAGTGTAGTGGTTATAGTGCTCGACTTCTGCGGAGAACGTTGAGGGTTCGAGCCTTGTCAGGTCCCTTAGCTTTTTTTTTCATTCTATACTTGGCTGGAAGCGACAGGGTTGGGTTGATCTATCGGGACGGAAGTCTTGGGACTGATCTATAGGGACTGATCTATCGGGACGGAAGTGGTTTGCGGGAATCTATAGAGTTTTACTTTGCGATCGATGCTTAACAATGGCTACCTAGTATCCGCAAACCGGAACAGGTGCTGCGACTACGGAGAATTCCTATAGACAACCCTCAGCTGCACAAAGACCAATCACAGGTAAGAATGCAGGTGAGGAAGTGGCGTTGGAGGGGTCTATAAGGTAAAATATACCCCCCAGAATCAGACCAAATCGCGTCTAAAGTGTGCTAATTGTGGCTATTCCTGCTCGTTTGTAGGCCCCAACGAATAGGCATTTCTGCTCGTTCGTTGAAATTCATTGTGCAACAGCCCTCGGGGGATTTCGGTAGGATAGATGACCCAAACTCAAAATATCAATTATGCACAGATCCTTTTTCCAATTGAAAACTTTAAGACTTTTAATTATTATATATACCCCAACTGAAGCTTAATGCAAGTCCATATCCTGTTAGAATCGTTTTGGAGAGATCCTATGGTAATGTGGCATTCTACAATCCCTTATTTCCAATAGAGCTTTGGCTTCTTTCAGACATTTTTCATCCAGAAGTGTATAACCGCTAGATATTTATTTTGATGTTAAGTCTGGGGAAGTCTTAGGCTATTTACTTGTATGAATATGAATTCATTTTCTCATTGTCAATGACACCACCCTCCCCCGCCCTCCTCTCCTAAGGGATCGTCACATTCGCAAACAACTGTGCAGAGCTGGGAGACCCAGCTGGCTACTAAACTGTCACAGAAGCAATTTAGGGTTGTCAGGTGTTTTGCTTGACGAGGTCTGCAGTAGATCTTATGGAACCTCCATAAGACAACTGCAGACATTTAGATTTTAAGATTAGAGTCTATACTTCGTTAGCTTTTAAATTTTATAATCATGGATTCTCTACCTTGAATATGAGGCCCACAGTTATATGATTTGTTTAGGGAATCCCTGCTCCTATCTAAGACGTCATTGTTGTGGCCTGATCATGTGAAAAAAGGTTGAGAATAGTCAGGGCTACATTGTAATAAGCAAAGGACCCTAAGTGGCATTGCAACGGTTTCGATTGAGAATAGAAATAATTTTGACTTTTCCTGGGAAAAAGTGGAAGGTTGCCGATGGTTCAGCCAGGTAGCCTGTACTCCACCCCAATGCTATGATTGGCTTGTTTACTACAACAGTTTAATATAGCCGTGACCTAGCCCTACACGAAAATTACGTAATACTGACCTAACTATCTGACCTGTGCTGTGTGAATGAAGTGCTGCAACCAACACAACCTATAATTGGTGCAGGTCATTCTCACGCGAACATAATGGACAGCAACTTGGTTATTGTTTCTCTTTTACTAAAAAGAGAACCAATAATAGTTTTAGTCCATAATCTCAAACTGTTACCTAAACAACCTTACATTCTCTTCACGGTAATCACCAACAGTCTTGACGAAACCATTCTAATGGTAATTCAAGAGAGTATACCCTCAGACGGATGTTAGACTATCCCGGACGATCTGCCATGCAAAGCACATTTTATAAGGAGAATACCAGGTTCCTGTTTGTATTTCATCTCTATGGAAATAAATTTATTATGATAAGACTGCATTTTCACCAGGATACATTCCATGCCTGCCGAAAATGGAAACACTCCTCATCGTCTGAATGTCATCTGTTTGCACTCATGATGGTATGGAGTGGTGTCAACCAATAACACTAATCTGCTCTAGGAAGGAGAACGCATTCAAAACCGTCCTGAATCATTCATAGACTACGCTTCCAATGACTAAAGCCAGAGACCAAAATTAATTTCATCACTTGGAACGATAATATTCTACATAAATGTGTCATTGTAGCATGAATTCATTGAACAGGGTAATTGTCTTTTCAAACCCTCTTTAAACCCGCACCCAACTCAGATTTGTTATGATAGTAATAAAATATTGCCTTCTGGTCGGAAACTTCCCCACTTTCGTGGCGTTGGCAGGCCATGCTGAGATGACAACTTGATGGGCCCATAAAGCCAGCGAAGATCCTGCTTTTTTGTTGGAGCTTTAATAGAATTTGTTTAATAGGGGTAATAAAATGATATCAGCCATGGCCAGGAAATCCTTATACGCTTTTAGAGTGAGAATTCAGATAAAAATAATGAATAATCTTTTAGATGACATTTGGTCAAAATGAAATGAATCACTCCCAAATCCGCTGTTGCTGCTGTTTAGTTTCTTCAGACTCCCGAACTATATTTGATCGCGCATGTTTTCTCATAATGCTTCTATTAGTAAATAACCGAATAAATGTTACAATGTAGTGTGCTATTTTTACCTGATTTATCATAAACGAGTCAGTATTGATATATTCATATCAATATAAAACAATTACGTATAAAATCTCTCGTTTCTGGATCTAAAATTGGGATTTGATTCGGTGAAGATCGGCCTTCTTCCTACATCGATATTAAAATTGTTAATTTAAGACACGATTTTATTTGGCGTGAAATTAAAATAACCTCCTATCAAGCAGGGGGGAAGATATCGTTTAATCATCCGGATGGTAAATGGTGAACCGACTCGAAATACATGGCCCATTTTTGGTACAATATTGCCCCTCCCCCATCCTTTAATGTCCCTGCATATATTCCAGATGCTTTAAGAACATTTGATACCACAAAATGTCATTGAAAAGTATTCCCTACAGATTTCTGTTTCTTTTAAGAATTGTAAATTCAATGTGGACCTTTAATTACTTTCGTATCAGAAGAAAAAAAATCATTTATTAGAACAATAACACGAATGTAGACCAAACCTTACAATAAATGTATAGACTAAAAATGTTCATAAAAAAGGCGCTCTCCTATTCGGTATGAACAGGGAAATCCCCATTCGATGCAATGGTGGAAGGATCTTCTCTCGGATTAGATGGGGATTTTTTTTATGAATGAACCAAGACGTTTCATGGAAATTAATTTTGATCTTAATGGCAAGAAATGGATGGACGGAGAACGTTCCGGAAAACTTCATTGTCACGTCCCCCACCGAGTTAAAGGTTAAAAAGTGTTCTCGACAGTTACATAAAATTTTGACGATCTGTCTCCCCCCATGTTGGATTCAACTGGAAGAGTAAATGGACGTTTAGTTCTTCGTAGGCAAAATAATAATTAGGTGGGCGATGTCGCGAGTAATGTAATTTCGCTTTTTAACCCTTGTGCGTGATTAGGGTATGACAATTCATCTTCTTGTTTTTAATGAAAAAAAAATGGGTCAAGGATGAGTTTGCTGTTTCTATCGCTGACATCTACGCTTGTGGTTTCAAATATATCTGAATAAATTGAACCCGGAGTAGCATTATTCCATATGTCATCTGTGTGCGATAATTAAAATACACGCGAGCAGAAGTGATAATAATCCCCCCGCCCCCTCCCCCAACACTCACACCCAGACCCTGCAAACAGATGTAAAAGTAAAAGGGACCTATGTTAGCTATTCAAACCTCACCATGGATTCTTCAAATCACAACGCTTAGGGCCTACCACTCATGTTCATCATAACGTCTTACTCACCTGAAATAGAGAATAACATAATTATTAGTTATCGTAAGCGACACTGTAATGCGTAATAATACGGGGAACGGAGACCTAGAACATAAATCGTGCAAATATTTTACCAATATAATCAAGAGCGAAGGGGGAGGGTAATTAATTATAACCATTGGTTAAACCACGTTTTCTCACTACTTTAGATATAAGCAGGATAACCTTAAATAAACCACGCAGATGTAAACCTTCATATTAGGGGTAAGACTTCATGAAATTCATATTATTCCCGCATTCGGCATTATACCTGTCTACTTTTAATATTTCTATGACATTAAAGTTGGTATATATATAAGGGAATAGAGTGTCAGAATCCCCCTTTACTAATTCCCCAACGCACCCTTAAAAACTTGTGTCAATACAAGCTAAATACCTTAACAACCATGAAACCTTACCATTTAAATGCATATTCCCCAGAGAATACACAATGATTGGACATTATATTGGATAATATGAAGCTTAAAATATGATGGACTAACAGCAGTGTGTCTTAACATCAGAACCGAATCAACTACATGTAGATTAATGCTGAACAGTCGTCAAATAAAGTGCACTATTCAATCATACAACGCCTAAAAATACATGGCGAGATAAAACTGGTAGAAAAACCAATTTAATTTCCGATGAGATTTTATTGAATGCATGATTAAGTCATTTAATCAGTCGAATAGTCATTAAATCTAAAATTGAATTCTAAACAGTCGAATGGCGCGCAGGAGCGATGGATGCTCCAATAGAACAAATTAGCCCGAGCGATCAATAATAGAGGATATTACTCCCATAAATGATGCACCTGAGGACTTTAAACAGTATTTGCTGCAATTCAAACGTGCGTTTTCCAGTCCTCGATAACAATATTTCTTATCCTTTCCTCCTTGCTACTACCAAACCAAGAATAGTCATTTCGCACTGGTGAATCTAACAAAACTTAACTGTATGGTCAGGAAGGGCTCATTCTATATATCACCGATAAATTCGGTCTAGCCTGAATAAATTATTCTGAACATTAGATAGAGACAAAAGTAAATTCGTTTCAATAGCCAGCCACACAGAGCTTAGAACAATTAAAATCATATAATCTATGAGTAGTACACTTCCACCTCAGCGAAAGGAATTCGATCCGGTCTTAGATCAAGTGTCGCCACTCTAGGTTACAATTCTCATGTGCCTTTGTACGTTGCCTGCAATAAAGGCCATCTTTCAATACTACCCACCCAGGGTAAGAGCTTCATAACGCTGAATGATTAATTTTAAGCTTGTGTACATATAAACATGAGCACTCGATGATACAGACTATAAACGTTGCACCTGACAAGATACAAAGATAGAAGATACAAAATGGCGATATGGTATACCACTGATCTCCCGGTGGGAGGAGAATACACATACATACTGATTCTTGTGCCTTGTGACCGGCTGAATATTTTGCTTATTATTATATATTTACTTCAACAGAAGTCAAATTTGCTGTTTCTATTGTTGTCTTGGCCTACAGCGTGTGCCACATCAAAGGAGTAAAGAACAAGACACACTAAGCCGACTGACCATCAGATTTGGAATTTGGAATTCCTCAGTCGGTCAACCGGATTGTATCCAACATATATGCAATCGGTTAAGGGGCACACTGATTTCTGACCAATCTTCAACCAAATTTGAAAGCCGTGGACTGTAGATTCCACACCTAACCCCAGGGCAGCAAAGCATGACAACCATTAGGCAAAGAAAACAGGAGTGGGCTGATACCATGCAACCACCTTTGATCTTGGGTTTTGACTATACGTGATTTATACTGGTGCTATCAGGTCCAATACGTTCCCAAATCGTCACAAAGTAGTTCTGAGAGAGCCCAAGATAGCGACCCCCTGGATTCTGGTTTTAGCAGTTGACAAATTATACCCACTGAGGGTTCAGTTCCCCATGTATATATATATGTCTTTGAATACACGCTTTCATCAAGACCTCTGATGTTTTTGTACTTCTAGGACAGGCACCAAAAAGAGCTTGAGTTCAATTTATCTATCATATAACAGCGTTGGGGATTTGCTGAGATAAGCATATCTAGGGCACAGCGAGAGTGACGATTGGGGGTGGGGGTGCTTTCTTTGATTCAAGGGCCAAGCCGCCGGCTAATAATCTATACTCTTTCATTTTGAACGTTGTGCGAAAGGATTGTACTTGTGAGAATCAATTGATTACAGTGGAACATTATTATTGCACCAATAGATTATTTGACGCAGTAAGCGTACCCTTTTCAACAGAGTAGGTAATGCTTAAAATAGAAACAAGCATGTAGATTACATATATTAAGAAATAACTCAAGATTTGTTATTATTCATCTCAAGACTAGCAAATATGAACTGCACTTAAAGTATAACCAATAAGCCTTTATGGGTTATAATAAACTGGCCCAACAATGCCTTAAAAGTTCTTAAAAGAGCTTCTGTTGGCTGTGTCATGGATTAAAACCGCTACCTTCAATCTAGATGACAGGATTGAAATAATTCAAAAGCATAATTTTAACAAATTGAAGGAAAGGCTACCTCTGGAATGCTGTTTTAATGGGATAAATAATGGCTGGTTGGTCGTTTCTAGTTGTGTAAAAATAACTTCCATCGATGTTATGATCCGACACTGTAAGCACAGCTCCAACGAGCGTTGTTTGAGTTTTCAGAGATGAAAAGGACTAGGTGCCCATAATGTGTAACGATGTACAGACACTAATATATTAAAGGGGAAAGCATAAAACTGAAAGCTTGTACAATGTGCATCGTGAATCAGACATTCGTTCCGATTTGCTATATTATAGCTTGTTGATTTGGATTATAAACCTCTCAAAAGTTAAAGACACTGTGCACTACGGGCTGCATCGGCACCCAATTTTGCCTCTTCATTTGCTCCCGTTGCCTTCATTATAACAAGTAAAAAGTGGTACATGCGTCACTGAATCCTGTCCGATGCCAGTCCATCCTTAATTCCACTTTTTTCTGCACGATCATGGCGAAAATAATACAATCGTTTGCCCAGGATTACCAAGGGAAATCTCTCATTGATGGAATATCTTTTTTGTGCAGCCTGATCATAATTACGTCGGCACAACGTGATATTCGAGTCCTTTTTAACACAGTGGACTACTAATCAATTAATTGAAGCTATCATCCATTATAGATCCTTAATGTAAAGATAATGTACTCTGTTTTAATTAATTTTGCAATACTAGGTGCCGAAAAAATGTCTTTGTTCACTGTATATGCTGCTGAGAGGATGTAGGGCCGTCATCCGTCATGTCGTGCGCATGCGCATTGCTGCCATGAGCAGCTGCTCCTTCCCATCACCAAAAGTGGTGAGCCAGTTTGAGTTCATAAGGAATGAGTTTTTTGTGTTTAATTACTTGATAACTCGGCAAAGTTGTAGGGTTCCCGGGTGGAGGAGGAAAAAGGATCTATATCCATTGGGAAGTCCAGCTCCCGTGCAGTGTAAATGATTTTAGGGACATGTATTTCCACCATAATATTATCAGTCCCTTGTGGACAGTTTGCCAATATATTGAGTTATATCAGTAACAATATACAATTTGGTTTTCATGGTATCACTTTCCCCTACTTGCCAGCATATGATTATAATGTGTATAACCTAATCAATCACCTTTCAATAATCACTCATTCGCAAAAATAAGTTTCTCTGACAATTTGCTCGTGTCACATTAATATTATGTATTCAACAAGTCTATTTTTGGATTTTATCACATTTCTAAATTTACCAAGTATCCTGCTACTAGAATTGCTGCAACCTCCCTGCATATCGATTATGATATATTATGATGTGCTAATAGCAAAACCCAGTCAATATTACAGTACAAGTATCGATGTATTCAATCTATTCATAGACCAGGTTGATTTCTATTACCATAATTCAATTTAATCAATACCTTCGATCCGTAGGTAGACTGACGTAATGAATAGCTTGAATAACTGATGGATAATGAATGAACCTCCTCTAGTATGTTATCTATCCATGCATTTCCCTTAAATAAATGGCCTCTGTCTATGGACCGAATTTAACAATACAATTTCTGAACATGTCTGATGTTACATCCAAACATTAGCTAGCAAAAATAGACAAATGCAATGCATATAGCATATATCTCCTACGGGTCTATCATATCAAATGCTTCAATCTACTTCTCTTAGGAATTATTGTTTTCCTATACAGAATATCGATATTTCTGTGTAGACAAGTGAACAGATGTGTTATTATTGATGGCATATCTTTCTATGTATCCTGAACTCTGGTCATTGCCGAGGAAGCTATGTAGCGTGTTTCTATTGTTACTATTCTATGGACAGTCTCTCCTGACCTTGGAGGACTTGGGGAGGAGTTATAAGCAAAATGTGTATACAATCATATGGGCAGGAAAGAATGGAAGGAATATGTACACGTCATTCCTGTTATCCGGGGTAAGATTCCAAAATGATCTCCTGGGCCAATTCCATTATCATTGCATGCCAACATCCTCCCTATATGCTGTAACTCGTTTTAAATTCAGGACTGTAGTATAGACCCCCTGGATAAAGTATAGATAAATGTCACGACACTGATTGTAAACACTTAAACGTTTAATGGTAAATAAGAAGCTAGGCAATTGTAGGAAAATGTCAGAAACAAAAGACGTATCTGGTTATGGATCGTCTCAAATACTTCTGACCTGGTAATTATTGTTTCTTTATGATTCTTAAATATTGAATATTAAATAATAAACAATAAATAAGAGCAAAACGCATATATGTCTATCATTCTGGGCAAAAACTCCAAAATAGGCAAACTTGTAGTTTCTAGGGTTTGTTGTGATTTGTTATTTGACATTTTTGGATGAAATTGCAATATTGAGAATATGCGAGTATATTTGGAATTAGGTGAGAAAAAAATAACTCTAATGTGAATTATATATATGAATTTAAATTCTTCATATTGTGATGCCTTCATCCTTAATATATAAATGTATTATCAGAACGTCAATTGGAATCAGTAAGTTGCTGTAAGTTCACACTGTATTGCCCATCGCTAAACAGTTGATTTAGGCGCAGAAGTATGCGGGAACATTTAGTATGTTACGTGTGTTGGTTATACATCCCATCCGCATTGAGAGATGTATACATACATTATTAAAAAGTACTAAATATTACAACGGACATTTCCATAATGGAAAGTAATAAAGAGGATGTGTATGTATAGCATCTCTACAGAGAATCACATCAACATATATAACCTGTTAGATACAATCAGTTTTAAAGGTTGGCTAAAATAAGCATTGTGACCTCTGGTTTTTATTTGGTTGTTTTGCCACCACTGCCAATAGTGAATGGTGATGTGGCGTGTATATATGACCGGAGCAGGCGGCACATGATAGCTTAGTCTAATAGGCGATCCATTTCCCTCTTTTCCATCCTTGCCCCATAACATATACTTTATGTCTGTCGTGCTCTAAGCCCTGACAACTGCCTCAAATATACCGAATTTATGTCTTGCTCAACTACCTTTAACACCGAAATCCCTGACATGAATATACAAAGATGGAAGACAAATAAGGAGCGATTTGAAAGGTGATAATCGAGAAAAGGAGTTGAGCAATTCGAGACTAGATATAAGAATGACTTGCCAGCTTTGAATGTATCAGTAAAATTCCTTAATTGAAACAAATAGGTATTATCAGTGTAAGTGATTGGTAACTGTACGAATCTCTAGAGAGTACCTATATAGATATTGCAATTGATGATGGGATAAGACGTTGGTGTATCACTCCCTCCCGCAAAGGCCTGCAAACTCATGTTGCAAGCAAATTGGAACATAAATCCGTCGATCACTGATCCATAGAATATGTGCATTTCTGAAAGATCTTATCGGTGATACACGAGGAAAATGTTCTGATATTGGTTGCATCGACAAGGAAGATCCGATAGTATGATTTTTAAAACAAATAGTTTTAATGAACATTCTTCTTGTTTCATACATCTCCATTAATAACAGGTTGTCAGATTTCTTATTGAAACTCATCAAAACACAGTGAATTAATCACTTCGACTTCATCAAGTAAGCCATTGTATAACCCACTGGATCAGCATCCATCCCTTGATCCCGACATCATTTTTTTTCAGAGGTCTGGGTTCCATATTGAATGTGCATCCGCTGAGGCTCTTATGATCATAGCTTTTCAAGCAGGTCTTATGTATGGCTGGTCCATAACTACATTACAGGCCGATAGGACCTACATAATATTTATTGGAATATTGACATGCCTTATGTAACAGAGATATATGGTAAATCCGGCCCTATTCCCACATCTAATCACTGCGGAGCTCCATTGCCATATCCGGAAGGCATACGTCACAGCGTCTGTACCTTTATATTAAATTAATGATTAAATTCATTTCCAGGCAATCCTGTTCTCCATGGACTGCAATTCGATTGCAATTACAACCCCTACATTGCCGCACGAGTCAATAGTGCTAACCCACTAGAATTCCTGGTACCATTCGTAGAAACTAATTATTGGGGTGTAGCATATCTAAGATACGATTGCATGACATTTGGACAGAGAATGCCAAGAGTAGTATGATAAATCATTGGGATCCTTATAGGTATGGCGTGTTGCAATAAGTGTAGTCCCGGTTGATTTAGGAAGGCAATCCTGCAGCAGTGAAATCCTCCAAAATCTGGATCCAATGATTTTCAGATGGGTAGGAATAGAACAGGAGAAAAATTAGAAAAACTTTAGATTTTAATCGATAGACGCAGCTTTAATAGTGGATGATCCGAGAAGGAGTGACTTGAGATGGTCAAAACAAAAGGGTGATCAATATTGCCAGTCTGTACTGAACAGATATTCTAAATGCACTGTCCGCGCGACGTCTATTACCATTAGGCATTAGGACAACGAGTCTCGGAGTGATTTATAGATTAGATGGGGTGTATTTGGATAGGGGTTTGAGTGAGTCATACTGACAGAACCCATTAGAAGGCTATGGTTTTGTACACATTGTTAGGTCCAGCTTCCCTGGACACGGAAATGATCTTGCAATATTTCCGAGAGGGTCACGGAAATAGGGAAAACGATTACCCTTCTCATAGATTGGTAGATGCAAATCCCAGAACGTTGTGGAAAGGGAAAAGAGAGAATGAGAAATGAGGAGAAGGGAGTTAGGGCTTTGGTTAGGGACAGTGGGAATATTAATGCATGATGTTTCACTGTGTTATCTCGGCCTTATTCGAATAATCTAATTGTGACTTGGAAATCCACCGCGCCGTCTCAAATTTCTAATCTCAGGGCGGCTGAAAGGCAGTGGCAAATGTGGAACCCAGGCGATGCGAGTTTATTGCTGGTGTCCTGGTGTTAATATTTCCTACACGTTTGTGTGCGGTGTTGGGGAGATAATAAGACTGGGGCCAAGGAGAAGATCTTTCCCAATCAGGCAAGCAAACATCACTATCCCCTAGCCTTCGCTGTGCCTGCAGCACGCCAAGTGCATAAACATCAAGTCTTCATGTGAAAACTAAATAAAATATACATTGTTTAGAATATCACAACTGCAGTCTTTTGAACCAATCTGGCTCAAGAGTGATGCAACAATATGTGAGGTCCAATTTTGTTAAAACTCCTTCTTCCAAAAACCCTAACGATTACAGTCAGGAAAGGTGACTGACTACCCTTTTGAAAGGTTTAAACATTGGCAACTGAATAAATGATTTAAAATACAAAAAGGGTTTCCCGGTACATTAATAATTAATTCTGTGTACGACCGATGTCAAATTTCCAATTCATATTGATGTAACCGTCGAAGGGGCAAATCACACCGATGTCCTTTTCTACTGTAAACATTGAGAAAGTTTCAATATCCAACAGCATTATTAGGAAAAAATCGGGCAAAACCACGAACGGGGTTGTTCTAGCCTACCAAAACTAGGGTATTAATATGTAAGTCAGCCATGTAGCCACGCACACATTTTGTTTAAAAGACACAAATTCTATATATTTTCCATATTATTATTTCTGAGTAGATATAGAAGTAGAAGTCTATAGACGAAATAATCATTTGTATTCCCGTATCAATCATGTATCAACCTTTGGGAGTGTGTAAGTTGGACGGAGATTTTAATACATCGAAAATGCTGTTGGATGTTATTACAGCGGAGATGATTGTGTTGGGCTTCTCTTAAATATTCCCATGGTTGAAATGGTTCATCTGATTAATATTTTAATCTTCGGGAACATTGATATTTGATCACCTATGTATTTGTTTGGGGAAACTTGATATAGATTTAACAATTCTATTTACCGATAAATGTCATCCCAGAATGTAATTCTATAGATACCAGCCATGTGCGTGGGTTTTGTACAAAATATCGTGGACAGAGAACTTGTTTTGTATCAGCATTAGCATCAGTTGCAGTTAATGTATAAAATATTGATTGAACAACACATTAAAACATTACTGCTTAGAAAAAAGTATCAGATCGAAGCAGGAAGTTTTTATTCCCAGCATGTATACCATTCTATAAATGTTCAAAATAAATCAAATTAACCAGAACAGAAATTAACCAGGTTCAGGATAGTATAGTGGCATAGTTCCATCGCAAAATATTATTCAATGTCATTGGACATTTTGCCCCATTGTTTCCTTCTGCTAAGTATATCGTTTCTAGGGCACATAGAGTTATATTTATAATGCATACACATACATGTACACAATGACGAACCATTATAACGAAGTTATAAGCAATACTACAGTCACATTTAGAGCAACATCTAAATGAAATATACATCATTATTGATTTTTCTATGGCAGACAAGGTTGCATATTAAGACTTGCCAAAGAATATGCGATTATATATGCATACATGTTTATTATATCATATTATATCAAAGGCCACCTGTAGTAGAAGGGTCGCCTTTATTAACACCATCATATATTATACATAGTTTGACAACCTTCAAAAAGGAATTTGAATAAAACAAAACATTTACAGATATAACGTAATGTACTCAGTCTGTATAACCTCTGAATACGATTATAAATAAACACACTTTTTATGATAGAATAAATGTATTTTTGATAGTTATATTAATATTGCGTGTTTTTACTCTCATACAAACTTACTTGAAAAGTTGGAGTATGTAATATTTATATTTAGCTTTTATGCCTAAAGAACACACCCTTTCTACTTGAGACCCTTTATCAACCCTTTCTTCAAAGCCAACTTCCACCTCGTTTAACTACCTATAATCTATGGACTATAATAATCGAATCTCCACGACCAGTTTAAGATCCATACTATGCACCAGTCTTCACATCCCCTATCGCCTAAGCCATCCCATTCGAACACCCTCCTTCTATCTAGCCCATTATGTTCACCACCTTCTATAAGAGAAACAAAAAGATCTAAGCTCAACTAAAATCAATCATCAGGCTTAAAGTCTTTCTGTAGTCGCCATGCCTCACTAGGGCTATTAACTTCCAGAAAACATGACGGTAAAATTGAGAAGAAGCCCACCGTTACACTCCAAAGCAGATTATCACAGGCCCATCAATGGCTGGCTTTTCGAACAGAACATTCTCTTATTTATCACCCTCCATTGCCATTAGGTCCCAATGCTCAAGAGATGGACAGGGAGGAAAGGGGAGCTTAAGTAACCCCTAATAGATAATCATTTGAGCACCAATTATTACCCACTGTTTTGGGCAATCAGGATACGGTAATTTCGCCTTTCTCCGTATCAAAGCCCGAGTATGCTAAGGTTCTACCATCCATCTATTCTCTCACAGCAAAGGAGGGCCGCGTGTATCATGAAAATCACACTTAAATATTTAATGTTATAACCTTTATGAAATGCTTATACAAGAAACCTGTTTTCGAGACACGAAATAGTGGGTGGAGGCAAAAGACTCCCAACAAGAAACCTCAATGTTTATAGGACTGGCTTGTGATAATACGACTTCTGGGGCTTTTTGCTCACATAATAATATTATGTTAAATTTTTTTTTCATAAACTTGTCAGCATAAGTGATTACAAACGAAATTGTCTACAGAGACTTTTAGTGTGATGCACGGGTCTGAGGTGCAGAAATCACACATTATAGTTTAATCCAGAAATCGAGTGATGCAATATCGAAGGGACTACTGCTAATAATATATAGAGCAAGTCTGGCTTATTCACAGCATTTGAAATGCCTAGTGGATAGAGAACTAAACTGGTGAATAAGGCTGAGGTTACAATTTTGGAGAAAATGTTCGAGAGTAAAGAGTTAAAGCAGTGGAAAGAGAGAAGGGAGCTGCACTAATAAGGCATCTGGAGGCCGCTCTCTTCATATAAGGCCAGCGTTGTGTTTAAAGCAACCGCTAGTCATAATGGAGACCGTAGAGAGCGAACATGGACGATTAAGCGCAGGAGGAGGGTGGTAATCCAAGATAAAAGTAGGCTGGCTGAGATAATCTCCAATATAACATGCACAGTAACATCATTTATCACTCTCTGTATGATGTTGGAATTAATCACTTCTTCTCGATCTGCTAGGTATAGTTATAAGAGGGAACATTTGGCTCTTCGACAATGGCTAGATGGTGCAAAAAAAGGTAGGAATTGCATCAAAATGGTTTTGACAAAGAAAATATGTACAGGGGAGGGGAGTGAGAGGAGAGAACATACTCTAGATGGCCGTCAATTTGTTCCCATGTCTTGATGTTTTATGTTGGGAGGCAAAGCCACTAATATACTCTTCAGTGTGCAGTAAATGCTAACTATTTAGTAGTTCACATAGTCATATTCGCTTATGCTTAACATCCCCCACTTTTCTCCATCTACTGCTATACAGAAGAAGTGTCATTTCTCTATATATAATTACGTAAGATCTGTCAAAGATTCCATGCCTAATACCAGTTGATGGTCAGAGTGTATTGCCTTCTCAACATTGCAGATTCAAGTCCATTCTGGAGGACGACCTAGCTGGAAATTGCCTCTGAACAACTTCGGACAGTCGGAACAGAAATTGAGAAGTGCCATAGAAATGCCGCGGACAGGGAAATCGAACGTTTATTTGAAATTACCAACAGCAGGATATTCAAAGCAGATATTCGGATGGATCGGAATTAAGACAAACTGTGATAGGCCTACACGGCTGCGGGAATAAGGGGTCTGGGTATGAAACAACAATTATATATATTTCAGATGCATATATTATGGTCATAATTATACTATATGTACATGTCCTGTATTAATCAGCCAAGACTGGAATTGTAATAATAAAAGCTTGTGAATGTCAAAGGGAAGGAAACATCATGGTCAGGGAGAGGAGGGAGAGCATAAGAGTAAAACGGGAAATGAAGGGGAAGCAGAAGCAAGATGAACTGTCAATAGTGCAGTCAGTCCATCAGCTTGTCCATCCATGCAAGTAAAAGCACTTATCACATCAAGCCAGTCAGCAGAAAAAGACATTAACTAAAACGTTGTCTCCATGTAAAACTAGGGGAAAGGAAGGAAGGATACTGGCGATACAGCCACCAACATACGGTGAAGTAAGAACAGAAGCGAAAATAGCCAAAACAATGGGAAAGGGGGTGTCAACCTAGGTTTTAAACACAACGGCCGAAATGGATACGATTTAAAACCAGTGAACAAGAGTGGCTAGAATATTACAGTGGCTAGTAGATTGAATTGAGTAAATTCAGAATAAAGCGTTGTTTTTGTAACTTTTATAATAAATTAATCATTAATAATGAGCCATTTGGTCTTCTTAATTTTAACAAGCCAGCGTTTAGGGATGCAAAGTACTGAACACTGAGAAAGATCTTTCCAACATTCAGATAAGATGCAATTCTTTACTCACACGAAAGAAAATTACTTGGATTCCTTTCCTTCAAAACTGAAGAAGATGTCCTTTTTTTTAGGCCATGCATTGATTAAACAGATGATAAAACAATCCTGAACATCCTAAGCTATTGCATTTAGTGATCCATTATATCTTCTCTGCGCAAGATAAGAAAGTTTTAGTTGTATTTGGCAACTTGAGTTGGGTCTAAGTTCCCAGCATCATTTTGTTCATGTTTCCTTTCCACTATGACAATCTTTGTCCAAGTGTACCGCCCACCGTCTACAGTTGCCGACAAAAGCCACTATTTTTAAGGCGTTCATAACTCAACCTTATGGAAGCTTTTTCTTACAGACACAAGAAGCACGAAGCAACCAATGTGTCCTTACAAAAAGCTCCAAGCGGGCTTTTCCTTCCTTACATAGTTTAGCATAAAAACTCCAATAATGTATGTCTAACACGGGAAGGTAGTGTAATATCATTCTTCTCCTGATGGTAATAGCACTAGCACTCCATGTTTTATACTGCCAACCTATGCGCACGTTAGGGCAGAAATACAAATCAAATAGAAAGGAGATCCATAACTGTATTCTCTGTCGGCAAATGTTATCTACAATTAGCGAATAATCTCTTACGAAAACCAAATCATGGATTGCAAAAAAAATATGCATGCTTTGTTTTAACCATTTGCCATAGGTGTATACATGTTAATATCCGTTTTCTATTGATCTGACATCCATTGGAATACATATGCAATCATAAATGGACAACCAATTTTAGAGACGAAAATAATAATAAAAAAATACATTCAATTCAATTCAATATGAATTGCAGAGTCGTACAGTGTCAATCGCATGGTAGTTTTCAGGTCGTGAAACACTACAAATTATACATATCTAAATTACTCACAAAAAACATCAATGCATTGCAATCGTATCATATTAATATTCGTTAATGTACCATACACATATTTGAAGAATTGTGATTTGTGTATCACCAAGAAATACCATGTGAAAAGTGCGATTGACATAAAAACTACAGTAGAAAATGGACAGAAAGAAGTCTGATCCTGGCAAGAATAGGCGCCATATTTTGTAGACGCACCACTCTTACACTAGTCCTGCGCTTTGAAATCTATTGGCAGGCTGGCAGCGCCTCTGGCGGGCTTTGTGGCGTACACGTTCATTAAGGGGGCTGACATTCAGGTCATGCTCCCTGACACCATTTACCGGAGCGCTATAGCGCAACATTGCCCTACTATGTGTAAATCTGGTATTGCTAATATGGAGCGAGAGAAAAATACCCCCGGGCTTTGGGCAAATCAAGGAGAGGAAGAGGAACGAAATACTGAATGAAGAGATGTGAGCGCTGCTGGTTTTGTTATGGGGAATATAAGGTAAATATCCATCTGTTCGATGAATGGATGAAAGGAGTAGAATTGGGTTTAGGCAGGGACGACAAGGTTATATGGAGGTCTGGGTTCTGGGTTCAGTGGTGGCCAAGAATATGATGGCTATAGTGAGGGATAAAAGGGTGGATCGATAGGGAGAAAAAGGACCCAAAACTAATATGGGTTTGGCAAGGGGGAACCCGTAAGCATTGGAGTGAAGAATGGGAAATAAGCTCACAACATAAGGCGTAGGGGGGAGGAAAATGAAAATGTAGTAAGGGACGAGCTTGCAAAGAAACTGATGCAGGATGCGGCAGAGAATTATTGCGCTGCCTCGGTGGTAATGCAAGTGTAAACAAGATAGATTGATGTGCTCCTCGCCTATTTTTAGATCAGCATTTTGTATGTGACACCGTGATGCTATGTGTCAGACTAAGGGTGAGGGCGGGATATAGCCAAAGGGTCCGTATAACGGTGCTGGTTTAGGTTGCCAATCTCTCTAGCAAATAGTACACCAATGACATATAACACCACGCCAGTTTTCATGATTAATCCAGATTAATTTAGCATCCACAATATTGGATGGTTAACCCTTTCATGTTGTGTGAAACTGTATGACTGTCTATAGTTCCATCTGACTATTTATAAATATATTATTGAGGAAGCCATACCATGGAGGTCTACAGCAGTAATCATTGGGGAAAGATCGGCTAATGCAAGAGGATATATTCACATTTAAATGCCAGATATCTGGCTCTCGCCCCTCGAAGGAGAGGTCCTGCACAAGTGTAGATGTCAGAGATGACATTTTAAACATGGTCGCTGTTATTTTTAAAGGAACATCGTGACTAAATCCATATAGACAACAGGATTAGCAAATGTCTGATTAACTCAGCGGGGGTCAGGATTATTTGTGTGTTCTCTTTTTAGAACAATAAAGAAATATTTGTGGAGTCCTGATAAAACACTCTCCGTAATCAGAGCATTATGAAAGGGATTGGTGTCATTTGACTTTTCCCATTCCAAATGTTGATCAGGAGACTGATCAATTATAATGCATGAAAAATGTTTAATATCAAAACACAGATGCTATATGTAACAGTTTACAGAGAATACATTATACAAGTATGTCTTCTATAATAATTAATCATTTTCAAATTGAGACATTGGACACAGACATTCTATACCATACACATGCAGTGTGGGATGTATCAACAGTTCTGGAATACATTGGTACAATAGTTTTATCGATCTACCCGACGTAAGAAGAAGTATTATTTTTGGCACCAGTGCATATTTATGTGCATATTATATATATGTCCTTTGTTGGTAAACACTTAGGAAAGGCAAACGTATATATATATAGGGAAGGAAAGGGGCTTGAACCTAGAAAGATTGACGAGGGAAGGGGGCCAAGGACAGTATATCAAATAAAGCATATTCTATAGTAGGTCTAGATTACCAGTCAGTCTTAGTCCAATTATGCAAACGGTGCATGCGGTTTACCTAATGAATCAATATGCTTGTAATAACCCCAGTCTGCAGTTACGTCAGGAAGCTGCTAGATGACAGGGGTAAATATGGTAAGTGAGTCTACCCTTCGCAGTGCACAGCCAATCAGGATACAGCTTTAATAATGGGCGCTGGGGAGATAATGGGTTGTTGGGTATAGGAATTAATGCAGGCATACAGTGTATGGAAAGTGATCGTCCATCCAATATAATAAATAATATCTGCTGGAAATAGGACTGATATATGATAGTTAGCCTTGGCTATATATATCTTCCTACCGATCGCATGCTATGATATATTCTCCTGTCGTATGATTCAATGAGGATGTCTCGATATTAATAGTATGTTCTTCAGAGCCATTCATTTTCCTCTCCAGAGCAGGCTTTCAAAAACTCCTCTTTGACATTCTGATTTATTCCCAACTGTCGTTTCCAGGCATCTGCCTTCATTCGACAAATCGCAATTCAGATTAAATGCAATAAAAGTATTCAGATTTAAAAAAAACCTAGACCATGTTTTGAATGGCTATTTAAGAGATGGAGTTTATATCTCCCTTAAATCCACATAAACTCCAACTAATCGTAGTTTAATTAGCTTTTAATCCTTAGCTTTTCGTGTTTGAGATACTTCTTACATCCCTGGATTAAAAAGGTCTGTGGCATAATCAGAAGGATGTGAGTTAATCCTGATAAAACAAAGCCGAGTGGAAATACTTCATGTTGTTTATCTACAAGTTCGTCGCTTTTAGGAGACCTGGTTTAATAGTAGGAATACTGCAACCATAGATAAATAAACTATATAATTTTCATTTCAGGAACTAGGGATTGGACCAGTATCTTAGTATATCATACTAAGATGGTATATTATCTTGTCCTCTGAAATCCGTTGGATAACATTGATTTGCAGAGGAATGTGAGTGCACTGGTTTGAATAAAGGTATTCGTCTATCCCCGAATAACACAAGTACAGAGACACCACAGCACAGTTCCAACTTTATATTTAGAACATCATTACTGTCCTCTCATTCCTGAAAATGTCTTCCTGGGCAAAATAATGACAAGAAAGAGTGCATTTTTCAAGGGTTTGAAAAACCCATCGATACACTATAGTGTTGATTATCACATGTGGGAATGGTGACTGGGTGGCGTATTGTGGAAACATGCATGGCCTCAAACAGTCTGACTGTTTCCACATTGATCACTAACACACTTGGGGAGAACGGTCATGAAGCGCATTCCCCAGAGATCCCAACCCATCCCAAAGATCAATGTTGTCAACCCAGTGCCATGAATTAGCGGTTTTCTGCATGGATCCATCTCAAAATTAATGGTTTTCAGCTGCACAGGGAATAAGAAATGCACTGATTCAAGGCCGTAAGCTCCATTAGTAATATTCTCCCTCACCAGCTGAGAGGTTTAAAGAGAGTTTCTTTAGTTCGCTTTTCGATGTTGAATGGATATTTTTTCAAAGATGGCTTGAATTTAGAGGCTGCGAACCAAACTACGAGAGCGGATTTAGCGCACGGATGGATAGCGATCTGTTTGCGTTTTAAATATTACTAAATTAGACCACTGTTTCCCTCTGGGTGCAATCTTCCCCTTTTAAGATAGTTAAAAATCAACTAATGTACATATCTAACCATGGAGAAGTAATTTCAATTAAATTAAATCTCATATAGAATGGAATCTCATTAACAATTCCCCAGACAATTCAGGGGCCTGTATGTTAACTGCAAATGTATATCAAACGTGATATATGTTCACACATCGATTGCCAGGAGAGGCTTTTGAAAAGGTATAATGTTACATAATATTACATAGCATGTACACATATATACAGACACACATAAATATACATACCTACTCACATATGTTATATTATATATACCCTGATATACACACAAATATATACATGCACAGGTATACAAGCGTTTCTGTGTGTTTCCGTTGTAAGTGTATTATAATGTGGCTACACAGGTAACATCTATTGACCAGGAAACTAGGTACGTCAGACAGAGAGGCAACTGTGTATTGTCAAACTATGAATTACTAACGACACATGGAGGAAGGCACGAGTTTCAGCGTGGGCCTTTTCAGTTTTTATTCGTTCTCGACCAAATGAACCCAGCAACATCATGAAGATTTTTATATTTATATTGCCGAACCTTCACTTGCGACATAAAATCTGATTGCTACAAGCAGATACATTCTAGTAACAGCTTCGTATACAAATATATTATCTTGACATAAATATTAAGAGCACCAACTCAGTTTTACATGACACTTAGACTTTTTCATCAGATGTTCCATCCTCTTCCCTGTTTTAAACTTCTATACCACTTAAACAAATACATCGTTCTGTGCATCTCACAATCCTCAAAAGAAAGGCCCCGGCGACTCTTGGGGTTTTGTAGTTACAATGTTTATCAATTCTCCTCTCTAGGATCAATGTATTGATACAAACCGAGGCATGGAATAAAATGCTGTTCTCACTGTTCTAAAATATTTATGGCGGTGTTGCCTTGTTGAGTTTTTCGTATTGTTACAAGTTTCAGGTAAAATATTTCGTCTACCACAAAAGTGTCCATGTAAAATTCCTCACAATTCTTCATTTAGCAACATAGAGTACAATGTAATGTTGGCCTATTTTTGTGAATCGTATAAAGGGGTAAACAATTACTATCTTCTTGAAACACCGAGCTTGCATAAATTAGAACAAGCCATCGAAATAACGATTCCAGACAATTAAGGGGGATATTTACTGATATTTCCAAAAGAGAGATTGCAAGCGATGAAATCGTAGGCAATCAAAGCAATCGTAGTACAAGGGAAAGAATATATTTACCAATAAGTTCCAATTCACTTTGTCAGTAAATATGAAAAGGACATGGGTGAACTGACAAAATAGATAACTTGATGATGAAATCTTCCCAGTCGGCAATCGGGAAACATCGGCTTTCAATGTTGTAGGTCAGGTAACAGAATGTTGTAAGTGAATGTTCAGAATGTGTTTTACTTAGATTAGAGTATTTGAAATCGCTGGCTCAAGAATTAATAGAAACAGCGTAATTTGCTCAGACTGCCTTGCATCCATACAATATTAAGGAAATACAGGGGAGCATTTTCACCATACCAGTCATCGTGTAAGGAATCGGAAAGTGTGTAGGCCTTAAATACGTGTGAATCTGTTGCGTTTATATGACAGTTAATGGATGGTGCCAATATGTTTTATCTATTTGTTCGAGAGTACGTTCATTATAAGGAACACGTGAATTAAAAGCCGAATTAAATTAATACCTATAACAAGCAACAATGTGTTGCTATCCATGATAATGTATCGTTGGTACATAAGATGTATTATATTTTGGTATGAAGACAAAATATGCATTCAAAAGGCATATAATATAAACTGCTAAATCTTGGGATCACACGTGAAACATTCAACGGGACAGGATCAACTCACTGCATATGAAGCTAAACTATGTCGACTACACGTTATAACATGAATCTGCTGACTTACCATTGTGCGTGTTGGTAAACTCCCATTCATTTTGCCCTTTTTTCAATGGTACAAAAGTAAATAGTTCATTTCTTTTATCTCATTGGTGGATTTATCGTCCAGATTGGGTTTCTTACTCCATCCCAATCACAAAGTCTGAGCGTTTGTATCCATATTTCATTGTTTAGGTAAATTCATCTATTCACAGGTTTAGCAAATATGCCCGGGCCTTCGTCTAAGGCATCCAGTTTTTCGATAGAGACCTCTCACAAAATCATAGTTGAAATCCTGGCAGGCTCTCGATATATTTCAAATCCTGGAATTTCAACAAAAAATAAGGAATTACGGTTCCTGAATATCATAATTGTGTAGAAATAAGAGAACAAAATACACTACTCAAGCAAAAAGAATTATTAATTATATATGGCCTTGGTCCTTTTCTTGATACCATTAGGTTGATCCTGCTTTTACCTAAAGATAGTTGGACACTAAAGGATGCACTAATGCCCTAAGCGAGCGAGCGAGCGTAAAATATACGTAATGGGAATCTCTTATCATTAATATGTAACATTTGAAATGTTTGGAGTACGAAAGACCTGTCGCCAGTAGAGGTTGTTTCTAGTGAATGAGCCGTTTGATATAATGTAAATTTGAAGAATACATTATTAATTTTGTAGGGGTTTCATTCTTGTTAGTTGATTCGTCTTTAATTTTTGTTAATCTGCGTACAATGTACTATTTGATGTATTAAGGGAGAATCGATGTCTTTCCCTAAATAATGTGTGAGCTGGGAACTTCTTATACGATTGCTCAAAATTCTGAATATTAAGGCCAGAACACAATTATCTATATTTCTACAACTAGGGTCTAGACTATTTCTGACATCATCTTCCGCCATTGGGCCAGAAGTTACCCATACCACCTTATCTTGAACGTTGATTTATCTGTCATTACACCTTTGGGATCGGTGAAAGAATTCAGAAATACATCGCTTCCCTTTACTGTGTGATAGCTCTGCAGATCTCCTGAAGTAACTTTTGATAACCTATCGCAGTCCTTTGAATATGCATAGGAGAGCCATTTGGGTCTGAAGAGAGGTTTTGCTGTACACGGTGCAGTTGCACAAGCCTGTATAGCAGCAGCTGGCTAAATAAGGTTAAACTCTCGTTATTATAAAATACCATAAACGATGCTTCAGGCTACTGATGTGTGTCAGTGGCAACTTTACACATCATTCACATTCAGAAGGCCTAGGGCACAGCTGTCACTCTGCTGACGACCATATACGGTAGCATAAAGGCAGACCTACCTTCCTACACCCGTAATAAGGCATCATAATGCACCTTCATATATAATGGGGGATGTATAAATTAATTATGGATCTACATAAGTCCCCTCCTCCCCCGCTTACCTACCAGATGATCATTAAAATGCAACATGGACCCTAGGGAAAGAAGAGAACTATGACAGATTGTGCGTGTAGGGTGGGGTGTAGGGAGGACGGTCTCATTCCAAAGCAAGCCCAAGCTTTAACACTACTTCACAATGCCTCGTACACATAGTGACTAAAACCATTGTCCGTGGAAAACCCAGCGTGCCGAGGGACTCAGTGCTGATATAAAGAGCCTATGGTTGTCACAAGCCTGTCCCTTTGTTTGCATCCATTGGAAAAGATACACCCCAAAGAAACTGTCACTGAGAAGCTCGCACAACTCCCTCAAATGAACGAGTCACTCGAGCATTTACGGACAGCTTAAAGCCCAAACACGGACACATGACAATGGGCTTGGCGGACGCCCCAAACAGTTCATGCTACATGGTCCAGTACGCGTAGGGATAACCAGGTTGATGGATGGAAGCCCTTGCGTGGGGCTGCTCCTTTTTACAAAGGTATCAGCAGAGAGGTGTTACTGAATAAAAGTATATACAGCGGCAGCGGCTTAGGGTAAACAAAGGAAGACTTAACAATAGAGGTACTAAAGACCCTGCCTTGGATGTAACGATAATTAACGGGGCGGATAAGAATGGAGCCAGTAGCAGTAATATAGACTACCACTGAGATAACACTGGGCTAATGGGGGGTGGCTAATTTAATCCATCAGAAATAACTCTAGCGAGTGAAAGTATAGAGACAATGACAGTTGCATTGTGGGAAGTGTAGAGGTTGTAGAGGATGGCGGGTGTGAGTGTTAGAGGAGCGGGGTTCAGAGTGTCGTCCTTTGCACTCCACTCTGGCTATGGACGGCTTAACTACCCTTTATAGCACCCTTATATTGTCGGGGTGTGGTGATTGTTGGGGAGGGATGGAGTGAGTGGGAGAGGGAAAGCGGGTGGGTAAAGTAGGTGGGCCGCCGCTGGAGTTGTAGTACTGCCCCTTGGCTTGGTTCCAGCTGTTTAAATATACCTTATTCCATACGGTGGCCTAGGCCTGCCTATACTGTAGCCACTACGGTAATTACTGCCCTCTTTTCTGCAGCCTGCACCAGTGCCTAGGGTCGGCTGGGTTAACAGCCTCTATAGATACTTATATTCAAACTGCCGAAGGCTAAAAGGAATGAGTGGATGGGAGGGTTCCTCGAAAAGACATTCATGCTGGCTGTAGGTCCCTGTCACAGGATCTTCAGGGTGCGCTCTTTGGGTGTAAACCTTCTTGGGAGAATGCCAGCATCTAATATTTTAAGGTTACAATGGAAACATGGTAGGGTTGCTATCTTTCTCTGGGTTTTCATTCATCAAGAAGATATATAGAGTCTGTAGAAAAATGACTGGCAGAGACATGTAATTAGTGTATTTCTGCCAGTACATTTTACATTGTGCACTGTAACTGTGTCTTGACCCTACATCTATACAAGGGCTTATTAGTAACTCCAGAAGCCGTATTGGAACCATAATATGTGACACAGAGTTTCATATATGCCATAGAAAATAAATAAGGTACAAAGGTGCGAGGAATTTTCTTACTAATGATCTAGGCTACCTTCCATTTATAGCCACCTTGTATAGCCTTCTAAGCTTGCACTGTGACAAATCTATAGCAAGGTTGTCTGCGATGCCTCAACCTGTCCCTGGATTTGATGATAGATGCCAAGAGAATGCCACTGGGATCTATCTTGTGCCTCCAGTCTGGCCAATCTCGATCCTGTCACCTACTTTTCCGCCACATTCCTATTAAAATTATCGATATTCGCTTTTCTCCTATCATTGAGGTGTTTTTTTTATATAACCAACGCCAGTTCAGAATTAAAATTTCTGTATTTTTAGTTTTAAATAAGGGACAGTATAACTGTAATTTATGGTTATGGTGGTATATTTACCGTTATGGCCATGAATGCCTCCGATGGCTATAGGAATCTTGATGTGTCCGTTCATACATCAAAACAGATGTCTCTCATTGATACAAAGATGCTATCAAAAAGACTCTTATCTATTCCATAAATCATCAATTTCTGCTGGCAGAATTACAACTCTGCGATCACAATCCAGTTCGCATCACTCACATTAGATCCTTTGTCAATCTTTTCCCTCCTTTTCTTCTCTCTTTAAATTCACTATATCAAAATCGGTTAACGGTGGTGGTCAGTTCTGGGCGTTTTGACAGGGGTAGTTTGTTTCCCTGTATAATTGTACACCTCCGCCACTGTAAATATTACGGTCATAGTCCACGGGCATCGAGTAACCAGCTGATCCTTAGCAAATTATGCGTTGTGAACCAAATCCTACACGAACTGATTCTGTTTCAATTATACTTCCAATTTTATTTCCTTAAATCGTCTTGATTCATGTCCAGGTAGAAAGTCTGCCGATGACCGATATTGTCTACCATTGAAGTATTCGGGCGGTCATTAGCACAAGCTTGATCACCAAAGTTGTGTGTTGAGTGGAGTTGGGAGTATATCGCCTCACAGCTGTGACCTAAGGGATTTGGATGAGGAATAACCTCAGGGAGACGATCCCGACATGGATGTTCTTCTGAGATCGTTATATCCTCAGTTCCTTTGGTAAGTTACTGACATCTTGCAATCGATATTAGGCCTATGTATTTAGCATGTATCCAGATGCAAATTGATTTTGTAGTATACTACTACCTTGAGAGTCCGTGCATTGTGAGTAAGTCCATCTCTGGTGTATTGCATACGTGTGCCTTGGAATGCTTCCCCATCCCCTCCTGTTCTTCCTTCACCTTCTTCTCTTGCCACAGCTGTGCACATGTGAAAGGCTGAAGGAAAAGCCGGCTGCCCAATGCACACCATGCCTCAGTTCAAGTATAACAACACTGCAGCGATCGAACCATGCAATCCTCCTCCTTCTCTACTGCTGCTTTCACCACCATCACCACTGCCACCACAGGCACCACCACTTCCACCATCACCAGCACCACCAGCTCCACCGCTCGGCGGGCCAGCCAACCAACCACAACCAAGCAATAACCCTGACTCTCCCCATCAACCCAATAATACACACTGAATCCTGCATATAACAAGGAAGACTTACCTCTGAAGCTTTACCTCTTGCGCTATGAATGATTCCATGCGTATCCAAAATAGCATTGTAACCTATATATCCAAGAGATCTAGCGCACAGCAGGTCTTGTTCTAGGATTCAATTCAAATTAGATCCCGATATAGCTTTTAGGGTGTCACTGTGACACACATTTTAGTTCTAGGCGAGCAGAGGCAGACGGTGGGTCTATGAGAGTAGCTCTCTCTCCTTCTCAGGCTTGGTCTCCCACTCGCGATACCGACCAACCACCGGATGTTTATTGTCATGCCATGCCCTCTGGTATATAAAGTGTGAACTAAACCGTGTAAGGGGCTTTATCAATGATATCGCAGTAGTGAAGCGTTGTTTTGCTTTGTTGTTCTACCTCGCTCCTCTGACCCAGCTTTCTGATGTCCCGGGCTCCTTTTCGATCTGCATAATGTTGTTTGTGTGAGATGTAACCTCCCTAAAACAGGCGGCACCTCCAGTACTATTGAAGGTGTCGTCCCGGGTGCCGTGAAAACATTTGTTGTGACAGGAACAGGAGATAGTAGAGTGACGAGGGTGCGTGTGGACATGGTTGAATCCGGGGTTGAATCCTGTGTATAAGTTTGCCTCAGGGTTCGACGGTTAACACAAGGGATATCTGGAACAGCAGACATCTCTTTGGGGGTGACTTGGGGATGTAGGGGCTGACCATTCCTGGCAAGTTATACCTAACGTTTTGAGGTTATCAAGCTTTATCCGGGCCGTCCAGTGATCGATATGAACGTCTCTAGTAAGCCTATTATTAAGTTATTTAAATATGAATAATCATCAATGATCTTGTGAAAGATTTTCTTTTCATGATGAGAAGCAGCCTACCTAGTATGGGTATGAGGTTGCATGGAGCCCTTTATCCCCACTTCTTGATATCTGTCGCTGAATCTGACCAACACACCACAACCTTCCGATCAATAATGTGGACAAATCCTATTCACATATGTTTTCTCTATCTTCCCTGTGCTGATCCCTATGTGTGTGTCCACAATTTTGCCGAGCCATGCTCCCAGTTTCTCAAAGAGTATTATCTTGTTCAAAACACTTTTTTCTAAAATCCGACCCGAAAAGGTGATCATTTCTAAGGGAACGTCAGTTTACTCATAATATAATATATATAAGGCCTACCTTAACAATTTGGAATTGTGTTTTTTTTTCATTATCAGAATTGCTGTCTTTTCTGATTGTGAAGTCGGACTTTTATGTGTAAAGTATATTATCAGAGCAGCTGAGTAGAATGCCAGAGTCGAAATTGGTCCTTTCATTTGAGTTGACCAAACCACATAATAGTCTATAATACACGTTTATCCGCAACACTTATAGATTCGTCAGGGAGCATTTACTATGATGTGTCATCGGCCATGTTGGTTCATGTAATCCATACAAGAATATTCAGGGGTTTATGCCCTTCTGACAAGGATATTTAAGAAGATACGGACTATAGGTCATCGGCAAGCACCTCAGATTGACCAATGGCTAGTAGCGATCTATGCCCTCGATTTCGAACTAATAATATATCGATGATAAGTCAAAAGCAAACATAAATCCTATTCAAATTATGCAGGGAACTTATTGTCTTGCAATGGCAACGCGGAATATAATTTACCCCCAAACTCTTGATGTTACCATTTAATCCATGGCATCCACCTATACGTAGTCGTAGGAATCACAAAAAAGATTCCCTGGCCCTATGTTCTTAGGGGATAATCTTCTTCGTCCCCTCGATGTATTCACACTGAGACCAAACCTGCCTACTAACGTGTACCTCGCAAATAGCTGGCCGTGGCCCAAGGGCAAATGGCTTAGCATACGAAAATAGGGGGCTAGTGCCCTCCGTCTCCCATCCAAACGTTTCCAGACAAATATCCCCAAATACTTAATGTACCGCGCTTCCATAATGATGATGCTGATGATACACAATAATTTGTGTCTCTTTTCCTTATTATATCGAGTAAATTTATAAAAGGATTATATAGGCCAAATATATAGGGCATTTCAGAATCAGTTCCAGGTTATCTAATATCTTCATTGGGCACTTAGTGATTTTTAGATCAATGGTATGCATATCAGATAATAATTACCAAATTTTCCATAGCAAAGTAATTTGGGAAATGTCGCCCCGGAAGCCAGAGAGAGCTATGACCTTGCATTCTCCCATCGCGTGGGGGAAAGTAGTGAATTGCATGCGGCTCTATACCGCTTTGCAACGTGCTCTCGACCTATGCATGCCCTTTGCGCAGTTAATTGCTATTACATGTGTTTTAAACAGGTGTGTATATATACATTCATGTAAAATGATACCTTGTTAGAAGCGTCACTCGCTTTTTTCATGACAAACTATTTTTGTACAGTCTGAGCCTCTCAAATCAGATAAGAATGGTATGTCAGTGATTGGACGTCCTAAATTAGATTCTAATGACATTTTGCGGTTTGGAGCGACAGGCTTTCCCTCAGTTTGGAGGGACTCTCTCAACTCTGAGCCTATAGACTGTGTCCGGATGGCAAGAAATAATATATACTAGTAATATGGGCAGGGGGTGTAAACATTGCGTAATCCAACACACAGAACATCAATAATGCATTTGTATTTATAGAGGATATTGAATTACTTAAGATTAATCTTTGTTAAGTTTCATGACTATATTGGTCAATGACTTTGTAAATCTCTTTGCGAAAAAATTTAATGTTCTTCGAATTTCGTATTCACCAACCACAGCTATTTCAGCAAGATTTCCTTTACAATAATGGGCAACAATATTAACAGGGATCTGATTCGTAAAGCGCTTTTTAAAAGAAATTCTTCAGGGACTTGTATTATAAACAGAAGTTCGTCATTCCCAACATGACCTGGACATACATACTTCCATGGAATAGTAATAAACATAAAATTCATTGATGTAGGCCGACAATAAGTTGACATTTATTCAAGAAAATCTTCTATATTGTTACAACCTCCTTTTACGTATGTATGCCTGTTGTATACAATTAAAGCTTCAAGCAAATTTGAGTATAACTTATCCATGAACTGAGAACGACAGTATTACTTTTAGAGCCACACTCGTGAATCCATTAAGGAAACCTTTTGCTCAACAATCTGATCCACACTTCAACCAAAAGCTCTCCAAGCGCCACATCTGTCAAAATGTTTAAATCTCTGTTTAAACATATTAATTCCTCTGCAATACAAACAACCTAAAATATTAATATTTATTACAATAGGGATAATCCATTTTGTCAGGAAGATGAATCACATATAGATTAGATTCACATAATTCATCATCAATCCTCTCATATTTTTTCATGAGAAAAATACCAAAGGCATCTCTTGCCAAACTGAGTGTTATGTAAAGTCTTAAATGTACATTATGGCGTGATTCTAAGGTTCCTCATATGGAAAATGACTATCAGTTCCCGCAAAGGACATAAAACAGGCATAACATACGCCCTGATTGGAATTTATGAGCGATATAGATATACGGTAATCAAGGGGTCTACGACGGAAGGTCAGAGACACTTGTAATGTGGTGGTAATAAGCCCACTGAAGCAACGCTTATGAAGACATACGATAGTTATAAGAAATTTAGATAAATCTCCTGTCAAAATGCAGCAGAGGTGTAAAATTAAATATACAATATGTATGACATCTAATGCTCGTACGGTCCGATCATTTGGCGTTATGATACTCTTCCAAGTTTCCTTAGGGAACGGTGCCAAAATAATAATACATTATATAAAATATTGTTTTTATTGCAGGCTGCAGGGTATAATGATAGACAGAAAGACCGACTCATCCTGATTTCATTGTTGTTTCCAATGCATTATCATTGCCTGGTTGCTGTTCTCTTGTGAAGCCTTTGAGGATTCATCAAGTTATTAATCTGTATTTATCAAGAATTTTTGGGGGGCATGTTCACGTCATAGTTTCAATGTATATCTAAAAGTTATGATTGGCCTGATTTAGAGTTTCACCGACATTATGTCTTCATTTAGGTTGAAATCTATCCAATAAATCTATCTGAAGCCAGTTTCTATTTAAAACAGGCAACATGCTTCTGCAGCTGTTTAATGTACACGAGCTACATGTGTACATATTATATACACTTGCGAATTCTAAAGCATAAGCCATCTGCATGATAAAGTAGCTATGTTTTGGTTTCATAAAGAATTGACTGAGATAGTGCTTGGAAACCGCGCATACGTGCGATGTACTTGGGTATCAGTCGATATGGCATCGACTAAGATCTCATTTCCTGAATGGGACCAGTATGGGTGGGGATCAATGACTTAGGGTCTATATCATTGGATAAAACTGGAGGATGGAGCATATCTCTGATGTACAGCAGTCCTGTGATACTTGACTAGCACGGGGCATATTGGCTATTATACCATCTATGAGTAGTACGGACTGATACATATATATCGAAACATGGATGTGCAATATAGAACACCCTGGTATATATTTTTTATTAGCCTACATTTTGCGTTGTAATCATGCTTGGAAACAAAGCAATGTTCAAGTGTTTGAAATTACATGAGAAAAGCAATGGAATTTTATTACCACAAAAAGAATAATGAAATTACAATCAGAGGGGGAAAATGTCATATATTATAGCCAATGTACATTTAAACAATAACGTCAATATTTCCAACAGGTACTGACCATACATAACGCGCTTTCTATTACATCGAAAACGTGTGCTCTTGTCAAGTATTCTCCAATGTCAAATGATACAATGAAACTATATCGACATATCATTCATGTTGAGGCTTATAACATGTTTACATGTTTCATAAATCTTGAACTGCCTTTATTTATTTCATATCCCATTGAGAATCAACATTCTGTATGGCGTCCGTGCACTATGCCTATTCCACTTAAAGGTTCAAGTGCCATATCAAATTATCGTAAACTCAAGATACGACCAAAGATATAAGAGCACTCTCCTTGGCTAGAGCCATTCATATTTCATCTTGGGATTTTAATTAGAAATGTTCACTGGTCTAGAGGCAACGTCTGTGTAATAGGGATATAATCCTAATTATAAAGTACTTATTTCATATATGCTTACTGCTTTGTATCAATTAACTTTTTTCCTGTGAAAGGCGATGTCTTCTAATTTAAAATCAATTTACTTATCCTTGCATTTCACTTCAGCCAGTCGAGCATTTTTCTCAAAGAAATCTCTTCTGCAAAAGCACAATTTCCTGTTGAGAATTTTTTGCTATGCAGCCAGACATGAGTTTTTCCCTTAAGTACTTCAGAATATTCAGTCATCTTCATTCAAATTCATTTTCATAGGAACATATCGATATCATCATCTCATCATGAGTGTTGTAGCGTATCGTACAAATCCTATGGACTTTTTAAGCTTCTCAGAATCGGATGATGACCTGTCAGCAAATAAAAAATATTTTATCATCCCATCACTTGTATAGGAGTATGTTTTGTACTTGAAGTTTTTATTCCGCAAGCATGCAAATATGACTTTCAAATATGGTCGATGCAACCCTATCGGACTCTTGGCGAGGAAAAGCACCTTCGTTTTTATGATATCCGTTTGCATATTCCTTAAAAGCAATTTTATTTTTTCCCTAAGAGCACTTAAGAAATGTCTTTGAACGAAAAAAAGAACTTCAGCCTTGCCTTCCTCCTCTTCTGCTCTGATTTATGTTTGCCTCATATGGCTGGATTCATTACCCCTGCCACGACGTCCATATAATCGTCATGTATATACATACTGGTGTTCGTGACGGGGCCAATCACGTGCCACAGACTCTGTATCAAGGCTAATGAAGCCACTTCATGTTCTCTCACGCTGGCTATACTTTCCACAAAATGATTCATGGCCAAGTCATCAACACTCTTCATACATTCTCGGTGGAGGGAACAGAGATATCTAGTTCCGCATTTGCATTTTTTGGTCGAGATTTAGCAATGCAGGAGATATTGTGAAAAGGTGATGTAGAAATAGTATACTGTCAAGCGTTACTTTCCCAATCATCAACATAATTATCAAGCACTAGGGTCAACGGTTGTCTTTGTAAAAGTAAACGGTTATAATAATGAAAACACACGTGTATCCATTCTGACTGTCCCTGAGTGGGTTAATTGTTCAGGTTTTCTCATACTTGGATGCATGAGAGAAAGTACTAATAACCTGAGTTTTCTATTGAATTGGACAGAGAAGTTACAGCCATCCAAACTCAGGGGAACAAATCTGTGCATAGTATATTATAATTTATATAAGTCGCATACCCCACGCCCCTCAAAAAGCCTAAATTTTGTCTAATTATTAGATCTTGACGTTTCTTTTTCTTAAAGTATGGAACTTATATGGATATGGTTATGAATGCATGGAGTCAATCCCTTTTGATGTTTTATGATATTTTGGCCACAGATACAAAAAGATTGAACTGTTGGAAAAGTGGCGAACTTTCAACATGCATGGGACGTGCAGTAATCCGCTTCGGATTCGGTAGATTAGGTTTAGACTAGTCGTAACTTACACTTATGTTACAAGATGTATTGTGGATGTTGTACAGTTGTTTAATAAAGGGAGTTGTAGGGACTCCATGCACTGAAAGGAAAAGGCGCGTTTTGTATAGTACCAATTTTTCAGTGGGTACCCTTTTCCATTTATCAGCATTTCCTTGATACAGGATTACTCATTATAGTTTTTCAAGGTCCATGTCCTAAATAGACACTCTTTTTCGCCAAACATCTTTAATTCCTCAAAATGTATTAATTGCTCCCTGAAATAGTATGACATTTGGTAAAGAAATTGTGTGCAACAACTCACTTGTATACTTGTTCGTTTATTTTATTATTTTATGGCCTGAATAATATATGTTGTACCCCATGCAGGTAATTAAAGACCAAATTTTATAGAATAAATGTCTATTAAGTATGTATCTAAACTATATGATACTCTATGTTTTCAGTCTCGTCTGATCCAAAAGCCACAAATATTTGTTTTTATCCAAACACACCAGTTTGTTACCGTACACGTTTTTTCTGTTCATGTACGGACGCTACTTGGTCCTACGGCGCTTCCCCTCGTTTCCCTGCTCCACATTTTAATTATGGTCCTTCGAGATCATAGGTCTGTTAATGAGAGGCTAAAATGAGAAAGATTTGTTTTTAAACCAAAAGGAATAAAAGAGCTCGTCGTCCCAGTTCCCGACCGACTGTGGTGAGATGATGGCTACGAAATGGTGAAAACTGTTAGGCCTAATTACCCTATGAGACATCATTGATCTAGCAGATTATGGGAATAAATGTCGTCTCAAACATTGATGGAAAAGAGCCGACCGTACCCAGGCCCACCATGTAGTTTGGCAACAACCTGAATCATAAATGCAGATTTCATGTTAATATTGTTTTTAATGTTTAATTCGTTGTTAATTTGGATGTTCTTTTGCAAATATCTCGTTTGTGAAGTTATTGCTTCGCAACCATTGTTCGCAAAAGCTTAATAACACACGTCCATGCAATAATAAACATTGTCATTGTTATATGAATATGAATGATTTCAAAGTTGGTAGAATCCGGGAGGTGTTATGTAAGTCCCTGCTGGGACAATTCTTCATTCTGTAGGCCTCACTGCAATATATCATATGCATGATTAATTGATCAATACGACTGGTAGAAGGGACAATTAATTTAGGCTAAGCGTTACGGGGTCTGTCACTAAAATGTGACCCACGGTATCATTCCCAGGCTTCTGGAATAGTAGGCTTGTATTAACATGTCTTTGGATGCAACATGCTTTCTAGAATTCATTTAATGCAGTAGTTCAAAGCAAATGTTGTTTGCCCAAGAAAATACTTAAACATAGTAATGTTGCCCAGAACGCAGTTTTTCCTTAGCAGAGGTGTGAATAAACGTAGGCCTACCGTTTCCCACGTTTCAATGGTAGGCCTATGTCATGGTAGGCCTATATGTGACAGCTCTGGTGTAGACCTCTTGCAGTAGTAGGCTAATGTGCTCAGAATGACAACAGGCACACATAGCAGGGTTCCAAATACCTTTATGAAATACTCAGTAGCCTACACGTGAACACACGCAAAACAAATGCTATCTCTGTAAAACAAAACAAAATCAACTTCGTTATCGGACGCGAAGGCCGCAGCCATAGGTGGCAGGTGCGTGAATTAAAGAGCGGGAACACCCGGGAAGGGAGACCCCAATCTAAAAATAGAAACGTTACCTTGGCACCTCTCATTTCCGCTCGGTTCGGCTCGACGTCGTTGGACATAGATAGTCACTTTCCTCAAAATAACATGACGATACAAACTAGACCTAACCTATTTACAACACAGCAGTTATCAGGACCGCATCAAGACACACAGGTAGACTGCAAATATAATAAACCTAATGGGAGGAGCCCTTCAGCTGTTTTAGTTTTTACATTAATTCGCGCAGTGAGGGCTGAGGCTAGCCTAGGGCTATGATCATACCGTGTCTCCCTGATTCTATAAGAAAATAATGAATGACCTATCCGTCATGTCTATGGCTATTGCATTTAGTTATAGTAAAGATTTTGAATTTTACAGTTTGAGTGTCATATTTTCCAGTGAGATTCGCCCATTCTATCGCTAAGGCGTATCTAATTCAAGCCGGAATCAAGATGCCTTCTCCGAATGAATCGTCTTCTCTTGACACGGGTGTCAGTGCAAGGGGTGTCATGGATCAGCTTGCAACGGAAAAGTCTTTAGAAGTAGAAAATAAAGAGCTGAATGTGGATGGCAAAGAGTCTGAAATGGACAGCAAGCAGGTCGACAACAGCCAAGGACAAATGAGGTAGGTAGCTATTTATTACCCCACCCACAGCCCCCTTTGCAAGTGGAGAAAAAAATCGATAGATGGGGAAGAAATGGCCTCTCCACGACCTGTGACATTGAGTAGGTTAAGCATAGGCCTAGGCTATAGGCTATAGCCAAGAATATTATTAGGCCTACAGGTTAAAATAAATATAAAAACCCATAAGTAGCCTACCATTGTATGGTCTTCATATTTTTATTGTAGCCTGAGTACCTCCAATATAGATATTAGCTAATTAATTCATCATCGTTTCAAAAACACAGGATTCAGTGAAGACTGAAGTCAAGAAAGGGGGATGGGCTCAAGCCATTCATTCAATGCCAATGTCACAATTTTGACCTATTGCGAATGTGGTGTTGAGGTATGGAATAACAGGATCAGATATGGCCATGTTTGGCAGAGATATTATAGCATTCAAAGCGCTTGAAATTTTCCCCGAGCATTGGCCTCTCACTCTCAGTTGTGTCGATGCAAAGCCTTGAGGGTGTGACTTTATAATTGGGAATTTCACGTTCAAACAAACCGATAACTTTAGTTGAGTCCGAAGCTCGGAACTAAGGCCTTTCTTTGACTGCATAGGCCTACCTTCTATATAAATATTAATATATAAAAATGTACATGATGGGAAAAAAAAATTTCCCCGAGCATTGGCCTCTCACTCTCAGTTGTGTCGATGCAAAGCCTTGAGGGTGTGACTTTATAATTGGGAATTTCACGTTCAAACAAACCGATAACTTTAGTTGAGTCCGAAGCTCGGAACTAAGGCCTTTCTTTGACTGCATAGGCCTACCTTCTATATAAATATTAATATATAAAAATGTACATGATGGGAAAAAAATAAAGATTCTAGATTCTTCTCCAGAATCTTTTTGACGCAGTCAGTTTTTTTGTTTACTCCTACTCATCCTGTCATCATATTTATATCATTGTCTTTTTCTGCCTAATTTAGAAAATTATGAAAGGGGAAACTTTGATTTAAATTATTAAATAACATCAGGGAGGAAGGTATTTACATTTCTTACAACAAATATATATGTGAATTAAAAGAGGCTACTTGTAGACCTAAGCCAGTTCATATGCTCTATATTCATGACTCTTTTAATACTTGTTTTACTTGCAATACTAAAAGGTTTGCTTGGGGAGTCATGCAATCCAACAGTAAATAACAGACCACTGCAACATGATTATTCTTAGAATCACCACCATTCAAACTCTGAAATGCTCTTATGCCATAAATGTCATAAGTCTTTAAATGGACAGAGAACAGGTAATATTCCACTTTCAGAATAATGGATGAACCTGGGGTAAACAGGTCTGTGAACAAGAATTGCAGACTGCTTTAAAAACTGTAATGGCTGTTGTATTTAATTTCCAAGCATGTAATGACGTTCTCAGGGAAGTGTTTTATGCTAATTGCCAAACGTTCGATGACATTCCTCCATTCTGACGTTTTTATTTTAAAATATGCTTATTATATATCATAAACCAAGTATACATCCCTGCCTAACCTAGATAACTATAAATGTCATTTATTCAAGACTGACATTGAAAACAAAAATCGACATCTATAGCAATTTCCATGTTTTTCAAAGTTTGATCGCCTGCAACTCGCACTCATTTCCATATACTACCCACATAAATATCTTGCTTCGACAATGGTACTGATTTTGCTTTTGCATGTTGAGACGGTCATAGGACTTTTTTCCCACTTTTGAAAACAAGTATTTTCACTTTTGTAAGGCCATTATTGCTGTACTTAAATGCATAATCTTCGTTGTCTGACTGGATAGTTTATTTTCGTTCGGAATATAATTAATTTCTTGTTTGAACATTTACCTCCCTAGCTGACTAAAAAGAAAAAGTATATAATATAAACCTTCCTACCGTACCCATTACCTTTCAGAGTTAATCTAGTTCCTTTTGTATTTTCATTAGTTCACCAAGACCATAATTTTATTCCTCAAGGCCATATAGATCTGTCTTTTTACATGCACTGGAAGGCCAGATTCAAAATCTGAACTGTACTATACGGTAACTGTTTTGTTCTGTTGTGTACATGTACTATCTTGGCAAAATAAACAATTCATTATTATTATTATTTTTCATATGAAAATTCTTCTCAAACCTCATAGTACCCAACTATTTTTTAAAGTGCGGCTTTTCAAGAATGTAAGAACACATGTCTTGATATGGGATATTGACTGGTTTCTCCAACTATTGATCAGCTTGTCTATTCGTGTCTAGGTTGAGGGGGGGGGGCGTGGCGGGCGGGGGGGCTAGGGGGCAGTGGAGCAAGGTATGAAAGCTATGGGCGCTCACCATAGTGTAAAAGCTACAGTAACATGTTCCCAAACCACACCAACTGTCTGAGGTATGAAATAGTCCCCCCACCCCCACCCCCGCTCGTCGTCCCTCCATTCCATATCCAACGGAGTTAATACCTAACGGACCATGTTCTATCTGCACAAAAAGGAAATTAAAATAAGAAATATTGTGGTTATTAAAAAGATTTATGTGACCCCTATGGTTGCCATGTTAAAATCAGATCATTTAAAAAGAAAGATGGTCATTTGAATACCATTGGAACGAACACTGAATATACTATATTTATATATATATTAATATAAATTCAATTAAACATTCTACTGCATGGATCTATAAGAACATTAAATTATATCATAACACATTCTATTGGATTTTCGTACCTCCACTATCTTGCGTATTGCCGCATACAAATTTCGATTTTAATCAAATTTACTGGAATAGTAAATGTTCTTTGGCATTACATATAATTCATTATAATTCTTCGGTTTCGATATATGTACCGTCTTTTTTATGTGTATGTGACTTTTTTGCCTCAGTTCTTATCATGATTTAGGAGGAAGACATATAAGTTCCCACTACAGTAGTTCGGTGTCTTTATCGTGTTGACATTCGTTTAAGTTTATTGCAAAAATAAAAACAAATCTAGCCGAAATTTGATGTCCATATTACTCCTGTCCTCTGCAACGATATCGCATCCAACTTTACTCCCTTCATTCAGTCTTACTTCATTCAGTGCTTGCTAAAATAGTGCAGCTTGTTTAGGATAAATCTAAGTCTAAAATGTAGCTTCAATGAGGAGCTCCACTGAGTGGGTGGCTGTGGAAGTGTTGGAGTTAGGAGTATGAGGGAAATGCGTGGAGGTACCGTAAGAGGAGTAGGTACTGGATCTCCAGTGATTTATATGTGCAAAAAGAGCCTCTTATTGCACCACTAACTCCGCCAACAGCCGCTCGGAGGCACTCCCTAGCCCTGCATGAGCGATCTTAGGCTATTGGCTCGACCTCGACCTTTAGAAGACACGAGATATTTTCCCCTGAATGGTAACCAATGGCCTTGGACGTCTATGCTCCATTTGCCAGGCTACTGCGGGGTTCAAAAGCGCTCTAACTTAACATGCAATGGTTGCTTTTAATTGGAATAAAGAAACCGTTAGAGCCTGTAACATAAAGTGTGTTGGAACGCTAAGAATTAAGCCAGACAAGACAAAAACCTCTTCATATAGTCATTCTTAGTATAGATGCACACAAAACTTGAACTTGTATTACTAATACGCGAGTTGTTATGTAAAAGATGAAGCCAAAAACGGTACAAAACGTAAGCATTGACCTCCCTGCTTAGGTGCGAAAAATGGTTTTTAATATCATGTTTAACAGAATGAAAATCAATAAAATTGGAGAATTTAAAGTTATTTTGAGTAGAATACGAGGGTTTCTAGATAATACGAGTATGTACATTGCCAACATTCTATAAAGTGCAAGGCTGAATTCTGTGTTTTCACCTGTTGCTATGACAATCAATTAGATTTGTTTTTGCCAATTTAATGTTATCACTTATCAATTAGTTATACAATGAAACGTGGCGTCATCAAACTTCACACACACATGCACTGCACACATGTAATTGTATACACATATATATATATATATTATACAAGCCAATTAGCGCTATTATTTGGTAAAGATACAATTACCTTGGGTGACGGTCAAGGTCATGCATTCCAAGGCCAAAGTCAGTTATTTTCCATAATCTTCCAATAACTTTCCACTGGGTTCTAAAGATTCTGAACTGATATAGTTATAACAACACTGGTCATATAAATCAAAATACGGTGTGAATAACGTGTGAAATGTGTGTGGGAGCGAAATCTGATTAGGGCCTATATGAAACCAGTGTGCTTCGTCTTGATGGGAGGTGTATTTCCACTGATGGAATTTAATGGCAGTTCCTACCCTTCCACGCAGCATGGCCGAAGACAAACTGGAAGGCTACAGGGCAATCTGCGTATGGTATTGGTATTAAGCATAGAGCCCTCGAGCTTCTGGCGGTTTGAGATATATATGGAAAGATGTGATGGAAAATTGGTGTGTTGATGAATTGATACAACACCCATCCCATTCCTGCTATGATTATACCACCCCCGCTTTTGTCTTTTTGGAGCGTACTGGAAGATATGAGTTGATAACTTGACATCCAGTAGTTTATTTATATATTGTCTTCCATATCTATGTCCAGAAGTGTTTATTTTATGACTATCCTAAATCCACGTAATGCAACTAATATAATACCGCCTCTGCTATAGGTAAACACTACCTGAACGGATTATGACTAGCAATGATGACATGAAGAGCCAATTTGAGCTTTGAGGAGTTTCACTTAGCTTGTCCTCTCAAAATATTATAAGGTTCTTAGTTATGATATTAAAGGTGACTACTGCCCGGGTAGTTGGGAGATGACAAAGTAATAATATCACTAAGAACCCGGTACCATGATAATATTAGGGTTCGTTACTCTGTATCAACTGATTACATCCATCTCATCAATTCTGTCCACTTCCACACCTACTCGCCACTTCAAATAAGAGAAGGAAAACCCATTTATATCGTTTTAAAGCTAAAATCTAAAAGCTTAGATTAAAAACTAAAAGCCAGATAGTTCCATAGCTTTGAAAAATAAGTAAAATATAATGAAATAATTACCAAATGCAAACATAAAATATCTACTTTTAACAACTGTATAACAAGTCAGGCATGAAATAAAATAAGCTTTGTTTCCGGTCCCCGACCGACCCTAACAAATTGCCGCCGACTCAAGGTTTTTTTTTAAGGCATTTGGAAAATAAAATAATAACGTCCCTACCGACCCAAAATAAAGCATAATAAAAAAAGTAATCAATATTTTGGGTCCCATAACGACATTTGCTTGCGACCTAAAACAATTTTGACATCTGCTAAAAAAAAGATATACCGACCCAAATTTTGACCATCAGGGGGCCGGAAACAAAGATAATTTTATTTAAGGCTTCACATGAGGCCCATACTTCCAACGTATAGTAGAATTAAGGAGGTCTTGTCTTCATGGCTATCTATGCCCCAACATGGAATACAGAGCACAACCCCACTTCATATTGTTGGAAATTAGAAAATATTTTGTTTTATAAATTGATGTGTACATATCTCCCCACATTCCTGTTACCTATCTATTACCGATTGATAAAAAGAGAAACTTTAAATGCATGTTCTGCTCCCTCCATGGTCATCCCTCATCATTTTCCTCTTTTTGATTCTTTCTTGCTTAAATGATTCAATAGAATTATTCGGTTTAATCTCGACTTACGTTGAATCGGTGTTAAAGTCTAACTAAACGGATATATTACAATTTCATCATGTGTGTAGGGTATTGGAGTTTAAAATGGGAACAGAATTATTTGTTATCAGAGACGAGTAGCCCAACCCGTATCAGCTACCTCATTTTTTGACTTGCGATATTATATAGCAATGAATATTATGACCGCCACAATTTTATAAATAGTGCATACAGTGTATATATTATTATATAATGGTAGTCAGAGAAGTGTCTATGGGTATTTAATGCAGCTTCAGTTCTTTTATTTCCATTATTAATTAATAACACTCTCTAATTTGGAAAGTAAAGTTCTACAAAGTTTTTATTGCCATCATGTAAATTGAGTCATTAAATATACATCCAAAAGTCAAAACTTTAAACTCTCAGACTAAGGAAATGTTTTCAAATGCAACTTATTGCGAACATTTCAAATTATTTGATAGCGATACTTGAAGACTCGATGTATAATAAATAGAATATATTTAACAAAACCATGGGTTTCTAAATGCGTCAAAATTTTCATGACATTTTTTTACATGTCCAAATCACCTCCGAGAAAGCCTCGTGGTAAGCTGCAATGGATCGATACACTCCCTTATGTACCTCCCGGCTTTATATGATATTCAATCCACCAGCAGATTTACAGTAGCCTATAGCCAGTCATCGACCCACCTGAGATTCATGTTCGCGCATGTACCTCCAAATTTCCCAAATACATACTATATCCATTCCAAAAAGATAGTCCCTGCTTAGAATTAATGATCCTCGCAAACTAAATTGTTCAAAGTTTCAAAGTTGCTGTCGAATTGTTTCAGTGCTAAATTCGAGTGGATATAGATACATTTGACATCAGTTTGGACTCTTTTAGTATTGTTTATTTCAGGCGTATTGATTCGGTAGCTTACGCCGGGTGGTTGGGAGCGCTACAAGGAGTGAGGAACAAGGCATGGAAGTCTGATAGACCAACAATCACCCGCACTGAACAACTATTACTGTCTAAACTAGCGGATAACTCCGTCCAATCTCCATTCGACATGCCTCCGGGAACGGCTCCTAACCCTACAAAGAAAAAGATCAGGCCTAGTTCAGCTACGGCTTCTCTTCAGACCCATCCGCAATTCTCGACGGGACTTTTTGACAATAATGTGAGGCCATCAACAGCTACTGCCTCGACGGCCACGGCGGGACCGGCCCAAAGACCGAGGTCCCAGGCGGCCGGACCTAAGCATTATGTGGCCAAGGTCCCAGCAGGTACGGCAGAGCCGACTGTCAAACCCCGACGGAGACAAACTATCGGGGCAGTGGATGGAATAGGAGAATTAGAAGCTGCTAAAGGACATAAAGGACTTGGATTACTTTCTGGGATTGGAACTGCTTCTAGAGGAAAGGTAGGTCAAGATTTATTCTCTCAGAATCACCTGTCTAAGGATATTTATATCATGTTATAATATGTTGATCATTTTGATCAGTCTCCAACTGTGCGAAGCACTACATATCAAAACAAACATTTCGCGATATGCTATTGTTAAGGTGTCATGCTGATATTCGACAAATATTCATTGATGTCCCTGGAGTATCACAGTTATTTTATTTGGGATTGATGGTGCACTGATTTCCCCCCATAGTAGTTAGCCATTCAGCGTGAAATTAGCCATTTCCCCGTATCGATTCTGACATTAGGATTGTTGTGGTTTCACCTGTGGGACTGACTGGACCTCCCTCTCCAGGTAGAGGGGTGTCAACTATATTACCCATCGACAATCTCAGCCCTAACTTAAGGAAGACCAGAATAGATGGTACTCTAAATCTCAGGATGTATCGTGCATAAGTTATTAAAAAAAATCGGTCCACCAATAGTTCTAAATCGCTCTGTGTCATGCAAGCTCCGGCCACGAAGCTATGAATTGTTAATAGCCTTCCTCCCCCACGGGAGTCTCATTGGACTCGCCTATCAACACCTCTGCTGGATCCAATATGGCGCTGTGTATTTTGGTTATGCATAGCAACGGGCACTGTCACCACGTGCGTTTGCTTTGGTATGGGGTCTAATGACAAGACCAGTTGATTTCCTTTTCACCCCCTTTTCTTTCATACATAACTTTACCACTATTATTTACTGTCATTTTATCCTAGACGAAGTGGGCATTGATTTGATTGAAACGTGGATCAAATAATTATGATCCAATGCCGGTGAAATTATAATAATGTTTTTGCGGGATATTTGTAAACAGCAACCTATAGATGGTATCCAGATTATTTTAAATACAAGAACTGTCACGGCATTGGAATGCTTTCCGTGCAAGCCGATGCCAATAAAAAAACGTGGTTAAACACCAACAGTTATATTTGGCAAGTTTAATCCCATATACACGAAGCATTAATAATGAATATATTTTCACTGGTTGGTCACTAATGAAACCAAAGAATTGGTCAGGAAAAATATCTAACTAGGTTCTTTCATCTTTCGAGTTTATCTGACTCTTTGATAACATACTCGACCAAATCTAGATATTATATACCTCACCATTCTGTAAAAACGATATTCGCAAAATTGCATTACTTTGAATTGGGAGTATCTTAACGTCCTCGAGCAAATCAGATACTATATGTTATGAATACATTGAACTCGCGTTTTATCTTAAAGACAATTTCTAACATTTTTGGGGATGATGAGGCTATATATAGTCTCTTCAAGACTTAATTTCATCTCACGTGGCAAATGCAAAATCAATGTATTTTTCTCGGAAGTCACATCAGCAATATATGCTCCATCCAGATTTTTATGTAACGTGTTACACCACTGTATAGCACACTTATTTAATTTAATATTTCTTTAGTTAATATACCAAATATAGGTTTTAATATATTTCCATATATGTTCTTTGTTTATATAACTAATGGTTACACCCCTCTTAAATAATGGTATACCATCTTTACTTCTTCTTTATATTACAACGAGTGTAACAAACTGGAATATAGATGCTACAATTTCGTTGAAACCAGCCACATAAATAAGTCAATCTATATACCCTAATTTGCCTCTCAAATCCCTGCACTGCTTAAATGTAAAAATTAATGGAAACAAAAACAAATAATTTATACGAATATTAAAAATTGTCTTTAATAGCCCTAGGCGAACGCATTTTCAGTTTTCAGCAGTATCACAGTTCCCGACTCTAACATTTGTGATGTGTTTTAAGAAAATTAGTCATAGGTCGCAACATATGGATTTTTAAATATCATCATATTTGAAAAGATGAGATCAAGCCGATTCTAATGATGGTAAACATGAATAAGATCAAATAAGTATTTCTTTTTTTTTCATGGCTAAGAAAACAAGTTAGCGAACTGTTTTGATGGTCATTCACTAGAGTAAAATTGTTAAATATACTTGAATATACTCCTAAGGATAACCTCAGATAACCTAGATATATTCAATACAGTGTTGAAATTTGATACATGTATTCATGCTACCAGCAGCACTGAACACCTCAGAAATGAAAACATTCTGAGCAGGGGTTCATGTGGAAAAACGTTTGAGAAATATCATTTTTGAGCGACTTGTGACTCATTTTCCTGTAACACATCACATTTGGTCTTTTAATTCAATGCAACCCCCCCCCCCCCCCCGCCTGCCCCCTATAATCCCCCCTGACCCCGGCCTAGCTCACGTGTTGAATAGCCAGCCAATACACACACGCACGTGTTGAATAGCCATGTCAGTAATTTGGAGGAGATATACATAGTGTGAATGATGGACTGCTGTGTAAAGGACATAAACGAGCGATAAAGGTAAACATGGGTTGTAGGACAAAGAAGAAGGCCGAGAGGTTTAGCGTGACCTCCTCACTCGTCTCCAGTCCCCTAATTCCCAATTGAATGATACACAGAACATTATTTCCACTGGCTCTGGTGGATCTAGGTCCCAGATTGTAGGGCCACACAATAAGGGAGCAGGGCGATAAACCAATAGTAAAGGGTGTTGTATATGAGCCATTACATGAACATAACTCATGCAGTAGATCACCGTTATCCTATTCCTCTCCTACCATTATAACATAATGTATGTCCCCCATCAGCTAAAGAGTTATGCTTGCTGGCGCGCAGAACAGATTCCATTATGAGCCATATTCAAATAGGGTCATATATATAGTGCCACACATGGACTTTCTACAAATATTTTGGTTGTTAATGCACAGGCCCGTTTCAGCTGTGTTTTTTTCTCGAGATAGACCAGGAGTTCAAGATTAGGGTCCTTGCTTAGTGGTTAGCCGTCAATCTCTTGAGAGCAAGATTACGTTGTGTGACTCCCGGGTTTTAAGTTTGTTATTTGGATCAGGGAGGCATACACACTATAACTCCCTGTTTGTATGTAAAGGCCAGGCAGGTTATGGGAACGGATTGTGAGTCTGATGTTACGAGTTTTATAGAAAAAGAAAAAAAAGATATGGGGGACAACATATAGGAGGATTTAATAGTTTTAAGAATTTAAAAGAGACCATAAAGTATAGTTTTTTCCTAGGTATTTTTTATAGGTATATTCCATAGGTCATTCTATCCCATGATTGGCCACTGTGAGACTTGATCACACTTGGATGAATTTGACTTTTTAATAGGATTTATGCCAATACATCTAAAGATAAGAAAACCAATCTAATATCGACATTTTCTCGTTTTTTCTCATTCAATTTTCATTTCAATTTTCAATTTTGGTTTAATAAGTTTCTCGTAAGCCAAGCTAATATGTTGCTTACTTTATACATTAGGACCAGAACTTATTTGTCCCCAAACTCCAAATTTAACAACAATGTGACCTACACTGCTTTTTTGAAAAATCTCCCTATTGAAAAAAAATCAATATATATTTTTTTTAATGAAAAAATCAATATATATGTTCTCTCTATCGCCTCCCTAAATACTATTTCTCCATATATTACAGTATAATACATCCCATACTTTCTATCATGAGCAAAGAATATAATCATGAAGTATAATATTTAAGAATACATCATTGCGTTCCATACTCGGACGAGGCTTGAGTACCCACTTCTCCAGCAGCCAGTGTTAGTATGATACGAAAGAAAGGCAATCGCCATATTGCTATAATATAATCTCTAATGGACTGTTTTATGGTCCTTGCACTGAGTATTATGGGCTTATATTATAGGCTTACGCATGCATTGGCATACCGTCCTAACATTGATTCATAAACATATATAATATATATCATATATATGTTGTATTACTAGTATATGTTTCTTGTCCAGCCTTGGAAATAAAAATAGTACAAATAAAATACAACAAATTGCTTAAATGTCCCTAAAAGCTTAGTAATTCGGTGTTAGTGATGCAGTTTCTTCCTAAACACAATAAGGCCCATTATTGGCAGATAAAGGCTAGTGTATGAATCCCACCATTCATGTAAATCAGACGCCGTCGATTCTCGTCTTGCCTTTAACGAAGAAGTAATTGGAAGCCTCGATATTCTAATGCAAATATATATGCTGGGAGAGTTCCTGGATGCACTCTTCTTTTGATTATGAAGCGTGCTTTGTCCTTCATTTACCCACCAACGTGGAGAGAAGCACAACAACCTTTGATTCATTAGCTCTAACTTGCTTTTCATAATATCTAGTCCCTCCTCTCTGGACTGGAAGCACCTGTATACATTTTAAAGCTACAGCCCAGCATTTACTATGCACTTAATATACCCGGTCTTCTCCTAATCCTACTTGTCTCCATGCTTGGAGAGTAGGCCCTATTACCACCTCCATTATATTGATTGACATAATTGGCCACCATTATAAGGATGGGGTAGCACTCGAGTGTGCTAATTGTATTGATTGATGATTGATTTTCAATCAGGAGTTATTTCCGAGGCCCAGCCGAGCGTACTGGACATAGGGTGTGTCATTGTATGGCTTTCGCTCTCCGTACCTCAATCTTCATCTCACTTCCTGTTTTTTTTCCCTGCGTCGTCTCTACGACTACGTCTTCTCCCACTAAGCAATGTTCTCAGTTCTTTTTTTTCCCATGTATCTAGCTTTTCTGTAGGATCTTGTAGGTCATTTCACAGAAGTAAAAAGGGAGAGCTCATGAATATTTAGATATCTGGGTTGTCAGCTTCCTTCTATTTCACGTTATTATGTTTTTATACATGTGCACACACTCTCCTGTCTCCACTGTCACTGCACCTTTCAGGTTCATTTTCGAATGGCTTTCATTTACTACATGTTCACAATCTGAAGGTAACTAAGCGCACGAAAATCTCATTTTCGAGTGTATGCCTTGATTTGGCATGCCTTTCATTATACTAATGTTTTGTATTGAAGCTCTTGCCTCAGCGTGCTGAGGGACTTCCGCTGAACTATAGTTCGTTTTCAGCACTTTCTGACCTTAGCTGTAGTAGTGTTTTCAAGCAGAGAAACACCTTTTCCTCCCAAAATATTTGACCATAATATTCCATCATAGAATGAATAGTTTGACTGCTGCACTGCCTTTTTATCTTATATAAATACAATGTGTACTATTCTCAGCATAATAAGTTTAACAGCTGAAATCTGAAATTGATTTTTGTTATACATATTCTGAGTGGAGTGACAACGGATAGATGTAAGTGATGCATTTTGCCATAATATATAATCACAGCTCACAGGGTAGTCACTAAAATATGTTTTGATGATGCGAGATAAATGGTCCTCCCCGACCTATCGCAACAGCCCACCCCGACCCCCCTAAAAATAATAATGATAATAATAAAATAAAATATAAAAAAAAGAAGTGTAATTTCTATGATGCATCCCAAAAGGTGGGACTGTGACAGAACTCACGGGAGTATAATATTCCATGTTCACTATGGCAGTATATAAAAGAAATATATTATGATGTTGATTAATGCACATAATATCAATATATTGACTCAATGCTCCGTTTTAACTTTGGTAATACAAAATATGAAAGTAGAAAAGAATGGGGAACTCTCGATTATGAAATGTACTATATTTTTTTAATAAAATATTATTGAATAAAGTGTCCCATTAGCATAGATGCCCCTCCTTTCTGTCATCATGGAGTAGGGAGTCTGGAATTTCTATATTCTTGATTCTCTAATCCATAATACTATGATCATGTCCACAGAACGTGTTAAAACATATATCCATAAAAGAACGCGGTGCATTAACAAGATAGTCATAAAATATATAGCCAATGGAAGATGTGCGAAAGCAGGGAGTTGACAGGAAGAGAGATATAGATAGAGTATGGCTTCTATGTCATTGTCATGGAAGGAGCGGTGCAGAGACAACTGCTGTGCCATTGAACATTTGATTGAGGACAGGGCAAAGAGAAGAAAAATAAAGAATGAAAGGCGCATGGCATGAAGCGCTAAGCATATGTCAGGAGGAGAAAATGTTGCGAGAAAGAAGGTTTTTTTAGCACGATACTAGTGTGAAAATGATGAGATGTATGTATTATGAAAATGATGAGGTGTATGCATACTATGTATGGTGAGAGAAGGGATCAACAAATGGCAGAATGAGATTACTAATTATCTTATCAAAAAGGTGCCATCGACCATTACATTAGCCTTCTAGGCTAAAGTTAATTATCTTTTTAGCTAATGGTAACAACAACTATTTTCTAATTTCCCTCTTTATCTGTAGCCTTGGGGGATACTTCTCTCCTTGGTTCAGTTCAAGAAAAAAATTGCATTGTTCTGGACCCACAAGAACGCATGTAATTCATATGATGGGTTAACATGCCCTATACTGTGGCGATTCAATACCGATAACATTTTTTATAGATAATATAACTATGAATAATAAAAAGTAATAAATATAAATTTGATGTAGAAAAAGACATAAAATGTGTTTAGGTCTTGCAAGGTAATTGCTATAAACAAACAAGTAAAGCTATGACTATGTAAAAAATGTTAATCATTTAGAAGAGCTTACCGACTTTGATTCATCTTCGGAACAGACTCGTTAAACTTAACTCATTTTGGCAATGTAGTTTTGCCAATATGTATGTCTAGAAATGCCAACAGCTTCATGATTACCAAGTATGATTTATGTCATAGAACCTCCTGAGATAGGTTAAGGGACAGAGCAACAAAAAGTAGAAACTGAGTACCATAGCAGAGATATGTTGTCAAATCCGAGGAAATAAAGATATTTATATTTGATACCCAGAAAATAAAAATGAAATTCTGGGATGTGGTTTTAAACAAAGGGTGTGTGGCTTTGTGAAGAAAACAAACTTAATTAATAAAAAACGCCCTTAAAATTTAATTGATAAAAACACCCTAAAAGCCTTTGTCCACTGAGCCGGTTCTCATGCGATTCTCATGGGATTTAGTGGGAAAAGGTCCTCTGCTGCGCAAAATCGCATGAGAATCGGCTTAGTGGACTGGGGCCTTAAGACATTCGACCAAATATGCATGGCAACCTGTTCAAAGGCATCATGATTGCATATTCCCTCTATAAGAAAGATATATCATTTTAAATAGAAACCCAACACTTTGGTCTCCCTATCTATAGGCCATGCAGTACGGAAGATTAGTGAAGGACCTGTTTACGTGTTCCTACTTGGTGCTGGCATGTTTTGGGAGTAAAGCATGTGGCTTAATTTGATAGAAGCATGAATGACATTCAATTACCATGGAGGCCTTCCCTTGGGGCATTATCAGACCTTCATAGTCCTTGCTTACGCATATACCTTCACCTCGTCTCTTGGCCTACGATTAATCAAACCACTCCTCCACTGGCTTGAGCTAAACTCGAAGCAATTAAGAACTAATTAAGACATCTTTACGGTTCATTTTACCCTCGACTCAGGGACGCTACTTGCGCCATATTATATCCTCCATGCTTACGTCAGATGCGTCTTGTCAACGTTGGCTACTCGCTAAATGAGGTTATTTTTCATTTCATTAATGTCTCTATTCTAAGAATATTTCACTTTTCATATTGAGTCTTCTTAAATAGTTAATCCAAGTAATTTTAAACCAAACTCTGTGGAAACATCATAAGTTTGAACTACTCTGCAACTACTCTGAAATGTGTGAAGAGTGGGACAAAGAGAATAACTTTCGTTTCATGGAGCCCTTATGCTGCCGTTTATTGACCGAAAAATATACAGTGAAAAATAAGAAGGCTGAAATATAAATTATGAAATAGTGGGTCAAGATTACATCGAAGTTACAGAAAGGACTTGCAATATAATTAACAAAGTAGCACCGAAAACAATAGCACCAGATTCCTGAACATATATTAATTGGCATTTCGGTTATTATAGTAATTCCCTTCCAACTCAAATAAGAACTCCTTTTTTGTACATGTAACTTTACTTCAACACGCTGAAAAGGTAACATGACCACGCTCTGGGCCTGGCTTGCACAATAACTTGTGTTGCTAATTAATTGTTTGGAGTTGAGCCGCCGAAAGATTTATTAACAACACAAATCTCAATGAAAAATCATTCGATTGAATTCAAATCATCATGCATCTGACCATTTCTATCATATTTATTTCTTTTAATTAGCATTGTGTGTCTTTCTATCAAGATACTAGTAGCAATGATAATCTAAAGGTATACTATTGTGGGCATTCATAGAACATGAATACACCCCATTATATTATACAAATATTTTGGATCCATCTATGTATACATATGTGTACAGGAAAAACATTTAACAAAGAGGTACGCATCTTGGAATATTCTCATGGATTAAATTAGTTTTAAAACTATAAGTTTTGGGAAAAAATAGACACAAAAGACTGTGTCTTGATGAAGGAGGAAAAGATTAAGATAAGCTATGATGAGAGAATTCGGTTAGCAAATTGCACGAACGTTGATAAAAGATTGTGAGCGATGAAGACAGAGCAGTTAGTAATGGAAGTACAGTCGAGAATAGAGACTAAGATATTATTATACACCGTTAAGGTTGACGCCAAAACAAAAAAGGTAGAATGGGGTGGACTGCTGAGATTGTATGCAGAGATGGGGCAAGCTGCTGGTTCAAGAAGCGGGTCGAGAAGCAGCTGTACATTTTTAACTGAGGACGGCTGATGCCCTCTCCCCGGCCCTCTCCTTCTACCGGTGTCTTTAGATCTCGTCCTGCCTAACCCGTCCGCAATCTGGGAGAAGACATGCCTGATGAAGTACCGGTCACGGAGAGAGTTGTTGCCGGCACTGCTGAGAATACCCTGTAACAAGGGACACATTGGCTGGCACGGGAGGGACCAGAGAGCCACCACGAAGCCACCTAGAGACAATCACTCAACCCCAAGCGATAACCCAGACCAGATTAATAGACTCGCCATGGGGTGAAAAAACGCTGCTATTACTGCACCACCTTGTGTTGTCCTGATGCGAGAATCCCCCTCGAGGGGGCGCTTTGTGTGGTCACCCGGGGATGGCTCACTGTCTGTGTTGCATGATAATGCTCCCCTAGTGGCCATCTGTAATGTCCTTCTCTGTGTGTGGGCACCTCGCCATCTTGGCTTAGCCTTAGTTATTCTGTGGAGAAGAGATAGCGGGATCAAACGCCCGCTTGCTATCCTTGCCGGCTTTATCATAATTTCCTCTGGTAATGGGCGCTGGTAGGTAGAGAGCAGAGCGGACACAACGGCCGGTGGTGATTAAGTCCACTCTGGTTGACAAGTTTGATTAATGAATCATACACCGTGTGCAACTGGTAATGATGTCCACTCTGTGGTAGCAAACTTTTGGCACCAATGAACCAGATCAACCTCCATATCTACCTTGGGTGTGAATAGTAAGTGGTTTTAAACTACTAGGGTCATATATACATACATGTGTGTTCTTTGCATGATATCACAACAAATATATTCACCATTTTTTTCCCATTTAAATAAATAAAAAAAAGGCTGAAGACCTAATTTATTCCCCTGTTTCCCATCAAACACAATATTTCTTTACGCGCGCAAGTTTCTACGGTTGTTTTAAGGACTTCCACATAGTTCGAGCTATCCTATCTTGGTTCGTTACTTTAGAAAAGTTCTTCTAATTGGTCTCAAAGTAGTAAGCAACAGCTTTAGAATTAGAATAGTAGAAATACAAAATAAAAATACCTGATCAAATGCTGGTCATGTCGTCAGTATTACCAGGTATATTAATTAAGGCTAAAGCCAAAGGTCATGCCTAATGTAAATTTTATCGTTTTTAATGTATGTTCTCTCCATCGACTATTTATCATTAAAATGTTATTCATATTTAAATAAATACACAAATATTTACCTACATTTCATACTTTAATTGTGCCTTCATCTGGCATATATATACAACTAGTATACTAGACCCCCTCCACCAGAGTTAGCTAAGTTGCCAAACAAATGACGCCAGTGTTTTCGTGGCATAAAGTGGGATCAAGAGCATATATATATGCGCACTCAACCACAGAATTACTGCTGAATTTTTAAGTATCCACTTATCCTTTATATTCTGGAGAAAATTGGATAAATTGGATTCAACCCGCTTCTCCCTGGCGCCTACTGATTGCATTATTACTAAATTATATGTTTCTTAGAAAATGCTTATCAATAAAATATGACGTTCATACATCTTTTCCCTGCAAAGTGTCCCATATATCCAAGTTAGAGTCAAATATGCTATGGATTCAGGGGACCCTGCAGGTCTTGCTTCTTCCGAGCAAATTGCATTTTTGTAAGGAGCTGCTTTCGGCTTGGACTAAAATATTCATTCGGGATACACATTTGAAATTCGGCTTGATACTGGCACTGTACGCATGGGAGAGTGCCGAGAATCAGCCGGAAGGAAAACCATCTAATTTAGTCATAGAATATCATAAAGGAATAAGGGGAGGTAAATTGTTGGAGAGATTGGGGAGTTAGGACAGGGGAAAGGACAGGGTTATATAGAGCTCAGCTGGTTGACTGGGCCCTGAGCTAGCAAACATAGATATGTGAAGGGCCAAAGTTGTGTGATTTGGCTATCCATCCAAAGGCTAGCTACAGGGTATTAGAGACAGGCCTTGCTGGGTTCCCAGAGGGGAAGTTAGTTTATGTTGGTGGTGCTGGTGGTGGAAGATTGAAGTAGAAGGTGGCATGGGAGAGAAAGTGGGACATGGAACTGATGGAAACTGGAATAGAATAGGGTATTAAAGTCGATTGATGGAGAAGGACCGTGCAGAGACAGGTCGGGTGTGGTAGAGACACCATGTCAATATAAGTGTTACAGGAAAGTAAAGGACAACAGTGGAGAATTTATTCATCAGTTTTTTCCCCCATTATGTGCACGGAAAAATCAAACAAGGCCCTTTTACTGGATGAACAAGATTATGAAATATCTGTAAATTGAAAGTGTGGATCACACTACACGTACATTCGATATTCATATTGAGTTGCGTTTTCTATAAATGGTGCTCTGCAGTATTGACCCAATTTCATGCATTATGCCGCTAGGGATGGAAAGTTACCACTTGATGATGGATCGCTGGCCATGAAACACAACTGTTCGATTGTATCATGGTAACCAGATGGATTATTGCACCTATCCACTCAATGCTGATGTCAACTCCAACTCCTCTCCATGATGTGGCACTTATTCTCTACTTTTTAATGCAGAATATCTAGTGTATTGTTTTACTGCCTAATGATTTATGAATCCCTTTAGAATATTCCTCTCGCCCTTTATATCATGGCCATTGAATGGCTTGTTAATACTGTATAGTCATAAGGCCAATCTCCTAAAGAGTGAGCATCTATTGGCTCATGTCGGGAAGAGTAGCACATAGATTTATTGTCAGCGTTATCAGCGGAGAACATAATCATAAAATCAATCATGCCTGTTGGGGGAGTTGGGGTTAGGGAACTGCAAGTGTTTATATCATAGAAATTTACTTGACAGAAGTTCATCACTTGAAGCCCCAGCATTTTCACGGGCGGCAAGCGAGTTGTATGCAACAGAAGAACCTGTTTTAAGGAGGTCTCCTTGAGGGGACATATGGAGGGGATTCTATCAGATGATACTAGTTTGATTGGACGAGCGTACGGAGAAGACCCTTCCACATCCCGGGCATATTACCTCCAGATCATCTAGGATATACCACTCAATCCTGGACTCACCCAGGAATAGGAATAAAACCCATGGCATATCGTGTGTGGTCTCTATCAATGATGTCCTTCTTCTGGATCTGCCATCTCATCACAAGGGAATTAGAATGGAATTGTCCAATCTGAAAACAAAACAGCCGAAGTATATAGAGGGGCTCAGAGGGAGCAGCATAAAATGTAGAGAGTGAGAGCAAATGGCAAAGAAAGTTCCCAGTGATTTGAACTATACTCTAGAAATGCTAGAAGTGCAATCGGAAAAGAAGATGTGGGATAATTATGCGTCTAGGCAACTGTTTGCACTGAAAAAAGTCAAACCCCATAGAGGACCATTGCGATGTGGGACGAGAGACGCCGTTGGAATGAAATAATGATAGCTCCTGATAAACTGTCAAGGTGACAGGAGTAGAAATAGTGGTGAATGACGAAGGCGAGAACACCAACTGTAGAATCAGAGATGGGTAGAGAGTGGGAGATACTTGCTTCAGAGAGACAACCTCCGATGGAGGCAGAAACTATGCTTATCTGTACATATGTGTCCTGTGATAGGATCAAGCCAGGAAAATCGCTTTAAGATGAAGGCTTTTATTGGGGCAGCACATCGCACTAATACCATGCTGGTCTCGAGTGGGATTGATTTAGCCGCGATGGAGAGGAGATTGGAAACAATTCCCCCTCGCAATCAAGCAGACTGTGACTCTAGCCTTGCATGAAATAGCGCCAAAGATCCCCAAGGGCTGGGCTTTTCCATAATTGAGGCGTATGACTAAAGAGTAATGCAGGACCAAATGGGATGGCCACATCTCATGACGCAACACTGACCCGATAGATTTGATCCCCAGCTAAAATTGGTGCCCTGCCAAAATGTGTCGCGGGAGGAAATTGGGTGGTTGCGAGATATTAGACTTATCCTAAATGGCCCTTTACATATAGGCAAAACCTACTCCCTATGGATATTGCACCGAACATATATTTCGTATTCTCCAAGTGTTTGGAAATTTCAGTTCCATGAAAAGATAATAGAACTTAGAATGGATCATATGATGTATGTAGCATAAATGTCAATGCTTTGTGTGGAAATTGATTTTATTGATTTCTTTTGGAGTGCGAGTAGGCCTTTGGTTATGGGACCAGAATTACTTAGCCTTAATATGCCAGACTCGATTTATTGAAACACTATTTCACTGCTCAAATTGGGTTCCAAATCTAGATCTAAAATGAAGTTTTATGGTTTTCAGAGAAATCTAATTTAGCCCCGTCCGATCGAAAATGGTTTGCCGGTCTGTTCAACCATTAAATATAAGATATAGGTAATGGTTAATGGAGCTCTATAATAAACATACATCATACGACCTTTTCTGTTAATGGTGGGTGGATTGTTAGCTTCATGGGGCAGATTCCTTATCAGAGACTCGTTTAACGTACCTAGGGGATCGTTATTAGCTTTGGAGATCCGTGTTGTTGACAAGGGAATTGACAATGTACAGCATTAAAAAGATTTGTTGATTTAACACGATAACATTAGGGCTGTAAAACAAACTGGTAAAATTATAAACTCAAGAGCAGAAGATTATTCTGGAAATATAGTCCAACGGGTCGATCCTCCAACATATCACTTATTCTGGAAAGCACAGAAGAACACGTTATGTATGGGGTAAAGTGAGATTGTGAAGAATTGCTCAAAGGTAACGGGTCTTAAAGTCTGGGGCAAGGGCTCAGGAACTTCATTCCTGAAAAAGAGGAAGTGGATGAAGCTTGAATACTTTATACATTAATTCTTGATACGGATCACCCCTAGAAAGTGCGAATAGTGCTGGGGATTTACTTTACAAAAGAAACAAAACGCCCACAGCATAGAAGATCGGAAAACCCTTATCCCAAAAGAAAGAAGTAATCATACACAAGATTACGGAGGGTTTGTTTTGATCCGGGAGATTTCTGTTAATAGTCACCGGGTCAGAAGCCTGCGCATATTTCCTGTTTCTGTGAGCCAAAATATTATTAGTAATTTTCATTTTTAAGGATAAATACATGAAGATATGTTTTATCAATAAAAATGTAGAACAAACAATATTGCAAAGGTCACAAGGGTTTGACGTAGCTGTGTGGAGTTTAAAATTCTACACGTCAAATGTCTTCGGGAATTTGAAATACATTATTAAATTATCAATTTAATTATCAATTTGTGTGATGCCCAGAACGGGAATTGTGAGGATTGTGCACAAATCTTACATTTTCTCTCAGTTCTCCTGCCCTTGACATAAGCTTCAATGTGTTGATAAGGGCGTAAAGAAACCAATCTCACTCACTCTTACATTTTCCATCATTCCATTATTTATCATCTAAAGTGTATTGATTTCTCGAATGATTGGAATTGGCCCAATGTCATAACATTCATGCGTAGACTGGAATACAGGCCATGTTCAATATTCTAACGGTTTGGAATTAACGAACATTTCTATTTCAATAGTCATGTAAAGTGCAAAACTCAATCACTAGTAACAATCGTTTACCTGGCGTACAGTCTTATATACGCTGCCTGATCCAATGGACTTATTGACATTCAAATATCAATTAAAGAGAGTGTTGACCTGGATTGCCGTTGGTTTCTATCAACAAAATACCATTTGCCATGGCCACCCGGAGATCTATACCAACCATGATACTAGAAGAGAAAGAGGAATCAGGTTTAGAAAGTCAAATTGGCCATTGGGCCAAAGTCAAGGGAGGAATTACCAAGAAAGCCCCTGTTGCTTCGCAGCCTTCTCGGTCCGCCAAAAAGATGTCTAAGAAGAATTTAAAAGCCCCACTTCTGGACCTTCCCGAAATATATGGGAGAATATCTGCAGCAAATAGTCGCCGCAGTTCACAGAGTCGTAGGAGTTCAGGCACTGGGGATGGACTACCTGAGAACCTTACATTAGACGTGCCTTCTCTAGGAGCCCCTTCAAGTAGTGACCTATTGTCAGTGAGCAGTGCCCACACTGCACGAAGGAGGTCCTCGTCAGCGAGGTCGACTGTGGAAGATGAGGAGCTTGCCATTCTCAGCGGTCGCTCTTCCCGGCACCAGCAGCAGCTTCCATCTTCCTCCAGGGGAACTTTTCTTACAGTGTCCCGGAGGAGTAGTAATGCCTCACGACTCTCCACCTCCCGGGTGTCAAGTAGTCGGCGAGGTAGCTGGATGATACAGTGCTATGACGATGAGCCCAGCGATGAGGCAAGAAGCGACACCTCTTGGCGGATAGAAGAAACCACAGTGGTTGAGGGCAACATATTTAAAAGCATGGCTGCCTTGGTAAGTTTGCGCCAATAAATAGTTTTCCCCAAGCAATTCCTGCCAGTTCTATCCAATATCTTTTAATAGTCACACACAAAAAGCAAAGTCCCCACAGAAAAAAATCTTTGGGGAATACAAATTAAGAGATGGCTGTTTTTTTGTTTTCCGTGTATTCCCAACAGCAGGGCGAGATAAATCTTTTACATGCGGAACATTTATACAGCATCAATACTTTTTTGAAAGTCATAGAAAGTATGACTTACCGCATTGGGTCAGGGTTTGATGTGCCATCCCCAAGGAGGGGGGAAGGAAGAGATATGGGTGGACCCACTAGGGTCACATACTCACATCACCATGAAGGATTCGCTTGAATATTGAAACTGACGTCCTTATCAAAAGGTATGGTACTATTGAAAAAATGTCTAGTCTTGGGAAATCACGTCAGAAAATGTACACATCAATCTATATGATGGTGGCGGAGTGGGACCTTGTACTTTCCCAGGTCAGGGGAAAGGCTGCCGTCGTAATGGAAGTTTGTGATAAGTTTTGAAAATTATAGCTGGGAACCTGTGGCCACACGCCAAGTTCCCCTTGACAATGTTAAGCTGCCACCAGCTTCACAAAAGCGTCAAGTTTTAAAGTCAAAGCAATTTGCGAAATTATGGTAATTAAATGGATTAAATCTTGGCTGGTAAAAAAGGAGATAATATCCTAAAAAGAACACCTTGCCGCTTAATATTCAATCATCGAGACTGGAATGCTGCAATTCCTTCATGTATTCTTGCAGGAAATGTAGATAGTTTACTCAGTTAAGTGAAATAGTTAGTTTGCAATTTAATAGGAATATTTATCTAATAAATATATATAGGCGCTCACGCAATGAACATATTCAACTTACTTTAATATACTAACATAATTTCTCTCCGCGTTTTTGAAAATAAATTATGTATGAACAATCTGACATTCAGGCATCATTCATGTAAAAACTGATCTAATTAGATTTAGAAGTAATTATGCCATGGCCATTCAAAATAAACCTGATACAACCTGAAATAGAATTCACCCACAATGACTCACTCCATATGATATACAAATAAATGTATTAGATCGAGGAGTCATAATCTATTAACACATTTCTTGCTGAATATAGCTATAATAACATATAGAAGATTCGCCAATTACTTATTAGTTTATTGAGTAAGCTGTGACCAAACCCATATATTGTTCCGTTACATATTCCTGCCAACCTCGCCTAAAAGGCTATGGTTACTTGTCTTTGAATCCTTATAAGGCATGGAGCACCAGCCTCTTCCACTTACGAAGTCTTGCCCTAATACCAAGAACTCTAGTGGTAGCAATCGTACCCAGGTGCAATGGTATCTATTAAAGGAGACTACCTAATATAGTGTGAGGCCTACACAAATGAGCTCTCATTTAACCCTCTTTTGCGAGCAAGTATCGGGGTACATATGTACAGTATACGGTATCATGCGTATACTATGCACATTTATAATAGCATGTTCTGTTGTATACTTATAATGTTTTGTTTTTTAAATTAAAAATACCAATTTCAGTATAGAAATGGTGGAATACCTTTTGAATCTAAAATACTATTATTTAGAACGAGACCCTCAGAATGTTATCCCCGGGGCTAGGGGAAGACCAGCGGTTGTATGAGTTGACGTAATATACGGAAGCGACTGGATACTAGGCGCCAGGCTACTGACACAGCTATATAGACATGATGCACTAGTTCTTCCTAGCATGCTGTGAGGTGGAATAAAATATATGGATTGATATCAATACAAACTATAACCCTAACCCTAACCGTAATATTCCTAGATGTATGTTGATATCCACCACTGAGGGCGCCACCCACATCACACTGATATCATAATACATGTACTATACATTAATAGTACTGCAAGTTTGCCCGGCCGATTTAGGCACGACGCAATATGTACGGCTGAGTTTCACCCGACGCTAAATCGGCCGTGGCAGCGATCATCATATCAAGGGGGTTAGTTCTAGTAAAATGTAAGTGTTAAAATAAGAGGAGTTAATAATATTTAAGTCTTGGATTGGGGCAGCTCAACATCACACACTGTATCAAAGAGAAGTATGTGCAAGACACGTTAGTAGCTCTACTGAGTAACTGCTACTTCTATTAAAAAGATATACAGAGATTATAATGGGTTTTCCCACCACTGAAATTACGGCGGTGGAAAAAGTCATTCTCAGCATGCGGGACTGTAATGTGTTTCATTAGAAAAAAGACTCAGGTTCCAGATCAGGCTTACAAATGCCAAATCCACTACAAAAGAGGCCAGCCGAGACGTAGAAGGAGAGGCAAAAATAGAGACTGCGTGGATCTGCACAAACTAATTTACTCTTCATTGTTACTGACATGACTTGCCTTTTAAAACGAAACTTAATTAAAGTCAAGTCATTAAAAGCATACCAGGCTGCGGTGCAAAGTTCAAATGACATCGGGATACCGTTTATATCCGGACCCCTTCCGAGAACTAATTCCACTTTTTGGTTTGTCCAATTGGACTTGTGAAATAAAAATCCCTTGCACGGATAGCAACCTGGGACCTATTGGTCCATTCGTATCAAACGAGACGGAATGAGCTTAGGCAGATACACCTGAAAAAGCCGGCTTATTTAATGCACCCCTTTGTCGATTTTTCGTTTTTGGACTTTGCCTCTTGGCTCGATCTGGATTTCTAGCTTTAAACTTTTTAAAACAAATATTACGTCTCCATTGTAGATGATATATACTTTTCTGTATATATATGTTTCTCGAAAATGGTCAGGACTGAATGAACAGTTATCAACTTTTTTTATAATAGTGAATTTAGGTAACAGCTGTTACCTCAATGTTCTTTAGAAATTGTAATCTTTGTTACCATATGCTTACACTGTAAGGACATGGCCTACATGTATGTATTCATGCCCCGTGGTTCTGTTTAGCATCGGGTATGCAAGTAACTAGCTTATCGTCTTAGAGGACTTGGTAATATACATATGTGTTTTATAAGTTGGTTCAGTGCTGGTGATATTAATCCTCTGTTACGTCGTCTCCTAGACTCTCTTTATTGGCACAAGTCAGCTACCGCTCTAGATTTATATGCCTGCAAATATATGCTCTGCCAATCCTTAATATTACCTCCTTCTCACGCTTGTCTTAGTATGGTTGCTTTGCACATTTACTGTCGCTGTCTCGTGATTCTATTCACACTCACCATATATTCATCTGGTTGCCTCAAGCTCCACACAGTCTGTTTATCTGGGACTCATCAATTGCAATAATAGTTAATGCGTTTTTCGATAGGAAAAATTACCACACCTAGTATATATAATCATGTAATGATATACATTTATATATGTACCTTGGGAGAAGTTCTTTTATGAAAGTATATTGTGTTCATGTTATTAACATTACTTAAGTACATCTAATCATTATAATTGAATAAAAGACCACTATTTGTTATTACATTACATTATGAAACGCTGACGAGCCAAATTAGAAAAGGTTTTTCTGTGCTCTTCTGGCTTAAAGCAAAATGGCCACAGAAAGAAAAGTATCACCAAACCCAGAAGCCTTTTGCTTCCTGGCTCAAAAGAACCTTCCAGTTCGAATCCCTGGTATTCAACATGACATGTATACAATTAAGTCTTTGAATATTTGACTGAAACTGAGTCTGAGTTTAAATCATTTAATACTTAGTCATCCAGACTAATTCATGAATGATCTTGTGGCTCGAAATGGATGAGGACCATGAACCATCAGTACTTATATTAATCATACATTGGATATTATAGACGCACTGGACTGGAAATTCTTAGCCGATGACCCCCGTAATATCCTATCCATTAATTATCTATGTACCTTGTATGTAGTGATGTGTTGTACCCCTTTGACTCTTTGTTAGATATGCCTATATGTAATAGCAAGAACCCCCTTTGTTCCTACCGGCCTCCCTCCCCTATTTCACGCCCTCTCTGAAGTATAGCCAGTTCTGACGCCCATTTCAAGTTGCAGGCATTCATCCCGGAGGAGGATGACATAGTGCCTGACATGCTCTCACCCTTCTAATGTTTTTGGACTGAGAATATTGGATGCCTTGTTGCTGGCTTAATTGAATCGACCTTCTTATGCTTCAAACCATCAATTCTGCTGGCATGAAATGCATGAAGATAAGGAACAGACGCGGGAAGGGACCGCTAGGGATGCAGGTAAAGGACAAGACCAATGAGGGAATATCTGGGAAGGAAATCTTGGGAAATGAGTTTGAGGACCCCCTGTATGATTGAACGAAGGAATTCAAACCTAATCCAAGAAACATTCGGTCGGGCATTCATTAACCTATTTCCTCCATGATGGAGTACAGTTATTGCTATAGTTTGAAGAAATGGCAATGTCCTTCGACGCGAATAAATAAATATATTATAGCATATCATCACCGATCACCAATACTTGACCCAGGCTAAATATTCACTCAGGAAAACCCATATGTTTTAAGGCCCTTGTCCACTAAGCCGATTCTCATGCGATTCTCACGGAATTTAGTGGAAAAGGATCCTCTGCGGCGCAAATCGCATGAGAATCACATTATGAGTGCTAATGTTTTACTGTCTTGAGGGAAAATAACGGCGCACATTATTTTTCATATCAACTTCTACTCAGTTAGACTTAATTTCAAAATACTGATGCCCTATTAACAATTCTACTCGGTAAATCGCAATTTTTGTCTTAACAGATCAGCAAACCTCAGTTTATTGTTATTGCGAAGGAAATTCAATTACCTTGAGAAATAAATGGCATGGTTCCCTGTTTATTAGGAGGTTTTGTGTAATAACTCAGGGTTGTTCTTTGTTAAGAATCGGTTTTCGTCTAGCAATTTCATCGGATGATAAATCCCTTTTATTGCCCAAATATGAACTTTGGTACTGTGTCATTTAACAGTATAAAATTACGAGGGTGAAGTAATGATTATTAATCTTGCTTTTTATTGACTAATGATTGGTTCTTGAGAAATTCATCTGTGGTTTTCATGTGACATGAGATTACAAGACGTGCGTTTGATCGTGGATTGCATAGCTGGTCCAGTTATGTGATCAAAACTATTGGAATGGAATACATCATTTGACGTCAGTATTTTTCCTCAGATATGAATCGGTTGCCTAAATACTGATGATGAAAACTTTACCAATAGTCTTCAGAAAACTGTTGCTTCGTTCTAAAATTGATGATTTCTTGTTCACCATAGGAGTGAATAATCATAAGTCTCGACTATTACCCTGGCCCAAATTAATCTAATATATTATAGACATAGTTGTATATATATCGCATAAGTTAAACGCATTAAATGGTTCGGTGTACCATTTGGGTCATATTTGGGTCCTGTAAGCCTTTAAAGCTCCCCGGACAAGTCCCTTTCCCATGGAATGAAATGTCATTGTTGATGTCATTGAGAGGGTTATGATTGGTGGTTTTTATTTGATGACATGGCATGACATAAGTGTTAAAAGTGACCTTGTTTCTGATCAGCCCTGCATGCGTGGCTCAGGTTACAAATTAGGGTTTCACATGGTCATGCGCACAATTGTGCAGCAGTCTTCTCCCTCTGTACCAAAATTGCTGTCGTCACCACTTCTCTCAATACCCTTTTACCCCTTGTTTTGTGGTGCTCCTCTGCTGTCCGAGTTGTTACTAGCATGGACCATGGTTCTAACTGAGTACCCTGCAACAATTTACATGTAATAATCATCTGTGCACACTTTGACTGAATTCATTTAGTTGAACGGCCTAAACTCGGACCATGTGAAAATTGATTTAAAGTATATATGTGTTTATTAAACTGCCTTCCTTTTTCTCACTGAATCATCTCTGCCTCCTTGAATTACTTCCAACAATATGAGAGAGAGAGAAAGACCCTTATTGAATCACGCGAACAGGGGCGGGGAGAGAAGAATTAAGGGTTCTTTCTAATATAGAACAAACAATTATGAATATATTAGAGAACAAAACATTTTCATATTCTCCGATTTCGAGGGCCTCTGTGTCCTAGTACCAGCAAATAGTTAAACATTTATTTAGTGCTTTTTGTGTTAGAGATGTCTCAAAGAGACTCACTGAGAACGATCGATCCATGTAAATGTTTCTTTTTATGGCGGTCGATGACAAAAGGAAACTTTAATCCCCATAGACAAGGAGATTTGAAGAGAGAATCTCCTTTCAAATGAGAATCCCCGTTCTCGAAGAACTGGCTGGTCCTTGATAACTCGATTCATCCTTACCACTCATTAAAAAAAGAAGTGTAGCTACGGTGCCATTATTGTGTCTGTAATTATTATTCTGTTCGCTTTGAAATTGATGTGTATTTATAGCTGATGACAATGAGAGTAAAGAACAAAGAGAATTAATATAAACAATAACAGACAGATTTGTTAAAAACTACTGCACCCTACTTGTTTTCCCTTTTTTCCGGTACAAACTCCAAACATAATAAAGACCCGTGGAAGCAGTGCTGCAGTTGTGTCTGTAAGGATTCTTATCGGACCATTTGAATAGCTCTTTTAAAGAAATTGAAATGTGTCCGGAGCACCAATCACCTCCACGTGCACGTTTTTCTGAAGGCCAGATTCACCTTCGGAAGCACTAATGGAAATGATGGATGTTTTCGTCGTAACAGGTTTTAATATGCACAATTTCGGTCTCGGTCAATGTTGGACGGTGTAAGGAGAATTAAATGGAACTATTTTTAATCTTTACCACATACACTCCACAAATTGTCAATGTTACAGAAATACATTATTTAAATTGTTTCTGATAATATTTTCCATTATTTCTATTTTTATAAATCACATCCTTCTTATGAACCAAATGTTGGATGTCCGTTGACGATTATGATGATGAAGAATCACATATGGAAGTTTTGAATAGTTGTATTCGAATATTAGTGACATTGAAGAAACATAGTACATTGATCACGAAGTATAAGTCATGTGAGGTCTGTGTATCGACTACTCAATCACAAGGTAGAAAGCGACAAGAATAAATATGAGAAGAACGTCCTCATGGCCTCTTCCATTTATAGAGAGTTTTCAAAAAGAAAGTAAGGACTGTCAAAACGTCTATGTCTCGAGGGCGAACTTTACACTTGATAGATGCACTCTCCGAAATGAAATACCTCCTTGCTTCGGGAATAAATCATGTGAAAGCAGCAGAACAACTGAAAAGTATAGTTTAACTAAATGGACATGTTCTACGTTGAACCTTGACCATCTATATTAGTGTAGGCATGATCCATGAAGGCTCAGTTAGGCATACATGCATGTCCTTGTCCCTGGACGTATGGCAATCCCTTGAAGCAGAGTAAAGTAATAATTAAGAAGAAACGTTTGTCCACACCTGTAATCCTTTTGTTTTACGCATGACCTGTATACACAGAATGGAATTATAATTATGTATAGTACCCAAGAAGCAAAAACTTTGACAACAAATGAAAAATATTCTGTTTTTGTAATCGAAAGAATTTTAAAATCCAAATTTATAAGTAAACAGGTCTTTGGTCCTACTGTTTTTTCATCATTAATGCTTCTGGAACTGCATACATGGTCTCAGGCGGTATAATTATTTCTTCTCTGAATATAACACTCAAAGCCTTGTTGTGTATACTAGCATAGGTGTGAACCAACCTTGAGCCGTCCCTTATACCAGTATTTACTTGGCCGCCTGGTTAAGTATAGGAACGCTCTATTCAATACCAAGTCAATATCAAGACATGTTGTTGGCAGCAGAAACACTAGTAAACGTATTACTTATTGGAATTTACATTTTTTTGCCATTTCTAAGTAATGCTCCACCCATTACTATGCATATTTGAGGAGGGCATATTCAATAAACTGTTTGATTTATTGCATATGGTATTTACAGTTTTGGATTGATTCTATAATCATGGGAGCGCTGTGTATGCCTATTGTTTACATGGGGTAGTCCGGTAGAACTTAGCAGAACACTTGTGTTGATCTAATGTGTTTACCCAATGCAGTAACGGCATAAAAAGCAGCAACCTTTTCATATTAGTAATCTACTAGCTTTACCTCCGAAGGCTAAAGTCTAACCCAGTCGGTTTACTGCTGTTTAAGGTTTTGTTAGAGTATTATCAAGATGAAAGGAGTCCCTTGGTGTCCTTTGAAATGCTTCTTCTCCTTAGGTGCTATTGATCACGACTCTTTATCCAGGTCAATGTCAGATGCTATCGGTTGTTTATAATTAGTATAGGTGCTTTGGTTACATAGGGAAGTTGTTAAAGTCTCAATTTTTGTGGTGAAAGACGAGGCAAGGTGTGACACCAACCCTTTTACTTGTTGTTGCTGTTCATACAGCAGGAGAAGGAGAAATATAACTTTGTACTAAACAAAAGAATTTGAATCAAAACTTCAATCTTTGCCTTATGAAAAAAGGTCATGTCGCCATTTGAAAAATTTGGTTTTCTTTAGTTAATCATATATATTTAACTTATTTCTAGTTGTAAATCGTGCCACAAGTCGTTACCATTCAATAAAAACCCCATCATGATGTTATGCTTCGTCTTGTGATTCTTAGTGATCGCAGGTGACTTGGTAATGCAAGACAATAGTAGACTGCTAATGTGTGGTGTTTCTGATTATTTCTCTTCTATTCAATGAATCAGAAGCATGTGTTTTCTCTGGAAAGCTCTTTGTCATAAGAATAATAGGAAACGAATCCGAACTTATTTGTCTATCGAATATTCCTACTCATATAACTTATATAATACATATAGCTGTGTTATTTTATCACAAAACTTGCTTGTCTTACTGCTCAGATTTATGACTGAATCATACATAATATCTGGATGTTGTTTACTTCTAGGACGTTGACTTTGCTCACTACTAAGGTTCATTATGCATTACATCTAACCTGAATTGTATGTTGCAAGTTACTTGGCCATCTCCTTTTTACTCTGCCTACTTATCTGCAATATATAGTATCCACATAAATGAATACAGCAAACAACACAAGGTGTGGCTGGACTGCCCATACATTATTGTGATGAGATAACAAAAGTCTTTGTATGAATAGCATTGAGTAGGCATACATTAGGTGCAAATGATCCAAGTCTCACTTTCTTGGAATGTCCATAGCTAATGTTAGTCTTCGAAGAGGAACTTTAATGCAAGATTTAAGTTTGAGTTCTTTTTATTCAGCAATATATTGTTGGTAAAATTTAGCACTGTTCTCGGTAAGCAAATGAATATTTCCCTTCATACAGAAACGTGTCCACACATTTTGCCCTAATTCATTAGATGGCATCGTTGCTTGTATATTGGAACCATCGATGCACTTTTATCAGCCAAATTAACTTTCATTCTAACTCATTTGATGCATTTAAAAACACTAACAAGACGTGGTGTTCAACCTGGTTGGTCACACAGAGAAGAGGATATGAGACTTATTTGATTGTTATTGGTGTCTAGACGGTATGTAATAAGTTGCAGTGTCATAAAACTCCAATAGCCTCGATAATATTATTGCCAAATTCTAGTTCGTACTGTGGCATGGACTGATTGAACCAATCGACGCGTCTTAGCTTACGAATTTATGATGGTAATAAAGATCTTTTGAGATGTAATGTATGATGATATTGGCTACAAAACTTTTAATATTCGCTCGTGCAATCACTGTATATATATAGTATATATGTGCATTATTGTCGAAGCCTTAAAGGTGAATAGAGGTAACTAAACATATCTATCGGCATAGCTACAGTTAGATAGAATACCGTACTCCAAATTCTACTTTGATGAATTATAATCAGATCCACAGTACTTATATCAATGCGAAACAATTATTAAAGGATTATTCATATGGAAAGACGGAACATTATTTGCATGAAGTAAATTAAGTACCCCATATACCCTTCGTTTTGACATATAATTATATATTATATATTGCAGCCATGCTAGTAAAAAAATTAGTACTCTGGTAGCTTTAAGACTTAAATTTACGGATGTTTGCTTAAAGGCTTAACAAGGTCTATAGTCAGGACTCAGTATTCTGCAAAGAATGTTCCATTGTCCCATTTATCCTTTCATTACCAATACTGACCATTACCATTACTGACCACCTCAGTAGCTATGCATTAGGTATCGAAGGTACACTGCATTACTCATTGAAATTTATAAGCTTAGTTCATGGTTATGTATAGGGGATGTAGTCTTGGAGTAGAACTCACGTTTCTAAAAATAAAAATAAATCGAGTTGAGTGATATCCCAAGGGTAAATTGAACATGGTGCAGTAGTTTTTCTTGGCAATGAAGCAATTTATTAGGGAATACATATAATAATATCGAGTCTTCCATTCAGCAAACTTAACAGAAAACTTGGTTTGTTTATTTATGGTCAGGAAAATACAAGTTTTCATCTTTTTATTCACAGTGACGTGATAAATAAATCTCTTTCCTAATGAAAGTTATCTCTGAACCGATGTAGTGATGGCAGGTTATCGATTTGGGAGGATCTCTGTGGTTCATACAGAGAAATTCGAGCCAGTAACCCCGGTTGCCACTTTTCAGGGGAAGAATGGAAGTTATCTGACAACCCATTCCTCACACCAGAGCACCTCCGTTTCGCATGATGCTAAATCATAATATTATGTATGCATGGCCTCGCCTGAGAAGCTCAACTGACGAGTGTATCTAACCATGTACTTCGTGCAATAAGGCTGACTTACCTCCCTATAATATGTAGGATATATTGGTTCGGAGAGGGCCTTGTCCGACTATTCTAGTAACTATTTTTATAGTCTGTCTATCATTTCATCCGATATATCTACATAGGCCTATAGGTTTTCTGCATAGATTGGGGAAAAACTCTGAATATGTGCAAATCAAAATAGGTATTTATCACAATCAAAATCTGTCAGTAATTGTCGGTTCCTCCCCTCAATAAAAACAAGCGATAAAATAATGAAAATTTAAAAAAAATCATTGGCAAATTTAGTGGAGATAGGATTCTTAAGTAAGCTTGTGTTCGTTTCCACATATGTTGATACGAACGAGAGGCCTTGCCCTGCTATTTGATGAGTTTCTTTAAGGGTCTTGGCAGACCAATAAAAGTAATTGTCCCAGTTCCTTCCACAATTTCCCGACATATGTATTCATATCCGTCTGTCAAAGGAAGACGGCAGAACATATAATAGCCATCAGAATAAGCTCATTTCAGGAGGATTGATTCAGCGACCTTGAAGGACATTACTGAAGCTTGCCAACTCTGACAAGTTTTGATTGATTTGGGAGAGAGTTGCTTTGTCGCTATTTGATAGTGGCCTATCGCTGCGATCGCCCGCTCGCTCACAAACTTGATATGCGGGTGATAGTCTTGGGAGCGAAGCTCAGAACTGCCACTGGGGAAATAGCTTAGATGACAAGGCTTCATCGTCCTGTAAATCCCATCTTTCTATAGATTTATTTACATTGTCTCCGCGATGATAGAAGAAAGTGGAGGAGACAATGGTGGAAGGAAATCAAGGGAAGAATGGAATAGGAGTACCACCATTCTTGAGGCCATCACTTGTATTATGATGATTTCGCCCAGATATCATATATGCAGATGCTCATGTGATGCATAAAAACATAATCCCCTTCTTAACGAGTGCTTTATCATTGTTTGGTGTGGGTGACAGATATGATAGATGGACCTTCTGTTAATTGAGTTTGTTCTTGTAATGATTCTTATCAGAGTAGAGTAGTGCCGCTTTCATCTGACCCTGCCTCGCTCAAAGCTCAGAGTAGAGCTTGTCCGAGACAGGTTTCACCTTGACCCTTCTCATGGGCCAATGGCAATGGTCTACCCTTGACCCTGGGCCTACCCTTATTTTCCCTTTTTACGATACATTAGAGTTGCTCTTTTGAACCCAGCTGGCATGCGTTTATGCACACGGATCAATCTATACCTTTGCTAGCGTTTTCTTCCTTTTTAGCTTAGAACTACATATGATCACCTCTCTTCAGTAATATGATATTTTAGGATTCATTTGCCATCAGCGACCTTCGTCTCAATATTCGCATGTGGCCTTTATTTTAAGGTTTGTTCCTAAATGACCAGGTAATATTCTCGATGTCTCCCGATGATTTCCCCTGTATTTTGTCTTCCTCCTTCTTATTTAAGTCCCCTTCCATTCTCTCTTCCTAAGATTCTCTGCCATGGAGCTATATCCTGTTGAAAATTATGAGCAACATAAATCAGAAAGGCTTCTGATTTTCATGTTTGCTTTCGCAAAACAGACTTAGCAAGGAGAAAGATCGATTTCAAGATATGTTGGATTGCAGATGTCTATGGGAAATTGAGACATATGTTAACTCTGAAATGAACAGGTTATTTGTGCATTGACCAAAATAGAATCCAACCATTATCAAAGGAAAATTCAAAATTCAACAATTCCATTAGCTCATTGTGAATGGATATGGATAAAGGTAGGGTTTGGTATTAACGTTATCACAAGTTACCTGTCATGTGCCAAATTCATGTTTAATTAAATTACCAATATATATCTGTTAAAATATGGTACTATACAATTTTGTTGTTGAATTTCATCCAGGTTTGATTTACTATCGAAGGTAAATCAAAGTAAATGTATGGTATAAATAAACTGTATGCCTCAATACATCTCAACCGACATGTTTCCGACTGCGAGCGTTTTATCAATTATGATACTTTCCACATGACATGCCAATCCCTGTGATTCGCAGGTACGATCAGGCAGCTAGCTGCATGTTCCCAAGTTTTCCTTAATAGGAATCCAGTGCCACCTGCTACCTCCATCCACCCACTCCTAGTCCTACTTCGTCCTCGAATTGTACATCTCATCTGCGACGGTGTCCAATAGTCACCGATTTCATTTTGCACGTGAAGGAATAGTGGCCTGAATTCAGACCATGCGATATGTAATGGATAATGAATTAGCTATTTATTAGTTATTTTATCACACGCCACTTATCACGCCTATACGCAAATTAACTAGGTAGACGCCCCTAGTGGCCAAGTCTGCCTGAAAAACCTTTTTCTGTATTCCACTAGCAATATAAGTTCCAAGTTATAATAACGGCATTTGTGAGAAAAAAAGAATAATGTTGCAGATCCAATTGCATTTCTAGGTAAATTATTTGTGATTTGACAGTCTAAAATGTAATCCTTCACTTGTTCTCTCCTTGCCCCTCCTTCTCCTCTTTTCTTGATAGATCAGATAAGATAGAGCCCTAATCAGTCAATCAGTTAATCAATTAATCACTGGTAACAATCTCAAACCACATACCACATCACAGGCGGCTCCATCAACATCTGGTCATCTCTACTTCCTTGCCCACGTCATATTTGCCCTAGCATTGAAAGTGTTTTTTTTTCCTGTTCCAGACTTTTTTCTAATAATCATTAAAGAAACAATTGAAACATTTTATCACTTATGTGAGCTACAATTTATTTATTTCGCATTTAATCAGAGCTGTAGGAAATAATCAGCTGCCTAGCAATGAAGCCAGGATTATATCAATCTTAGACCAACTTGGTCGCCACCAGCTGTGACGGCGTGCCCTGGACCTGATCCCCACTGAACTCCTAGGGGAAGCAATAATCGAGGAACCACTCTTTATCCTATAATTTTATATTTGCAGCCAGAGCGCTCTAATAAGGACTGGGCGGTCCAAACAGTGAATACAGGGGGCGCTTCGGTCATCTTGTCTGTACCGTACTGTTTCAGAAATTATAAAAGCTCGAGCAATCTCTTGCTACCTTTTAGTCTCTAGTGGAAACCAAGCAGGCAACATGTATCATTAATGTTCCTGGTTAACTTAATGATTTTAAAACTTCCCTAGCATCGATAATTCTATTATTTAAGATTTAAAAAAAAAAATAGGATCTATATATACCATCACACGTCCATACTAGGATCTATAAATGCTAGGAATATGAATAAGAAATAATAATTATCCTACAAACCGGGCTAGGAGGGGAAGGCAGGGGAGAGTAATTATACATTTTCAGTCGAAGATTATATCAATACTACAATGCTACGTCCAACTTTCGTCAATTTGAAACTAACAATCCAGTACTCTAGACTTAATCGGCCCACCTTATCACATAGCCACGTGGAAATGTGATATTGAATCAATTTACAGGTGCGATTCGCAAGGCAAAGAAGGATGGGCTGAATAAATCTCTGCTGGTGATTTAAAGACCATGTACGCAGCACCGATATTTTCTTCAGAAAACCCCCGTTCATTGCAAAACAAAGTGTTCTAATGATTTCCTGGTGGATTGATATGCAGTGGTGCTTGGAAAATCCAAAAAGAAGATCCACAAGTAGACTAGCTCCATGCCCCTATACCCTATTTTATGCAGCACAAATTAGCCAACCTAATTACTTGTATTTTCGTTTCTTTTGAAAGAATATTTATTCTAATAATTGATATGAAATGAATGCTACCCGATTTGCAGCTGGGTGTTGATAAATTATATTTTATTAGATGAATTTTATATTTTGAATTACAAAAATAAACATGCTGTACAAGTCTACTCATGTCTCCTTTGGTATGGGTAGAAAAGGACTGTACTAGGGATGACATCGATGGAAAAGATGACCCAATCTTGACATAGGAGTCACAGCAGCCAGACATGGCTTTTCATATAGGGGAAATAGGAAAAAAAGTTGCATTGATAATACTTTTCTGTTGTGGATATCTAAGGGAAATAGTGGCAAAAGAGGCTGACATGGAAAAATCGCCACTGCAATGAAACGTTTTGTTTTGAAAATAGGGAGTTAGCAGTTGGAAAAGAATATGTAGTATCTGAAATAGCTTGTACCACAGAGGAAAAGTCTGTACGGATGTCGTCATTGGTACATATGTCTACTTTGGGACGCAACAGGCGCAGATTATTTCCTTTTCACAGAACGACCAATGCAACCTGGCAATAACCCATTCACAAGCAAGTCAAAGGATGGTACTAATGCACCAGCAAAGCAAGTCACAGCCAATTATCATATTATCAAATTAGTAGAGATGAACGATGAAGGCCTCATCGTGCATTCTCATCCTACTAAAATTCTATTATGCATTCTGATGGCCACAGAGTATATTAGTACCATCATCATACCACCAAAGAGTATATTAGTACCATCATTTCAGTGAATTTGTTCAGAATAATTAATGGCAATATTGCATTAAAAAACCCTAAAAGTGGGATAATAGTCCCTATTGTGATTATATGCTCCTCTTGGGAGGCAATGTACCTGATGATGATCAGGGCTGATGATGGAATGAATGTTTTCCTACTCTGCTAATAAGAATAGATCATGCGCCATCAATAACAATTTGGTCTGCGACAATATGATCTGACACTATAGATAATATAACTCTTACTTCTCCAAATATCCAAGCCTTGAGTACATTTGTCATATACATTTACTCGCCGTATAAAATTATACACTTGATGTGATGTATAGATCTGACCATATATACTCAATAATCTATAAGGCACTGGAATGATCTCCCCACAAACTTGCAGAACACACCAGTCTATCTCCTAATATAAGACAATATACCATAACAACAGACCTCATTATTGGCCGGGCGCAACGCGAACGTATTGCTATGCATGGCGAACATTCCATCCAACCTCTCACTTGAACCCACGAGAACTACGTGTTATTCTCGTTGGTTCAAGCAACGGGAATAAATTGATTTAATCACCTGTAAAGACACACATATCAGCTCGCGGCACTAATTTTAAATGTTTAATTTTAATCCTTCCATAATTATTGTTCCATGTAATCCATTCGTGATATATGGTACATAACAGTGCTATTTTATGTTGGGCAACAAAAACATATCTCTAGCAAAGTGCTAGTTCTAAAGTTAACATCTTTTATGTATATCGATAGCCTTTCATGTGCGACCAATATCATGATTTGTGCTGCGCTAAACAAGAAGACAAATTTGTGCAGATTAAATGATTAAAACCTATTCCCTGACCGAATTAATTTCCTCTAGGAGATTATCTCTGCCTGACATTCTTTAAACAAGTATGTGTGTACTCGCATGACATTTTAAGGGGAGGAAGCTCCCACCGCAATGTATTTTATTACATATAATAAACAATTCATCATTCTCTATCTTTCACTCTGTTCTCCTTATCTCCCATCACGTCCCTCCCGCCCACTACCTTAAGATATTACAGAGACATTCGAGATAATTCGGTCATGATATGGTTGCTATGGTAACATGAGTATGTCTTGAGGGCGGGTTCCTATTATGGATAATCAACTTGGGTTTTAGTGACTGGAACATGATAGGAGTCTCCTGGGGAACGTGCAACGCATGCAAACCTACAATTGAATTCTTGCTAGGAGCCTAGCTAGCCATCTTACCCTACAGATGCAGCTTCCCACTGTCAGAACTTTTACATTATTAGAATATACCAGCGTGGATTTACAAAGCACAACAATGTTATCCCCACATATGAGCGATGCCTTTTGTTTAGCCTCTCGGAAAACATGCAAATGTTATCTTGCATTAGTGTGTCTATGTCTGAATGTTTATATTTCCTATCATAATATTGAAGCATGGCGATGCCCGAAAGGAGATGAAAGAGAGACATCCTACGGCGCCTGATATGTGCCTATGTGTTTCTATGACTCTGGCATTCAATTTTTGCTCTGGATGGACCACATGTTTTCCTTCTCTTTATATGTATGACAAAAGTAAATCCATGGGAGCTATTTGGTGAAAACGTTAATGGCTGTAGACCACGGATCGGAAAAATATACACCTTTCTTTTATCTAACGAAGCTTAATGTAATAGGAAGTTCCGTTCGTGTTCGTAATGTTGGGAAAATCACATACAAGCACGCACCATTGTGACTTTTTAAAGTTTGAGCTAGTAGAACGAGAGGAGGAAGAGAGAGAGAGACTCTATCTTTGTGTAAGTGGGAATGGGAAGAGGCCCTCTGTGAGTAGCTCTCGTGTATCCAACTCTCGTTCTCCGATATCTCTCGAGTAACGTCTATTTCTTTGTATATTTATATAGTAAAACTAGATAACTACCTGTAGAGGTATTGCCTTGTATTCCACTTATCCCCACCAGTAGGCTCTGACGTTCATAGGGAAAGCTACAAGACATCCAGTCTGTGTTTCTTTTTAGTTCATGATATCCATTCCACGGTGTTCATACACTACATCATGCAATATGCAATTTAGAGTCACTAAACCCCGAAATATTATGATAGAATCAACTTTTCTATTATTCAAATGTATTGGCCCCATTGGTACGTAATACAACTTAGCTCTTCGTGAGTTACACACCTTTAGATGAGGGGATAAGTCGTTCCACAGTTTAATGTGGCTAAATCTTGACATGAACATGCAATGTACATAATACACAAGTCAGGAGGGTGTACATTTCAAGAGCCACCTTCTGACGCCACACTGAACCACAATGCCCTCTTGTGTTAAACACACCTTTTTACCTTAGCCTTTTCAGGTGGCCCCCATAGGTCACTATTTTAAATGAAATCTAGAAAATTGAGACAATATTGTAGTTATGGATCCATAACATTTGCTACCCCAAAAGTAAGCATTAACCCATTTAGTGACCCGTTAACCGAACTATTTTGTCCGGGTGAATCGATACTTTGGTATTATGAAACCGAAGGGGAAACTATAGAGCAGGCTTGACAACGACCAGACGGAATCCCTTTTCAAAAACATTTTTACGAGGGCTAGTTCACCTCACTGGTGCATGGTCTCTCACTAGTACCTGAGATGAAACTAGTCGCGCCTGGGTTTGAACCCTTACCCATGCCATTGAGCCAATTCAGCTCTTAACTGATCGGTTATCTCAAATCCCCTTAGGTTCACCAGACAATGCTCATGAATGCGTCGTGAATAAATAGATTCCCCTTTCTAGCTGGCATAAGTTTAATTTACATAGTGTTTAAAGAATCAAACTTAATGTAGATGTCCGAACTTTCTTAGTGGGTTTCTTCAAAACGATTCCCTCGCATTAGGGATGTATATAACACAGCGAATTGTTCGCTGTTCTTCCTTCCTCATCGGATCAATGGAGACAAAGCTAACCAGTACCTTTGATTGGAATTTACATGCACCATCCAACACATTTCCTTCACCATTAGCGTGGATATACCAGAGCCTAAACGATATTAACCCCCTCTAACCCCACCTGAACCCTCACTTACCCCAATCAGCCCTAACCTTCACTATCAATCATCGTGGCTGGCTACTTGGTACAGTCGCTGCTGGTCAATAAGTGTGTCGATTGTACACAGGAGACCTTATTTTTAGCAATGTTTTACAACACCAGGCATGGACATTTTTTACACTCACCGTGGTACACCAGACCCTGTGTTGGGGGTAATTTGCTTTGCCACAATTTACCATTTACTAGCCGAATTCCAAAGCTTATGAAGGGATTTAAATGCAAGAATATGTGCTATATCTCTTAATTAATTAATAACTATTGTGAATAAAGGAATAAAGTGATTACAATATTTGGATGATTTGATACAAGATGATAGATGAATCATGTAAAACATAAAGAATGTAAAGGGTTACTTTCCTTTCTCAAGCGTATATTATAATTTAGGTAACTGACTCGATCGTTGGTTTCAGTCACGTAGAACATTATACCCAATGTTGCGCACATTTTATTTCACTTTACAATTTGAATAATGCTCTTACAAATATTATTTGAGACGGGTCTGGTCGAGGTTGGTTTTGTATAATCTAAAGATATCTACATTTATATCGATCCTTACCTCTATTCTCAACCAGCGACTTCAAGCTTGTCAGGGGTGAATCTAAAGATTATCACTTGAGCTGCCCTCCATCAATTCTCCATATTACCCTCCTGTCGAACGATGGGCTTGCATCTCTAAAGGTTGGCCGGTGTCAGGTTTTTAATGCTTACATCTTCAAATGTAAGGTGATAAATATGATTCGGAATAGTTCATATTATGAATCAATATTTTAAAGACGTTTTGAAAAGATCTACAACGATAATTCTAACTACAACTCCGTTTTCCTTGAATTAAGCGTATCAACATCAACGGAGGAAGGGAAAATAAATTTCCCTTCATATAATTGGATGGAATATGATCGTAGTCAGTGTATAGACTGCCTTAAACTATTGATGTTTCTGTAGGGGTGGACTGGTACATGGCGTGTTGGTATAGAAAGAGAGGGAGAGAGAGAGAGGGAGGTTGGGGTGATGGGTTTGGGGGATAGAGAGAAAAGATGAAGGGGGTTTAGATGGGCAATAAAGACAAAGAAAGCAGAACGAAGATGAAGGGATGAAATTAACCATTTTTATTTCACCTTAAACATGCTCAGAAATTGATTGAAGAATCAAAGTGAAATGGGGACTCCTACTAGGCCATCCAATAAATGCTCGCGGAGAATGAAGTAGGAATTTAGTCCTTTTGCTGGTATTCGGAAAAAGAAGCAGAGAAATATATAGATAGAGTGAGAGAAAAACAAAGTGATGTTATAAAGATGAAGGAAAATGTTGGAGCGAGAGACACTTTTGACAACCATTTGGCAAGAAATGGCATTTTCATGATTTTTTTTCCTTTGCATGCTTCTCGGATAGGATTCTAATCAGATTTTCATTTCTGAAATCCGCATCTTTCCTACACGCTATCTAACTTAAATCAGCTGCTTGGCTTGGCTTGACTTGATTGGCAATACCCTGGGTCTAATCACGGCACTAATTAGTTTGAGTCCTCCACCCTTCATTCTTCCTCACACTGTGCGATGTCAAACCTTGACGTTTGCTAGATTGTCTGTTCTCCATATAGCTTGGCTCTTTGTCAATAGCTAGCTTAACCTTTTTCTAAAATCTTTTTTTCATATTGTGCTATATTGAATGTAAAATTATCTTTCACATGTGTACCTTGACAACCGAAGAATCAATTGCAAAGTTTCATTATATTACAAGTTAATCCACCTCACTGGAACAGATAATCTCTCGAACTTTAAATGGCTTAATCAAAACTGAACTGTTGAGTCATGAATATCATTCAGATGAGGTCAGATCTATAATCTATAATCTGGATTTCCGACTAAAATGTTTGTTTTAGGATAAACTAGTATCAAGAACCCCTGTTGAATTAAGCAGATATAATCTGTCATTCACTAATGGATTAGCAGTCAAGGTTGCCCTGAAGGTGAGAAGGATGTGTGCCGTATGCTGTATAATGCCTCCGAACATGAAAGGCAACCATGCAAGGCTATAAATCCATTTAGAACCACTTTGGCAAGATTCCCCACATTTTTAAAGCAGGAATGGGGCACTCTTTCTTCTTTTTACTCACAGAAGGAACGTGTCCATGACCTTATTAAGCAGTTATCTAATTCCCTCCCTCACACACTGCCTCCCTCCCCACCAAAATCACCGAAATCGTTAAAAAGACATACAAAAACCTACAAGATTCATATCAGAGACAATTTAGAGATGAAATAAAAGGATACAGAAGAAACACATTAGTTTCATCTGAACTCAATTGAGTTTTATTTGGTTTAGAACATCTTCGTTTCCTACTGCATGAAACAATGCTGAACTGCAAGCTGATTGTGCAATATGTTTAGTTTTGTCAGGAACCCATACAACATTCATTTTCCAGAGCAAGGTCCATTCACACTCACTCAACCAACTACCCCCCCCCCCCCCCACACACACACATTCACTCACACACACACTCACTCACTCACTCACTCACTCACTGAACACAGCAATTTAATATGTTAGTTTCATCTATACTCAATTGAGGGATATGCAAAGCACAATACATTTGGCTTATAGCATCTTCGATTCCCACTGCATGAAATAATGCTGAACAGCAAGCTGATTGTGCAGTATTTTATTCTGTCAGGAACCCATATAACACTCGTTTTCAAGAGCAAGATTGACCTTTGACTGAAGAGAACATCTCAAAATCTGTTCCCCGATAAAATGAAAAAGAATTATATTTCACCATCCCCAAATAAATAATGAGTTTTAGCGTGTTGCCAGTGCAAACCTATACGAAAAGACACTCACTCACCCACTGCACACAGCCAACCAGACAGTTCAGAGGTAATTCGGGAATGGCTCAAACAGTCTCACATTTCAATTGACACTTAGTGACAGAAGGTGACGTGTTGGGAGGCACCTGTTCTTTGGCACCGAGCTAATTTGTTTATTAAGAGCATTCCAAATAATCAAATTCAAAGTACAATAACATAATCCTGGGGAGTTAACCAATGTAAACACACATTTGTGGAAGAAATACATATATATACATATGCATGCATACATACATATATAGTGACATATTTTGCTGTGCACCCATATAAAAGCATGAACATATTTGAGTTTGCTGTTTCATTTTGCATGACAGTTGACACGCACTCCTACCTCCTCATGTAGCTCGAGGACTATTACAAGTGCTTGATCATAGTTACTCATCAAATTTTGGCACCACCTCGTTTATCTTTGTAATCTCTTGCATCGTATCTTTGACAAGATGTGTCAGGATCAACTATGATAGTCTCCCATCATATTTCTCCTTGTGATATTATGTTTCTGACGCCAGTGTCATCCTACATTTACCAGAGGTGCCTTCCCAAAGGTGCAATGACACATCTGAATTATATTTTCCATATATTATCACAGATAATAATAGCATCCTTTAACTGAGGTTACTCGGTATTCATACTGCATTGCATACTTTCCTCTTTGATACTCACTGTCTGGCCCTGTTCCCATTCCCAATCAATTATATATTTATCTTTTATTCCAGTATTCAATTCTCTCAGGAACCCATATAACACTCATTTTCAAGAGCAAGATTGACATGTGACTGAAGAGAACATTCAAAATCTGTTCCCCAATAAAATGAAAAAGAATTATATTTCAACATCCCCAAAGAAATAATGAGTTTTAGCGTGTTGCCAGTGCAAACCTATACGAAAAGACACTCACTCACTCACAGCACACAGCCAACCAGACAGTTCAGAGGTAAACAGACAGTTACATGGAATGAGGTGATACATTCTGCATGGTAGATCTTCCATTCTGCCCGAATAATAAATTATTGCCTCGCTCCCTTCCCCAAAAACCTTACCAACCTTGTCTCCTTGAAAATATATCACTCGTCTCTATCCCTTGGAACCTACTTGTTCTTAATTTGTTGTCGTAAATCCATATATGTACATAGATTCGCCCCCAATTTTAGGCCCTTTTCCAACCCATCATCTTTCTTCAGCCTCTCTATGTCCCCAAGTCCAACACCTCCATCGTCACCCCCCCCCCCCCTCACCCTCCCTGTTCTCCTCCAGTAACCTGATTTATTTTCATGGGGATCAGAAACATCTCAAGGGGTGAACCTGAGATGTGCCTCCCTGCAGGGGAGGAACCCCAGAAGCGGGAGATAGTATAGGAAACCTGATGGATCTTCCTGCAGGCAACTTCTGTCATATAACTAGTATCTTCCTCCTTTGCCATCACTCAGGAATCTGACTCGCTATCAATCACATACTGCTCCCAGTATTGACACAATTTGCAGAGCGGTGCCGTCCGCTAATGTCATCCCACGACTACTTTTAGACTCGAGTGCTGGAGCAAGATTGAAGTAATCTGACACAGGCAGAGATTAAATTGCTATGATTTATACCGCAATTTGCATACGTTTGATTGAGTAATGCTCATAGATGACACGACCAATTTCTCCCATCGCCTAATCAATCACTCAGATCAACAAGCAACGCATAAGAACCCGTATTATTGTTGTAGTACAATGTGGCCTGTAGCTTGACTGTATTAGTATCATTAATTATCTATCAATTCCACGGGGATTTATCACTAGTCTAGTTACCATCGTTATTTGTATTCATGAATGACAAATAAATATTGTTGTAGATATAAATATACAGGTGGCTTATGTATAACGCCAGTGATTTGTGGGGTTGTTTTTCGCCGAGAAGCCATGTGGATGCTGAGTGGCCATGTGTTAGGCAGCTTGTGTCTATATGTGTTAGTGGAAAGCAATAGATACTTTTGATTTATTTCTTATCTCGAGGGAAAAGGGTATGATTAATAGGCAGGACCCACCGTCCCCTTGCTAGCATCGATTCTCTATTCCAGCTTGCTCTGTCTCTCACCCTATGATCTTCTGTTAAGGCTTGCGACGGATTTGTAAAAGGGGAAGGAGAGACTAAGGCAGGCAAGATTGGGGGTGTACAGCTTGCCTTATTCTAAAGCGCCGGATTTGATAGGAAACTCACACATTTCCTACAGACCTTTCAGTCAGGGTCTGTGGCACAATCAAAAAAGGAATACCTTTATTCAGTATTTATTGATATCGGAAAATGAATAATTGATATCGGAAAATGATTAAACTCATTTCTTGATAGATTTTTTATATCAAGAATTCAATTTTGGATATCAGAAAATTACTATAGTTGATATCCTAAATTAAATTCTTGATATCAATAAAGGCATTTTTTATATCTATGAACGATTATTTAAATATTGTATTGGCCTTAAACTGAATAAGAAAATGTTGTCTTGCCTCCATCACAAAGTACTCAAATGTGTCAATAAGATTCATATCAAGTTTCCTGTATCTATCTTTTCTAAATCTCGATTTCTCACGAAATTTTAATTATCCTTATTTGCTTTCTTTCAGGTGAGTTGCCGTCGATTCCCCGAATCATTTCTTGCTAAGGTTTGGTAATGTTCACACGTAGAAATCATGTTTCATTTTCCTGATGCAGCTTTGTAAATCCTGTTTGTCAAGAGATATGCTTGCTGAATACCACCCGGGGTTAATTTATTAATTGTGTGATTAAATGAGATGTAAGGGGAGGCCTTGAACCCATCGCTCTGTGGAATGTAGTATGTCGCGGCCATACCATCATCTCTCCCTCCCCGCCATCCATATATTACCTAATACGGCCGTTACAGCCTCTCGTTGTTGATTTTTTAAGCAGTGAAAATCCCAGAGCTTGCTATGGGCCGTTATGCTTGTCATAAGCGTCGATATTGTGACTGTGCGGAGTGAGATTAAGTTGAACTTATCTGGTTAAGTGGTCCGGTGATTCTACAATCAATATTGTGACCTTCCCCGCTACTGGAATAAGAAATAGTAGGGACGGTTTTTCTTCTCTTCGTAAAATTGTTGAACGTTTTCACACTTTCTTTACCATGCGAATTCACATTTAATTGTATCAAGATTGCTCGTCAAAAATATTCAGGGCAATGTATTCATCAGATAGGAATTTATTTCTTAACATTGGTACTTATGGGACGATTTAGTTCCAAGATCAATTTAATAAACCCTGAATGCATGTATACATTTATTTATCATATGTATGTACCTCACCATGAGTATGTTCATGCATAAACCAAAAGACACAAAACTGTCGTTATCTATTCAAACTCAGTTATGTCAATATCTAATGTGGTAATGGATTCGAGATCCATGACATTGATGTCATTTTCTAATTAAAAACAACGAATATGATCATGAACCGAATTTACTCTCCGGAAAATAATATTCATTTTGTCATTTATTACTTTCATAACTTTGTTATTAGTCTATTATCAACACAGTGTTCAACGAATATTGAATGGTGCGGATGGTTCGTCGGTCGTGTTTAGTTAATAGGCTTGTAAATAAAAAGTGAACTGAGATTTGTCCCTGACCCAGTACATTTATTGAAAATAAATTCTCAAATCTTAACAAATCCCTGGTTCTTTTTCTCAAATCTAGCATGAAATATTAGGCGTCGTTAACGGATTTAATTGGAAATGAAGAGTGGTGTCTTTTTTGTCACCAGATTTAAAGTAATTTGACAAGCGAGAGATCACAATGCAACCACCTAATGGCATTATTTCCACATCGTGATTCGATGGCAAGAAAATTAAAATTTCTGTAAAAGGCCGCTCCAAAGAGCGAATATTCTGGAATCGAATAATTACGATGTATCGTGACAGGGGTAAGCCATGTGTGATATCAGAAGTAATAATCGTCCTTCCCCGCTCGATTTGAATAGTTGTTTGGTTCTTATACACATTCCTGGTTCTGGAAAGTAACATCTTTTATTTTTGCCCATGCAATGGGAACCAAGCGTAAAATTATGCTACTCTTTTCCAAAAAGAAAGCGTTCAGATTTCCTTTTATTGAATATCCCATTCTCTTGGATGATAATTGAATGGGCTCTGAATCAAACATTGTTTCTCATTTAGTTCCAAGACTCAAGTTTGGTTGCTTACACGAGAATATCTCAAGATTTCACTTAACTTATTAGATATTAGTGATTGCACAAACACATTTCCTTGTTCCCAAAGTGAAAATTAAACATTTAATGGTGTAAAGCTATGAAGTACACGAATTATTAAACGTCTCCTGTAAAACATGACTCTGGAGAAATCATGTCAAATATTATCAGTGTATTGTTGAGCAATGATGAATTTATTGTAACATTAGCAATCAGGTTCAAGTGTCATGTTGAAGGGTTAAGTAACTTCAAGTCCATTGTAACTATTTGCACCAAGGCATGTCATTCATTAAGATTGAGATGTACTGTTTTCTTTTTGGGGCATAACACTATTATCATAAATCGCCCAAAACTAGATGTTGATAACACGTATTTGATTATCAAACGTTCTTATTGGAATTATGATTACAACAGCCAACACAACGCTTATGAATTTATGTCCAACCTATTCTGGTATTTTTGAATTGCAGTTGATATTTTCAATAGATGTATGGAGTGCAAGATTTGTTTCCAAACGATCAGTACTCTCTTCATTTCGGGTGTTGGCACAGTAACTGTACATCATACCATACCCAGGTCCCTAAATAGGTTACATGCATACATTAATGCGTAGATGTGTCTAAGTCCACAGACCTAGGTACAAGCTTCGAGTTTAAAATAACAAATTGGGTTCCATGTTAGTAGATAATAACTTCCATAATTAAAAAAAAACAATCAGAGTGGAAGAAAATTAGTATCTTTTATATGTACCTCCTTCCATTGCCAACTGATGTAGATTGCCCGCAATATTTCCCCCTGAAGAGAGGTGACATGATTTTGTGCAGCATTATATAGTCTTATTGCAAGACCTCGGTGATTGAATGGATAATTTGAATGCAGGAAGAAGTCAACCCACATCCTAAAATGATTAAGTCTCCCTAACCAACTATCAAATTGCACCTGTACTTCCCATACCTTCTTGAATATCAATTTCAAATTAGGTCAGGGCTCATGATGATTTTTCACTCACTGGGAATCCATCCATATTCAAGTAATCAATTTAAAAGCATACTTAGGCGTAGGAAAGGTTCTGGCCTAGATTTAAGGGTTTATATAGACTCATTTGTTCCTGTCAATCACAATAAGTCAAAGTAGGTGTAATTTCAATCTATTTAAGCGGACACAATTAATAATACATTATACTTTACTACTGTTTCCCCCCGGTTCACTAGACCTGAACGTGTGGAATGAAACGCGGTGGTGCATATCCTAGATACGCAATACCGCATTCATCAATTGTGAATATCACCATCACAGACCCGGGTGTCCCATTGCCATATTCACCGTATTTAGCGCCAGGGAAAAATAGGGAAAGTATTTTGTGTTTATAGCGTTATCTGTAGTAGTGTCCATGTATATCTTTCAAATACGAAAGTTGAAGTGAGAGTGAGGAGGAGTTAGTGTAAGGTTGAGGGTTATATAGGGAGTGAGGTGGCGCTATAGTAGCGGAAGGTTTGAGGTTTGAGGGATTGTGGGAGAGTGATCTTTTCTTCCGCCAATGATCCCGCCTAACGTCCTATGGACGTGATGCTTAGAACATTTTGAATAGAGAATAATAAGGTAGATAATTATGTTTTATATCTACTCAGAATTTTTGGTGATTCCCAGACATGACTTTTATTGCATACTTAACCACATATATGTGGGACACAGGTCTACAGTATCCGCGCCAAAGTAATTCTATCCAGAAATATATATGTGCTGCTTAACTTGTGAAATATGGTAGAACGCATTAGAAAGGTTTTTAACGGGTAACCATTGCCTTCCACACCATGGCTTCCCATATCAACCTCCCCTTGGTCTGGCATCTCATAACACAAATGGACAAATCAACACCAGCAAGAATTGAACAAAAATTTGCCAACAATTGCCTTTCCCTTGCCGCCTGAATTGTGCCTTGGCATAGCTTGGAGTGATAATTACCTACTGGGATAGAATTCACTAATTTGCGGCAGTGAAAGTAGCATTTGTCCTTGGATGAGCTACTTAAGTGATAAAGAAAGCCAGAGCTTGGAGTCACCAAACTGCTCGTTTCAAAAGGAGTTGGAGCTTGCAATGAGATAAAATGGAATGGCTCATCTAGTTTATTGTGTGCTTATCGTTAGCTTGCAATGGCTTGACTACATCCCGCCGACAGTTGAATGGATTCTAAATAGTGCTTTGGGAAGCTCTTAATGATTCTGGGATTAGACTGAGGATCCAGGCTTTAGTTAAAAGTATCACGTAAGGAAAAAACAAACAGTTTTATTGTCGGTGTATTTCGCTTTCTAATGCATGCGTCGGATTTCTGCAACGGTGAATTGCGGTTGGGTTTCTAGCCAGGAATCTAAAAAGGATACTGCATATTAATAGGAAATAAGAGGAATAGACGTTTTTAAGTTAGTCGACGGGAATCCCGAGGTTTTGACTCTTACACTTCGACCCTATAGGATAATCTCTTGAGAAGTATAACAGTGTTTTTTATATCAATGCCATTGGCGGTAAATGAAATCCTACATCATAAATAATTCTCCAATTATGCACAGGACATCACATGACCTTTACGAATGCAGTTAGAATCTTGCCAATAAGGAAGTTGAATAATTCATTTATCTTCCATGATCGGTTAACATTTTAATTATTTGCAATTGAACGTAAAATTTAGATTTCGCGAACTTCAAAAGAAAACAGGGTCACACACTTCAAGATGAATGCTTTCAAATCCAAGTTATCTCAAAATGCGGCAGAAACGTCTGGAAATAGGGGACCAAAAAATCTATTCAGCCGCATCAGAAATAGACTAGATTTGACACGAGAGAAAGAAAGAAAACCAATGCGTGATAAAGTTATGGACACCCTTGTGTTGAATATTTCCGAGAGACCGGTGAGTTTAACAAGATTTTGTAACACGATTTTAACAGCAGCACATCCTTGTGGAAATCTGAAATATACTTTATGAATATTATCCTGATCCTGATCCTGATCCTGAACGTGTACATGGCCGTATACAAACAAAGTATTATGGTTCCAATTGCCTCTGCATTTATTTCCTAAATACATTATAATTTAGTCAAATATATTATGATAGTAGAATACTGCGAAATGGCAGTACTTTGGGGTATATAAATCTAGGAAACCTGAAAGTTGACTTGTTTGTGGAATCCTTTAGAAATTTGAAATGTAAAACATCTAAAGTTACGCCTGTAGTTAAGGGTTGGAGAAGAATGAGAAATATTGATAAATCTAAAATTTCGCATGTAGGATGAGGTTTTACTACGCTATTGCAGTCTAGGGATGGGCATTTGTTTCGTTCCTTATTAGTTTAGTGGTGACCAGTTTTACGAAATCATTCTCCAGTTAATGCCTTCCAAAGTTCATTCTCAGTTATGTACGACTTGGTCTGATTGAGGAGTAAGTTCTAAACCACCAGTTTATGAAGATATAGGTAAGCTTGTACATTTGGCGTGTCTTCCTGTCGCAATCATGATTGAGAAATGTGCAGACCAACGCACTTAGTTCTTGTTGGTTGGGGGAGAGTTTACAATTTCAATCGTTTATTTTGACACCTTTCACAATAAAGTAACATAAAATCGCTGCATAGGTCAGTGATAAAACGGACAAATGCATACCAGTCCTTTATAATTACCATTAGTTGTGCCTTCATCATTTCATTGAAAACGATTGGACAACATTATTTCCTTGGATAATAGCTATGGAAGGAATGGTCTGCACACCACATTTTGAGGCATAAAATCAGATGGTGCTTTTATTTACATTTAAAAAAGATCTTATTTGTATGCTCCTTGAAAAATCCGGGGCAGATCAATCACCCCTTGCTATCAATATCATAGAAATCGGTTCTGCCCAGGGGAAAAAGGCCATAAAAATGTTTAAAATGGCTATAAGTCACTACCATTTGGACCAGAGGAAATGAGTGTTATTTTGAATGTACTGGATTTAAAGTTGGTCGGTTGGAATCACAAAGCACTGTGTTACACTCCACAGTTGGAGTTGACGTTTTTCTATGTTTTTTTGTCTGTTTTAAAGTGGTAGTTATTAGTGGAAAGAGACGAGTGCAGTGAAGCGATGCAAGTGTTAGGGTCCGGGTGGAGTGAGATTTGCAGGGGTGATGGGTGGGGCTGGAAGGGCCATCGGGTTGAGGGAAACCGATTGCGGATTCACATGTTAAAGGAAGGTGAGAGGTGGGAAGAACAGGAGCTGGTAGCTAAGACAAGACTTAGAGGAGAACTAAATATTTCTCGTCAGAATCCATATATCAGTTGTTTTTAACGTTTAACATCTTTTTTAATTGATTAAATCCGTATTTCACTCGCCTTTACTGTCTTTAACATATAACATGCTTTTTATTTATTAAATAAGCCCTCTGGATTCATACTATCAATTCAGTTATAATCATATGTTCCACAGCCTTTACAAAATATCAAATTGAAACTCTATAATCATATGGTCAAGCAATTAAGTCGGATTTTACCATCATTTAGTTTTTTTGCAACATGGGTCCTAAATGCTACAGATATGGCTGATAAGTAGAACCTTAGTAGAAAGAAATTATTCACTTTCACAGATTTTTCACTTCACATTACAGTATCACTTTCATGTGTATTGTCTAGAACTTGGACATCCTTAATAATTCAATATTACGAAATACTAAAACTTTAAGCGTCTCAGTTAAACTAGATTTAGTTTTTTTTAAAAATCGTTAAAATGTTCTGAACAATGTGTTCTGAACAATGTGTTCTGTCCATTATAAGGAAAATAAATAAAAGATTGAATCAGTCTCAGTTTCGCGGTGAATTACCCCACTAGTCCTGATAGTCACTGGCTGGATACAGAAGCATTTGATTGATGACGTTATGCAGGAAATATCCTGGCAAAATATGAGTTAGGATGTCAGTTTTAGCATACCTGAAGCTTGCCACATACTTACGAACATGTGTAAATAAAAAAAAAAAATTATACCTACTGCGGAGAAAATTGAAGTTTATATGCTCATAAATACTGCACATGAAGAATTTAGGGATTGGGTTCCTATTAATCGTAATTACGTTTACAGTGGCATTGCCGTCGTACAAACTGTCCAGGTAAAATGATACGACCATGATGACCTGTCAGCCTTCAGAAGGAGCGAGGGGGACCACCTGACTGTCATGTATGGGAGTGGGGTTAGCTGTATGCAACCCATTCTATTCACGTACGTAGGCTCGATGATCCGGCTAGGTGTTGGGTTATACATAAGTGTATATATGTGGACGACCCAAGGATCTATTTTCTATTCAAGAATAAAGGTTATATGGAATATATAGGAGTGGAGAGACATTACCACAAGAGGTGAAATAGAACACAATTGGAAACTGAAAATCAGTAGGAGGTTACACAGTGAATCATAGGATCATCTAGCGTAGAGACACATGGGATCACCTAGTGTTGAGAGATGGCATAGGTAAAGAGAGGCCTTATTTTCTCCCTGCGGTGTGATAGTGATTGATTTCAGAGCTTGCACGTCCAGCCTTCAGGACTTAGTGTGCTGTTAATATTTTAACCCTATGTGTGCTCGCCTTACGCACTATATATAGACTTCTTGACGTCACTGCCTTAAGCTCAGGGACCTGATATAAACACAAGATTGCCAACTCTTGGTGATGGTAGGTGGGTGGTTGTGTAGGGGTAAATGGAGAAAAGGGATTGTTTGGTGTCTGATCAAGTGGACTTGAAATAATGAATAGGGATATTAACGATGAAAAAGCAGGATGATAAAATGTGTTTACAACAAAATATGTATCTAGCAAACACCATACTGACGTGGGCTTTTGGGCCTTGGTTTGTAGATAGGGTATGACAACAATCACCATAGATATACTCGTAACAGGAATCAATCATTATGGACAGCTCTACCACACATTCATTACATGTATGTGTGTGTAGCTTCATAGTTTGTATTGTACTAGATATATTAGAACAATAGTCTTATAAGAAGAACTTTTTTCTACAAATAAATTTAGTTGGACTCCATCTAGTAATACACTATATTCTCAAGAAATCCAATGTTGTATAATCTAATATTGAGTAAATACCTTCAATACATTGTAGAGGAGCATGTACCCAATTGATGTTCATATTTATGATTCAATATAACTGCTTTCAAAGCGAAAACAAATAATGTATACATACATGTATTTTTATACTTGTACATGTATGTTTGACTGTTTGATATCATGCATGTGCGATTGATACAATACATAATCTATTACATGTAACGTTAACGTCATTTCCATTCGAGAAGCACGACGTCGATTCCATGATAAGAATCGTCTGATTCCATACATTTCATGAAAGCTGGAAAGTTAGTTAGGCCAGAGAAGTCTAACGTGGGTGTCTGATAGGGCATTAGCAAGCCCGCCACAAGATTCAGACTTCCTGACCTGCCCACTCACTTACAGTGGCTCGGCTTTAATGCAAGTGTAGCGGAAATGTTTGACGGGAAAAACAGGCTTTCTTTGAGGAGGTCCTGCTTCCTGTCTCATCGTCGCCTCTGCAAACTTCCGAACCAATCTTGGTCGTCAACCCTCTCAGTCTTCATTTACCTAAGTACTCAGGAATTCTTGGTTGAATTCGCGGAAACTAAAAATAAAGGCACGTTAAGACCCATATATAGAGGTCTACTAGGGTGAAGTCTATCGTGTGTACGTGCGCTTTAACACCTGTATAATTGCCTGGTAATTTATGTGAGGGGAATCGTGATGTGGCACGCACCATTTATAAACAACATTTTTAACAATTTCATGAACAAAAATACAAATCTACTAGAAATGGCAACAATTTGGTCCAGTTTATTATTGGAGGTCATTGAACTTCTGATGTTAAAGTGCATGCTATAGATCCAGAGTGAAATTATTTGTCTTTATTTAAGAGAATGCAAAAGAGTTCGTGCTGAGACTGTTGAGTAAGTATAATGCATGGTTTGCTTGTTAGCACAACACCTACAGAGTATACCCACTGCTCCAAACCTACACCTTCCTACTTCCATGAACAGACCATCATTCTCCCCGACACCCCCAGCAGAACACAATCCGCCCCACAGTTCCACACAATAACCGCGTTATTAATGATATCTGTGAGTGCCCTCTGACTAGGTACAGATGTCAATCAAATGAAGGTAGGGGGCAATTCACAATAGAAAACTGTGGCTGGTAATTCAGGTCGTAACCCGCTGCAGGGCGCTACGGCTATATACTACTTACAGTGTGACGGCTGGGGACTGGAACATTAGCTTCCATTTTAGTTACAGTGGAATATACTGCGAGTAACAATCTAGATATACCGGGATATATGGTTGCGTGTTATCCACCAGCTTTATGTCTTTTAAGCGAATGTTCCTTCCCCAATCGACACCCTGCAACACGGTCCTCTTGCCCTTGAACGTGGCGTTATTCTCCTATATTCATTCGTACACTTTTAGCTCCAAGCGGAACATCAGATCTTCACGAGATATCGCCATCCGTCTCGGTCATTGGCCTTGTTTTCCGCCTCATCCCATGTCATTCACACCTCTCAGCTCTTTTTCTACCGTTCTTCCCCAGGTGGTTTTTTGGTCTCCCTTTAAGGTCTTTTGTAGTGTGGTGTCCGGATTTAAGGGCTGTGTTGGTGATGGTTGACCATGGCATTCTTAAAACATGCTCGCAAGTCGTTTCCAACGTTCTTGTTTTTAAGCTGTTGAACGTAAATCAGGTGGACTCAGGGATGTTTCGTAAGCTCTTGTTAAAAATCTGGTTTGGCTAGAATATTGCCCATATTTTTCTGGTGCAATTAAGTAAGACCATTCCAAGTTAGCTTTGGTGACTTTTCAACATTTGAATTCATAGTGAAAGGTTGCTTTAACATTGCTGATATATGTTTTGATCTTATTTCTTCGACTAGCCTATATATAGCTTTGATTTCCAGAAAGTATTTTGCATACAATTTCAGAATTTATTAGTGATACATGCGATTGCGTGACGATTGAATGAACCCACTAAAATTCCACCTTTTGATTGCTTTCCATGAACTCTATGATCGTCAAGGTGAAAATGACGTTGCGTGAACAGCCTTCATCATATGTATACGTACCGATAGAATGAGAATACAAATTAACCCCTATACAAAATATACTGCCGAACAAATACCAGAAAAATGTGTATCCACCAAATGAAAGCACTAATCTTGAAGAGATTCCAACTGAAGAAGAAAATAAAAATACTGCAGCTGGGAGACAGCGAGTGGGGATTCAGATGTAGTCTGAAGAGTCATGGCAGCGGAAATGAGTGATCTTGTTCGATATAAGCGGCCCTTTTAATGTCATCATCCACCTTATTCTGTTGCGGGATATCAGCGGACGCAGACCCCTGCTGAGCGGTGTAGAGTAAAATATTCACCTTTTATGAGAAACAAGACGGGCTAAGCCGTGTTTGCATCGCGGCGACGAGGCAAAGCAACGAAAAAAAGTTTCGCTAGGCTCACTGATTTCCAGGGACTCAATCCCCCAGCTTGGGTGACACGGTTGAAGCGCGGCCGCCAAATCAAACGATGCCAAATCCCAGCCTGTGCATTACCCACCGGATATGACGTACATGCCGTGTGATTGGGGCAGCGGGCCAGGTCACGTGATCTGCCTTCACCAACACCCTCCTCCCGACTCCCCCACCCCCGATGCACACACAGCTACCTTCCTGGAGATGGTTATATGCATCTAGGAACACATCACTGTATTCTTATTAAAATATCCTGGTTTATTTGTTAAAATACTGATTTTTGTTGGATTTTAATTTTTTTGTACTGATAATTGGTCTATTAATCTCACGGGGAAAATATTCGATTGATAATGGTAGTCACACTAATTTTATAGATGTTGATCAAACAGAAATCGGTAAGTGGGAAGAGGTTATGTTTAACCGATTTAATAGTGTGGTACCTTTAAGAATAAAAATATCACAGATAATTTATAAATGGTATAGTATTTTGATATCCTATTCATTACTCTTTGATCACTGTTGGTGGATCAGCAAGCAATATTAAAGCTACGTGGAGAAGGAAATAGAATAGGCGCAGCAAAAAAGACAACTCAGGTAATTGTTAGAGCTTGGTATGAACCGTGTTATTTTGTTGCGCTTTATAAGCGTGTGCACATGTATCACTTTGATAAAAGTTACATAGGACACCACTATGTATTTTTACTTTCATAACTTGAATTGGATTACTTTATATCGTTTAGGTTACTGTGATAGAAACTCAGCGCAACTCACCGACCAGTAGTACATGTAACGGGCGTTGCAGGACAACTGCATGACTATAGTTACCCTTTGGCATCCGGATAAAAGCCATAAACACTACAATTGGGTTTTTAATGGTTTGAACATTTTGAATTACTCAAGCATAGAAGATGGCGTAGGAACAGAAATCTGCACTGGCTATTTTATTATCTGGGATGTTGTGGTAAAATAGAATTTGAACAGATTTTCTTTAATCGTATATTTCTGAACGGATTGTCGCTCGCAATAATCCCCCATCTACCTATAAAGGCTATAATATGAGAAATTTAATTTGGTGATAAACGTATTACACAGGATCAAGATTATTGGGTGGACGAATATTGTATCCGGCACTGAATCCAAATATATGTTGAAATATATAGAGATAATGTCGACATTTGCTTTCGTCCAATTTAATTTGAGTTAGAAGAAAATATCGAGGACTTTCACAAATCTAATATGAGTTGTTTGAGCAAGAGTGGAAGCTCAATGTTTGATCTTGAGATAAAGAGTTCTTGATGCGAAGAATCCAGCAAGTCTGTGGGTTGGTGATAAGGCCAGCATTTTATCACTCTGTGCATGCGGCGCGGATCACCTGGGAAACACATCGAAGGGTTTAGGAAACAGCAGCGTTTATTCTGAAATACCTCCCATCGGTATCTAATATTGCTCCTAATAGGCGATACTGCCTGACTTGTTTTAGTGCTTGCCTTCTGCTGAAGACAGGCATTATAACTACTGTCGGCGTGTTGCGATATAGGTGTCACTGGGGTGCACGAGCTGTCACAAGGTTGACAGGTGGTTCTATGCTACTGGGTATTAAGTGTCAAGCCCCTGAGGTTTGCTTCTAAATAGTCTTTGCAATGCTTAGTCAGCCGTTTAGGGCTCGGCTTCACATGACCTAGTTCAACAGCTAGTGGCGCCTCTGGCGTCAGGATGTATCATTAATAGGGTGTTGAGTACTGAGGCCAAAGCTATAAATCTTGAATTTTGTTTCTCCAGTGTGCATGCTTTGAGAACTATGGAAATTTATGGGTTTTTTTCTGTTCAAAACTGAGTATACATTAATCAGATTTTCGAGGAATGTAATAGAATCTATACTTATTGTTATTTATCCGATGATATCAAAGGTATATATATATAGAGAGAGAGACATATCTTATATATAAATATATACTTAAAACTTACAAATCCATACGTTGATATGTTCCATGCATGTTTCCCCGCTTAGAAAATTGAACATTATATTCGAACATGTCTCAGTGACAAGAAGTCATTTAGCAGGCATTCGATCTGTTCCAACTACATTTTTACCATATCCAATATTTCCCACTGGAGCTCGGTTTCTTTCCTTTTTCACGTGCGCCTGCATCGTCATTATCTCCTCTTTCCTCACCATCTATTACTCCCCTTTCCCTTGCACCCTCAGAAGCGACTGCCTTTACCTTCTCTGCTGGTCAACGGTCCAGCGACTTAATGTGCAAATCGAAGCGATAAGCAATAATCCATCCAGCGGCATCTCATTGGTCATGTTCATTCATCACAGCCTGCTGTTCTCTTTTGTTAACACAGCCAATATGACAAAATGTGGCTAGCGATTAATCTGACCTTTGCCGCAGCGCTGGTGCTTTGTTATAACAGCCCGGATGATAAATGAGGTGTATCACTCATCACCCCGGAGCCAAGGCAGGATAACTGATGGTGAAAAAATAAATAATAGACCCCTACAGGATTGAAATGTCAGTGGGATAGAGAAGGCAGGGCAGCAGTTTCCAGCCGAGCCTGCCGGGGTTGACCTGGCAATAGTTTGTTATCATGCTGACACGCAAGCGTACATTATATTGGAGTATACACGACCTGAAGCCTGCATTTGATGGGGAAGAAGAGGACCGACTCCTTTTAAAGGAATGGCCGATGTATTCATTCATATGACATTGTGGGAGAGAGACCAGTGTTGACTTTTTTTCTGGTGCTAAAACAACACCGAATTTCGAATCCCCTTGGGTGACCATGATGGATAAGCATTGCAGCATCCTGTAACTGATCTGGGTTTTTTTTGTCGATAAAGCGAAGAGTTCCCTCAGAAATTGAAACATAAATAAGTTTTCCGGAGGAAATTCCTTTCCTTAGAACACTGTGGCATTATGCATCGAAAAATTTGTCTTGAAGAAGCTCCAAATCCCTCTGTTATCGCCAGAGTTGCTTTAATATGAAAATGTAATTCTAAGCAGTCTCATTGAATTCTCAATTCTGTCATACTCGCAAAAGACGAGAGATGGAAATATTTTCTTCAATCTGCAAGAGAGATTCTCTGAACAAAGCCTTCAAGCCATTGAACTTTAACTTTAACAGGTTCTGTTTCCGTTGCTAAATAGTTCAGTTCTCTTACACCGTATTAATTTCGGCCCCTTTTAGTATTAAGACTGCCTGCCAAATGTTTTAATTGCTATTACTTAAGTGGAAATGTCATACACAGCTAGCCTAGGAGATCCTAGATTATTGTGTGCGTCGCAATAATGGCAAAGCTAGTGTACTTTTGAGTTTTGGATCAAATAAATAATCCTACCTTGTGGTGATAATATATGAGTTTCCTACTTTCTTAATGAATTGAAACCATTTTCCACTTCCAGGCCTTTTGAACTGTACATGACCTTAAAACCTCAAACCAGCACATTGAATCGACAAAGATGTTAAAACGTACGACCTACGAGGCATTCTATTGACTGTTCCAACAATTGTTATATGCTTATTTCGTTTATAAAAGAATGAAATGTTCTCAGATGTAGTTTTACCCACCAGCACCTGAATTCGGGAAGATTGTTTTACCTCTGCCGTTGACAAACATGTTAGAAATGTTTTAACCAATGTATTTATTGGATTTTTTTATTTTCAAGGTCAATGATGACAAAACATCCGAATGTGAAACCAATTTTTGTTTTAGTGCAAAACAATCTGTCGTTTAAATCAATTACTGTCCTGACATCATTACATTTTTGTTTGGAGTTGATTCATTGACCTAGGCGATTGGCCGAGCTCGGCGTTTACCATGTGTTCCCTTGTTTTCAATTTATTTTTTCTAATGATATGTACATATTCTTGCGTATATTCTATTGAATATACTTATAGTATAAGGAATAAATATTCATCCTTTATCCTTTTTTTCGGGGGGGGGGTGCGTTTTTGTCAAAATGTAGTTTTCTAGACATCACGAGGGGAAAATGAGGGAGAACATTGTTCTGTTTAACTGTCAAGGACATTTCAAAAACAAATAATTAATCTTTCCAATCGCTGATTATAAATGTTGCATCGGTGCGTCATAGCTGCAGTTATCTACGATCAATTTCGGTCCTCATTCATAATCATAGCGAAGAACCGTGGAAAAACATCTCCACTCCGTTTATGTACTCCTGATGAGTTGGCCTTTCTTATCCAACGGAACTTTAGTTGGAACTTTCTTTGTGCATAGCTAAAATAGCCACTGCCGGTGAATTCCCGCCAAGCCAGTTCGCGAATGCCTTCAATTGGCACTTGTTAAAGATTGGACTGGCTCACTTGCTTCTGTGTGTTGAGTTTCTATTCAGCATCACTTCCCTGATAAATCTTCAAAGAAAGGCTTTTGCATGAGGTGGACAATTTTTTAGCCATCTTGGATCGATACTCTTATCCCTATTCAAACAAGGTTCGCCCATTATAGTGATCAGCAAACGACCGAGGTAATAAAACACAAAAGCTGCACTCACTGGGATCAGTAGGGGCCAGGCAAGAAGAAAAATATCACACAAAATCACACCAACATTTTCTCTTTAATCATTCAGCCTTCTCCTCTATTCATGGATTGCAAACGCATTGGCTGGAAATGTTATGTTTTCCAAAAGGCTGATTGATCTTGAAGTCAGATTATAAAAGGAGGTGGAATGGTGTGTGCGTCTTATCTGGTGTTGGAATGTGGTTCTATGTTTGGTGGATCTTCCACGAACTATTTTGATTCAAAGCCATAACCATTCTCCCTGTTTGCTATTATAGATGTTTATTATCTTCAATTAGCCATCGCTAAGTACGCTTCATGATTTACAAAGATAGCTTTCCCAGTTCTGTTATTGCCGTCAGGTGGCGTCAACAACTTACTACCTTTAGCATTTGAGCTCTACTACCACTCGCCATGAATATGCAAGAATGCATTCATTATTCTCATCGCTGTTGGTTCTGGCCTCTCCAAATCCATTTCAGCTAAAGTGGCTTAAAATACACAATTAATATGCATCCTTTGTGGAAACGAGTGATCCATCATATATTTTGTGCAGACCATTATTCAAACTCATATTTTAGTGGAATCACGTCCTGGGTTCGATAGCATTTGATAAGTGCATCATAATGAATGCATCAACGTTCCATATGTCAACCTTTCACCTAGAATAAAGGAAAGGGCAATCCTTCATGGTACCGTCCTTGATTAGAATACCCCACCCTCCCCTATTCCTATACTAATCCAAACAGAATATATCAGACGTTACAATAGGGGATTCGTAATAGCAGCTACTAATGTCAGAAGCTTTATCCACTTCACACGGTCGCACATTGCATGCTTATTGTTTGTGCATTCATTAAAATCGATGAAAATGGACAACTACGCCAGGAATCAATGACTACATTCATCCGCATGTGGATGTATGTAGTCATTAATGATGTATGTGGTGAAGCTTCTGACATTAGTAGCTGCTATTACGAATACCCTATTGTAATGTCTGATATACACTGCTGCTATTATAAACCCCCTATTATAAATACTAACCTAAATAGCTGCTATTACAAACCACATATTATAACTTCTGACATTGAAAGCTGCTATTGCAAACGCCTATTTTAAGTTTATCATGAACCTCAATTTTACCTTTTGACCACTTAATAGTTAACAGATTATGACATAAATCGGATATATGTGCAATAAAGTATAGTGATTTTCCACAATAAATGGGTACTATTCTTCTGTAAATCAATAAATGATGTGTACAACTATTAATATTCCTTAGAACTAGTTTTACTAAGTAACAAATTAAACTATTGTTTATAACAAGGCAGTTATGTTCCTTTAAACTACGGTAAATAAATAACACTGTAAGAGATCATTACAAAGATACAAATGGTAAGTGAGAAGTGCAACAAATACCTGAGTCAATGTCCACTTCCCATATACTACTGACAAATACTTCTAGTCTATCCCTGTATTGAGAGATAGAGAGTACGAATAATAAGCATTTCAATTATATATACTTTCACATCTTAAACAGGGAAAGTAAAAGCAGCATATCCAAATCCCCAACTGACAACTTGTAAGTATCGGTTAGCTAAAATATTCGGCAATATGCTCATACTCATAGACACCAGCCAGCAAAACCCGGCAGTGAATATGACCTACTAGAATGGATTTCCTAATATTGTCTTCGGTCGCCTTGCGATAATAGTCATATATAGAAGCGTTTGATGATACGATGAAATGAAAACATAGTTCAAAGCTTTGCGTTATGGATATAAAAAAACATTAAATTAATCATCTCTCGCCCTCGTATTTTTCAGCATTATTGATTTGTTGAGAAATATGGAACGGAAGTCCTGTTAGAATTAAGACTTGGGGAAAGCTTTAGTTGGGAACATTCCTATTCGAACTTCATTCGAGTTCACATGGGCGTACTCTTAGGAAACGGTATAAATATATGTGTATTGCTAACGTAATGATAAATACAATAAAATTGAGACTGCTGTAAACTCGCAATTAAACATTTACTCCCTCTAATGTTTGTCATCGCGATGACATTTTAATTGTCATGTGAATGTTGGAGGTTGCAATATCTACTATAGACATAGCCATTCCTCATGCTTACAGACCCGTTATTTTCGAAAATGATAATCGTAATCTGAATGTTTTCATGATAAACCTATTGCATTGTATGCAATGGACAATACTATAATGATATATTATTTTATTTTAGCAAGCGCCAAAGATGTGTGCTCCCCAATTTCATGAGTGGGCATATTACATGCCATGCATTAAAATCAGCAATTACTAATCAGAAAGGGAATCCCAAGATTTAGAAGGGATATGTTAACATGTTTGTTTCTCTCTAAGAGAGAGGTTATTTGTTGAACCATATAGATATTGTGTCGTAATAATGATGAAATCAACACAGAGAGAAAAATTTACATCAACAAAATAATAATTTGTAATCTGAGCATGGAGCAGGGGACACCCTGGAAGACCTGCGAATGCAAATCCGCAGATGGAAATTATCTTATGTCTTAGTAATAAGCTGTGAATTCATTGTCCTTTTTCTGGAACTGATGTGATATGAATCTAGAAATAAAATTATTACAACAACAACAACAACTAATGTATTGCAAAAGGATTGTGCTTATTAAATTCAGTTATCTTTCATATTTTTACATCCTTATTCACATCAGGCCTTCCATCTCACTAGGAACAAATATATATACGTGTCCTACAGGGGAACAGCAATTAAAGACTTTCGAAGAAAAGTATGTGCCAACTTACTCGTGTTTTATGGTAACGAAAACAAAAAGTTGGCTTTCAAGAGAGTATCTCTCCCGGAGAAGTATGGCGCTTGGTGCGGAGACCAAGCGCAGTCAAATGGTAAGTAACGGGACGGGAGGTGATCAAATATACATGGACATGTAGAAATGGTGGCAAAAACACAGGTTTATGAGTCTCTTACTGATTCTCTGTATGGAAAATATGGTATGTGAAATGGCAATATATGGTTGGCAAAGACAGCTTGACAGAGCTTGGGAAATGGCAGACCAGAGGTAGACTAAAGGTCGAAGCTTAAAATAGCTTTTGAATGGGGTTCTATATATAGAGGAGTTTTATATAGAGAAAACTGAATGGGACAGAGGCGTAACGATGGATTCTGTGGGCATGTACATTTCAATGTTCCACCATTAAAGTGGTATCAAAAGCATGTAAACGATCTCCCAGGACTGTTTTTATTAGAGGTAACTACGCGGGATGAAATTGAATCAAGAATACCTGAATAAAACCAGAATATTTCTCGCCTTCCATTGGGGTAGGACAGTACATATATATTTGTGACTCAATTTCATTTATAAATAAATAACATATATTTTGATTCATTCAAATTAAGGTTCTGTTCCGTATGAATTCTGGAGAGAAACATATTATACTTGGCTGGCCTTTATTTGATATGAATTCTCGTTGATGCCTATTGGTTCACAGGAAAGAGGGTTCAAGGGACAGAAAATATGTTCTTTGCTCATCTTTGTGGTCATATAAGATAGGGTGTATTTGTGTGTCTTTTAGGAGATAAGCACCTAGCCACATCCACCACCCCCTATTTATGGTCCCCAATCGCCCAGCCCGCCTTTTTATAGTGCCCCCGCTCGCACTTGTTTTGGTAAGCGATGGAGCCAAACATTGCTGTAGCTTTTATTATTGATAGACAATCCGTAAACCCCAAATGCATTGCCGAGGGGGATTGGAACACTTTGTATGGCGCATTATGGCCCATTCGGCCGAATTTAAGAATGGATTGAGGAGTTTTTTTTCAAAGGGATATGCTGTCTGGACTAGGCTGTGTGTTGTTTGTGATCCATAGCGGTTAGGAGGAAGGTCACAGTTTGTCGCCAGTGTTCACAGACCGAGTTTCTTTCCTGAAATGAATGTGTTTTGAGATACAACAAGTAAAAGACTTTTTAAAATACCCCTGAAACCTTCCCTCTTTCATCGTCACTGAGGAAAATGTATTTCTTATCTGGTATAGGCCATGTTGTGGAGGAAGAGGAGTGAATTTCCTTGAATCACAATGTGCGTGGAATTGTCTCTGCCACAGGAAATTGTTAATAGTTATAACCGTTTTATTGTTATGTATAGGAAATTTACGATCTGTTAGGTCAGACATTGCAGTATTAATTACCGATCGATCCAATTTATGCAGACCAACCTTTATTCCTTAGGTTAACGTTGAACTGGACCTTGCTGACAAATGTTGCAGTAGTCATTTCTAATAGAGTATACATGAAGAGGACATTGGCCATAATATTCACAAATTACCAGTGCAAAATATCTTTTTAATAATACATTTTCTTGAAGGACATGATAATCGCAAAGTGTGTCCCGTAATGTGTTATTTAACCGGACACAAATGCATACAATATATGCTCATGCCTCTATGTGACCTTTCCCCTTGTCTTCATCCTACATGTAGATGGAATCTAGAATAGTACTGGACGTGCAGGTGAATCAACAAGTTTTCTCTCGTGTGGAAAGGCGCCCAGATGAGTCGCATGCATGGTTGCTGGCTCCCTCTACTTAGCTACAAAGCAAAGACTAACTACTCATATGCCTGATCGATTCCTGAATCACAATGCACTCTATTGTCATGGCAGACTATGGCAGTTAAACAGTGATTAATTAGCGGACAGAGATATTAACAAATCGATCACCCCTGCGGAACTCGGACTCTGCAGGAATTTAAAAGCAAGTTTTCCTTCAATAATTTATGGGGATGACGATTCAGAAAAGACGTACATGGTCGGTGATTAGATTGATTTATCCCTATATAGTGGTGGCGTATCATGGAAACAAATTGTGTACTGTTCAATGGAAACATGCCCCAGGATGGATAGAGAGTGAGAGTGAGAGCGAGTTTATATTCCTTCCATAGAGCTTGAACTTCATAACAATAGATTTACTTGATCGGAGAATTTCTCCTTCTACAAAATAGGTTTACGACACACAAGAATTGTAGTTTATTCTTATGCAGTTTAAACAATTATGAAGTAGACAAGAAACCAAAGTGTACCATCAGTTCCATTCTACAGAATCTGGGGTAACACGTAAAAACCTAGAAGATTTGGATGTTCCATGTGTTTGGGAGTAACATGCAGTAACTGATTGTACTGAATTTTCGGCTTTGGTTCCAAGATTCCGCTACATTGCCCAGCATGTATTATTTAAGACTGCGAGAGCCAAACGAGAGAATTTAGACACATGTTGAACTACCACAATTGAATTTTTATGATCGTCCACAACAATCTCATCTCCCCCTGATCTCCCGCCATCTATGACTATTACCAGTTCCCTCTCCCATCTAAGCCTGTGTTGAAATTCCACTTCGCTCGCTATCAGTAGCACAATTCAAGCTCTTCTGGGATGAATTTATCCTACAAGGGATTAGTTGCTGATGAGGCAGGATTGGAAGCAATCCACTGGACATTATGACTATGCAATGGTTTCATGCATCTGACACTTCAGAGAGGCTGCTCTTTAATATTCTCAAATACAGGCGCAAAATAATCTCACTTAGAAAGAGACCGAGACGCTCTCAAGCTGCTGCCGCCAGCGCACACTGTCTTCTACCATAAGCAAAACTTAATTAAGCCGCCATTTTAATGACGTCATGGCTAGCGTCCTTCCGGTTGTTAATGACGAGCTTTCAAGTTTAGACAATCCGGTTTTGAGGAGAGAAGCTTTCAAGTGAAAGCGAAAGGAGAACCTCGTGGGAACATCTCACACGCGCTGTCTTCGTCTCAAACTTCTATCGTCCTGAATCCCTTTCACTATGGGAATTTGTCTGATTAGAAGTAGAAGTTGGAGTGGAACCTGTTTTGTGATTTGAAGTTTCTTTATTCAGACTTCTGAACATAAATGGCTAATGTCTGCAAAAGTCTTCTTTTTCAGTTTAATCTCTTCAACTTGGGAACATTTCCGAAATGGCACAGTCAATCTAGAAGATCTGAAGTTAATATACAGGACGTGACAATGTCCTCAAATTAGCAGAATAGGGGTATTATGTTAATAAGACCCTAATATAATAACTGTATACATATATATCTTATAGAAGAGTAGGAGGAAGTATCAGAGATGAGGGATGATGTGGTTGATTGGATTGCAGAAAGTAAGAAACAGACATTGGAAGAGGAAGTACGGAACCAATATGTTATCTTCCTAGTCATGCACACACCTCATTGCAAATGAAGTCAGCTTGGTTCTCACGGCATTGTACAATTGTTGCTGCATTAATGACAAGATTTCTTACACAACCACTACACTTAGCCTCTCTCATTATCCTTAACATCCTTCTCCACCCTCTATTTGTATCCAAACACGGCCATTTCCTTGAGCTGGTAACCGGTCATATATGCAAATTTACGCGCAAATATCAATGTTTGACTTAATACTGCTTTCCGTTAATTTGTTCTACACGGTCGTTGGAAGGAAGATGCAGATTTTAATCTCACATACAAAACTTTGCTTTGTGCGCGTGCAGTTGATCCATCGCTTGTTTAAAGTGTTTTGTCTAAATTATTTACCCTCCCATGGACTCCGGCCAAAACACAAAGAACTGGTTTTAAAAACTAATGTTGTTTTGTGTAGTTGTTTAATCGATTCTCTTTTATTTTCGGCCACCGGGGAATAAGATTCGATTACGAGTCTGCTCAAGAAAGTAAAGAAGTAGGGAAGATGAATGAATTATAATTACAATCGTGATTAATTAATAAAATATTTAATCATGCGTGGTGAAAGATTCCATGTTACATTAGAAGCACCAACACGAGAGATCCAACAACCCTTTGGTTCCAATTCAAACATGCTAAGATCCATTTGAATTTATGTTCATGAGACAAGGGTATAGTAAAACCCTTTCCGCACAGACGTACTCTTCGAGCATTTGTGCGATACTACCTGCACCTTACACTACACCTTAAGGATATTTACTCCCGCAACCCTATGTGTTGCTCATGAAAATCTAAATTTTAATTCAACTTTCCTACGGTAAATATCTAAAAATTATAAAATTGTCAAATATATTGGATTAGATGCGAGAGACCGAACAGCTATTAGTAGCTTACAATATCATTGCATTCATCATAAGAGTTAAGTCTAATCTTCACCTGTACCCGCCGTCTAACAACCTCTCCATGGCAATGGTAACGCCCAGGGGCAAGTAAACCAATCATGCATAAAACAAAAGGACTCCTCCTCCCCCTCACACCCGCCTTTCATCCATCTCTAGTAGATATAAATGCAATGGTGTATAGCCAACTGTCTGATCAATGAACTGTTCCCTCTGTGACACACGTACGTGCAGACCTTAGATAGGAAGACCCATATCTGAGGGAAGCCCTGTTATCAGAGGTGCAAGAACTAGGCAGCTGTTCTGTCTGTAAAGGTAAATCACTACTTTTTAAGATTGATTTGAATATTTAAGCGAGCTGGGGATCAGAAGTACTTATCAATCACTAGGATTACCCATCGATTCCACTTTAACTAATGGCTAAGGCTGGAATGGAGGAGATTACGGCACTCAGAGGGTATTAATGGGTACGTGAGACGTAGTGACGGAATCCAACTCTGGGAAAGGCTGGAGGATCTTGGAGTATCTTAGAGCCGGAGTAAGAATGGCATAGTATGGATTCTTTCCTTTTCACATATGGATAGAACAAGGAGAAAGATGGAAGGAAAATGACTCCGGAGAATAGACAAGATGTTGGATATGATGTTATCCCTTAACCCTCTCTAAGCCTTGCGTCTAGGGTACGCCGCCTAAATCACGTCTGGGGTAAATGAACTCACTTTTTACCCCCTGATGACGGCTTAAACTTCGATCGGGAAAAGGAATGTTACTAGGATTAATACCAGGCCCTCCTGTATGAATTAATATTTCAAATGGATTCTAAGTGGTCTTTTTTTCCCTTTCAAAGTTAGGCTCCCTTGGAGAACAAATGATAACATTCCCATGCCTAAGACGTTCCTTTTTGTGACAAACATTTGGCCAATAGCTATTTTATGGAAGATGAAATAACCAAAGTCAATAGCTATTTTATGAAAGATGAAATAACCAAAGTCTCCGTCTGAGCACAACACTTGCCTTAATCTATAAAGGAATCTTGCCGAACAATTCCACTCTAATGGAAGGTAAAGCGGACACGACTAAGCCGAAACGCAGCATATTTCCCAAGATGCCTGAGAAAGCAGCAAATGCCAGGGTGTCATCGCCTGGGGGAAGGTCACAAGGTACGAGTGGAAGTGACCACTCCCTCCCCACTATACACAGCCGCAGTGGCATTTCCACAACTCTCAGTAATACAGTAGGGGATGAACCTGAAGAATCAGGTATCAGTGATAATGAAAGTATGACCTCGAAGAGGAGCTTCCCCAGATCCGATTCGTCTATCAGTGTGCACGGCTACTGGGGATTCAGTTCGGACAAAAGTGACACAGAACAGAAATCAGGTCACCGCGCCCAGGTTAAGAAACGGACACGTAGAAAAGGAAAACCCCAGTTTTTTACCTTTATCAATAGTATGGTGAAAATAAAAAGAATGAAATCTAGACAACATATGCCGGCGGATCACCTGTTCACATCGGTTGTCCTGGATATGATTCGAGGTAGAGACCCAATCAAGGAAGAAGAAACGGACACTGAGTCTGAAGGGGATGACGGGGATATGGAAAATAATGGCAATGACAAATCGAACCTAGAAGCACCCAGGCCGCAAGACCTCATTCGCAGAGGGACCAAACTGTCCCTTAAATACCTCCCTCAAATAATGTCACTAAGATCTGCTACTCATGCCAGCGAAGAACAGCCACATAGCAAAAGATCTGATCCGCCTAAGGAACGCGAAGAAAAACGTGTCCCCTCGTTAAGGGAATACCTCCGCGCTGATTATGTATATGAAGAAGGGGACCCGCATAATTACCGTAAAGTGTATGGCATTGTGGATGAAAATAAGGAGGTCAGAGCCGGGGAGGAGGCTGAGCCAGAGGATGAAGGAGAGGATGAGGACTCACCCGAAGAAAAGCTTTCTTTACTCCGCAAGCAAGCTCGACTCCGCAGGCAGCGTCTTTTAAAGGGCATCCATGCGGAGAGTGATGGTGATGAAAATGATCTGTTAATTAGCCTGCGAGCATTGAGTGATTTGAAAGTAAGTTTCGCCAAATAAAACTTTACATTGGTTTTCTAATCGAATAAGGTGACATATGGTTATGTTAGATAGGCCTTAGAATCATATAGTAATAGTAATAGCATCACTAATGTCTTCCCAAGTTAGGTTAACATGGTGGAAGGTGAAAGGAATGTTATACAATAATGTGAGCGTGGGTGTTGTTTTATTAAAACAGATTCAATGCTCTTTGATTTATGTGATATTCTTGTTGGGATCTCGAATAGAACGCAAGATGGCTCTTGTGGAGAATTCCACGCTGGGCACTGCACGAAATAATGCTTTCAGGATGGGCGCATTGTCCCTAAGCAGGTCGCTCATGCAGCCCCGCATCTAAAGAGCTGCGTACCCTTACCTTAGAGGCAAGCTGCGTACCCTTACCTTAGAGGCAAACTACGTATAGGAAACACCGCTAAAGGATGTGTGTTCTAAGTATATGCACTTGGTGCGGTTATGAATGTGTATCTTCCAACTAACCCTATCATTTTGACCAGGCCTGTTAGTGGAAAGACAAGCCACTTTCTAGCTGCTAAATGGTGTTGTACTGTACTGTTGTCTGATACAAAATACTGAAAACTTTAGACATGAATAAAACACACTATATCAGTGCATCGTGTGCAAAGCATTTTATCATGAGAAAATTATTTTTTTAAGTCGCTTGACTGTTAGAGCTTTTGAGAATATGCAGTTCTTGTGGTGAAGCATGGGAAAGTAAAGACTGGAGAAGAATTGAACGTTCTGTAAATGTGGGGTATAAACACAATTAGGGAGATTGTCAGTCAGTCCCGTGATAAACAATCTGATTATACTTGATGAGAATTAGAACAAGACTAATCAACTCAGCTCTTTGATTTCTCCTTCATTTCGCCGTTTCTCATGCTGGGTGGTCGTTAGGTCTAATCACGCGTCAGCTAGTCGAATAGACCAAGTAATAAACTTGCAGTTCCACTGTAAACAGGTTCCTTATGTATACACGCACTAGACCTTCGGACACTCTTTATATATCAGATACCGGAAAAGGTTGGTGCCATAGATCCAACTATTGCGTTTCCATATAGTCCTCTCTTTTTGAGAATCAGGATACGATTACGTGTCTATGATAACTCGAGTATAAATTGTTTTCATATGTTCATAGCTCGTTTGATTTAGGGATTTAAGAAGCGATTTTATTCATAATTTAATCTATAGGAATGGTCATAATAGAAAAATTATAAGTTTATATTCCTTCAACTACGAAATAAAGACTATGTATCCCAAAACAACGCTTCACGATCCTTTTTCCATGAGGGCGACACATTTTCAATTCCCTACCTAATGGTCCCCTTGGAGCAAAATTTGCACATCTGAAAAAAATGCACATTTTTTAAGCCAGTTTCTGCCTTTTTCACAGCCTCCTATCTCCTCGTGCCCACTGCAACCCGGGTCTTACTTTCCCATGGTTCACTGTAATTAACCTTGAACAAAATTTGAAATTGATTTAGTTACCGGATTCATTTCATTATTATTTATGATTTCGGACGAGGTTGGCGGCGATGAATTTAAGTGGATTGATCAGAGTCCGAGCTCAGCAGCTCAATGCAAACAGCAACGTCTCAATATTTCGAAATAAGGCAAAATTACCTTCGTCTAAATTGCTGTCAGTATTAAAGCAAATGACGGAAGAACAGAATGATTTAGCAAAAGGATCACTAATTTGTCTGTGGGCTATTCGAGTACTTCTTGAGAGTACACAATGTTCAGACTCCAAAGAATTTGGCTATTGGATTGCATTGATAATGCTTTGGCCAAGGAAAGAGGCAGTGTTTGCACAATGCAGTACCAAATATCTATCTAAAAAATCAAAAGCAATTTCTGCTTTCTTTTGCCTTTGGCAATTTCATTTCATTTGGCTCGTTCATTTCGATGGCACAAAAGTAAACCTTCTGATACATCGTTTGTCCTTATCGGTCTACATTGAGTGCCTCTTCCCCTAGTATCTATCAGGAATGGTAATCGTCTTGAGCAAAGTTTGTAAGTCGGCATCCCCCAACAGTGCTGCCCCCTTGAGGAGATACAAGTTAAGCGATCGTTCTAAACGAGAGCGGTCAGACGAGCAAAGGACGAGTGTGTTGATAGAGTAGGAGATGAGGGTCAATACATACGACAAAGGGCCAATGTAGTGGTCTGATGGGATTTGATGGAATCTTAATTTTAGATTATGCAATTAGACACATCCAGTCAATGTATTTTAAAGGCGTAGACACTTTTAAAGATTCCATGTGAGGGAGGTACATCAATGGGATCAATGTTATGTGTTTGGGGAAAAGGAGAGGAACTTATGGTCGAACTTACGGTATTATCTATGGTAAGGTTATACAATTGATAGTCATACAAACGTATCTATACCATCTATACGTCCTTTTTATTTACCATTTTTAGTGGCCCATGTTTCTACATTACCAGTAGTGATACAATTTACTATTGTTTCTATTTTACCAAGGTGGATATATATATATATATATTTATATATATTATATATATATATATATATATGCTTCGCTTGGAGAATTTAGCAGGAATTCCGACCAATTGAATTCCGTGCACCTCTATATCCAGGTTGAATTCTTGGGAATGTAAATCAAATATAAGATGTGCTACCTACTACTCACTTCATTTTATCACACCAAACAATCTGGTTCTACATCTATTCCCTAGGCGGCGACATTTTCCAAGTTTGTATGGTCCCCGGCACAGTGACGCATCCTTTTTGAATTCTTTGAAAAGTGTGAATGTTTTTCTCAAAAGGTAGATTTGGAAATAATATATGCCTCTAGTAGAGTATTTCGTTGAAAGTCATTGATTGAAAGTCATTAAGGTATTCGTCATGGAGCGTAACTGGTTTGTTTTACTCATTGAACCAGTTCGATCCTGCCGATACTCAATTAAAAGCTAACTTCCATGTATGGCAGTTTAACATAGGATTAGATAAAGTAACCGTGTTCATAGCTTTATATTTTCATTCTATCTTGGGATCGTCTAGATATGTCTGCGTCTGGAAGAAAGAACTCAATATCCAGGCTTCTGAGTTTGTTGATTCGTGAATTCCCCGCTGGGTCCTCTCTCACGCACATTCAGTATCAAACAACACACAGAGCCTCTGCATGCCAAGTCCACAGCCATTTTGCTTTCCCCATTCCATGCCTGAAATAAAAATAGATAGAAGTATACGCAAAGAAGTGTTGAGAAATAATGTACAATACAACAAGAGCACAGCCAAAGGCAATACATGTACACATCTGCATGTGCATATTAACAACGGACAACGTATGGAGGCAATTAGATTAGTCTTATACCAAAATGATGATGATTATGTTAGCTGTTATACCACTCTCGATTAACCACATTATCCTGGTTCAAGGGACGTATGTCTGAGCCACCACCACCCTCATGAATAATTATTATAACCCAGGTATGCCACAAAACCCAGTATTATAGATATAGGCACACCCTTGAATGAACCTTAATTTTACACAGATGTGCATGGGCCATGTTCCCGGTGATTTGTACACCGCATCGCTTCTTCGTTAATTGGTACTACAATATGTATATAATATATCCTTATAGAGTAACAATTAGTTGTTTCCGACAAATCCAGGATCGCTCCTTTTTTCAAATATAAAGTTACGGTATTTCAGTCTTGAACTATATATTCCGGTGAACATGAAATACGCATGGGTATAATTTAAAGCACGTAATAAATGATGTATGGCGACCTAGTTCACAATACCAGTAGCTCGATCGTCGATTGCGAAGAGTGTTTTGTAACAGTAGGTGTAGGAAATTCAAGAAAAATAGTCATTCCTGTGTCATACCGGCATACATGTACACCCCGACTAATACCATTAACTACGTGCATTAAGTTCTATGTCAACTATTGGTTACCATCATGGCGTCCAGTAATTGGGTTTTCGATCTAACGTTATTTTATTGCATTACACCTGGTTATGCTGGTGGTTTACTAGGCGAGGAGGGAGAGCCTATAACGCCAATCTGTTTTAGAATAAGCCTGGCTTGCCCCTACCGTCTCCCATAGATACCAGTTCTATTGAAATGGTCTGATGTAGGATGGACTCCCAATGGACCACTCTCCTCCTTGAGAGGAGAGGTGGAGGTGGAGGTGGAGGTAGTAGTATAGAAAGATTGCCTCATTCCTCAGGCCGCTCTATGAGATGATAGGATCATAAGGTAGCAACCATACAGGAGTATAACCATACATCATCATCCAAAGTGCTGAGTACCTCCTGATTGGAACTAGAAAAATACGGTACTACGAGATTGCCTTATCTTAACTTCGATTGCTCACATGCTGTAGGCCTTGCGGTCATTACAAGGCACTAATTAGCACGCAACCGTTGGAGTGCTATTGACAACACGCAGTATACCCATAACCCTCTTATTCATAAATTTAATTAGTAAAAGGTCCAAAAAATAACAAAGCCAACATGCAACCACAGCAGCCAACTCCAAGTGCCCACGAAAAGTTCTCTTCCGTGATAAGTAAGGTCTTAAAGGAAGAGAGACAGGCCCACCACTCAGACGAGGCAGTGTCGAAGGATGTCCTATTCGCATCTGTCGTCCTGGATATCATTACAGGACGCCGTAAACCCTCTGGGGTTAAGGTTCAAAAGCGCAGAAAGGAGGAGAAAATTGAAAAGGCACCCGAAAATGTAGAAACCGAAATGTCTAAGCTCGGCATGGCGGCTGTACTGGACGAGGAGGTGAGCAATCAAGCCGTGGGGCTGTCTCAAGGTGAAGACTGGCCAGCTTCCCTGGAAAAGGATGGATTAGATGGAAACTTGGGACTTGGAGCTACAGCATCAGGATCCCCTGGAGCTGGTCAATGGGTTAGTGACCAAACAGAAATTGGGGATGCGGGCAAAAACGTAAATGGTCCTGGAAGAAAAACTGGAAGTGGTACAGATGGTTCAGGCAAAGGCATGGAGGTTAACAATCTTCCAAAGTGTACACCCCTCCTGGACATGCTCCGCGCTGCAACAGGTTTCTTCGATTCAGCTTTTGAAGATAATGACGATTCACATCAGGAAGGAGGATCAGGAGCCGAAGGAGACAATGATGGAGATGGTTCCAGAGCTGGTGAACATGAAGAGGAGACACATCAGCAAAGGGTAGACCGCTTAAGGAAGGATTACAAAAAGAACTGGAGGACCAAAGTTGAAAATAACGGAGCGAAGGAGGCAGCGGATAGAGCAAAGGCCTTACTTCTGGAACAAAAACTTCTAGCAGAGGCAAAGCGCAGGGTAATGAAATCTTTCCTTTTCCCTTCAAGGTTTTTGGTTCAGAAGTTTTGCATAACCTTTCAATTTTTCTACAATATCAATAACGAAAAAATAATCATGTTAAAAGGATAGATGGTGTAGGTTCTTCACGTTCCCCTCCTCGATCCCCACCTTTTTAGCAATTATATCATTTAAGTAAGTTATTTTGAAGAAGACGGCCTCCATCTATCTTTCGATAAGCTTATTTTGTGGTTGTAATAATATAATAGTTAGATAAAAGTTTAAACAATTTTAATGTATTCGTGAGCAAAGATCAGTCTATCTGTCCGAGAAATAGCCACCACTCTATAGAATATTTTTACCTTCTGTCGGTTGATTGTGTTCTAAGGTTTGTATCCCAACATTCTTTTAATTAATTTATTTTACCAAGAGAGAATACTTAATGATGACCTTTGCTATCATGTTCAACGGAGATCAGGGGTGGGTTCCTATTTTTACACCGTCCCTGTCCTAAAGATCAAATTACGTATCAGTATGTATGGTTCTAGGTTTAAATGAGGTGGAATGAAATTAGATGAGAAGGGTTTATTTTGAATATACGGGATGACGAATTGTGTACATCCAATTCATTGTGCATTGCTTAGTTGGAAAAGTATTAAGACCTGATCTTATGTGGATATCCATGAAAACATGGCATTCTATCTGTTTGGTTCACGATGTAATCTTTTTACTTTCATCTTAAAAGCAATTGGGGTCGAGTTTTTTTGTCTTGGATGGCTAGTTCGTTCCATTTTGGGCTTCTTTATAAATAAATGAGTTTTGGTATATTGTATACCTTGGCGTTTCTAATCCAATAGTTGGTCCCATCGGTGCTTAAGTATTTGGTGTATTTTCATTTTGTAATGAAAACAAAAATCCTATTTGTACAATCTCTCAGATGAATATCATGCTATTTGATTCGTGGGGCATTGAGTTACGTCCTGTGGTTAAAGAGCAAGGTATTTGCCTCTCGGTGTAATCTAGGATAACCCATTGCTGGCTCAGAGCTCTATTCTGTTAGGTCTGTATTTTATGCATATAACAGAAGCTCATATATATAATCAGTGTAACATAATACAAATGATTTGCCCGACATTAGGGCACAGTGTATGGTGAGGGCATACCTTATTGTTGTTATGGTCTTACGCCTTATAGCTGCTTTTCTCAGCAGTTCATCATAGCTTTTGTCAAACTTCAGTTTGACATGAATCATCATACCTAAGTACTTATACAAATGGGTCCACTCGATTGTATTGTCACAACCATTAATCTGCACCAACAGAGATTTACTGTCTGACATGTAGTTCCAGTTGATTTTGATTAGCAATTAGAACTGCTTTTAAAAGAAATATTAACTCTACATTAAGGGTTCACATTTTCATACCTGGAACACTCACCTGCGTGAAGTCTAAAATCAATTAAAATGCCCGAATTCTCATGTTAGTACATAGGAGTGGCCGTAGGTGACATGCATGACCGATTTCTGCGTAGTGAACATAAGGAACTTTACAGAACTATAATGATTGGTAAGCGTGCTCAATCAATCCAAGCAAAACTAGATCGGTATCTGTAAGGTAATGTTATAAAATTTGATTAATGAGTCAAGGCGTCTCATTGTATTCTTAGGTAGGTATATACACAATGTCTTCGCTGAGAATAATACACAAAGCGTTAGTCTGAATTATCTGGTGGTTTGAGGACTAAACATTATGCTTAGTTACCAGTTACTCAGTTCATTCTATACAGGCATGTATTGATACGAGCAGAGTAGACTAAGGATATATCTTGTACGTTCAAAGGATCCAACCCTCAGAGTTTATCTGTAAGTGTGGAAAACTTGATATAAGTGACGCGGTAGAGAGTAGGTATATGTGGTATTTCACTGATAAGATTGTCTTGGCTGTTAACGATGGTCAAAACGTTTGGTAACATGTGAAGATAAGTAATTTGGCTAGGAGACACCGAAGTATAACTCCTAAAAGAAAAAAATACTATTGTCCGTCTTGGTTTAGTTGGACGCCTTATCATCGGAATATGCAGCCCATGTCGGATAAAGCAGTGCAAGGGATTAACAAAATAGATATCCCTGCACTTGATATCTTGGACAAAAACTCTGACAAAGCATCGGACGTTGTCTCGGTCTCATCAAGCAAGACAGGATATTCTAGTAAAGGGAAAACCAGAGAAACGCCAGTCCCTAAGCCAAGGCGTTCTTTGAATCAACCAGGGAAGGATAAATCCCCAATACATACCCCTAAAGGCAAATCACCTATGCATACACCTAAATCTACACCTAGGTCAAGCCCATTGGTAGCGAGGATATCATTAGCTAAAGGGGATCCACACAAGTCCCCTATTACACGCCACACTCAGTCTACCTCTCTAGAATCCCTTGCAAAAGTGGAGGGTTCTGATTTTACTTCTAAAGGGAATAAACTTGACAAGAGAGTTTCTAAGTCAACTGAGGATATAGAGAAGGAGTACTTAAAATTACACGGAAACAGTTCCAAAGACCATGGGGTTTATACTATTATTGGGAGACCACCTTTACCTAAGAATGACGTCATTCACAGGCTCATGTCTCGAGCTCTTGATAGGGCGGATACCAGGAGACAAGAGAAAAAGCGCCTGCTAAAACGTCAAAATGGAACTCCTAATAAACTTGTGTCCCATAACAGTACCACCCCTGATAAAAGTGAGGAAACTAGTCTAGAATTAATCCAGGAACAGCCAGAAGAGTGTGCCCTTTCGTTGGGAAACCTCCTCAAGCTAGGAGAACTTGGGAGTCAGAGCTCGCTCCCTGAAACTAATAAAGAATTAGAACGAAGGCATATTGATAGGAAGCGTAACCTGGAAGGCCCAGGTTCTTCAAGTGTTGAATCTTTGCCTCGTCTCTCTGAAGAGACCAGTCGACTCAGTAGTGCTCGGACTCCATCAGCTGTTCAGTCGAGGAGAGCAAAATCAGCCTATCATTCCAGGCCCAGCACTCAAAACTCTTCTAAATCAAACTCTGTCCAACAATCTGCGTCTGGAACAAGTCGACTCAGTAATGGTAACCTCTCAGGGGAATCTGGTGACGAAACGCAGGCACCTAGAAGTCCTTCAAACAAGACTGATCTGACAACGTTTATGTTTTCAAAGCCAAATGTTGGAAGTTTAGAAACAGCAGGATATAACGAATCTAGCAGCAGTCATTCAGCATCAAGTCATCCTGACAGTCCCAAGGGTATAAGGAGGGAGAGTTGTGCATCATCTGTGACATCAGCTTCTTTGTTGGAGACACAGTCCACCATTACAGAGGCGGGCGTCTCTCAAAAGTCAAATGATGAAGATCCAAGCCATTCAGAAGATGGACATGCAGGTTTTGAAGCAGCTGCCAAAAGAAAAGCATCCATCCACTCATGGGCATCATGGCCCCAGGACAAAGATCAGTCCTCGGCTGTTACCACCAGAAGGCCTGGTGATTCGCGCGGTTGCGATGAAAGAAATATCAAACCTGACGTAGCTAGGAGGCATCGCTCTGCGATGAAAAAGATGTTCCTCACCAAGAAAGTTGTCATTTTCGACCCCAAGAGCTTCTGGGATAAACTCAAGGTAAAACAGAAACTATATCCCATGCAGTGTTAGTTTACTATTATATACGAAGTTATTTTGCTCTTGTTATGCTTCCTTCGGCTGAAGATTGCAAGACTATTTCTCTTGCGCCGTAATGGTTTCATTTGGGGACTATGTAATCCTTTTAAAACGTTACAATTATCCATAATGAAGTATGGAGAAGGTTCCCATCTTTTGAACTCCCAAGCTTTTTTTTGCAAGTATTGACCACGAAACACCAACAAGTACATGACTAGTTTGATGTTATAATATGATAATACTATTGGGTGCATAGTATCAACTACAAAAACATGTAATAACTACTAATGGGTCTCCACTATTGACACATTGCCAGGAAATGCTTTTAAAAATCCATATTCATAAGATAGCTCGCTTCCCGTAGATAGAATAAGGAATTCTACGATTATGGCTTCATACTATTATTCCAACTTAAACGAAACTGTTGGATCGTGATCTGACAACGCGAGAGTGCATCATTCTTTTCCGCATAGTCCTAATGTATTGATAAGATCGCTGATATAAAATCTCGTCAGGAAAGCTCATAACATTGTGAATACTGATAACTTATCCATCAGAAAACATTCCATGAAGACCAATTCAAACTCAATATCATAGCATCAAGTAGTAATTATGGGCTATCTAATTAATAGATAAGACCCATCTCTCGAGGGACATGGAAAAATCGCTCACGTATGTGTCGTTTCCTAGGCTTCATCTAATAACCTTATCTCTATCCGGCACAAATATCTGTATGGGCTATTGAGGGATTCCAACCTACATCAGTATAAAACGAACTAACTCCCAAAACATTCTTACTTAAGCACTTTATTTGTGTAGGGACATTATTCTAGGATATATAGCATCAAAATTACTGGATCATTGATGGAATTATCTATATAGTAGCTGTCCTCATTTAAGCCGATTGAGCCAAGTGGCAAAACTGTCACGATGAGGCCTACTGACATAAGAGTTGCCTGAAATCCAATACGTGCATGCAGGTACGCTTCAGTCGCAATATGGCCCATTCTTTCTAAAGACTATTGAAGAGGATGCAAACAGCATTTCACGATAAACTATATATTGCACCAAATTCCATTTTAGATACTTGTGGAAGGAATTAGTTAAATAAGCACATGATGCCCAAGATGATACAACTTAATAAGGTAAATTAATACATTTTGTTTTCATTTTGTTGGATAAAGAAAATATGCTCTCAAAGTTATCGAACTTGGCCAGAGGTATTTTAGAACAGAACTTATTGTTGAATGACCCTCGTAAGCACACTTTAATCATGCATAGTTTAAACCCTTAGCCTCGAGTACTATAATTTATCCATTACACTTAAACACTTAAAATAAAGGTGACGTGTCTAAAAGATAAAACTTTGAGCCAAACTGCAAGAACATAGCATTTAAAGCAATAATGTTCGCCTGTGTTCATCATATATAGCTGCTCGGCTGTAGATTCTGATACATGTTTCCTTTAATACTATGTATCTGACGAAGGTTGATTTTCCTTTCTGAGACGATACGAAATCACATTTTTTCGAAGATATCATTCGTGTATACCATTTCAAAATGTTGCTTTTTTTCTTTGCTACGGATCTTGTCGTAATTGTTTTATCGTGCCCTTCTGTTTGTTACTGGTGTGGCATATATTGGTCGAGCGATTTAGGCCGGTATATAGGTGAACAACCGTTAGTGCATTCGCGTACATATAGATCACGGCTGAATGACTAATTGCAATCAGTATTGATCAATGTTATGGTGGGGCCCCATAACTGAAATGAAAGCAAGATCGAGGGGGCTGGTGCACTAAGGAGGAAAACAGTGGATATACTTAGGTGATGATGAATAGTATAGATAAAGACATTTTCGTTTCTTAAAGAAAAAATACATTATGAGTTTGGGGGAGTATTTCTCGGTTACATTGAAACATAAACTGGACTTTTGGTTATATCATCACGACATTCTGGGTAATGTGTTTGTTTTAGCGACTGAAATGGAGCTTAACATGCAACAAATGAATCTAATCAACCAAATTTGAAATGTTTTCCTCCCAGTCACTTTATTTGCCACTTATCGAATGAAGTCATCACGAAGTAACCAAACTATCTGGAAAGCTTCCAAATTAATATATATATATACATGATCCTCAGTATTTGAAATTACTCCCAAAATCAACATGCGGGTATCGATTTGGTCACTATACACCATTCGAGTTTGAACAATTTTACGCGAATATATTCGTAAACGAATTACACATTGTATGTGTATTCGTACATTGTATGCAGTAAAAGGAAAATAACATTCACTTTTTAAAATTTGTTTTAATCACAGTGAACTGAAGCTATACATTTGTTACTAGTTTAAAGCTGGTCTCTTACACTGTGACACAAAATATCTACAGAGGTTGATCCACGGCGGCCTCAATAGAAGTATCAAATGCCAATCCCGCCCATCTATTTCTAAATTTGATACCGAGTTCCTGTAAACCTTAGGCAGACCTTTATACCCACCTTCCCATAATAAGGCTATCTGTGAATCCATTTGCCCAATAATAAAACGTGAATGAAGTTGCTGGGTGCACACAATTTTGGGTTTTCTTTACATAGGTTAGGCCGATTCCTAGGATCCAAATCTCCCCCCCCCCCCATCTTTTAGAATGTCTAATAAGGGATTTAGACTATTTTATATTCCAATCTACATCTAAGCAAACCGTATTTCTTAGTCTAGGAAATGGATGTTGGAAATTGTATGGAGCATACACTAGATGGAAGCACCTCGGCAAGGGATATATTGAGTTCCCAGGGTATTGCCCTGCATGCTCATACTCAGTCGGTTGACATTCTATTTGAATTTGTTGCCAGACGTGAGAATACTAGGCAACTATTTGGAATATCTGCTGTTACAGGAGAGGTTAGTGGTCTTGTAACTAAAGGCTTCAAGTCATTCGCTTTGATTTGAAGCGATTTGATTCTATATATTTAATAGTCTGCAAATGGCACACTTGAGGATCATCAGCTCATGATTCCACCCGTGTCTCTATGCGATATGTTGTGGTTATATCTATAATGTCAGTGTTTAGCTTCATTAACATTTACTATATTCAACATGCCCTTTATGCCCTTTTCCAGTATGTGCATGTACATTGGCCCCTTCTATTTGATATCCATTTAACTTTGCCAGAACGATCTTATCATTTATGTGTATTGAGGATTAATTCTTTATGCTGATACCAATTTTTCTGATTGTCGTTTATTGTCTTAGCATATTATGTAGAATATTGTCAAAATCAGAATTGAGGATTGGATGTTAAGATTAAACCATATACAAAAAGGAATGTTGAAATTAGGATATAATGGATGTATAATGTAGATGATTTGTCTTATCATGGCTTAGTGGAATAGGATCAAAGTCTTTAAGTATTTTTTCACTATTGACACACTAGTGTTATCAAATGAATGACAAACACATTAGATCAATGGTCAAGTTATTGTTATGATAAAACACACTAATCCATTCATGATAAGTGCTACTTAAAAATTGTTCTTATATGTGTTCCCAATTTGGCCGTCTATACCTTTGTTGTAGGCTAATTAAGTGGTGTATCTAGTTACCACATGAGAGAAAGATCGTGTAGCAATGCTTAGTTGATATGCAGGCAGCTGCACGAACACAAATTAGACCACCCATTCCCAGCTAGTGGATACATGCCGATTCAAGTCTCTGCACACTTCTGAATGTTATACTCGGAAATTCCGGACAACTGTGAGATACCTGGGAGGTGCAATATACTAATTAAGAAGTGTTAGTATATATACAGTTAGTTCTTCACCTATAGCTGTCAATGGAATATACATGTGAAGAGTACAGAAGTGTATAGCCTATTGTTAGGATTGTAGAAAAATACACAAGAGCCTGACGGCTACGAGATTACGGATAATCCATATGTTGACACTATTGTATTTTCTCTGGAAATTTAAAGGTGAGAGGATTAGAAGTCAATTACAATCCCTTTATAAACGGATATGGATTCCAGCATTTGGTGATAATCCCTCATGGAAGCACTGAACCGTAACTCTGGTGTATAAAAGACAATAATTGGATGAAGTCAAATATTAGGGTCTCACCTTTACGCCTCTTATTAGAAACCATTGAGTGGCATGTATCCCATGCACGAAGCGAGCTTTGTTCTTTCAAAAGATTTGAAAGTTTAAAAAATACTGCTGAAGAGGAAGTTTCATACTACATAGGGAAAAAATATTTGCATATTGGAGTACCTTTTGGGCACAGACCTACATATACCAGTTAGTGACTTAATTGTGATACCAGTTAGTGACTTAATTGTGAAGGTTTGCCTCAGTCAAGTGAATTGTTCACTATGGATCTAACTGTTGATATGCATACGCCTGATAGTTTCGGATCCGATGAGGGCTACACATCCAGCAAGAGCAATTGTGGACAGACCTCTATCTCTGGCGATGTCCCAGTGTTTATGACGTCGATTTGTAACGGCTATAACGCGTGTTTTAGTGAATATAAGGAATCTGATAGCTACTCAGAGTGTCTAGTCTTTCAGGTAGGTTTCATGGATAATTTACCGCAAATGGATATAATAATCCACAATCTATTGCATGGTATCTTTTTATTTCGCTCGATATAAATGAGATCCCGTTTCTATTAATAATGAAGTTCTTCCAATTGGTGCCCGGTTACAAACATATATCCATAATCTCGGGATATTATATCAATTACATGTATAAATCAAGTAGGAAGATATCTGGTTATATTACGCTTAATAAAGAATACATTCTCATTTAAATGGTTTTATCCTCATCAAGTTTTATAAGGTTTACATTCAGGAATGTTGCACATTTTGCCCTGGAAAACAATTACGTAATAGATCACGTCAAATATTGCTGCTTTTCTCTGCAATATACGGTGCATAAGAAAAGCAGCACCATGCTGCACGTGAAAATCTATATTATAACTATACATAAGTAAGGTCAAAATTTGGTAATAATATTGCGTTAAATCAATGTGACAGGTATGTAAAGCTTTTATGCATGAAAGCAATAAAGCAAGCTCCGATCACAACATTTATCTGCGGATATTTTAGCTTATCAGCGTCGCTCTACTGATAAACCAACCTCTGTTTACCTGGATTATTTATCAGTGGCAGATCAAGCTTTCCTCACAGGAGGAGAAAGGAGAGTGTGTGTGTGTGTGGGGGGGCAATGTTCTATATCAATCATTTTAGGGGGACAAGAAGATCTCTATTCAATCAGATATTAAGCCACGGAGACGAATCTGCCTATAAGGAATGGTAATGATAAAGGAATGCAAAGAAGGATAAGTGAATTGCTGGTATCAGCATTGTCATCATGTCAAATTAAGCAGAAAAAAAGTTTGTTTCAGGAACATCCCCTTTTGGCACCCTCCCGGCACCTCCACCTTTTGTTATCAAAAGCCAAACACGTCAGGTGTCACCACCTGTCTTTCTAATTACTTCCTTTCTGCCAATGGCACAGAGAAAGTGGAATTGTATCCGTGTAGGGTGATAGGGAGAAACTGGAACCTGGTGAAGCAAAAGCTGGAAGAAGAATATTATTCAGAATCGTACCGATCGAAGGGGAAAGAAATCTGTGATTCAATCGAAATGATACAATATGTGCAGAAAAAGATAACATAGTAGCATCTTGGAAAGCATTACAAAACACATTGAACACTTGGATAACAAAAGCAGGATCTAACGAGGGGATAACAGTAATTAATTCACATCTTTTGTACAGCACATGGACGCCGTCTACCAAGACCGGTATGGAGACAATATCAGTTCTATCAACTGATAACTTTGCAAATATCATGTGGCTTCTGGCAATGTATGCAAGAAGTGATGATGTTGTGAACGGACGTACCCTGCACATATATATTAATGAAATGCACTGACATTATTTTGTCATCAATATCATAACATCAGGATAAACAATTTGGAAATACCCTGTGCTTGATGTTAAACAATGACCATGTCAGTTATTTGTGAAACCTCGACCCGTTCTGCACTAAGGTCACGTGCTTCAGGGTTTACAAGGGAGAAAAGTGTTTCCTTTCTCGAGTCCATTCCTTCTTCTCTCAATTCTCCCTCGCCATCCACAGCGATTCCGACCCTCCCACCGACACCTTATAGCATGCGCTCAAAATCTAGAGGGCTTGGTTTGAAGTCAGTTTCTTTTTACCGCGATTTACTGAGTAGGATACAACTAGAAATAGAGGTACTGTTTTTACCCCCGCTATCATTCGCCCAAATTAATGTTTTCCAACTTTCACGTATATCATTCTAATTTCATATATCGTGAGATATTATATACATTCAAGGTTGTCCGTTACCTTAACAACGTCGAACGTCTAGCAATACATCTCACTTCTCGCTTCCAGTCGATCAGTTCCTTGCGATGCCTTGCGATTAAAAAGTATTAGAGTTAAATTCTGGCAGTTAAAAATGTGTTGCTTGTAAACGTACTTTATTAAGAAGATGTATCAATGTCCTTACTTCTTTACATATCAACTGGTGTTTCTTTAATTAACTTAATTGATTGGGATACTATTGGTGCTGGGCAGTTTCCATTTATTTGAAGCGATGTAGATTCATTCATGAAGCGATATAGATTCATGTAGGCTTCATATTTTCGCTTGTGCTGAATAGATATGGCGAGTTGTAGAAGGGTAGGTCATTATTGGTACAGATTACATGATCAATCCCTGTACGCTATCTCTTGGACATGACCTGTCCTATGTTGGCGGCTTATCTCATCTTTTTTCATGTTTGACTAATAGCTAATCTTATATATAGCATGATAAAATGTTCCTATCTCAAAATGTATTTACGGTTAACCATGGAGAATCTATTAGGTAATCCGTTGGTAGATTGATTAGGGGTAAAATGAAGTCTAACACTGTTAACATTTTCCTTTTGTTCTTTTCTAGATCGAGGAGAAGATAAGCATAGATACCCTCGAGTCCTTGAAGACTGCTTTCCATGCTGCTGATGTTGATGGCACGGGACAACTGGAGTTGGACGAGTTCAAGACTCTTCTCAAGAATCACCTCAACTTGGCAATTAGCAAGGTAAAGGATCTGTTATTCCTTCACAATTCCTTCACTATTCTCAATCATCTCTGACGTATTCGTGAGATTCCATATGGAATGTTGCTATACTGTGAGCCATGTGTTTCACGCAGATAAATTTAGAGGCAATGTAGTTTCTAGGAAAACAGCAAGTCTGAAAGTCTCTTGATCGGTCCAAGGTATTTTTCCTTGTTTCTGCGGCTGTTGTCTAGACCTCTGATTTCTATAATTACCTCCCCGCTGCCTGAATGTTTAATCTCGTATAGGACCGGTGGGATTTATCTTCACCTGAGGTGTGAAGTCAGAAAGGCAAGATATTATTGGAAGAGACTTTAGCACAATCCCTGGTCTGCATGCCTGCAAGATCCAAATAAGATTATTTTCCTGGATTTTTATTGCAAAAATAGATATTGTAAACATTGAAAGGCACGATTCGATTTCTATACATAACAGGTGATGGGGGTGAAGGCGATCCTAAGAGAAAGCGTGTCCTTAAATATTATTTTTGTCTTGTGTTTTGCTGCTTGAATCCGTGACCGTGTATAGGTTAATATCACTTGTGGATGGATGTCATTGCAACTAAAACTGAAAGTTTAGTACGTCCTTGCTGACCCATTGCTATTTTTCTAGGAGGGACAGATCGATGCCTTATTCCAGAAGATCGACTGGGCGTCGGAGGGGGCCATTACCTGGGATGAATTCTGTACATACATGCAACTGGAATATGCCGAGAAGGAGGACTCCTATCTCAGGGCTAAAGAAGTGGCATTCAATCTACCCGCTAAGATAGAGAACATGCAGCACAGAGAACCAGTTCTTAGAATTACTGACACACAAGATGGTATGTTCATTGCCTGTAGTCAGGATGGCTTGGTGACATTCTGGTCGGGCCAGCTAGACCTCAAGAGGGTCAGGACTGTTGTAGTAAGTATTGAACTCACTTTTCTGTTATGTGCAAGAAATATTTCTATCGTAGATAAAATATTAAAAAATGGAAGGCAATATGCTGTGAGTTCTTTCTATAATCTGAAATCGATATTGCATCGATAGCATTTATCTATATTTCTATTTAGACATGCGTTCCAACGCCTTGATACACTCTTTGATATAAGTTCTGTGTCCCACCAAAAGAGTCTTTAGTTTTTTCTTTCATCAAAGAAAATCGTTATCAAAGTATCAACCAAAGATTGTTTATATACAGTTTAGTATCTTCTTCTTCTCGTTCGCTATCTTAAATATTATTTTCTCTTTCAGACGGCAGAACAGAGTTCAAGAACGAAGCCCAAATGGATAACAGATTTCTGTCTGATGTCTCAATATAATAAACTTATAGTCGGCACAGGGTATGTACATGCATATCCTACTGTTCACTCTTCCTTACTTCACAATATTCCAATGGCGTTAACCTTGGAATCGAAGATCATGAATTATAAATCGTAAATAACCCGGCTGCCTGTTATGTTGTAAGCACAAACCAAAGGTCAATGCATAGGAGCAATTTGGATCTGAGCGTTTCGTTTCGTTTTAAAGTTAAAAGTCTCAGCATGTAAGTCATGTAGCCCATTCAAAATTTTAGTTCAGGTAGAGAGAGAATTCCTGTCACCAATAAAACAATTCTGTAGCGTAGGATACAGATTCGTCTTCGGGAATAAAACTCACAATTAAGCCTCACTCACATCTACTATTGCAGTGACCGCGAGATTCAATTCTTTGAGCTGTCGTCGTTTGAGCCATATTGTCAGATAAGTGGATTGGAGACAGTTCCTCTCAAACTAGATTATTGGTGAGTTATATTGATTGATTGATTGATTGATTGATTATTGCATTCATAATACAATTGGTACTGTGCATCCGACATGTCTTCCAGTATATACTAAAGTGCAAAATGTTTGTCGGGCTTTAAGATGCCTATAATTTTCGAACTCTTTTTGTACTCTTTTTGTAATTCTTAGTGAGTAATTACATTTTAGTGTATGGTTTGGTGTATGCTCTATAGTTTTTCGAAATTCTCTTAAAATCTCTGAATGTTCTGAAAGATAAGTATGAGTCGGCTAATGGAAATTAGGGAATGGACGCAAGAGGGGTTATGTTCTCATGTGAATAGAATTAAATTAGGCTAATAACAGTAAGAAATCGATTAACCCATGGGAATGGTATTATAAAGCATGCTTGTATTTCTTTCAGTTCCACGGGACACGATGAATGCGTAATATTGTATGGAGATAGTCTGGGCTGTATCAACATTATCGTAATCGGATCGGCAGGAGAATGTCTAAGGTATCATGACTCCTTCATTGTTATACTGATAAAACAGGCAATGGGAAAAGGCACAACTTCTCAAATTCTCCTAAGTCCCTTTTCATTGAGATGTTCCACCCAAAATAGATTTATACATGCTGGATAATTCATTCATCACCGAAGAAATATCAATGTGTGGAATCAATTAATATTAGCCGATATAGGAATAGGAAATATCTATATACCCTCAGGGTATTCTTTCAATGGAAACGTTAAACCTATTGAAAGAAAATTTCTCCTCTTTGTAAATCGGTCCTACAGCTTCATCAAAGGAGTACACAGCCGGAAGCACTCATATTTTGTATTGAAAAAAAAATATAATTAATTAGAGTAACTTCTTTTAAGGATGTGGAAAAATTTGGCACCGAAGGCCGAAGGCATTCCAAGTGTTGGGATCGATGTTGTAGCGAAAGGAGCCACAACTGAGTTCATCAGATGGAAAGTCCATGGGGACTGGGTACAACAGGTAGGGTGAATAAATTAATTTTGAAAATATATAATAAGCATGCTCATTCTATTCCCAACATTAAGTACATCGTTATTTCAATTGACAAATATTTCTGTATATCGATGTCCGTGAGCTAACAATTTGAGAAGTAAACTAAACTAGTGTGAAATGTTTTTCTCTTTTTCAGCTGAAATACTATCACAATATTCGACAAGTTATTTCATGTTCAAATCATGCTAACACTGCGTTAGTAATAGGTAAGTTTTGTCTTGCTACTTTTTAAAATTTGTATTATATTCTAATATTATGAAGTTAGCAGACCTCAGAATGCATAAGATTTGCCTTACCCAAGGGATGTAATAGTAAGGTACACTCTGTTTGAGACCTACTTTGAGTAAACATCAAAGCGACCCAATGGTAAGCCTACGGCGAACCACTCCAAGTAGATCTCAAATAGAGTGTAGAAAGTAAAGTAGTTGGGAGAACAGCTCATGAATATAGGATATGATGTGTACAGATTAACTTTGAAATATGAGGACATCTATACTCTTAATTAACCATTGCATAAAAGTGTAGGATGAATACAAATTGTGTTTTTTTTATCAATGTCTTTCTTAATGTTTATAATTTCAGGTTGCACAATAGGTAGTACACATGTAGAACAACAACTAAAGGAAATCAAGGACCACAATCAGTCTCAAGGCACGAAAGCATCAAAACAGCAATATCAGTTCGGCCAGCCCAAAGCACGTTTAGAGGCAGACCAGTCTGTCTTCAAGGTCTACAAGGGAGTTAAATGCTTTGACTTCTCCAAACACAAGAATATCATCATTACTGGAGGTATGGATCGTATTGTAAGGATATGGAATCCTTATGTACCAGGAAAACCAACTGGTATGCTACGGGGCCATTCTGCTCCCATATTCTACCTGTTTGTGGCAGAAGAAGAGAACCGAATCTTCAGTATATCTACTGATCTATGCATAAAGGTGAGCATATATTATTGTCATTTTATATGTTCTTATTTCATGATAAATCAAAATTTCTTAATGGTGATAATTCTCTGAACTTTACAGTTTTATTTAAGCAATTGCTAGTTTGTTGTGGAGGATAGTCATGAAAAAAATAAAGTTTGAGATACCAACTTATTTGAAAAGATGAAATCATGCCGATTCTAATGATAGTAAACATTAGGACAGCTTATCAATATTTCGATATTTTAAGTTTGATATTTTTATTTTTGAAAAGAAAGTTTGCTATATTTCTGGGTGGACACTTACTAGTAAAGTAGCTAAATATACTCTATAGGATGAGCTTCGAAGTGCATAGATATATTTAGTACACGATGAGCTTGAAATTTGGTACATGTGACTCATTTTTTAAAAAACACATCACATATTTGCTTTCCACATCTATCCCCCCCCCCCCCTCCTTAGATCTGGGATATCCAGGACCAAAACTGTCTGCTGACTGTGAGGCCCAAAGGACATAAGATAAGAGGCGATCTACAAGCTTGTCATTACTCCAACATCAGCAAATCACTAGCAATAGCAACAGACCAGATGAACGGCCTTCCCCTGAGACTCAAGTAAGAATAATCTTATCATCTTATGTCATCTATTTATTATGAGGCTTTTTTATTTGGGAAGCTTTTGAAAATGAACGGTAATCATTGATCAAGTTATCTACTATGGAATCCCAGCTAATCTTCATTTACAAGCACCGAAGATTTTGCCTGCTACACAAATAGCTGAACTGAACCGAAGCATCATTTTTAATAATAATTATAATAATAGATTTGTATTTCCATATCACATCACAACTTGTGTCATAGAGTGTATATTAAGAGAAAGAATTAGAGAAAGAGGAACACTCTTATGGTTTAAGCATGATTCTGAAGTTTTTACTAGATCCTTAGCCTTACAACCTAGAAAAGTGTGTTTAGTTGGTTATATATTTATTAACTAATGATAATACCAGTAATAATATAATCAAAATGGCATTGGTTGTAATTTCCAGACCGTCCCTTCACGCAGACATAGTCATCACACACAAAGAGCCTATCAACTCATGTATATACAACCCAAGCTTCAAACAAATAATCACATGCGCCGACAACTCGGTAAGTGTTTTGAAAACAAATATTGAATTAGAAATTAAGCAAAAGATATTTTTGTTTATACAATTTATTCTGAAAACGCTAGGAGGCGAGGGCCCTTTCTTCAGATCTTCAGATTTTCAGATAATAACATGCAGTAGTATCAAGTCATATAGGTTGGGTGATTGATGAAAAAGGACGAGATGTTATGTGAGATTATCTGTATGATATCCTATTACATTTTCATCTATGTGAGCCAATAGGATTACAATAATATAGGTTTTATAACAATTCAAGTCAGTATATCAATACATTCTTCTAGCCACAAAGAGGTCGTGTTTGACTCATTTTAATAGAAGGTTACTGCACGGGAGAGTTTTGTTGTGAATTATCCATTACATGTCCTTCATCATCATTATGTTGATGTAACTATCCCAATTCTCTTGGAATTTCAGGTTATAAAGGTCTGGGACTTCGAAACAGGGAATCTCATCTTTGAGTATGGGGACGCACATGGAGACCAAGCCATCACCTGCATGGCATTTGATAACACTGGAAGAAGGTACTTTGAATGGTGTCTTCTAATAGATGAGATGTAGTTTGAAATCTAGGTTGCATTTACCATCAGATGTTGCCACCTTTGGCATCGTTTGTTTTTCCAAATTAATTTAATGATCCTGACACATGAACCTGATGCTTGATTCCGATGCTGAATTTGAGCCTTAGTTAGGATCGAAAACAACCAGATGGGCATCTCTTTAAGTATGACGAAACTAATGATTTCAGCAAACTTTACTTTGGCTTTTTTTTTCAGATTGCTGACTGGTGGAAGGGATGGATACATTAAAATATGGAATTACAATAACGGACATTGTCTGAAGACAATGATGAAAGGTACGGTCATGCTATCATAAACATACTGCTACGAGAATATAAACAGTAAAATTGTAGACAACATGCCATCATTCAACCTGTAACAGAACATTACTTGAGTGATTCAACTAGTTGGTAGACAATCCACCCAATCATTATCATAAATTAAATTAAGGGAAAATAGGTTAAAAGACCTGATGCATACTTGATAGAGTCCCTCTCACTGTTATTTTGAATATGTCGGTTACAGTTCATCCTGGGGTGGATTCTAATGAAATCTGACGTACAGATATTTGGCAACATTTCTATCGAAAATTGCAAGGATGTATTCACTAATATCATTTTTATAAATGACCTATGAAAACCAAATGCATGATGGGAAGGATGAATATTGTGTTATTGAAACAGGTATAACAAATGGCTATTGACATTAGAGCATTGATAAATATTCCATACTGAACATCACTATGTTTTCTTTAGACTTTAGACTGTACCATGAGTCCCACAATTCCATGCGATTCAAGATTCAAAATGGCGGCTATGCAAATCCCTTATTAATCCCTCTGTATTTTTGATCTAGAAAAGGACAACGAAGAGATCTGTGCCTTGACCTATGTGGAGATGAACAAGAACCGATATGTTGTGGCCGTAGGATGGGATAAACGGATTAACATTTATAATGATGCAGTGGACGGTGCAGTCAGCCATGTGCAGTATCCAATACCCAAATGGGCGGACGATATTGTAAGTGAAAGTCCAATAATTTCATAAGTCTTTGCTGAAAAATACTACCCCGTCTATAAGTTATATTAGAATGCTTAATTACTTTAAACAGAGTCCTTGCTTGATGGTTAGATGCCGCCAATACACATATAAATATTGTTTTAAAATGTTGGTATGTATCCAATATAAAACTAAACACATTTCAGGTAACATTCTTAGCTTTTTGTGTATATATAATTAATCGAAATAATACGATGTGGGGACATTTATACTAACAAAAAATAGTTTAGTTGTGTTCAGAAGTGACAAGGAATTGCTTCGCTGTAAAAATAAATAGAGATTTAACAACAGAGTCGTTTACCTTTGACCGTGCAATTTCATTTCAGAATAATGGTCACAAAGAAGACATTTTGTCAGTAGCCCAGAGCCCACCTAATTTGTTGGCCACTTCTGGCTACGATGGAGAAATTATAGTGTGGAATATGGTCTCTGGTCATATATTCTGTCATCTCAATGCTGAAGCCCCAGAGGGCTATAAAGACATGTCATGTGAGTAGATTAGCATATTTTACATTACGATTAAGACCATCTTGGAACGATAGGCCTCTTGATTCATATTTTATTCATATTTTCATATATATTATTGATATTTCAACATGCCTCGATTTTCTCAATTGCATTTTTTAAAAAACATAGAATACATCATAACAATTGATTTACAATACTTCGACTATCACATTTTGATGTTGTTACAACAATCACTTTTCGATGAATCAGTTATTTTAGATAAATCAGTTATTTTAAAGCATATTTTGAGCTTGGGAAAATTGGTTATAAATGTGAACATGTTTTTTTTCAGTGGACGGTGATTTGTCTATAAATAAGTTGACTTTCCTCAAGTCCAGGGCTTGCAGCAAGGAGGCTGCTACTTTGGTTGCGTCGGGACCTCGTGGGCACATACACTTCTGGAATGTATTTAGTGGAGGCTCTATGATGGCACGATTCCCTGGTGTAAGTTGGGTTCTTTAGGACGTTTACCCCATATATTTCTAAAAAAAAAAGCGATTGGTTTGATCCCCCCCTCCCTCCAATATAATGACATATTATTAAACAATATGACTTATTTTTGAAAAATACCTGCAAATATAAATAAAATAAGTTGGGTAACACATTATATATACATACATGATTTATTGTATGATTATACTTATCTAAAAAGGAATATTTTAAAGATATATTATGGACCAAGAGAACTTCCAGTCGTTATCAAGGTGGCAGGGTTGCGTAAAGTGGGGTCTCCACTGGCTGAGATAGGCTCTGTGGTAAGCCTTGCGATGGTGTTGTGATGGTGAGGAGTGGTGAGGTCCTGCCTACATGGCCAGTAAACCATGTAGGCAGGACATTGTCATTCCTGTCCACTTACAGAACCACCTTACCGCAGCCAGTGGAGACCCCCCCCCCCCCCTTAAACCATTCAGGGCATGTTCAAGGCAGGTTATTGGATCTCTTGAGAATATGGTGTACCACTAAATAAGAGTTCAAATAAAATTATTCTTTAATCTTGGGTTATTGCCTATTAGCTAATCCTCGGGTACGCTACATGGGGTAACTTTCCATCAGTAACATTTCTTGATATTTTCATTTTTGTAGTCGAAGAATGTTGGTGCAATGGTATCAACCCTGGAGGTACTGGAGCAGACAAAGGAGGGACAAAGGAAAGCCACCTTGCTCTTCTCATCTGACAGCCATGGATTTATCTATGTGTGGAACATCGATGGCTACTGCCTTGAAGGTCCAGAGGCTGAAAGTCCAGAATGTAAATAATGCATTGACATGTCAAAAATAAATTCAGGGTACTTTAAATAAAATGTATAGAAATTTTTGTTCCATAATACGTATTTGTTTTAACCTGTCTTACTGAACCAGATATCTTAATGATCTTAAAAAGTGTTCTTTTATTCCAAGCACTCAAATTAAATCAAAGCAATGAAAGACATAAGTAAGAATAAATCTTTTTCTTATTTAGTGTTATTGTGCTGGCGAGGCCATGTGCAGAGTGTGACATGCATGACCTTGGTGGAGGAGACCCGGACAATTCTCTCAGCATCATTAGATTGTACGGTGCGAGTATGGACCTTTGATGGCGAATATGTCGGTATGTTCCAACCTTACTGAAATAAGGCAGTTTCTATTAATTATTTTGAACCTACGCTCAAAATATAAATACCAGCTATCTTCTGAACTTTTCCATTTACACCACCTATCAGAGCATTAGTTATGATATATTTCAACAACCACATCATTAGATTTTATCTGTGCAGTATTTTAACCCCGGTCCAGTTTTATACAAATGTTCTTATAACTAGTTATTTTCTTTTTCATTCTGTCCTTACAACTGCTTCGGATATTAATTTGTTTATTGATGGATGGATCAAAATGTTGCTATTGGTTTATTCAGGAACGTTTGGACAGCCCGATACATGGGATATCTACAATATGGGATCATATCAGCACCCAATGGTACCCTATGATGTACTCATTGACCCCATGAGTCTACCAGATCACCCTGTCTTACAGGACAAGCAGAACACCCACCAGGTCATCCATGAAGACTCAGCCAGAAACTCAGATGACGAAGAAAGGGTATGATGTTTCACAAAAATTCACAAAAATTTAAAACCCCCCAAATACCTTGTTCATGTCAATCTAATTAATATGAAACATTATTATATGAGTACTCATAAATGGTATACCTAACATGAACTAATTTATTATCAGTAAATAAACTAGAGTCAAAAGCTAGCACTGCTCTTGATGGCATATTGGCCTGTATTATACAGTGACCTCATTTTGTATTCATTAGATTCAGTTTCTACATTTGATAGTTAATAGTTTTCATCTGGTATTGTCTTCTTTGGGTCTGATATGGTCTTCTCTGGATTTTAGGACAAGGAGAGGAGGACCCCTACCGTACACCGACAACAACAGTTCTACGTTGGGGATGTTGAGATAGCAGAAGAGGTTAGAACTCTGGCGCCCTCTCTGAAGAGCATGAAAAACAAAGGAAAGAGGTATGCCTTCGCCTGTGGGACGTAGATCGTAGACCATTGATGAATATAAATCATCGTCCATCTCAATTATCGCAAATATTATGACACTCCAAAAACATGGCCTAGTATTTCACATGAGCTGACACAATAGGCCTTGTTTACGTCCTCTGTCTTGATTTGTCATCTAGTGAGCATATATATATATGTAGGGTCATGGTGGTAAATATACATTGTATATCTTAGGGAGGAGAGGTTGTGAACTATTCACTATTTTGTGAGGAACCTTGCATGTGTATTATATAAGGAACCTTTCTGATTTATTTGAATTTCTATTTCCAGGTTACGGCATGAACAGAAGAAACCCATCAAAATTGATCGTGGGGGACCTAGTGAATACCGTATGCTCACGTGTTACAGTCTTGATCCAACACCAACCCTCGCAGAACCGAAGTTCAAGCTAGAAAAAGATAGTCAATTTGACTTTTTCCCTCCTTTATAATTATGACCATACCAACACATCGGGTATATTTTGTTGATAAGCAAATGCTAGTTCAGTTAATTGAGAAACTACACCTAGATGTGGTTTGTTATTTTTAATAATATTTTTGCTATAGGTTTAATCTTATTTTCTGCAATAATGCCAATCGTCCTGTGTCAGTTGGTAAAAAAGTAAAGCTATGTATGGTGTGAAAGTGGCCAGTGTGTATGATGTCTGTGCACATGTATGTGGAGAACACCTTTTGGACTTTTATGAGCATTGTGCCTTTCTTGCCTGAACATATATTATAATATTCCTGGCTCTAAAAAGTGAACTACTCACGTCATGATTTTACATACTGAAATGAGTCAGATCTATTTTGAGTGGCGTTCATATTTCTTTGGTACATATTCTTTCGGCGGCATTTAAATTGATTATATATTTTTGCTTCTAAATTCATTTCACCATATCTAAATAATCTTCGCCATTGACAGATAAGTTGAATTTAGAAAGTCGTTTTAATTTATCCGTTGCTGTCTGATGAATACCACTTTGTGTGCGTGCGAAGAATGACTACTGTATTTTCATTAATTAACATTGTTCGAGGGCAAATCCTCTCTTCGAGGCCCTTTCATATACGGATGGAGTCAATTTAACAATCGAACTGATCCTACTTGTCTGTGATAAGCCATTGATATGGTCATTGAAATTGTACAATGAATGTATATATTACAAGGAGATATATATTGTAGTCCTAGCTTTTTAATCAAGTTTGAAAAAAGACTGTGATGTTGAGATGTTTTGTGATGTTATATCCGAGCCATATGTATATTATAAATATTGCACAGTTGGATTGAATTCTGTAAATAAAAAAAAACATAAAATAACTGTTTTATTGTGTAGTGTTCGATCAATCTACTTGGCGATGGTGTTGCTATCCCGAGTGACCTTGAAATAAATTTGCTGGTTTTGCCACACCGAGCTGGCTGCTCTTTTTCTAGTCGGGCAATAATTGAACAATGACTAAGGGCATTACTCGCTTAATGGCTGTTCTGTATCACCAAGAAAAATATTTAATGAAAATGTCCGAAAACGTGTGGTAAATTCTCAATCACTTCAATTTTGTAATAGAATAACATCAAGATAAAACACTCTTTTCATAGTCCTGCTCCGCTCCCCCACCCCCTCCCCCTTCTGTGTTGGCGAGGTAATCATTCTAGCTCCATCCGCTATGGACCAGCACCGTTTTGTAAATAAAGCAGACGTGGGCTGTAGTCAGTGGGAGTGTCTCCGAGTGTGCTGATTAAGCAAGACTTGATTAGTTAAGTTAATTAGCGCTTATTAGCTTTTGCCTGTCACAAGTGCTTTGCTTTTATTTTGTCCTTAATGAGTCGAAGATTATCTAGTCAGGGTTCCTTTGAGTTGTGTTTGCCTGTAACGTACAGGTAATTTTGGCGATAGCATTCAAGATAAATCACTGTCCTTGGAAGGGAACGAAGTAAATTAGCAAATGCACTTCTTAACGCTTGATGCTCATTTCTCATCGGTTTATACGACTCGGACTAGACAGACAACTGTGCAACGATAAGTATAGTCTATTACGTGTATTGTGCTGTCGAATAACTATTTGTGCAACCATGCAGTTTCTGTGTATGTCAGCGCTCGGTACAAGTCAACAAAATGCTACTAGTATCTACAATTCAAATTAGGTTTCGGTTACAAAATAAGTGATGAAGAAAGCATGCTATGATAGTGAGATAAGGCTTACTTGCGAATTCGGAAGAAGTGCCAGAAACATTGATTGTGTAGCTCGAAATAATAATCTTGAATTGAATGGGGACGTAAAGCTCAACGCAGTATAATATAGAGGAATAAGTAGTATATGGAAATGAGACATGGTGTATGGTGGCATGGTGGACTGAAACGTGCCCATGAATAGAAGGCAACACAAACCCAGATACAACCTCCAGTCTATATTTATATTGCTATTTAAAAGGCCCTAGTCCACTAAGCTGATTCTCATGCGATGTTGCGCCGCAGAGGACTCTTTTCCACTAAATTATGTTAGAATCGGCTTTGTGGACAAGGCCCATAACCTGACCAACTCAGCCAGCTCCATTAAGCTATAAGCTACTACATAATTATTACACTACACGAAAAAACACGATAATTATATATGTTGACCAATAGCACTACATCAAGTATGGATCATAATTAAGTTATTCCAAGATATCTCTCTTGACTGAGTAGGTGGTGATATTTTGAAGTGCACGATCATCAATATCATACATGTTGTAAACAGGATGGGGGCCACGCTTTAAATACCAGAGAAGCTCCTTTCAGCCACGATACATGCGAAAGAGAATCCTGGTTTTTACCATTTTATCAGCCACGTTTCACAAAACACAAACCCATGTTCTTCCTTCAACTAAGTATATACCCCCTACTATAGGAGAATCTTAGAATACCAGCCATCTGGCTACTTGAGTCATAATATTTTTTTCCCCAAACAGCAACTGAAATTGTTTACATGAATTTGAAAATTTACATATTAACATTAATTGATAGCGCAACGTTCCATTGTGTAAAATACATACTTCTTTCTACAACAGCGGTGAAGAACATAGCTCTATCAGGCCAAATATGAGAAGAATGCGCGCATCACTGCCATTTTGCACATATCACTTGAACATTCTGGTTTGATTCTTCCTATTTGCGACAGTAAAAAATGACCCCAATGCTTTATTATTCTCAGAATCACAAACCGATACACACTAACCTCCTGACCTTGTGTAGACCTCTCTTGTATCGACTAACTCACAAATGTTAGGTGATTTGGTGGGGTGCAAAGGTTGATGGTGCAGTAAAAAATACAAGGCCATGAGTTCCACTGGCTAGAGGACTGTATGCAATAATGGCTAGTGCTAGATCAATGTGACAAATCAATGATGAAAACTGCCCCTCTGGAGCTCGTAGTAATATGTCATGATGCTAGACCTCCGTGAAAGTGTTCAGCGTTGGAATGTAGGGGTACACGTATATTAGGCCATATCAAGATTGACTTTATCCATCATCCCCTCCCTGCTTACAACATCAAAGAACATGCCAGCAGGGTTGCGGAAACACCCAAGTATATTTCAGCCTTTCAGTTCTCAACCTGAACATTAGTGTTAAAAAAAGCCTGGGAATTGCAATAGAATTTCGCTCAGAATTTAGGGCAGAGATTGGAAAAAATTGAAAAATTAAGAACAATTTGAAACAAATTATTTATATTTCTGCAAAAGTTATTGCCACACTAAAGTTATTCATAAAAAACAATCTCGTCCAGATTTTGAGTGGAATTATCTTTCAAATGAAACCACGCATGCTGCAAACTGCATGGTTTCCAATATAACACTGATACATCTGTAGGTATTTGTGTCATAACTGATGTATTTTGATCCAGGAAAATATCATTAAAGATCACTTATTGAAATTGGAATATTTTCAATTCATCTTTGCTTGACAGGCCATCGAAAAGCAACTTAATATCCTAAATGTAGATACGAATACTTGCCCATGAGTTGTTTTACATGTTCATTCATGAATACATCAACCACCCACCCCTTGCCATCCCTCCAGCATGTGCTAGTCTACCCCCTTTCATTACATTATCCCCTTGCGAACCCGTTTCCAATCCACTGCACCTACACACTGACTTGTCCCTATTCAATGAAGGATCCCCCCGAACGAGACCTACACACAAATACTTCAAAGGATCTTCCCTTCCGTCTTCCGATACCTAAATTCCGTGGTCAGGGATGCAGAGGTTTCATTATTGTTTGATTATTTACGTTATTTTCCACTGGTGTGATCCCCAAGTAATGGCCATGCATCGATCGGTGCTGACGAGGGAAAGGTCGGTTTAGGAGGTAAGCTAAGACGAGAAAATGTTTGTTGATAGATTCTACAAATACTAGAAGGAAGTACACAGAGTCTTGGTTAGTGTTAGGATGGGCCTCATTACAGCCTAGTCTGTTTAATGAAGGATGTCCTTCTCACATAGACAGGTGTAGGAATACCAAAGAAGCTGATCTTTTTTGTCATCATGTTTGAATGCAAAATGATAAAACGGCCTAATAAAAACCGCGTTACGTTTCTAAAAATGGGAGAGCGAATGATTGATTGTCAGGACGGGAAAATAGAGTACCGTATTCATAAAATATTATCTTACCATCATCCTTCATAACGCGACATGTATATAGCGTCCCCTCCTATAATGTGAAAATGCACTATATTCTAAGAAAACAAGGTGACCATCGGTATTTGAGGTGTCATTAGAGAGATGTAGCTCTGACTTCAAACCTTCTTGAGTCTTGTGTTGCAAATGTTCAAAACATTTAAAGTGCTTTGCCTCGATCAAAGGCATTCCTTTCACTTATTTAATAAAGCAGTGCACACAATGTCTTTTGCTATATCTCGTGCATCCCAAAAGACATTTTCTCCAATTTGTACACTCCAGAATAAGTTTGATTTTTTACAAAACGTCTGAAACATAATGCGAGGACTTTGCTGCCTGCAACTGTACATTTGAGATTCAGTATATAATATAATATACCGAATCTCGACGTGCCACTTATATATAAAGAAGTCTCAACGTGCCACTTACATATATATTATATACATGTATATTAGTGGAACGTCGAGACTGAGGACTATAATAAAATAGCTCTCAAACAATTATGTTGGGCTATTTTGAGTCGTTTGACATGTTGCTGTGTACATAGATCGACAAGAATGCTGCCAAATTCTAGTAGAGGTAAGTTTTATAGATCAAAACTACAATTACGCACTTGTGGCATAAATATTTATTCTTATTTCATTCCTTTCAAAAGCAATTTGATTTCTTCATTTTTGTTTGTACATGATTCGAATGGTATAAATGGGAAACAAACCTAGCTCTATATGACCACAATAAAAGGACATGTAGTCTGAATATGCCAGGCTAATTGTTTTTCTAAATTATACATTTTATAGTATACATTTCTTGTATTTTGGTGCATGGAAGTACAACATGGGCCAAGCTGCCTGTGTTTAAAAGCGTGAGGTGTTTACGTCTCACGCTAAAGACCTTGTTTAAAGAAGTGAAAGTGAGGGATTCCTTTGGTCTCTATGTGGTTTCCAGTGGTGTCACAATACACATCGACCAATGGATTATTTCATGCAGTGACACTTGTGGCCTGGAATTGTTAGCACACTGAAGACCTAGCAGCGGGTTTTAAACATAGCAAATAGCACATTGTCCTATGTTTCAAACATCTTTATATAATAATATTATGATGTCTTTAGTCTCGTGGCCGGATCGGGTATTGTTTCTGTCAGTTTAAAAAAGGGAGGCTAGCTGCATGTTGACATCGCATGAATGTTGGAATGTGAATGAATTTGGAAAGAGAACATGGGTACAAATACTCTGAGAACTAGAAATCTTTTTTAAAATATCATAGACCTATTTTGTAAATATACGCCTGAAGAGGTGGCAAATAATTTGGTGTCTTGGGGTGTCAAATTTTCAACCTCTGTTCTTGACGACAGCTGGGCTTTCTCTGAGTTCGTTGTTACCGTAGGCAACGAGGTAAACAATCTGAGGCGTCAATACGATATATATATTTATACACACATTTCTCTTACGATAAATATCCACCATATATTTTCTTAACTAACTTTCTAATATTCTATACACTGGAAGCAACTTAATTAATATTGTAGATGACTGGTGTATGGAGACCATGATCTAGCCAGTGTCATTCATCAATGCCATTAATAAGGACATCATCTATGTTGTCATTTGAAAACGAGAGTGGCATGCAAGATATGAACAGGAGTATTATGGCTTCCGAGAATGACCCGTGTGCATGTCACAAGTCCCTGATCCCTAGACCTGTACATCATCCAGTTGATATATCTTCATATATACATGCATCCACATACATACAACCATTACTGAAATATCGGTTTTAACGCAGAAATGGCATATTTCAATGGATGTCACTAGGGCTACGGACAAAAAGCTGGAAAACAGAACTGCAGAGATGTACCTAATAGGCAACTATAGCATTACCAATAAAACTGTTATCAATCAAATCAAATCAATCAATCCATACCCATCATGTTTTTCATACAACATCCGTCTCCAAAATCTCTCAAACACCCCCAATGTAAAAGATAATTTAGGCTACACGTTTCACTGCATGAAACAGCCCTATGGCGATGTTAATTGTGATACCACGAGATGCCACAAACTTTCTCTGTTTGCGAGGATATGTATATATCTTTGATTAGCTGAGGAAAAAGACCCTAATTGTCTTAATTTTCAAATATAAATTAAATTGAATACATATTCTGTACATATTTCTATGATTAAAAACCTTGTATTATATGTACACCACCAGACAACTTATATAAGTTGTCTGGTGGTGTACCAAATGTTATGTCATCATAGAAGATGGGTTTTCTTATATTCAACATTTGTATACAGCAAGATATGACTATTTGTCAAGACCAAAGCTCACAGGATTTATAATGATATTCTGCCTGGCGCTGTCTCTAAGGTGGTTTTAACTATCTAGGTGCATGACTATATATAATGTAACTAAAAATAGGAGCTTATTATTACTGTTTATACTGAGATTAAAAAATATGAATGAAGATATGATTCATGCCTGTTATTTTCATATTTACACACGTATAAACAGATACATGAACTTCAGACATGCATTGATTAATCTAGATATTTATATTATCCAGGTATGAAGATAGTTATTCACAAGAGGAAAACCGACATGTATGGTATATGATAAAAGAAAAGTCCATGTGCACGGAGTTCCAATGAAGTCGCAGGGAGTGTAGTCTTCAAATCCATATAGTAATAAGAATGACCTTTCTCCTACACATTTCTATTCATATCCTGGAAATAGATTTGACAATTTGTCCACATTTATTAGACTTTAGCATGATGTCTTTCATATGGAATGCACGAAAAAGAAACGAAATCTTTTTTTTAATTCATGACGTGTCAATATTTCCAACTTTACTCATACCTAACGATCCAACAAAGCCGAAAACCGATCCCTACATGTAGCAAAATTAGCTTTATACTACTAATATTATCCACTTTATGGAGGCAAAATGGCAAATCGATTTGAAAAAAGAGCACCCACAAGTTAAAACATATAATACATAATAACATATAATTTATGGATTTTCAGATACGATTTATTGCAGCAGAACTATAAAGAAAGGCAATTATTCGATTTGTACTCAATTCATGAGAATCGACCATGTAATACATCAGCAAATATTCCTTTGATCTTATTACCCTACTAGATATGACAAGGCAGGCTCAGAACCACATATTGCGCTTTATACAACGAGATAATCCCTGCAGCAATGGGGCAATGTCCTGATATGTACTGCTCCCTCTAAACCACTTTCCAAGCTGAAGTAACAGCCCTCCACCACGGCAACGTACGTTCCTTGTAAGACTCGGTTGGTGACTTGCTTCTGGTGTATGTGTGATGTCCCTCTTTCCAGACGGATTTCCGATTGGTCGCCTGGATATTACCATTCCCTGGTATCAGAGAACTCTCGCGTACGGGATTTCATGCGTGAAGTCTCCTTTTCATGTGCATGGTCACTTCCATTTCACTACCCACCTCAGGACCGATGCTGTAGGCGGTTGAGAAATCCTTAAGATAAACATGCCAATGACGGTAAATTGAACGATAAGTCGTGTAAAACACCCTCCTAAAAACTGAAGAGAAAAATCAATGTGTTGCTCAACTATTTTTTTTAAATATCAGACATAGCCACGTCTAGTAATGCTTGATGCCATGGGCAAGGAACGTATTTTGATTAACTGTTCATAGTTGTTTCAGAGAAGACCGTCATATAAAGATAGGCTTAGGTACAAGATTATATTGAAGCGCCCCTAATGGAAACTGAAGCTAAATGTAATCTATGGTGGATTAAACTAGCGTTTGATTTAATTAGGGGAGGATGTCTCTAGTCCACCTAGGCAATGCTCGCAATCTGAGGATAGTTATGTACAGAAATTGTCAGGTGCTGTATAATTTTACGCAGGAAAGATTTTTTAATAGAAGTATAAAGTATGGGCCATAGGCTACGCTTACAGAATTCTTAGTAACATTTTCACATCTATGTTTTTAACGATTTCTTTTAAATGCAATGGCTATGATATATTATTAATGTTACCATTTTATAGAATGACGTTGAATATAGCAAACTCGGTTTGTAGGCATAATGCATTGTTTCCTGACGAACCTTTATTAAAACTGTACGAATAGTAGGAAATTCTAGGTTCCAAAATAAAACATTAAATTCTTCACTAAAATATCATTACAACAAACCATCATGAAGCATCAACCGATCATACCAAAAACATTTCGATAAGTAATTGTGTAGACTAGTGGGGGATGCATAATGATGATTTCAAATTTCATACTAAGAATATGGGTATAAAACGGACATATTCCCAATGTTATTTATAGGACCAGCTAATATGCTAAATACAAAATCTATTTGACGATAGTAAATAATATACGAAAAGGGTGTAGCCGAACAGGGCCATCTTCGACTATAGGCCTACGCCAACACAAATGGATTCTTGTCTTTAAATCACATCCTCAACGTAACATGATGTCAAACTGAACAGGTGCAGTATGTATGAAGTACACCTTACCTCTCAAATATCTGATTAAGAGTGCATGTTTATGGAGACACTTTTTATCAGGCAGGACTCAATATATGTATGCATATTTAATTAATTATAGTCTTCAAACGTTACACTAATGGCGCTGATCTTTAGAATAGAATCAATAATCTCAAAGTGAAAACTTTACGGGATAATTGCTATTTTTTCTGTAGCCAATAACTAATCACTACCGCCTCCCATGAGCTGGCAAGAAAGGAGCTCACCTCTTTTTTACAAGGGCGTCAGTGAGTGCATTGACAGTATATCACCTTATAATCTTGTTTTTTATCAAAGGAGTTAATAGTGAATGGGTCGTTCTTACTTACATCTAAGAAGTAGTTCTCTTTAAATTAGCCTCATATATTTTTCTCTCGAGAGAGACCCTTTATATCATTGGATTCCTACGGTCCGTGTAGTGTCTGTCTGCTTCGCTAATGAAATTTAAAAGAGATTTCATCGGATTAACCCGTAGAAAATACAATTGTCAAGGAGATGACTTCGTGAATAGTAAACCAGGCGAAAGCTTTGTCTCAGAGTACGTCTTTTTATTCCAGAAGTGGGCCTGCATTGGCAGCAAATAATTTATGGTCAGAACGACAAACAGAGATAGGCAGATGTGATCTTTTTAATCTTCTCTATATGTCAAGTTACGTAACTGGAAGATTCTAGATATCATTAATTATTACTGACTGAAAAATCCCTATAGAAACATTTTAAAACGACTCGTTATACTTTAATTTGATATTGGGTATTTTCTATGTGAGAGTGCGTCCGTCATTAGTTTAGCTGCATTGCTCACACGGGCCTTTAAAGTCTATCCATTGTTTATAAAAACATACTTTGCACCTTGTGTTGCATCTGTTAGATAGCTGGCCCCTTTCCTGTACATCTCGTATACTCTGGACTGCTCTTGTTTCTCTCGTTCGATGTGTCTGTATTTAGAAGTGTAGGCCTTTATAGATATCTGTGCCATCCCCTTGGGCTCCATTGTTCTCTTATTATTCTTCATATTACATATAGCCAATGTGATTTGATAACGCTTGTTGCTTGGCAATTCAATTCGATGCGGAAACAGCATTCACACTGGAGCCTTTAACATGTAACAGCGGTGCTCACCTCTGACTTTAATGAAAGGTAAGGATTTCGCAGTGACAATTATAGAGGAATGATGTATAAATCTGATATTACCTAGCTTAAAATTTAAGAAAAACACTCTACCATATTATAATCATTTGATATATGTTTAAACAACTATGCTACATTATTATATATTGAGTGATATAATTCGAAAAATATTTTAATTCCTTGTATATATGATACAAACACATACAACTGGCCCAATGTTAATGACTCAATGAAATAAAATAGTATTAAGATGAATATTACTGAAGCTCTATAAAGGTGTGGTTGATACCTTTGGTTGGGTGTCTGCCGACTCATCATGATCCGGCGGTTTTGTTCACTTGGGTTCACTTGTATATTTGGTGGGCATATCTGTAACGATGGTTAACCTTGCGCCTTGCTTCAAACCCTGGGGGATTTACCTTCTAAACACACTTGTGCCCTTTACAAATTAGATCTGTTCTATTTTGGTGGGAAGACTTGAATATTGCTCCCATCCCTACGTCATACTTGAGCAGACGACAGGAGAAATTCAACCGGATTGATTTCGGCAAATTGGATGGCACGGCCACCCCGATCCCCCACTTCTTACCCATACATATAAGCGGGCACTGCCAAAGACGGCAAATAATGGTGCAAAGTCAGTAAGAGGATGCCATACAAAGGATTGCAGAGGATTTACGCTTGGCTACACTGTCATCAGTACACTGTTTACAAGAGATGGTTGTGCCTTAGATACTTGCTGGGATCGATCCAAACAAGGTCAAATTAATTCTTGATTATTCATTGGTTGAATAAAAAAGGGATCGAAACTTGTGACATCAATTTTCATTTCACAGTGACTTCACCATAATATTGTGGATACTATTTGCGCACGGACGTTGTCATTAATTGCATTTGATTTGAAAAGGCTTCTTTTGTCCTAGGGCCATCACATGTTCTCATAGGTATAGTCCCCTCATGTACTCCCTTCATCTCAATGATCTATGTTTGAATCTTCATCATATGGAGTGGTGTTAATTATATCTTACAGTTGAATTATGTCTGCCTACAACTATAGAATACTCTTTCCCAGTTTCGTGCAAGGTTGAGCATGCATTATTTCTGAACGCCGCATTACTCTTCTTAAGTGCCCCACTATTTGACGTATACCTTCCCACCCCTAAATCTTTGCATTATTCACCTTGCCATTGAACTTAGCTCTCACTAGTCACTGATAACGACCTTCGTATCTTGGATACACTGGATCGCTTGGGCTTTGCAACATTACATTTGACATCAAAGACAACACAGAAAGAGTGTCTATACTGCCAGCGCCTTTGTCAGACGACAATGCATATCCTCCGGATAGTTCCCTGAGACTATAGGCCAACTCGTTCCAGCGGATATCTCTCCCAGTCGTTCCTCATAAATCACATTTATTTCTGATAAATGTTTGTATTATCATAGTTTATATGAGTTAATTACTCTATCACTGCCATTTAGGTGTGAATAATCAATATTTTAAGGGTTTACCCTTTCATTTAATATGTGTTTATAAATACATTTCTATCGAAGAAAATTGGGCCAAACTTTTAAAACAGTATTGATGTATTCAGGTTAATTTTATTGTAGTATCACACACCATCGAGCAGGTAGCTAAGAACAAAACTGTTAAAGTTGTGAACACGTAAAAAACATGATATAAGTCTATTATATATGTAGTTTAATATGAATTTCGCAAATCTAATTAGATACAAATTTATAAAATGAAATAACTCTCTGAAGGCTCTCCATAGAGATGTATGTGTACCATATTATTATTAATTTATATATACTCTTGTGAATTCGCAATTCCAAAGTGTAGACAGTATGCTATTCTCTGCTGTTGATGGCAGCTTGGTTTATACATTTGTGTGAGTATTTTCCTTTCTAAAGGACAACTCAAACAACTGAATTAAATGACAACTCAGTAATATTCGAGTTTGTAAGCTTATCTCAGTTGACATTATGGAACGATGGAGAAAGGTTCTGTCAACGCCAATTGCCTATTCCAAGCATTACGTGGAAAAGGACTAAGTTGTAGCTCTGTGCTCATTGAGGAGTGGTCGTACAAACACTAATACACTCTAACCAGACAACCGGCGAACGTCCTTGGAGCTTGAATAAAAAAGTTAACAATATCTGAATATCTGTCGTCTGCCCCGAATCTAAAAGTTAAAGATACCATCTAATTGAAAATTTACTGTTGAATCTCAAAATATATCTATTTGGATTTATTCAGATGATGGATAAAATATGCATTTTAATTCACCTTTAGCGAAGCAGAAATTATATTTGGAGTGTGTTGTCCCGACTGTCAGCGTAATAAAGAATGATTCCTTATGTTTCTCCCCGTATTGGAGTTTATTCTGAAATTGTTCATTATTGAAACCCGGAAAGCCATCAGGACGTTTTAGGCCGCACGGAAGAAACAAGCAGGCGCAATGAAGTATGTTTTTCGCCTTCCATCACTCTCTGAAGCCTTCATGTGATATCTTGATTAACGCTTTGACATCAAAAGGAAGTAATTAATTACAGAAGAACAAAGATTCATCTAAATTCAGCAAGGTATTGGTGGGAAAATAGTACCGTAGTATTTATAAGGAAACATAAAAACTCCAACAAATGGCCTAGGAAGAACAACCCTTTTGAACAAAATAATTACAAAGGTGCTCTAAATGTTCGAATTCATTGGAGTGGATTATTCCATTCGCAAAACCTCTCATGAATGTATATAATTTGAAGATTCGTATTCATGTATTATATGTTTTTTTAAAATAAAATAACCTTTACATGTATAATAATTCTACTTAATAATTCTACTTTGATTTCACCTAATGAGGAGCAAGCCGCCCGAAAGCTCGTAAATAAAAGAAAATAACATCACAATTTTTGTTTATAATCCTAATGAATCTAGAATCATCAGGATCTTTCTGCCCAACCCATATACAGCGATCTCACTCCCCTCTCATACTTACTTGAGTATCTGTTTAATATAATATCCGTTTTGTTATGAAGCAAAGTTGCGGGACACAGCGCTGGAGAAGAGGAGTAATTATTAAGGCTGGAGGTATGTTCCTAGGACTATACACCAATGACAGACACGTTCGGTGTGCTTTAATTAGCTTAGGCTTAATTAAAGGACGAGTTTATGCTTTGCAAGGAACCATAAAATATCTACAGGTGCTACCCCAAACCAAGCCAAACGGTTTGACATGCAATTGCTATTTAGCACTATTGCCACTGTTTACGTTTAAAATGTCTTTTGCATGGTTTTAGTCACATCAAATCTGGCGTATCGTCCTAAAGAGTAAGATCTAGATTTTATGAGATGGTAGAATATTTGGCAGACAGCCATGCGAGTGCTAGCTACTCGCAGCTGCCACCTTGTGATCTAAGTTGGAATTCTGGGTCTGCTCCTCCCGCCTCTCATCTGGCGTTCCACACTCGGCTGCCAACCACCGTGCCCCACTCTCATAGCAGCTAGCCAACCACTGGCACGGTTTCGCAGAGGAAAAATTACAAGTATCTTCCACCAATCTCTCCTCCTGTCTCCCTCCTCCTGCTCCTCTTCCTCCAGTGCAATAACTAAGTAGAGGATGTTCCTATCTCAAGACCCCTTAACATTTATACCCAATACCTACTCCAGGAGCCGTAGGGTCTTAACTACACTATCTCTCCAGTGAGTTCCCAGGCTGCGCACTGTGGTCTTCCCTGCGCTTTGCTCATCCCCTGAGGTAGGAAAAGGCGCCTAATTGAAGGGTCCAGTAATTACAATGTGTAACCACAGGATCTGGTCAAGTGGAAAGATACAGACGCTTACACAAAAAGAGGATATACAGTGGTCAACCCCAAGGAGCAATTCAGTGTACAAAATTCATGAATTTCTTCTTTCCCAGGAGTAAATATTGAGAGGACTTTGTTCAGGGTTACGACGCCTGAGGATACAAAGGGAGGGATGTAGCAAGGAATATAATGCATCTCCTGAGAATACCCTTATAATAGATACAGGCATGCGTCCAGCGAAAACCCTCAATTTGATGAAAACAAATTCTATGCGAATAGTGGAACATAGTTCCTGATAGTCCTAAATTGTTCTAGCGCGGGGCTGAAAGATTCCTCGCCGAGAGTCCAAGTATTTCTCAATAAGTCAGTTGATTAGAAAGATCGGCTGGAACGCGTCAAGTATGCAACGGATTTACAGGAATACACTGCTGGTCGAAAGTTTGGTGGAAGTACAAGTTTGACGTCAGGTATGTGAACTTGTATTATTCTTTCCTGAGACAGAGAGATTCAAGCTTGAGAACTTCCCCATATTGAGGTCTTGTTCCTCCTATTTGTGTGGGTATACCAGTCTAGGCCAGAGCCTCTCAGATCAGATAAGAATAGTATGTGAGTGATTAGACGCCTACTGCGCTAATGACCTTCCCCGGGAGTAGGCTTCCTAATGGGATTATAATGGGATTATTTATGACAATTTACGGTTTGGAGCGATAGGCTTTCCCTCAGTTCGGAGGGACTCTCTTCACTCTGGGCCTAGACTGATACTTCGATATTACAAATAATTATAATATAGGACTGTTCATTGTGACATTCAATCCTACTCCTAAAGCCTAGTCCCCCAAAGTCTCCCTCTAAAAGTGTTCATCAACGCTTCAGTTTAGTAGCCTAGCCCTGTATAGAGGCCACAATGCTTCTTCTTTAACAGGTCAACTCTTCCACAAAGGGTATGTCTCTTTTTATTGCAAGTGTTCGCAAGTTTGTATAACTAAGGTTTATAATACCGCATAATATAGGGCTCGCCGGTAAAGGTAGAAGTACATATTCTCAGGTAGGATATGAAATATGGTCGAGTTAATACTCGTGTACGTCATGGAGAATCTAAGAAGATCACTTACTGGATAATATATGCAATCAGTTGCATATCTAAGTAAATTCGATATTTCTGAGGACAAAAAATCGATTAATTATAATTCTATGCAGACCCATCGCTTTCGTTCTGTAGGTACGATATTCCGGGTCCACTTACCATCTTATACTAATTTTGCTGTCGTATAGGGTCAACTGAACTAGGTTGTGTAGAAACTGAATAAAGGTTGGAGCAAAGAAGGCCAAATATTATATTCATATTATATATTAGTTAATTATGTCAATGATATCAACCTTTTCCAAGAGTATGCCTTTAAAATTCAATCAATTATCCGTTTTATATTGACTCTAATTTGTATGTCAATTGTGCCTTGAAATGTGTTCTGGTTTTAAAGGTTTGGTAAAAACATGACAAAAACTGTAGTCCGCATTTCTCTGTTACTTTAAGTTGAGTGAAAAAGTGGGGTGGGGGATCAAGAAATAACGGTAAAAAAAGAAACAGAAACCTGGGTGAAAACCAGAGAAATTCAGTCCACCATGATAGTAGACGTTGATGATCAGATGGAAGGGCATTCACCATTTATAAGCACATCTCATGAGGGGCCATTAGTTCTACTCGGAGCTTCGTGTGGGGGGTAATACAAAACAGAAGAGTGAATCATTTGATTTCTAAAAAGGCTCTGAATGAAACATTTATACAAACTGTCATGAACAGATAACACAATTAGACGGCACTGTTCCCGATCAAGTGCACTCGACTCACCCGACCATTTACTGCACGAAATATAGCCACACCCTCAGGGATATTGTCCATTAAGAATGCAGTGCTAAAAAGGAAATATATCCCCAGCGATGGAAAGTCCAAAGCCGTTGTGGTTTATACCCTGCCCGAAGCCAGAGGTGGAGGGTCAGTTATATCAAACACATTGGCTGAGTGCTGGAAGGAGAGAGGGGTCTATTTCGTTTAGTCTAAGAAATATTGCGAATAAGGTATATAAGGAGAATGTCTATGATTATCCATGTTTCAGAGCAAATGAAATGATCGAATTCCTCGAGCAATCCGTCCATGCAGTTCGTCTATGAGGATTTGATATGCCCGCAAAAAACGCTTTAAGCACCCAATCTTTGAGAAATGGTATAATGTACCATTGAGAAATGGTATAATGGACCTACTGCCTTTGTTTCAACTGATATTGGCTTTGTCCAGCGACAGGCGCTCTTTAACATTTATGTCAATCTTTCATCTTAAAGATATAATATGGGAAATAGAATCATGGAAAAAGAGCTATACCGGGGAAAGTTTTTTTTCTTAGTGTAAGACTTTCCAAATGGCAGTTAGGTTCTGCACATTCACAAATGTGCGGACATCCTAACACCAATGACAAACCAGCAGCATGGAGGGGCCTTCTAATGTATACCTTTCCCTAAGTCGCCCAGCCGTCACCCTACCAACAACCGTGAACGTATAGGGAACATCAATAGAAGGATCCTATTTCCTGGCTATTTGCACTTGATCAATACATAACTTGTATTCAAAATGAAAAGGGCCCATTGTTTAGGATCTCCAGGTCACAGATTGCTCAACACAAAACGACAGATGATGTATTTAATTATATCTATAGGTTGGATTTGTATAGGTTTGCTATAATTATCATTATATCTCTTTACATAGGTTTGTGTGGTCAAACATAGCTGCTTATTGATGTTGGAATCGAGAAACAAACGGATCTGCAATTACATTATCCGGATAGTTTGCTATATAGGGCCATTCAGTGTACATTATTTTTTTTAATGATCCCAAATTGGTTTGGCAAGCATATCTCATTTCAAATCCTCAATGCATTATTATGATAATTGCATTGTATAATTTAATTTCATTCATTTTATTTCCTGCATGCAAAACCAGCGAATTTGATTTGATCTCTGCATGATAATACAGCTAACTTTTGGGGACTTCCCCAGATTACTCAGTTGGAAATATTTCCATTAATATTTGAATGAACGGTGCGGGCCCAGGGCTAAATTGCGGATATACTTTTTAACAAAGGACCGTCATGTAATATATCGCGAGCTAGCCGTGCTTAATAATGAAAGTTACTATAAAGCGTTATAAAAGGGACAAGTGTCGGATAATTGGTGCTAAATTATTGAATAGTCTTGCATCAATCTTCCCCTAGGCTTTTATAATGCCATTTTCGATGTCTAGACCTTTTAGAAGCTTGGTTATCAAGACAACAGGCTATAATTATATCTCTTCACATCATCCGGGCGAAATTGACTTTCTGTGAACGCCTTTTACCGTTACCGTCTATGGCTTTGCTTCGGTCACTTGCCTTAAGGGTTCTCAAGCCTATCCTAAAAAATCATCAGATTTTTCCTAAACTTAAATCATTTGTATATATAATACTGAGTCTATGTATGATTTTTAGAATTAATTCACCGACTAGTTTTTGAAATATGAGATGGCAAACCTTTTTTACCCTTTTGCTATTGGTTTCTATGGAAAAGGATGATTTTTCAAAACATATTCTATTTCTCACCAAGAACCCATAATCAGATTTTTTCCCAACTGTAATATATACTGCCCGGTAGTGTCTTCTTGGTTATAAAAGAAACAAATAGAATTTTCACCCTCTAGATTTTTTGTGAGGGTCTCCTGAAATATATGAAATAACAAAAAATACTGATTTTTTTTCAATTAAATTTAGTCAAAATTGTCATTGAAACCCAAACTGGTTCTTAATTCAATGCGTTTTTGTACAATGCATGTGGAGCTCAGTGATTTAAAAAGTGAGATTAATTTTGTACCATTCATATTGATAGTAGTTAAAGTAATGGGTAGTTAAAGGGTAAAGGTATGGTACATGAATTGACCCCCAAATTTGATTTTTAATGATTATCGTGTCCAGAAACACACCAGCTATTGTATATTGGTATTATCACCTCCATGTACTTCAAATAATGCATATTTAATGATATGAGTGAACTGGAAAGACAAAACCTTTACATAGCCATAGTCAGGTATTAGTTCCAGAAATCGCCACCGCTGAATAGCGCTCAAAATTAATAGACTCGAGAACCCTTAAAATAGTGATAAATTGTTTCAATTGAGCTTATCATATAAATGAATCTGACATTCCTTAAAACAGAAACCGTTTATATCATTCTTTTGTACTATGGATTTTGCCATCGTGAATCAAATATGGTGATATTTCTTTCTGCAATTCACTTTAGATCTACCTTTCAAAGTATTACAATAACCTGCGGCGCTTCTACGTGTGTTCACTACGATTAGAACACCTTATATGGAGTCATATTAATGCCACGTCCTCACAAAAACTGCCTCATGCCTGCACTGCGTGAAGAGAATGTAAGGACTACCTCAGGTCTCTTGCAAGCCCTCCATATGTGATGACTCACACAAAATCATGGTTTTCAGTCTCATTTTTTAACAAGCGAGACCGAAAATACTCGTTAAAGCGTCATTCATTTACAAATATTCCAAAAGTAAACAAATTAATATCTCGACTCCTCGTCATAAACTCCTCTTATGAAAAATACTACTTCTAAAATTGATAATAGGAGATATTTACTCCAACATGGACCGAACATGGGATACCCTGAACAAAGAATCTATAGGGCCTCCCATCTGGTCCTGCGAATAAGCTTTTGTTTAAAGGCTGATATAGGCGTACTTAAGCACTCCTAGTATAGGAAATTGAAAGCGATGTCGAGGCACGTCATCATCTTTTATCTCCCTAATGCATCAAGTGGCTGAACCCATAGCTTTTCCATAGAACTTTCATAAATCGAGTCTATGCACCGCATGCTGATGAATTCTTAATGAACTGTTCATGTATAAACTATGATATTAAGCACCCACAGCGAAGCCTTACGGTATCATAGAAAGAAATCTTATCCGGTTTCATCTCTGAATTAACCGATGGGTTTGACGCACTTTCATTTTTCGCAAAACAATAGAACTCCTCGAACATAATATTGCAATGCTGAAAAGAAATCACTAACGTCAACATACCCTATGGAAATATCCTTACAGAAATGTGTTCATAGATGTAACAGGGGAAGAACTATCTACCGTGACAACATCTTTAACTATTTTAAAAGAATAGCTATAACATCTAATATCTTTAATATGTGGTACACATAAAACGCTGATGGAACCTCTGGGGGAGATATCGAATTTCGTATTTCCAGGTTGATGGCAAACTTTGTATTGTCATCTCTACGCATGGTTCATTAGTTTTATAACCCTGTCATGCATGTGATATATAAACAACATAAACAATTGAGGGCTTTCGAGATCACATATATTATATCGACTGTTAAATCAATACCCTGGAAAACACAAACGCAAGCTATACTGTTTTATGAAAGCATACAATACATTATTGCACGCACTACAGTTATATATTGGCACTAAACTAGATTTTGGATACATGTTTTATGATAACTCACAATTTCACCTGATATTATTTTCTCCCATTTATAACCAATGAATAGTAAGTGAGGATCGGTACGACACAATTCAATGGTATAAATTTGAATATTCGAACACGCTCGCAAGTATGACTGAATTCCATCAGGATGTTATCCGTATGATATACGTGAAGAGGGGTTTCTTTGTCTGACATGTTTATGGAGTCTTTTCTTTTACCAACCGTTTTTTCTGATCTGTTCAGTTCCGTCCGCCCTCTCTGGGCGTCAATGTATGTGGTTTAAGAAGGTATCTGGGGTGGAAATGTGATTTTGAAACCTTTTTTAGTTTTTTAGTTATGTTCTATACAACTATTCTTAGCATGGGAAAGTTGGGGAAGCCTGTCGGGGGAGCCTTTTGTATGGACAAAGGACTGATCACATGACTGCCTCTTGAAAGTAAACGAAATGACGTCATGCTTTAGATAGCCCATCGGAGAGGGAAGGGGGAAGAGAGGGAGAAGTAGAGAGTTGGCGGAGGGAGAGACAGAAGAGAGGGAAGGGAGGAGAAAAAGAGGGGCGGGGTATGAGACACAGAGAAGAGGGAGAGGGAAAAGAGGGGATGGAGAGAGTGTAGGAGAGAGTGGGAGAAGGGGAGAGGGAGGGAGAGAGTGTAGGGAAGATGGGGAGGGGGAGAGAGAGAAGAGGGGAAAGGGGAGAGAAAGAGAGGGGTGGAATAGAGGCCAGAGGGGGAGAGGGAAGAAGTAAAAGGAGGGAGGGGCAGAGGCAGGTGCAGGGAGAGAGGGGGACCGTCCGAAGGACGGGTACTTTGCTAGTGTTATATAATTCTAGGGACTTTGAATAAGTAACGGGTATAACCATTAGACAATACATATTGAGGATATTGACATGGCATATATTATATACTTATTGTAATTATTTCTCAACTAAATTAAGCTAAAAAATATCATTGTATCCCAATGAGAGCTTATTGCAAATAAAAAGCAAACGAAAAAAAACAAACAAACATGCATTTCGTAGTATCCTCTGAACCAGAGAGGGCAATTTAGGAATCGATCTGGGTTGGTTCCCGGTAGAACAATATGATTCTACGTGAGCATGTAGTATTCAATTGAAGTGCCCGATACGTACAAAAAAATGCTTAATGGAAGCACTAGGATAAATTCACATTATATAAATGTCTCACCACCAAGTGAGCCCAACCATTGGCCTCTGGTACATATCAGTGTAAGGATAAGTGGGTGACTAACTGCCGCGAGCACGTGTGGACTGGGTGAGTGCCTCCTTGCTTTTGAGAGCCACTTTCCCGTTGTACTGGTTTTACATGGAACTGCATTGGAGGAGATGAAGTGAATGCTGAATGCTGAAATAGATTTATTTCATCACTTTACCTCAGTGGCTTAACAAAATATCACTATCTGTAGCATAATATACAAAGCCTCTCTTCGAGAGAGAGGTTATTTAGAAATTTGATAAGTCGTGTGTGGACTCTGTGCTTATAAAAATCATTTACGTGAGAAAAAATCTCCCTCTTCCGATTGTTGTATCCCTCCTTATTTACTCTTGCTGACATTAGTTATTAGTCATGTAAACCTGAGCTATCTAAACGTGCTTACCGTATATAAACAACCGTTGGCATAAAGAATCATATCATTACCCCAAAACAATAAATTACATCCAAGGATTGTAACTTTAGTTCTAGTTCTTACCCCACAAGAACTTAGAAGCAATACATTTCTGTAATCCTGACCCTCACCAATGTATTGTTTATGAGGTTCTTGGAAAATATAATATTGGAGCCGTGGGAATGTTGATGCTTTAGTGGGATCGTATTGCCCAACTCGGCAGGTATCTGTTCATTTCGTCACCCCCTTGATATCCCACACCTTATCGGCGGTCTAGATATGCCGACATTTATCTCGTCTGGGAACCCGTTTTAAAGGCTTTATCTCTCTGTTTATTCAAAACGTTAGTATTTGTTTAGCTGTTCTAAGCTTCTACTTTTTCGAAATGCTGTGCTATGTTGTTGTGCAGTCTTTTTCCTCGTTATAATACTCAGGCCTCCAACTTTGCTTCACATGCGTTTTTGGGAAATATATATTTTCCTATCAAGATGTGTGTAGGAGTACGGCTGCATAATACTTAATCTTAGGTTAATTAATTAACAATGGCTTCGAAGACAATTCAGCTTTCCAATATAGGAGAGAGCATGGCACCAATCTTTGGCAAAGTTAAAAGATAAGTTTAAATTTAGTTAATATTTCAGACAGGATGCTAAATTATAATGTTTAATGGATCTAATTTACATAGGACTTACGCGTAAATGAACAGGAATCTGATCTAGTGTTAATGTCCACCACTAAAAAGTGTGAAGCAGGATCTCATCTTTCTGTTTGGTTTATCGATTTTCGCAATATAAAGTTCATTCCCAGACAATGCGCTCACATGATGAAAAGAAAGAACGACCATCAAAAACAACGACGAAAAAGACAAGTGACCATGAAACACTTTATGCTTGGCTAACAAAGTACATGTCTAGAATGACCATGGTTTACTGCTAGGGCCACAAAAGAGCTCGCCGGTCCTAAAGATAAAGCTCTGCTGAGGAGCTCGCAATCAAAAACCCCTAGATCGGGAAGAGGCTAAACAGGCCCATTTCTAGGACAATGTAGGAGTCAAAGGTGGTTCTCTGTCGAAATAATGTATTCGTGGGCTTCAGGAACAACAATGGTTAAGACACTTTTCGATAAATTCTAATGTAGATCGGCTTGACTCAATTTCCATAATTGAGAACCTCTGCGGAAAGGATTCCAACAAGTAGAAATACAAAGGCAGTGTCAGAACTTAAAGACAGGACGGAAGTCAAATAGATTTATCAGCAAAACTAATACATGGAGAAGAGTGCTTGAAAATGGATGTTAAATGTATCTGGCCTTGATAGCGATAAGAGAAAAAAGTAAGGAGTCAAGTCTAAGATAAAAGCTGTTCAAGTTGCGAATATTGTATTATAGTATTTATTGGATATAGGCCAAACTGACAACTGACACATCGAGGTTAAGTTGGTTTATGACCAGAAACACAGGAAATTAAGAGGTGTGGGATTTTTCCAGAGCTCTAGTCAAATGTCAAGAGATATTTCATAATATAACCCGGACCATGGCTGGGGAATGTGGTTGAAACCAGAGTACCCGCAGGATAAAAGATCTTGTACCATTGGCTGATAAATAGAGCTACTGACCGGTTTATGGGTTATAAGTTATTGGTGACAAATAAGATCAATGGTTTGCATTGCCTCAGGACTTCCCTGTGAGCGAGCGCAATTCATAGACCTAGCCATGAATTAATAATTCAGTTCACCTGTGCAGCGCGTTTATTGCTTACTTTGCAAAAGGCCTTGGGATACTCTGTGATGTAGTGTAGGGATGGTCAAGATATATGGACAAGAACAAACGATTAGTGGCAACTGTAGTAAGGATGTAACCAAGGGGTGATCCAAGAGGGGCAATAAAGACCAGTGTCTACTAAGCCGATTATTTCACGTGAGCCAGCGACTGGTGGAAACACAGCCAGGCGATCAAATATGTTATCTAACATTACCCATCCTAATCATAATTAAATTGATTATTAATTAACATCGAATTATTATTACTACCATTTTTCTAAAATCACTAAATTCCATGCTAATGTCGTAGCAGGAAGCCTGTGTATGCTTACCAACCATGACATATGATATTCTCATCAGTAACAGACCGTGTCCACTCCACGGATCATTTGTACAAGGATGCTATATACTCGAACAATAAATCACTTCGATCGCAGATCTCCAGCTGATGTGTTGCTATATTCAGTCTTAGATACTCCTAGACCATTACTTAACAGATTCGTGCAATCTTGACGGGAGGCATTAGGCTAAAGGCCATGAGTCTTATATTATATACCTTCATGTTTCAAACATCACCACTGGCGTGACAGCCCTCTATATAGTTTGCTCTTCAGAATGCCCCCTGTCGTGATAATCGGCATGGGACTTCGGAAGAAAATTGAAGAAGGGCTATTAAACTTGGAAAGCAATGTTCTCGCCCTAATACATTGGTATATATGGCTGAATAAAACAAGATTTTATGAGACTAGATGATGTTGGCTCAGCGGCATATTTGCAGTAAAAGCATCTTGTGTTAGTTGATTTAGGCATAAGTTGGTATTTTTGCGATGGAAAATTTAAATCTAAATAATAGTTGAGAAAATCAAAATAATAATCTTGCGCCGGCATGGGTAAAATTCAATTCTTTGCCACTGCTTTTAATAGATGCTTCTGGCCCATGGTATCCAGAGCATGCTATAAAAAGAACCGAGAGGGTGGAACATAAAGTGTGGATTTCCGCTCGATATCCACGCCTCTTACCCATCACTATCCGCTCATCCGTGGTTTCAATGTCCTAGGAACAGGGTAAGCATGTCCCTTTCGGGTCATTGACTATGTGAATGATGTTCTATAGTTCATGTTCTATTGATATTGGCACTTGTTTTATGATTATTTTAGGGATTACTCCGTATAGATTTCGGAAAAGACATAAAGGAGGAATCGATAGATGTATGTATGTATACTATAGATATACTACACCTTCCATTTTATGTCTTCACATTCATATGCATCTATTTCCATCTATTTATGAGCCTATTTCGAGTATAACTCTGATATTGCAAGTCATTCCCTCTTGAGACTTGTGTAACCATTATAAAGTTTAAATCAGAGTGAGCAGCTTGACATTGGTATTTTGGAGAACATACCTTGATGCTACGTCATCCCTCGTCCATATAAGTTATACATGAATAAGGCAGAAGCCTCTAAGGCAGAGCATTTTGAGAGCAGGTCTTTGCTTGGCTGATATTACAGCGTATCAGTCATACCTCGTGTTTCAGCGTCAGCCTTTTGACCTTTGGACATGACCAGAGCTTTTTTTGCTTTTCTGACATAATGAGAATATACACGTGCACAGTTTCGAGTCCAATGAGGAAAGAGATTTCCCTAGCTTATAGAATGTCCCCATCCTATATGTTGTACAAGTTTGGGGTATATTAATAAAGCTTGTTTCTCCATATAGAGACTGTATCAACCATCATTTTAAATTTAATCAACATAAAAGTGTATATGACGAAGCATTTAATATATATAATGCGCGTATAAAGCCATCGTCTCTTTTCCATTAGATATAAATGCCCATTCAGGTATGATCTGAAACCAAAAGTTGGAATTATTGAGAGGTTGTTACCAGTGCACAGATATCCAAGCAATCAGTGATGAAGTGGCTAGTCAAATGTTACTTTTTTATTCGTCAAACATCATCAGCGCTCAGTCGTCTGTTTCTGTAACATGATGAGGACAATTACTGGCTGACATCTGATGTCATATTTTTAGATCAGTCAACTGGATGTGGTTCATTCAAATTAGTTGATTCGCAGTTCCAAATAAAATAAATGTACAGGGTTTAATGAACTTGGGAGTTCTATAAGATACAGCAGCTATTGATTAATTTGTTATTTTGAGTGGGCAATGCATACAGCTCAATGAAATACAACTTATGAATCTTTCTGTTAAGCAGTTTACTTGGTTCTTCGAAAAATAGGGAACTAATTTGTAACTATGGCAAACTATTTCCCCACCTTTCTTGAAAGCTCTCATTCTTTGTCGCTCCTTGCCTGGCATTGGTTAAGACGTCCAGGGGAGTGATTTAGTAACCCAATAACTGGGAGTCTGTGGATATTTGAACTTGATGGACGAGTGAACGTGCTTCTCTGGTTACTTCGTCATGGTTAACTAGGCCCTTGAGGGGCATTCGGGAACAAAAATAGTCGTGATTTAGCGACAAAAATGTGATTTTTTTCACTTTTTCTGCGCTTAATGTCTGTACCAATATGATGGTTGGGCCTGGCTTGGATTGTATTTATCCTGATCCTACGATTCGGAAGGAATAAAAACGTCACACTAGCCTTCCTAAAATACGATTTTAGTTCCCTTAAATGTTGCTTTTATCAAAGGTCACTGAGGTATTGTAGCCAGGTGCTAGCTTGTTTCAAACATGGTCAATGAAAGGACAACCCCGGAAAGTTTTGAAATAAAATAAAGTTTTTGAAATAAAGTTTTTAAAATTGAAGTCTTTGAAATGTTTCCGGTGTTATTTTGGTCTTGTCCTTCACATTACACTAAAAGCCATGTGGTTATGAAATGTTTCCCAAGGAACCTTCTGAAACAGGTCATGGTGTTACAATGAACGCCAGTTATAGTTCATATTGACGATCCATATAGTTGCAAACGACAACTCTTTAAATAATCATTTTGCATGTAGGCGACATATATCACATTTGATCGATTTTTAAGCGATCGCCAACCAGAAACAAGGTTTGATTAAAAATATACATGATGGTGACTTGTGTCTAGAAGATTGTTTTGATATACTAACCTCAAATTGTTGTGAAACCTACATTTGTAATCCTATTGACTCCTATATAGTTGCGATTATATGTATATTATCCTATTACAACTTCATCTACCATCTCATCCCCTTCATCAATCACCCAACCTATATGAATAAGTGTACCTAATTATGAGAAAATCTGAAGACCCGAAAAAAAGAATCTTGACCTCCTAGTGTTTTCAGAGTAAATTAAATAATAAAAAAAGAGATTCTGATTCTTTTGAATTACACAAATGACAAATATCTAGCGTCATGCTTCATATCGAAATCATGGGGAGACATTTATGTTTTTGTATACTAGGCATGATTATTATCGGCTAAAGTATTGATGTCACAGTACTCATTTAGTCAAATTGTCTAATTCTTGGCTTCTCTACTCTTCCCATATTGGCGCAGGATAATTCACTAATACTCAGTTGACAATCTTACCATGAACGACTAATGCTTATAGAGGACAGTAAATCGATGCGATCTTTAGCTAGATTCCTGAGCGAGCATTTCAGGGAACAAAATTCCGGACTGACTTACACAAGTAGAACAGCCGAACATTAAGGGCCATTGCAGAATGATTGTTCGGGTTGTTCGCACTTCAGTCTCCATCCCTCTGCTTTGCCATTGCGCTCACCCTCTCTGCCTGTAGACTTAATTAGATGCCTTTATTTGAGTTAGTGATGAGCCGCTTATACAAGGCCAGCCTGTCACCATATGATGAAGAACTCGACAGCTGGAGGTGGAAGCCCTGCCAAAAGTAGAGGAAGCCAACTTTGAAGCCATCCTCGGAGCCAAGCGGTCATGGTTGACTGTCATTTACTACAGTCATTTATAAAAATGGATCAAGGCCAAGACTAACCATCAATACTCTTTAAATATTATTTGTTCTCATACAAATAAAACCCGCTGCTCATAGCAACGGTGAAGTATCAGTTCTTTTTATGAAGGGCGGCCATATGGTCCGGTAGATTAATGTTTTTCTGTTTCCCCCTGGGAATCCGTTGGCGGGAGTTCAAGGTTAATGCTCTTTGTATGTCCGGTTAGGCGATAAGATTATGAAGAAAAAATGCTTCTGGTGTTGTCCGAAAATACCTTTCTCAGGCCTTTCGCCAGGTTTTATAAACGTCAGCTATGGTATATTGAGGTGCATCTGATACAGCTCAAGTCGGAGTGATACATCGAAGATGAAACTAGAGTGACGTGGGATACTGATTAGAACATGATTGCAATCATGTGAAACAATAATGATAACCACACTATACATGTTAACATTTCTTGGTGCTTCCTATAACATCTTACATGTATGGATAAATGAGGGCTCGGCTCCCAATTTGAGGTAGAACCAGAACAAGGTAACTAGGACACACTAGTGACACTAGGCCGGCTGTGTTAATATTTTACACTACTCACTTTTCCCATAGGTGATGTCTTATTTACATAAGGTGTCATAGGTTGTCGCCGACATTCACAGGCCCTCAAATGTCATTTTGAAACTAATGGAAAGGAGCACACTCATACTTATATCCTATATATTTATACTGGCTAATAGTTTGAACTTTATATTAGGCATTAGGCTCATTGTACTAACCATTGTTGGTTATGCGTTTTTGGTATTCAAGTTAAATGTGTGAGGCCAATAAAAATACTTAAAAAAAATCGAGATAGCTATCGGAATAATCGAATGTGCAAGGTGATATTACTTATTTTTCTATCTTCCACGTATATTTTGATAATTAATACATGTTGTGCTTCTAACCCCATAGGCTGATAGACTTAATATGCTCATCGGGGTAGTATTTCATAATTTTTAAAATATGGTTCATTCCTCTTCTGCACGTGATATACTCGAGAGGTTGTTCTTGTTAGATAGCCTTAAAATCCTTGAAAAGAAAAAAGAAAAAGTTTCTCCCCCCATGTTCTATATAGGTCCGTGTGCTAGTACTTAGTAATGTGCTTAAATTATTACTCACCAAAGAATAAGTACTGGCTATTTAATCCAGATGTATCAGCGCGATCCGCTACCCTTTAGTATCGGCTGATCGAAAGAAGAAAGGCATAAACATCTGGTGTGTCTGTCTATGGGGTCCAAGTGCCCCGTGAGAAAGAGTGAAGATAATATCAACCCACTCTGATAGAAGCTTATGAATCATCACGATTTGTAGAGCCAAATAACTCTGATTTTCGATGGATCCTACCTCTTGGCCCTGACGAACATATAGGGCAACTGTTTTTAGGGCAAATGCAATTACAGACAGGCGCGAAGAGGAGAGAAGCTAAAGAGGAAGGAAAGCGTGAATAGCATACCTTTGCGCATCCCATTGATTCGCATGTGAGCCTCTAGGCTTAGGGGTGTTTTTGTAATAGGGAATTATGTATGTAAACATACGTCTACTCATGAAGCAAGGTATGAAGCTGGGCCATGGAGAAACAATTCTGCTTGGAGATGAACATGGTGATTATTAGATGTAGGTAAAATAGTCAGACAGTCCTGCTTATTTGGATTCTGTAGACTGTGTATGGGAAGGAAATATGGAAAATATTATGGCAAATATGGAATATATGGCAAGAAATATTAGAGGCCTTTCCAAGGCAGCCTCAAGGGTTAATCACATGGGCGTCATGTGACATTTAGTCTTACACAGTCACCTTTAAAATAGCGCTACCTTCCAGGCCGGAGGCTTGAAGTGACAAGCCCGCTCCTCTGTAATTGTATTAAGTGCGCAATGGGAAGATCGCTTGCAAGTGGATATCAATATAGTATGTTTGTGTCGGTTTTCCAGAAGCTTCAGGGAGAATTATTGATAAATGTCTTGAAATCACATTTATTTCCATGGACATGTATTCTGGTCAAGCAGCATACGATTAAAGTAACAAGAAGCCCATCTTCTAATTTGAAATATTGCTTCATGTCTATCATTTGCTCAGGGATGTCTTCAGAAGGAAGGCAAGTACATGCACTGGTTACATTGAGTAAGGGGAAATTGGTCGTCATGCTATATTGACGTGGTGAGTTTACTGATTTGAAATTGGTGCACTAAGCGAATGTCCTAGCTATCTCAACCGGAGTGGCCAAGGGCTTGGGGAAAGAATACTAAGATCATGTCTCTAAGACCATCCCTCAGCACTGACAAGCGGTTCTTAAAGGATGATCTCTATTTGTAAGTTACAAGGACCAGGACTGCTTGGTAGGGGAGATAGCGATGCTGTCAGAAGCTAAGAGCTCGGTACAAGCCTTTGCGAGAAAGGATTGGTTGGGTAATGGGAAAAGCTTTTTTCTCCTCTCATTTGTAGGACCTTTACTTGCTATGCCCCCTATGGTTTCAGGGTCCACAGGGTGCCATTTAGTGAACGGGTCCTGAGCCTCCGTTTAAGAACCTCGTATGGAAAGAGCATACTTCATTTATTAACTCATTTCTGAAGAGCTGATTTGTCCTTCAAGAATACTTATGTTTCCTGTTGAAATATTTTTCGCCCAACCCGAACTAATTACAGGTTACAAAGCACAATAATGGTTAAAAAATGGACGGCCCTGTTGTTATGATTTGAGGCCTCTCTGTGCAATGCCATTGACCGAAATAGTTGAATTGCCTCTTTCACGAGAGCTAAATTGCAGGCTTGAGATAATAGCGAATTGTCAGTTTGGTCAGTCGTTATGGTCTGCTGACAGTGGACTCAGTATACTACAGTTGTGTCTATAGGCCCTGATTACTCACATACTCAGTAGAATGCTGGATCTTGAACTAGAATGCACATCTTGATTAGCAGATCATTGAGGCTTTCCTTTGCCTTACTTGCTCTGGCTTTGCTCTATGCTTCAATGATTGGAATTGTTGGAGCAGATGTTAATGCAGATTTAGATGGATCTTTTGTTTCCGCGCATACAGTTCTGTTGAAACAGTTCTGTTCATTTGCGCCTATGTATACCACGTCACACCTGCATGGAGCTCAGGAGATATTGGTGCTTTCCAACGAGCGGAAAACAACCAGATTTTGCGCTATACGAAATGCCTGCAAATCACCGTATAAATACTTTAGAGTTTTCATTCTACAATGCACAGTAGATAATGTTATAGTTTTCTCAACGTCTGAAAAGAAATTATACTCAGCTCGGCCCTTTGTTTAAGTAGCTGCCACCGCATAAAATAGTCGCAGAAATAAAATTTAAAATTTCGAAATAATTCAAAGAGAAACACTGTTGGGGAAAGTGAGAGAAAACTGGAAAAGAAACGATGGTAAACGCAGAGCTCTAGGCTATTTGCCCTTCAACAATGAATACAGAGGAAATCGTCAATAAACTTGCAGGATATGTTAGGCCGAGGCAACGAAGGGTGGAGGGTATGGCGGACGGCAAAGAGAAGATTAGTAGATTAAGATTAGGCTAATCCTGGAAGGTGATGGCCACATTAACATGGCATGTAGTTACAGCTAAGTCCTGCAAATAGCGATTTTAGTCCATATAGAGAGTGGATTGTTGAACTGGAAAGCCAGCTCCCAGCAGGTGTGGTTTTTCCCATACCTCCAGTGTAGAAAGGCGTCCTCCCGGCTCGCCGTGCCTCACCCGCGGGAAATATTATCTTTTGTAGTCTCTCTATGTTAATGATGTTATGGCCTATCTTAGGAATTCCCCATGTTACCCACACCCACCTATACAAAATAACTCACATTTTTATCTCTAATCTTTACTTTTGCAAAATAGACAGGTGCATTCCATAGAAGATATTTACGGGCAAGGTTAGGTTGTTACATTAGGGATGCGGCTACGATTTAAGCACTATAGAATATGAAATAGTCAAGCGTGCGATATCACTGCACGAAGATACCCACTACTGCATGAGCATTGTCCTAAAACATTCTCTTGTGCGTGAAATATAATATTTTGATCCTTTTTATACATAAGCCACACGTTTCTTACTTCGACGCTTTTTGTTGTTGAACACTTACAGTTACAGCTAAACAAATGCCGAATAATTATATACAAGAAAGATCATCGCTTTGATATAAAAAAACACTTTTACAACCACCACACATGATAGACTTTCTATGGCCAGGTGTTGACCACACCATATGTTTTGCTAAAATAACAATCGTGTTCTAGTGTAGATGCCAGAAGCCGTGCATCAGGCTGATATCATCGGATAGTCATGCTCCTAAAACATCGCGTTAGACGAGCCAGAACTCCTCAGGTCTATCTCGCCCCTGATATATTAGAGAGGTCTATAAGAAATGGCCCAGCACTGAGGGATGCACTACTATTCCTGCCATAAACTCACATGCTTTTTCTTGCACTACTATTCGGCAGCTTGTTCAAATAGATATCACGTTATCAATTGTTGGCCGATCTGCGGTTTTGAAATTTGATTGTGAAATACAATAAATATCACTATTTAGAACTTCAGACGAAATCATCTTGGCAAAACGGCAAAAACGCTCATCTCAGTTTGTGAGTTCATTTGGTAAAAGTTCATATTTGATTTTTCCCTGAAATAATTATTTCCCCTTCAGCGATAAACTGCTACTCGAGCGTTGAAACACAAAATAGTCCATGATAATCACCGGCAACTTTCCTCAGCTAAAAATCTAGACGATAGACGCATTCCTACTCTAGCGCTTCTTGGTAGTTGAAATATTGCCATTAATTAATACGCAGTCTATACAATATAATAGATGTCACTTGGAAACAATGTAAATAACGACTTGTCACGACTGTCAAATGTTCAACTAAGGAGTATTGTCAAGCTCCATAATCAATCTACAGCATAAATAGAAAGAATACAGAATCTAATGGTATTCACTCATGATGTGCTAAAATGAAGGAATTAGACATAATAAGAGTATTTTATTATACACGCATTGCTCTGAAAACAACGTATCTTGAGTGATTTACGCATAGCGCGTCTTTCACTAGTGATTTACGTTGGGTTGTCATGGCAATCAATCTGGGTTTTTTTTGCTAAGATTACCGGTAAAATTCAAATTTATGACTCATTTTTTTCTATTTTCATTATTGAAAGCATGTATAATAAATCTGTATAATATCCCTTTTTCTAAATGTAACCAGAATGAATCGCAAACGCTTTTGGTCAAATTCGCAAACTTTCGATTCATAAACGAATATCATGAGAAGTATTAGAGTGAAACCACCCTGTAATGTATTATTTAACCTCATCGCCATAATGTTTACATGCACGTTAAGTAATACTCCAACCGAATTAATAAGTATTTGGTTTTATATCACACACCAGAACATCTTTGAAAGCAAACGGATACACCGTTTACCCTTATCAGTACATTTCTATCAGTAGTATCAGGTAGATATCTCCATGGTTTACTAGGTACAATCTGGTGTTATGATAGGTATCGCACTATCCAAATGTGAAGCAGATAAACCAATTTTCCCAGTTGGAAACAATCTCTACGCAAACCACAACGACATAGTAAGCCTGGCTCTCTATTTTGAAATGTTTGTCTGGACAAAACATAATACTTTTATTGAGCTAAATAATTATGCGTTAGTCATGTATATATGAAATCAAACTCTCTCTCTCTCTCTTTCCCTCTCTCTGGTGTCAGAATTTTGGACAAACATTTGTATGAGGTCATAAAGTACATTGCCCAGATATTATGCTATATACATTTGATGAATGGTGCGATGCTATTATGCTACAACGTTTCTGTTGGTTTTGGCCTGCCATGTCCTTATAGTGATAGGATAGTTACTCGTTAACATCATTTATTAACTAGCTAACAGTCATACGCAAACGATGAAGCATATCAGTGGTATGCCCTGCTTATAGTAAAATCTACATACATGTTTGGTCATTTGCGATCAGTACGTCATGAATAGATCATCTTATATATATATTGTTAAAATTATTCACTTTAGTTTCGTATCTTTTACGACTTTGCTATTGCGTCATCACTGACCTAATTACGGCAGGATGCTTTCCTGTTCAAATAAAGCTTGCTCAGCGTCCCTTAGTACGACTGACGCCAAACAGTAAGGACGTGTCCTTGTTGCTCTCTGCACTTTGTAACCATATTTCAATAGGTTATGGGCCCAGACACCTTCAACTGTGGACGAAATAGTCAGTGAGTACTTTGTGCAGATGCCGAGCTAAATTTTGTGAACTTTTGAGTGCAGGAAAGAACTTTTATGTGACTTAGAAGTTTGGAGTTTTTCTGTGTACACTCAAATTGAAAATGGCGGCAAATACAGCATCTATTTCTTCACTCAAGGGAGGTAACTACCCAACATGGAAGTTACAGTGCCAAATGGCCTTGATGAAGGATGGGCTGTGGAATATTGTACAAGGGACTGAAACTCGACCAACTCCAGAGAATGGTGATGCTAGGGTAAAGTTTGATAGTAGATGGGACAAAGCCTTGGCCATCATAGTTCTATCAATTGACCCAGCTCTCTTGTATTTGGTTGGAGAACCCACAAGTCCCGTCGCAGTATGGACCAAGCTAGCGGATCAGTTTCAGAAGAAGTCATGGGCCAACAAGCTTCATCTGAGGAAGAAACTGTATTCATTAAAGCTGAAGGATGGTGATTCTGTACAGGATCACATAAGGACAATGACTGAAACATTCAGTGCACTATCAGTAGTTGGGGACGCCATTACTGATGAGGACCGAGTAGTGCACCTTCTCGCCAGCTTACCGGACTCCTACGGCATGCTTGTTACGGCGTTCGAGGCATGTACAGATGTGCCTAAGATGGAAGTAGTCACGGAGCGACTGCTCCATGAGGAGAGAAAGTATGAGGATGGTACTTCCTCACACAGTACAGCATCGGAGAAGGCAATGTTTGTGAGGCGGCAAAAGGGTCAGAAAGCGACTGCTAAAGGACCTAAATGCTACGGTTGTCAAAAGATTGGCCATATTAAGCGTGAGTGTCCCGCGCTTAAGAAGTCCGAGGGTAAGGACAAAGGAAAGAGCAAGCCACACAGAGCGCACAGCGCCAGGGAGGACAGCGGCTCTGACAGTGACTACGTCGGGCTGACTGTGATACACGCTCTGTCCGTCAAGGGGGCAGCACCGGGAGGATGGATCATTGACTCTGGAGCCACGAGTCATATGTGATAGGTCTAAGTTCCTTACTTATACCCCTCTTGATCAACCACAAGGAGTTACAGTGGGAGATGGGTATGATCTACCTGGAATAGGGACTGGAACTGTCTCACTGGAAATGGAACTCCCTGAAGGTAAAGTGAAGACTGCTAAGCTGAGAAATTCCTTATATGTGCCCGAGCTCTCTTTCAATCTCCTTAGTATTTCTCAGGCCACTCGCTATGTAGAGCGTACTGTATTTACTCATCATGGATGCCAATTTATTGACTCTAATGGTGAGATTGTGGTAACAGGAGAGAGAGTAGGAGATCTTTACTATGTGAACTGTAAGGAGAACCACCACATTGCAGCTGTGACACAGAGAGGGAACAAGCCCACTGAAGAACTGTGGCACAAGAGATATGGTCATCTCGGCAATCAGAATATGAGGAAACTAAACGCAGAAAGCATGGTTGTTGGACTGGACTGTGCTATGAATGGTGATGTAAGTGTGTGTGAACCATGTGTTCAAGGAAAACATCATCGCACCAAGTTTCCTACCAGTGGTGCAAAGAGAAGTGAAGCAGTGTTGGGTTTGGTACATAGTGATGTGTGTGGGAAGATGAGTACCAAATCACTCAGTGGCTGTGAATACTTTCTAACCTTTGTTGATGACAAGACTCGGTACACCTGGGTGTATGTGCTAAAACACAAGGACCAAGTGTTCAATCAATTTCTGGAATGGAAAGCCCAGGTAGAGACTTCTACGGGCATGAAATTGAAGGCACTTCGGTCTGACAATGGTGGCGAGTATACCTCAACAGAGTTTCAAGCCTATCTAAGGAAGGAAGGAATCAGACAGGAGCTAACTGTACCAAAAACGCCGGAGCAAAATGGAGTTGCGGAGAGAATGAACCGCACGATCGTCGAGACAGCTCGCTGTATGCTGTCTGAGTCTACACTCCCCCGCAAGTTTTGGGCAGAAGCTGTGTCTACAGCTGTGTACTTGAGGAACCGGAGCCCAACCACTGCAGTTGAGAGAATGACCCCTTATGAGTCTCTGACTGGTGAGAAACCTCATGTAGGTATGCTGAGGGTGTTTGGCTGTCTAGCCTATGCTCACATACCTAAGGATGAAAGAAAGAAATTCGATCCTAAAGCCAGGAGGTGCATCTTTCTTGGCTATGGTACCACTACCAAGGGATACAGACTGTATGATGTGAAGCGCTCCAAGGTGATTCTCAGCCGTGATGTCATCTTTGATGAGACAAAGCATGGGGTTGAGAAGGAGCAATCTGCTGTGGAGAAGGAGCCCAAACCCGTGGTTAAGAAGGAGCCTAGCTGCTCTATCGAGACAACCATACTCCTTGACAGCAGTGACAACGAGTCTGTGGTAGAGGAAGATGTGCCAGTGGTAGAGGAAGTTGAGCAAGTGATAGAGCCAGAGGAGCCAGCAGCTCAAAGGCCACGTCGTGAGAGGAGAGCACCTAACATGTATGGCGAATGGGTGCAACTGACTCACACTAATCCCCAACCAACTTCTCTACAGGATGCAGTGTCAGGACCAAACAAGAAGAAATGGCAGGATGCCATGAAAATGGAGATGGACTCACTCCATGGAAATCAAGTCTGGGACTTGGTTCAACTTCCAAAGGGCAGGAAGACTGTCGGCAGCAAGTGGGTATTTAAGGAGAAGTTGGGAGCAGATGGAACCATCGAGAGGTTCAAGGCAAGGCTAGTTGCACAAGGTTTTTCCCAACAGTACGGACTGGACTATGATGAGACCTTCAGTCCAGTAGTGAGGTCAGAGTCAGTCCGCACAGTGATTGCACTAGCTGCAAGAGATAATCTCCATCTGCATCAACTGGATGTGACAACAGCCTTCTTAAATGGCACCCTGAAGGAGGAAGTGTATATGAAGCAGCCAGAAGGGTTTAAGGTTAGAGGCAAAGAAGATCTCGTCTGTAGGCTAAAGAAGAGCATCTATGGCCTTAAACAATCACCACGCTGCTGGAATGCTGCACTCGACGAACACTTGTGCAAGATTGGGTTCAGCCAATCTACTAATGACCCGTGTATATACACATCAGAAGGAGGATTGGTGATTCTTGCTGTCTATGTTGATGACATAATCATAGCAGCAGGAGATGAACACAAAATGAGGAAGGTGAAGAAGGCCATCGCTGATGAGTTTACTGTGACCGACATGGGTAAACTCAAATACTTCTTGGGTGTAGCTGTTGACCAAGAGACAAATCCTGTGAATATCTGGATGGGTCAATCAGCTTACACTGAGAGAGTGCTTGAGAAATTCAAGATGAGCGAGGCCAAACCTGTGGCGACGCCAGTGGACACTAGCATCAAACTCACCAAATCTAATGAAGATAGTGAGGCCGTCAACCAGTCGCTGTATCAATCAGCTGTTGGCAGCCTACTGTACTTATCTACATGGACAAGACCAGACATCACATATGCTGTGAGTAATGTAGCTAAGTTCTGCTCGAAACCATCAAACGAGCACTGGACGGCAGTGAAGCGAGTCATGCGCTACCTGAAGGGGACCATCAACTATGGTCTATGCTTCGAGAAGGGAAATCCAGGCGACTGTCTTGGTTTCTCCGACTCTGATTGGGCCGGCGACATCAATGACCGCAGATCCACCTCAGGGTACATTTTCCAGATCTGTGGAACCGCCGTCAGCTGGAGAAGTAAGAAGCAAAGCTGTGTAGCTCTCTCCACCGCTGAGGCCGAGTACATGGCTTTGGCAAGTGCTGCTCAGGAAGCAGTCTGGATGAGGCAACTCGTTGGTGACCTAACGAACGCACCAACCACACCAATGCTGATCTACGAGGATAATCAATCAGCTATTTGCATGGCCAAAAACCCCCAGTTTCATGGTCGTGCAAAACACATTGGTATTAAGTACCACTTCATCCGTGAGCAAGTGGAAAACGGTACCGTAGATTTACAGTACTGTCCCAGTGAGGACATGGTCGCAGACATCCTAACCAAAGGTCTGAATAAGGAGCAGTTCCAAAAGCTCCGCACCATGACTGGAGTGAAGAGGCCTAGTGACAATTAGTTTTTGTCAAACCTACTTCACTCTAACACTGCGAAGAGACTTTCTTCTCAAAATCTCTATTTTTTTAGAACTGAACTCTCATTATAACTGAAAGATGCTATAATTCTAAGTCATGTCCTAAGTCAAATGTTATTGCTAAGTCAGGTAGTTTGTCTACTGTGTTTAAATTCTGACTAATGATCTGATAAATAATAAGGTGCTAATACCAGGAGTATTTCTAGGATAATTGAAAGGTCTGTTATTAATTCTGTGAGTAAAACATATATATAGCAAATATGAATTGTGTGTAATCTTAAACTGTAGGATACTTCACAAGCAAGTGAGAAGGAGTGTTAAAATTATTGACTTTAGTTTCGTATCTTTTACGACTTTGCTATTGCGTCATCACTGACCTAATTACGGCAGGATGCTTTCCTGTTCAAATAAAGCTTGCTCAGCGTCCCTTAGTACGACTGACGCCAAACAGTAAGGACGTGTCCTTGTTGCTCTCTGCACTTTGTAACCATATTTCAATATATATATTGGTCGTACGTATATACCTACATCTACCCTTTTCGTCAGGATCATGAAGTAAAAAAGGCACAACAAATTATATTAAAGTAGATGATATTTCCTATATGGTTACAAGTAGTGTAACACGAAAGGTAACGAACTTTACGAATTATTACAGTTTTGAAGAATGATGCTCGATTCCTGGTAAAGGTATGATGATATGATATAACCTACTAGTACGGCAGGGTAAAGTTCTAGAGTACAATGTTGTGACAGCCCCGGCCTCATATGAGCTAAAATCAACATACACCAGGTTATAAAAGATATTGGAAATGCAGATTGGAAGGATCCTATAACATTCTTGTTATTTCATTAGATTCTAAGATATTTAGATGTCTCATTTGCTAGCATTTACGTCAAGATTCTATATAGTATTACATATATATATGTATGAAGTACCTTTTACAAATAATTGCAAATCTAAAGACAGCTAGCATTAAAGCTCTTTAAACCATCATACTACCAGCTGTTTAAATTGAGGTTATTCTTCGATCCAAAGGCTATGTAAATAAACTTTGCTTTGAATAGGGGATCTATAAAGTTAACCCCCTATTCAAGTGTTATATAGAATAAATGGAACAGATGTTAGATACCATGTAGTTCTAATTGTAAAGGCGTTTTCATACGCTCAGCACAACATTCACGATGCTGATCATTGGTAATATAACCAGAGCCAAGTCGGACACAAAAGAAGTACAATCTATCAATATTCTACAATTGAATGGGGACAGTCCTGGGAGTTCATTCAACCATGAATAATGCTTCTTTCTGCAGGAGAATAATACCGGTATAAATTTGCATTCGGCATTGATGCTTGAGCTTAAATAAACATTTCCTGAATTCTTAAGAATGGAATGGAAATGAAATTGAAAAAGATTCACAGGTTAAAACTGGAAGAAACTTTTAAAGTTCACTGTTTTGGAGCACTCAGTCATTGATCATATTGGAATGAGTGGTTGGCAATGACCGCGTTTTCCCTGTGGCTATCCCAATGTGCACTCAGATCCTTCTGCAGTGGCAGTCTTGTCTCTACAGGCAAAGCTTAAATTCAAATTATTCCATGAAGTTTTAAAACATTGAGCTACTGGTCGATAAATCTTGTATTTCATTCCATACTTGACATAATGCATATCCATACATAATGTTGTACGATGACTCATAATTATAATACAATTGCCATTTATTTTTTATCAATTATATTATTCTATTACCCAACAATTCCCCAAGAAGTGGCAGTTCTGAAATAGTTTGTGCTAGCTCTGTGAGAGTCTTAGTAGACATGACATTTTATCCTACACGTTCATTGTACATACGGTCTTCAAAGGGACATCTTTAAATTATCGAAGAACCCAGTTAACAAGGCGGTGGTATGAGCCAGGAGATGTACCATATTGGCAAAGCTTTTCCCAATTAAATTATCTGTAAGTATCCTGCGTATATACGGTACAACCAACTACAAACTACCATGGATTTTACTCAAAGTTATAATAAACAACCCGACCTACGTGTTCCCTGCCACTACAGTCCCAGAGTAGTTAGTTTCTTTCAGATGAGTTACCAAAATGATGACTAAATAGTGTTCGGCCTTGGGCTTGCATATTTACGTCTCGGGTTTACGTCACCTGTTTACTTCGAATTACTTCGGCTCAGTAACTGGGTAAAAGTAACCCCTGCACTCGTTATCTAGAATGATTGCTTAGTGCTTTGGAGCAGTTTTGAGAAGTTAATAGTTATGGGTACAGTGACATGGTCTGTGTAAGCGTAGAACTTTAAGTATACTTCTATGGTCTGAGTAAAGACTCCCTTCACCGGAGACTTCCACCACTGGACGTATTATTCAAGGGGCAGGTGTGCTTATTGATTCCCATAAGGAAAACATGTATACACTGCAGATACCAAGTTCCCGTCAAGACGCTTTACTTTTGTTAAAGGATAGTATTGGTCCGATCATGTTATGTGAACTAAAGTTGAGTAATTATTGGGATGTGTCTTGTCAAAAGCAGAATTACTCCGAAGGTAGATCTCTCTGTGTTGAATATGCTGGCTAATCTGCTTGTTAAGAACGATCTTTTTGGTGGTTCTTCAGTTCTCCGATCAATAAGTTCTACAAACATTTTCTTCTCCTGCTCCCCCGACCTTTGTTGCTTATACCGTGACGTAATATTACATCTCAACCACACGTTACGCCTATCGCACTCTTGTGTATCATTGGTTAACATGCATACCAGGTAGCAGCCATTCTTTTACCTTGAGGTCTTTGATCATGTAGACATTCCCTTTGAGTTGGGATAGTTTTTCCTTCCAGCGAATATTTCAGGTACAGTAGGGCCACATGCGGCAATGGGGTTGTACTGACAGGGCGAATGTATTGGCCACAAATTAATAATAGAGACGTTGGAATCACCTACTCCTGTCATAACTATATACCACCCTGTAATGTCAGCCGGACGTCCCACGGTGACTTGTTGTAACAACAATCCTTCCAACTTACATACCACTCACCCAGTTCTGAGGTGCTCACACCTTACTACACTCGCTTATAACACTCACCTATAATCACCTGGCGACTTGTTACTCAGACGAAAAGGCGAGTATATATATGAAACATGAATAAAACTTGCGCCGAATACTTGGGGGTAGGGATAAAAAGAGGGACGTCAGATAAATCACTGCACTACATGTGATGCGAGGGGGTATGTAATTATGCAAGAAATGGACGATGTAAATAGTCGACCATCTGTCCATATTCAAAAGTGGAGTGGAATAATTTAACGTTGATATTTTGAAATGGAGAAGTCAAGCAGAACAAAAAGCACCCACTTAGCATTATAGAGACCTGAAACATTGACAATATTGTATAATTGAAGTGGACTAAACGCAAAGGTTCGGAGGAATAGTCTGCAGACACAAGCGTTAAGTTGTTGTTTTTTTAAAGAAAAGGCGAAAATAAAATGCAAAAAGAAACTCGTTCCCATGATTGTTTTCAGTTAAGTTGCCTTCATTTCATCTTTTAATTTTTAAATACCTTTATTAGCAAAGTTTCACATTTCACAATTGAAGGTATATGTTTTCCAATTTATACATTAAAGTCTTTCAGTATATCATTTTCAGTTTAAAAGTGGACGTCGTACCACACTTATGGGTCCCTTGAATGCATGCATACATTTTATTTGGATTTTGGAACATAATATTTAGGAATATATAATCAATGCTCGACTTTTAGGTGGGAATTAAGTGTTACCACCTATATTTCGACCCGCCGTGTCTATTCCACCGGCTGCTCCGTCGACCATTCCTTCCGTGTTATCATCCTTCCGCCTACAGATAAAATGGAGGTTGAAATATTTTGAATAAAATTCATTATGTCATACACGAAACTGAAGAAACCTTATGAAAATGAAAACGATGCGTTACAAAAAAGTGAAAACACAGATTAGAAGGTACAGCTATTTCCAAAGCCTATGTGAACGTTTGTGAAGAGGAGAGTTAAGGGGCATATGAAAGGTATGTTTAGTCTGGAGGTGGTAAGCATGACGATATAAATCACAATCATCTATTTATACAAAGGTATTTATCGCTGTCGCCTGGGCGCTATTTGTTTTAAACTCTGCGCTGCATGAATTAGAAAGTCTATTCCACCGGACGAGTAACTCACGATGCGGCCAATGGCGGGAGGAAGGATTAGGTGAGGAAATAAAGTTCCCTCGCTACGAGAAGGGCCCATGAAGGGAACGGGTGGTCAGGTAGTAGAGCAGAGAAAAAGATTAAAGCATGTTTTTTCTTGCAAGGGAACGGATAAGGTGGGCTTGCAGGGTGAAAAAGGGGAACGGTACTCTAACGAACAAATTATATAGTTGTGACTGGTGCAAAAGCAAGGTAACACGTACTAATTCCTTATTGTAAAGGTGCCTCTGTTGATGAAACACTGTCTTTGTCGAATGAGCTGTAACTTCGTTCAGGTGACACAGGAAAGCCAGGAAAACGAACAGTAGGTGTGATGTAGGAACAAATAAGAACTAGTATTGGTACTTATGAATACACATACATGTATGAACCGTGTCGATAGTGAACATATCATCTGAGGTCGAACAAGAAAACAAAATAAAATAAATGAATGAAAGAATGAGGAAACACGGAGTTGTGTTCGTCGGAATATTAGAATATCGTCAGAATTATCGAATTTTGTCCAGGAAATATTATGCATGTACTGCGCTATATTCAGTGTACCTGACTAGAACAAATAGATAACCTGTACACACTTTTAAAATATCTCCAGGCAATATAGACTATTTATATTCATAATTCAAGTATTTACATAGTGTAGGTGTGATAATTATGACAGAAACAATAGTATAGTACTTGTATTATGACAGTCGAAATAACGACTATCAGTATACATTACTCACCATATTTTTAGATCATGAGAGGATACATATTCGAATGACAAGACTTTCGCTTCACACAAGCCATATAATACCTACGCACCTACCATTTACTAATGGCGGATTGATAGCTCTGTGTCTCATCTCTTACCATCGTAGGTATATGGCCTGGGCCTATGCAGACATTTATTGGTGTTGCTAATTGAAAGATACAGGTAGTCGGTGACAATAAAAAATGAACAGGTAAAGCCAACATCAAAAGAATTATCAGGAATTGCTGCACCATGCCCATGACGTTTATACTTCCTAACCAGACTGTAAATGTACCTTTTTATGGGTAAAAAAGATAGATACCTGGTGACTGCTCTGCCCAGCTTTTATTGGTGATTATAACGCTTCATTTCTCACTGTAAATAGCTTTTCACATCGAATCTTCCATACCATACATGTAAACATCATCTCCCTTAGCATGGCTCTGTGATTATTTTGAGTTTTACTGACTGATATTGTATTATAGAGGTGGTCAAAATCTAGTCAAATACGACCTGTCACTGGGAAATTGACAGTTGTATCTGGGTTTTTTCTAGGTAGGCAATCTTTAATTTAGGTGATATGAGGCTGAAGTGCGTCATCTAGAATGCCTACGAGTTGGTAATTCGTTCTCATTTAAAGTCAGTAACTAATTTAAAGCTTTTCTGCAAAAGGTCATGGTTTACTACGTCTCATCAAAGATGGAATATGATGGAAACCAGTCCTATTAAACATGGAATATGAATCAAATAGATGAAAAAAGAAAATATTAATAGGGGATTCGCATGTCTGACTGCGCATGTCTATTACTATTTTACAGCGCATGCTGGAATGGATGCTGTTCAAACCTGACATACAAATATTTGGCAACATTTTTACTGAAAATTGGAAGAATGTTTTCGCCAATATCTTAGCTTGTGTGAATGATCTATCCAAACTAAATGCATGCTGGAAAAGATGAATTCTTGTTTTATGGAAACATCTGCAACATGTGGCTATCTACATGAGATCATTGTTAAATATCCTATGCTGAACATAACATGTTTTCTATAGGTTGTACACTGTAGGCTACAATTAGTCCCATAATTCCATGCGAATTAAACTTCAAAATGTCGGCTATGCAAATCCCCTGTTGAAACATTTTTTGTTCCTGATATATTGAGTGAAAAATAATTCTAATGAATACTCATGAAGTCGCCACATATATATTAGCATAGCAAGGTCAATGCTAAAATTTAACACTTTTTTACATGTTTGACCTTGTCTTGGTGACCTTGACCTTGACAAAGGTAAAATCCTTTAATTCGAATAAATTGTCTCTTAGGGCTTTACAATTCCTGAAAATTACTAACAAATCAAATGAATGAATAAAGAGATATACAGTTAACAGTTTCTAGCTCTATAGTTCTGTTGGGAGTTGATGAATGTTTGTCCACAGTTACCATAGCACCCATAATTCGAATCTGGCCATATAGCTAATGTGTGAATAGGGCATGACCTTAAGTTTTACTATGGGGCATGCCATCTCATTTGGTCCCATACAGCAAGAGAAAATAAAAGTATAGTGAGGTCTATGTTAAAATTTAACACATTTTCACAGGTTTGACCTTGGCCTTGTGACCTTGACCTTGGCCAAGGTCAAATTCATATAATTTGAGTAAACGGTCTCTGGGGGTTGTCCCATTCCCGAGAATTGCTAAGGAATCACAAGAAGAGACAACAAGTTATAGTCAATTAATCGTTCAGTAGCTGTATTTCACAAAAATACCAAATTTTGTGATATAAACGGTTACCATGGCAACCATATTCATATTTCAGAATGGGCTCCCTTCCAAAATGAAAGCCCTATGTGATTGCTACCTGCTGTCAAATTTTGGCACTTTTGTCACTAAAATCGCCATTTTTGCCATAACTGACTAGACTATTATTGGCAACTGACTATATTTGTATGCATGCCTGTATGTATACGGAGATAATGATACGTGCATACCACATTCATATACTTTCTGGTTCCGGTTTGCCCCTCCCACTAGTGCAGCAAAGTAAATTATACAATTAGTCCCACCCCATGTCGACGATCTATATGTGATCGAGAAGAATGATCGGATGGATTCGCTGGAAGGACAGTGACCCTTTGAGGGCTTATTGTGCAGCTTATCCAACCGGCTTAAAAACAAAATGAATCTGATATTCTTCATTTATGGGCAATAGCGAAAAAATAAACTCTTTTTTTTTTAATAAAGTCTGACGTTCTCATGACGTCATGGGGATAGAAGAACACCATAAGGAAGGATTACTACTGCTTTCGTTTGCAAGTAGGAAATAAATTATTATAGATTTGTATATTCCCATAACAGAGATACAATGATATGATACAATGGACCAACTAGAAAATATAATCATATGGAAATAGGAGTATTCTCTTAAAGAGTATAGGTCTTCCCAATACTGCTGAATTTGTAAATAGGTTGTACGGTATATTAATTATTTTATTCTTCTTCCTCTCTGTGGTATGGAGAGAGAAAAATATATTTTATTTGATCCCTCTCCCTGCCACAGAGTAGCTAAGAAAATAAATGTTTATAATGGACAGAACAGTATCAGAGTCGTACAAAAGCAGTATGGCATGTATACGAGTCAGATCGTCAGAAAATGTACAATCTTCAGATCTACACTTTAGTAAATTCTGCTAAATTAGGCTGCAATTTAGTCAATACTAGGTAAATTCGATAAATGCATTGATTCTAGCAATCTGTCGGGTTAGGTTGAGCTGTATTTTGCACTTCATTTTCGTCTGAAATTTGGGTTATTTGAGAAGATTTGCGAAGTTGAATTGTACATTTTCTGAAAATCTGACCCATACATATAAATGTGGGTTTGACAGTAATCAATAATTTGTTTTCCTACTGGAATATTAGCATTACAGGCTAGATAGATGAGTGATTATTTTATAATAGTTATATTATATAACCACAGTGGCTTCATTATTATTCATATCACAGTAGTAATTACTATCCATGACTATTATTAATACAGTAATATGTATGTTGGGGAAATAATAGGTTCTCCTTCATAACAAAATGGATTTGGTAACTGACTGTTCCATTCCTATACCTTGTTCACTAGCTCTCGTATCTGTAACTAAATAACTTCCTTCCTTAACAATTGCTGTATAACACAACACCCCCACCCCCACCCCCACCCCTATCGATTACGATACAATATCAGGTTCAAACTCTTACTTCTAAATATTTATTGATTGCTAAATATCCACCGTATAGAAACTCATAAATATTAACTCGGTTCTACATGTATTACATACTCTACGTATGGCCTACTGCAATGTGAAGGGCGTGTTCAAGAGACTAGTATCATTGTAAAGACTAGGCGATCGAAAGAGTCTTTAACTTAACACGGGCCTGAAGTGATTAACCTTTCCTCACCCTATGTTAAGTGTAACGTATGTATCGCCTGAGGGCTAAAGGTCTTGTTCCAAGTAACATCTCGCCGAATTCTCTTGTTAATGCCCAAAACTCCCATGAGTAGGAAATGGCCGCCGTCGTAGTTTCGCCTGCCTTAAGATGGAAATATTGGGAAATAGAGGGGATCCAATGGACGTATTACATCTAGTCACAATCATCTCATCTCTCGCGTATGTATGGGTATTCATGGGCTGGTGGATTAGGCACAAAACCTCTCATACATATACTATCGACTATACATATAGAAGGACCATAGAGATTACCTCTTAATATCGCCCATTCTATCCCCTGCTAGGTACTGAATGAAACTCTGCTGGAAAGAGAACATAACACATGGGAGGATTACTGCCTGGGCACAGTGCGATTATCTCTTAATCCGCAACACCGGTTTCCCAGGGTGGGTGTAGTGGGACCCTCTCCGAGCAAGAAATTACCTATGATGTTCCCAAGATGTAGATTTATCTAATTTGCTCCATAACTTCGTTCATTTTGAATACATATTAACAAGGACATTACATATGACTGTGTGTCTGTCTACCCCATGTAGTAACAGCTCTTAATTTATTGATATTGACAACAGCGGCATAGAACAGTGCAATTAGGCCTAGTTAGTAAATAAGTTACTTTTTTCTGCTACCTACACACATAATTTTGTGATAGCGTTAATAGCGTTATTTATTTTGCGATAGCGTTCACACCTTATTCTAATTAACGTGTTTCTTTGCATATCGCACAGGTTTTGACGATATCAGGGCAACTTGAAATAATAAAACGTTGTCAAGGAGGGGTCTGAGCTCAGTTGGTAAAAGCAATAGTGATCTAGAGCCAAGATCAAAGTATTTTATACAAGATAACAACTTAACAACTGACTAGTGCATCATGCTTGGTATTGGTCAGTTTGTATGTTTTCGATACGATAGAGGTTTTAAATATTAAAATATATTCGCGGATCATTGTCTACACGCTTCTAAATAGTACATTCGACTCCAGCCTTTCCTGATTGAGTATATATCCGTGAACATACTAGTCCAGCAATACAGGTCCGAAATATTGTTATCAGAATCAGACTCATCATTCAGGGTCGTTACATACAATGTGGATGTTTTGGTGTAGGTGGGTGTGGGTGGGGATGCTGGTGCGGGTGCGGGGGGGGGGGGGGCATAAGGAAGTTTCTCCATATTTTATCGAAATTTCATTTAGGCAGCTTATTATATAAGGTAAGAGAATCCTTTATTTGTCATATATTTGTTTATATGTCATTTGTCATATCTAATTCCACCTACTCTATATTTTATCTTATAGTATATATTCTATATTACATAAGCCTATCATAGAGAATAGTTATGTCATTCATTTGATAATCTACATTTATAATATAGTTTTATAGACCATTACCTATCCTCGACTGCCCAACACTTTCTCCATCGCTTCACATTTTTGGACCTCTACTTTGAGCTTCAATTACAGGTTGCGATTTGGGAGTTTTGCGGTTTAATTTTGAGATTTGGGATTTTGGTGGTGATTTTGTTAAAAATACACATGCAGGAAAGACACAGCTAGTATCAATATCAAATGAGGTATTTGTACTCGACGACCTAAGGGTTCTTATTTTGTTAAACCAATAATTTGTCAATTCCAAATTTGAATGGATGTTAATCACTTGTTTATACAGAGAAGAAAAACGGTTTTCTGACGTCATGACATACATTCCTCTGTGCCAAACATTATTAACTCCAAAATAATACCCTTGATGACGGCCATGAACTACGTCACGTCGGACCTGAAGGGACAAAATCATAAGTAGTTGATAACATCAAAACTGGAAGGAAACCCAAAAGATCAATAGATTTCTTGATGCGTGTTATTTTCCCTATCCGTGTGTTAAAAATATATAAGATATCAATTTACATTTTCCAAGGGAATGAGACGATTTCCCAAGAGAATTGGGTCATAAAAAACATCCTTTATATATATAAATTTATATTCTAAAGGTTATGATTTGTTATGATTGTCATGCATTAGTGCGTTCTAAGATAAACGAGAATTAACTCGTCTACATGCATCAATTCATTTACATGTACATAAACAATGTTCATTTACTTCAGCTCTCACGGACACAATTCTTGTGATAGGTCTATCGAAACCAAACAACTGTCTAAGGTTTAAATGAAACCTAAACCCTTGAATATTGAAGAACTACTCGACCACATGCATAGAACGAGAACAAATAACTGTAAATAGAAAGCTTAACCTTGGTAAAAATAAATACCGGCCTCTAGCAGGAGATGAGACATATTAGTGAAAGTAACTCACGATGAAGGGGTGATTAGCTTAGACTTAAGTCAAATATGTCGTCGCGGACAAAGAAAACACTCCCATCCTGAACACAAAAAGATGGCGGTGTTTATTTACATACATGGCGCAATATACATACATGTGCACATATGTTTACTTTATAACTTTTGTAAACAATAACGCTCATTGTCGGATAGATTTTTCATACATAAAACTAGATCAACTGAGGTGAGTGAATGATTCATTGGTTCTACGAATATGGTTAGTCGTCAGCCTATAATTTCAAGGCTTGTAACGTTATTGAAATCACACATATTGGAAGATTCATGTATAATAGGGACTTGTTAGAACTTTTTTAAAAAAATGTACAAAGTCTAATCTTAAGGTTAGTTTTTGTGTGTTATTTTAGCGTCGCTTATTATAGATAGTGGTCTAATATATGATATATAGACTACCACACATGCGGAGGCAAGTAGTCGTGCATTTATTATTGCTAGCACGTAGGTGAATGTACACAACACATACGGTGCTCCTTCCAGACGGCTACAACAAGTGGGACGCACATGATCATAACACACACAACTTGAACTTAACAGCGTCAAAATCTTCATTTTGCAGTAAATAACTAATTTTATTTAATAAATCTAAATTTAACTTCAGGATAGACACCTAAGCAAAAAATTTAATTTCATCGAACGATAACCAATGCAACACTGACCAACTGGTATTTAAATACTATAAACCTCATTAATAAGTATATTATTTTATTATATGATAATCTTGTACTTTCGTGGATGAAATCTGCACGAGTTAAGATAAGTAAAGCAAAGACGATTTTTCTAATATGTTCTATCATTGATATTAAATTGGAATGAACATTTTAACATGATACGTATAGCGGACCCGTGGCAAGTCAATCCATGGCCACATTTCCTCTCCTGTAAGCAAATCCAACGAGGACAATCTCTCTCGAGAAGGACTCATGCGAAATCTGTGAACCCTGTGTTCCGTGATAAAAGTCACAGTACATCTCCTTGTAAGGAGTTGTGCACTGCTTCCCCATTGGGAATCTGTTCATGTGCGTGTATCCTTGCTGAGAGGATCTCCTATAGAAATGAATCCCTAATTACTGAATACGTACTTGGAGAGCCCATTAACAGCTGTGTTAAAACTATAAGGATTATTCACCATCATCCTCTATTTGGAATTGTTAAACTCTTAAATACTTCCATGGAGAGTTAATGGAGAACGAAGGATATAAATATGGTAATGGTGAAGGCATCAATGGAAGTGGATTTTCAAGGCACAACAATGCATTCGCTTGACATTAGAGATTGAAAGGGAGAACGCGCAGTCATCTTGAATAATCCCTACCCGAAAGGTCTAGTAAAGAGATGGAATAAGTTCAATGTGTTCAGATACCCCGCTAAGTGATAAAACAATATAAACATCACATAAACGCTCATAACAAAAGAAACGGGAGGCCTGCACAGTACATATTTCGACGAAGTTTGGCTCTCTGGCGAATTGCAATAAGAGGTGAGTTGCCCTGAAACTATTCAGACTTCAGACTGCGAATTATGTGGGAGATATAGCACGGGGAAAAATATCATGATGAAGCAAAACTAATGAACGTATGTTACGCCGTGTATGGAATGGATCGAACGATTTCACTACTGTTAACGTATATATAGGTGTGTTCCTATTCACGTCCATGTACATGTATGTAAATAAAAAATCATGTTACAGATTATTATTACTATTATTGCAAAGTATTAAAGAGCAGGAATTAGTTATATTTGAAATGATATTTTGGTAGGGCACGTTAATGAATATAAACATTCGGAACGAAAGTTCCTTTTTTTATTGTGGTAGCCACGATTCCAATTTGGGCGTACAAGTCACCATCTATAATGTAGCCCATCCAATTGATGAATATATGCGTTGTGCATTTACCTCTCTAATATAGTTAATTTACGGGGCCCCGGCGGTTAGATTACAGCATCTAACCGTCCAGGCGTGTAATACAGGCAATTGTCTTTCATCACTTCGATGCACAAACTAATCCATAAACCACCAAGTTCATCCTTAGGCCGGACCCGCGTGTCGCGAACGCAGTGTGTTTGCCTGCAGTCCCGAATTTTCCTCGGTCAAGATCAGACTTATTTTATTTAAAATTAATATGAAATGATCGCTATGTATCCTAGCTCAGAACTTCATAAATTTAAACAATACAGGTGGTGAATTACAAAATAATGAATAGTCAATTCTACATGTTCGGCACTATCCTGTAAATATAATATATTAGCATGGTTTTACAGTTTCTTTTCTAAGGATTTATATTGATGAAGACTGTGTGTATGCCAGCGAAGCTAGAACAAATCCAACACTAGGGATTCCTATTATCACCTACCAATTCACCACTTCCTAACCTCACCACCCAGCACCAAAGCCAGACGTGAAGATGTTATGAATGATATAATGCATTGTTGCTGATCGATAGAATGAAGTACGGTTATGTAACCAAGGCAGAAATGGTCACAGAGATCCAAAATCCATTATAACAATGATTAACTGACATTGCTTCATTTGAGTTCCCCACCATAGACAATCTATTCTGGAGTCAATTCCATTCCCAATAGTTACATGATTGGGATATTTTGGGATTAACAGATGATGATAGGTGACCATGCGTGGCTGTTTATACCACTCAGTGCATTTCAATGCCAACTAAGCAGAATTCGTCTTTAGCATTTTGCTCAAAGGAAGATCGTATTACGGTGGGAATGATTCCCTACCGCAGACGTGCAAATCCTCTTTTTCTCCTCTCATGTAACATGTCAACTCCTACAAAACTGTTTGTGTGGTATGAACTATCAATTTTAAAGCTGGCCTAGACATTGTTATAGGACACATCCATGTATAACTGAAACCTAACTGAATAGTTCTCAAAACAATCGAAAAAGAAGTTCATCATGCACTATGTGTACTATTCTTGACCTTGAATTATTGACCTGATTTGTGCTTCCATTCTATAGTCATTCCATGTCCATCTTAGTATTAGCCTTGCTCTTAACTATTCTCTGATAAGAAAAGGCAGCATCGATGACCTCATCTTAAAGTGGAATCAGTGCAATCATCTCTAGGGAGGCGAAAGAAACGCCTTTAAACCAAACAAAGATACGTTGGATTGATCGAAAAGGCATGTAAGCCAAGGTCTCAGCTCACATCCTTTACTGGCCTGACATTTCAAAGACCTCTGTTTTATCTCACCTTTCAGGGTCCACCATTTCCATCTATAGATCTATGCACCATTAGGGAAATTCCTTCAGAAATTGGACTGCGACTCTGGAATCGCTATGCTGAGATTTCTTTTTATTGAACAGTGCAATTCCGTGGTAATGTTGCTCAAAGTGCTGCTGCTATATTATACACAAACCATAATACATGATGCTTAAAACTTATAATAAGTTATCAAATGGATCCCTATGGAGAGATTGATTTATTCAATAAGCTTATTTTGTTCCAAGTTTTTATGAGATTTGTATAAAACTTGAAACGGCTGGGACCCCATTTTAAATCATTTCCTCTATACTTCTCCAAAGCAGTAGGCTTAAGTGTAAAACTAATTTTCATGAAGACATGGTATCTTATCACTAAATTTAAACTAAAATTATATCTAACTAAATCTATTTACATGAGAGTATTTTGCCTTCTAACAGTTCTAGCATATAGATGTGTATTCCTTTTAAACTTTACATATTTTCCTCAGACCTCCTCCTTTCCTCAGAGCTAAATATTGTAAAACCTAACCACCATAATCACCTGCGTCGATTCTCTTTATTTGGGATATAATATTCCCTTTAAAATGATGTCAAATAACGGACCATGTGTCCTTAAAAAATACGGCTTCCCTTTTTACATTTGCCCTTTCAAACGAAGACACGCGCTGGTAGGTGATAAAGGACCTGTGACATTAGCTGCAAAAGCACGGCCAAGAATGGCAGTTTGGTTATAAAATAAAGAATTCCCTTTTCTTTGCTTTAGATCTTAGAAGGTCAGAAAAGTTTCAGGTGAAAAGAAACATTCTGGCGTTACTTTCCACATTGACAGATGAGAATTATCACGCATGTGAAACTTTGGCCAATAAAATTTATTAAAAAAAATTGATAATGATGCTCATAGTATATATTCTTTAAGCCTTTTATTCATGAATAGGATCTCTTAAATGATTCTAAAATGTGAATGAGACTCCTCTAGACGAAGGTCGGGCGATAAACCTTTTGGAAACCAAAGGATGGCATGTACAATTGGAACCTTTTACACCTCACCTGGGTGTGGTGATTACCGACGGGCCAAGTAATTAGCTTCAGATTGGATATTTTCTTCGGTAGAAGCCGCAGCGCCTTGGACCATGACCTTGGTTCAGAACTCATTTGTTGTATGCGACGAAACCAGACAATACAACATTTTAAGCTCTCGAGAAGCGCTTGAAAACCAAAGCCTGCATCCCCTGAAAGTACACATCTATAAAGGAGCCCTCCACTTTAGGTCATTGATTTAAAAACATTTGCATGATGTGCTTGCAAACCCTTTTTTACTCTGTAGACTTCTAAATTCATGTCATATAGCATGCCCATGGGTGCATATATATGTTTACATAATTATATAGATATGCGAGATCTGTGCTAATTAATCAAGAATATCCCAGATGCACAATCAAAAAAGGTATGTAAATGACAGTGTTTAAGCAAGCTATGATGTCTTCGAAATATGCAATTAATTACCTTTTGGCTGATCGCTGAAAAGGATAACATTGGTAAATTATATCTAATGGTGAGGTTATTAGGTTAAGGGGGTTGAACGCTGACTTTGAAGGGCAGCATCATCATTGCCAAGCTAATTATGTGTGTCTCTCCTTCACAAGTATACCTCAACCTTGAACTTCTTTGTTAAACCTGAAAAGAGTTTGGGTGTATTAAAGAAATAGATCATAAACGACTCTAAGCCCGGGGCTGTTGTGTGACATAATGTGCCCGATGCTGAAGGCAGAGGGTACATTATGTCAAAGATAACAGCTGAGGGCGGTACGGAGCGGGAATTTAATTCGTTTAGTCAACACCAAATTCCCTGTTGCGGTTTTCTGGTTGTTACTAAATGACGTGAAAAAAACGCAGAACAGCCCAATATACTTTTACCAGTCGGTTAATTATAACTGAATAAAGGACTGTCGGTAAATGCCCTATACAGTCGCTGATTAAAGGATTCTAATTTCGGATTGCCTTACTTGTTTGTTTTATTCATAAGCTCATGTACTTAAAGCAGCGTTTTCGGGACAATTTAAGCCCGTTCAATATAAGAGAGGCTGTGAATCATCTTATTTATTTCTTATCCAAACACGTATTGTTTATCATCTAATAACAATGAGTTAATAATTGTTGTCAATTCTTAATTCTTTTAAATATCAGCACCAGATATTCATTGAGGCAGATGCCCCAACCCTGGTTGCATGTTTAGAAACATATTCAATATAACCATGCATGAATACATAAATGTGGTCTGTTTTGCTTACATCAAATCATCTATTCATGAAGTGAAACAAACAATGATGAGTCAGTCATTCTGCCACGTCCATACTACCATCCATCTAAGAGAATTAGTGAAAAAGCACCTCTAACTGTAGTTTATAGCAGGAGAATGTTACTATCGGTCATTAATCCCTACACCGATCGATGTGCGACCACTTGTTAAAGCAGCCAAACAAAAGGCGGAATCAAGGAAACCAAGCACATTTCTCCATAGCATATATATTGGGTTTTTAATCGCAGAGATTAAGGTGAAGGTGCACCGAATGGCTTGATTGAAAAGGGAATAGTCCTGTGTATAGGGAAACACCCCGGGGAAACACCCTCTTATTCTTTTGATAAATTTATATTACACACCAGGGTCATGTAGTCTGGTAGATGGCAATCAGTGAGAGTAAAGTGGATATGATTTAGAAAATTATGAACAAATCCATGTTGTGTACTATTACCCTTGATACACTCCACGCAGTCAATCGATCTCACAGGCGGCGATTACACAATCACAGTCACACAGGTGATTGTCTCTCAAGGGTGTTCATTAGTTAATCATAATACATCCTTCATAATCAATTGCCAACAGTTTAAAATAGATTTAATTCGTTTGATTCCTTTCATAGTTTATCGATTTTGTTTCCTCACATGTGTTCAAATATAATTGATGGGTCAAAACCGATTGCAAAAATACAGGGTTTTTTTTCTGGAATTCCCTTTATATATATTCTCTCGTTTTCCTTTGATGAGTTCTATATTCATATAAATGTTTACAATTACAGTCCTGTACAATAATGGCGCTGGATACAATATTATATAGACTGTCTATGTGACAAGCTTTTTAGAGCTAATATTTAGCATAGAGTACTTCCGGATTGTATGGCAGTGTTGTGACTGCCTCGCCTCCTTATGCAAGTGCTCTCTATCTCATATCCTTGTCGATTGTCTAGACAAGGCAAAACCTCCAAGCCAACCAATATATTACTTGCTTGCAGAAATGTGTCCTCGGCCCCTCTCACTCTGTGTCCTTACATGTCACCATGGATACTCTTCCGGTATGGGGCATGATGGGAAAATGTATATTGATGTCTGTCGCCATCTAACGGCGGGATGTTGTCCAGGGTTTTAAATACAGGGGAGTCAGGGCCACAGGGATTTCCCATGAGGAGGGGCATTGTTAAGTTAACTTATTACCGATTGTCTTGGAATGTGCTATTTCCACCCAGTGGGATCAAAGGCAATCCCTCCCACCTATGTATATGGGTCCCTGAGTAGCCTACCCAGTCAGGTTTGCGGACCTATAACACCCCTGTTTTATTTTCCTTTTAAATGTTTGATGAGTATAGAGTAAGGTTCCATCAATAGTAAATCCTCAACGTAATATGTGTGTAGGCTATGTACGCATATAATGAATGTGTGTGTTTAATTGTTATCACGACATAAAATATAGAAACAATAATAAATAATATGTCTTCTATATCTTGTTACAATTTTAACTTAAATAGGTCTTGAGTAATATCAAATGATACAATACTTTATATATTCCAGGTGAGTTCAGGAAGTACTCTCATTGTATCCAGCAAAATTGAAATTGTGGTGAGTAAATGCAAAGGGTATGCAGTATTCCCCATCAGATAACGAAACGATACGGGCTCTATTCCGTCTCCCTATTTACATCGGTTACATTCCCTCATAACCTTTAGATGTTGCTGCAAATATAATGCTACATAGGTATGCCTATTATATATGTATTATTTAATTATGGGTAGGTCGTATTATTATTGGCGTCAACAGGGATTTCGGTCAATTGCAATGTACTTACAGAAGTAATATAATCCGAATAAAGCCGGCCCAAGCACAGTTCCCCAAGTTTGAGGAGGGAGTTTGGTCAGTCTATCAAGTTTGATTCAGAATCGCCGTTGACTACAGAAAGATACTTTAATACTTTGCATTGTCCTGATGTTCTGCCCATACAAGCCTTAATTCTAAAGGATCTTTTCCATTGTTCTTAGAACTCCCTTTTCTGTCCTTTGCCCACCCTCAGGAGTAGAAAGATGGGCACCAATCTCTGCACAGTTCATCAATAATAATGTGTTCATGATGTATATAAACTCTGCGATTGGTTCCAGTGGTATATATTGGACTTGCGAAATGACAAATCACTCTGGGTATCATGCTTTCAACGTACTTTACGATTGGAAAATTCCCCTTTACTTGGTTAAAACCTTTCCTGGTCAATCGATTACCTTCATCCATCAATACTGGCAGGCATACAGTGAGATTACAGGAGTGTGAAATAAGGAAATCAAATGCATTGAAAGAGCTCCGTCTAATCTCATATGTGCGTAATATTCCAGATTTTGATATAAGTAGAAACTCCAAGTGGCAAAGCCACTCATCAGTATGCATCGAAGGTGGCAGATTTGAATTGAGTGCACAATCTTGCAACATCAGCTGCATATACATTTTATGCATTTAAGAATAGCTCACTTGCTCTGCATATGCCTTATTGTAGTCATCCAAGGGATGGGCTTGAGAAGAAGTTGTCAAATATTCTTATATCTGATTTAATTATGGTTTTATAATAGGAAGAAACTTCAGAAGTAATTGTAGCCTACGGGATAAGCATATATTCTTGGAAGGAGTCCAGACAACTTTATAATACCCCTAGATCTTTTTTCTACTATACTTCGCCAGGTGAAGCGATGATGATCTTCTAAAATTTTAACGATCAGTCTTCGTTGATGAAACCTGACCGCAAGGGCCGAATTCTGTACCATAAACATCCTTCCATGTCAAAGCAGTCCAAGAGAGTGTTCAATTATTAACAATAGAGACAACGTATGTTCGAGCATATAGAGAAGCAGGTGTGTCCAAACGGCCCGGCAAAGGGCATTAGATATGTTCGACGTAAACATAGCCTCGTGGTTCTTGTATCTCTTACTAGTAGGCCTACCATTGTTTACGGTCGAACACATATTCATTGCATCCTTTAAAAAATAAAAATTCATTTATCGACGCTTATTTTTATATTCAAGTATGATATCACGGAAGAAAGAATTGACACACATAGCGGATATTTGTTATACACTTTGAAACATACAAGGAGATGTTATCATTTTGAAGAAATCCCGGTTACAGACATGTGTTTATCTTGATTAATGTTCCGCACTGTTGATGCCTCTACATAATATTAAATACGAATCCATTGAACGAAATCGAGGGATAGGGTTTTAGAGTACTTGAACAATACCAAGTCCATCAGCAACATTGCATGAATATATCCTGATACATGTCAATACTAGTAAGCCCTAATTATCCTAACTACCCAAATACATGCATTTGATATTAATATTTATTTCTCCCCCCCCCCCCTCCCTTCTTTTTCTTTTTTTATCATTATCCATCTACCATCCAACTGAAATGTTAACCGAAATGATTATAAGCAACACGAATTGACACACACACTTTTATATGTTATAAAGATTTATTTTCATATTTCAGGGTGTGAAGGAAGACCGGGAATTCCCGAGTCACATTAATTGCATGGCATATGCCAAAAATATCAACCTGAATAAAGTTCGTTTTAAAAAAATAGAACATAACGTTATTCGTAATAAATATGTGGGCCTGAAACTGGCTTGTAATACATTTTATCCCTAATATTGTCGAAAGGTCTGTCAGAGTAATCCTCTTGTTTTACATACACAGTCAATTGGATTTGTTGTATCCAGCAGATTCCCGAGCATGCACACACAAAATGACGACAGGGAAAAATGTCCGACCTGACTTGCATATATGCATAATCGATTCACTTTCGGGTAAACAAATCGCAAGGTTTGGTCTTTTGCCTATAATTCGATTTTCATAGAGATATAATGATTTCCGAAAGTTGCCAACAGCTATTTATTCTCTGATACATAAAATGCATGTCTTGGGTAAGATATGATGTCCCTATTATTCCCAAGGGTCCACCATAATCCAATCGGCAACACTTTATATGCAAACCTCGTGTGTCAATTCAAAGGCCAACATAAGGCGTCACAAGTCATTTGCAAGTGGCACATTTATTGATAAATAGCGACAGGAGAAAATAAAGCACACGCTAAGAGATGTCGTGTGCAAATGCACCTTGATATTTCATTTCATTGCTCAAGATTGTGCTGTACAATATTTCTATACTTTATCTGCCAAAGCAGGGCTGTCACTTACAATTAAAAACGATTCTATCGCCCTGTCACTACACATTTCGAATGTTCGCTATATTGTTGCGAGCACATATCTCCAACTGCATATGCTGCACTAAAATACAAATATATTATACAATATCTGAGCTCATGCCTTAGATCACATATTACTCTTTCGCTTGGAAAGAAAACACAGATTTATTTTTTCAATCAGAATCCAATCTTCACTAAATCCACATACTTATAGAAAATATGTGTGCATCCACACACTGGCCGTGTATCCTCGGTAAATCCTGCATGTGTAGATTTATGAATAAATTCTGAGCCCATCCCCCTGTTATTTGACACCCAACCCGACTTGGGTTTATATAGGTCATGCATTGTCTTAATCCTAGTAAAAATAGTCTCATCCCAGATTGTATAGCAAGTGGGTGGTCCCTGCTGCTAATTGAAATTTGTTGGGAGGACATAGATTAAAGCTATCCGAAATTGGTTTCATCCTCTAGACATCCGAAGTCTGATACGATCTCAATGGTCATCATTCATACTATTATCATTGGTTAGTTGTCTCGGTTGCCAAATGCTAGCTATACCAGGATCTAATCAGAGATTGTTTTAAGCTGAAAAATTAATAATTCCAAATCACTCAATCATGGTGCAGGCGTTTGAGGAGGATTGCAATTGACATGTTTTTTTTAAATAATTAATTTCTCGTAATGCATTTACATTCCCAGATAAGAATATTGGCCCATAGGACCATAAGATATTGTGTTGTTTTCTAATATTTGTATTGAATAAGACATTCAGCTATAGATATGCCAGGGCAATAATACACACGGTTGGAGAATGCTATACAAGTCTTGAAATACCGATATGTTGCGAGAAAGTAATCAATTCGTGTTACTATAATTATGTACACTTGGTGTTATATCGGGTCCATCAGCATGTGGAGTCCTATAGAACGTCGGATAAACTATGTAAACTGCGATTGATGTCGATAGATATGTAACCCCTTCTTGAATGTGACCATCAAGGGGCAATGGAGAAGTGTCTAGAATCATCTTGCAACACGCAAGTGATGGCTACTTCAGAATGGACGTGGTATTTGCACACGGCTATTACTGATGTAACATGTTATTCCAAATCGATTCACATGTATACATACAGAAATATAGAAGGATGCCTCACATTACAGGTATTGCGTTCTATATGATCCAGAACAGAAAGCTTTCACATCAAATTTGTTCATTGTATTATTTAAGTGAATCTTACCATTGTTTTATTTAACATTAAATCATACTGCTTACATAGTACATCTAAAATAATGTTTATATCACATAATATAACAAGCATAAGTACATAAGTTAATGTGTGTATCATCCGATATGACTTCCTCTGATAACAATATTGTGAATTATTTTGGTGTTAAAGGCCCTGACTTAATCTATTTCAAACTAAAGGAGTTGTATAATAAAGTAAGCCTTTTGTTTTCTGACTTTTTGGAAATGGAACTCTAAGAATTATTCTCTCTGGGTCGAAATGTCTAGTGTTTCATTTTCTTTAGTCTTGTATGACTGTTTTTCCTTTAGCCTATATAGTAAATGTCTTCTTCTTATCGCTAATGGTAAAATTGCAGCTGATTTTATTATCTACATTTCACATTGCACGTTTATATTTTTATAATTATGATTAATTATTTCACATAATTTGTATGTATGACAAATTTCGGTATTACCATGCATTATTCAAGAGTTCCGTCGAAGAAAGTGACATGCCTTGAGTGAACGCAATGTATTACTTCCCCATGTGTCTTTTTATTAGCATACTGCCATAGTATAGATGTAACACACGTCTCTGTACAGTAAATTTAGCTCGCACCTATATTTCAATGCTTCAAGAACTAAATTGATAAGTTCATCTTTACTGCCGAACTGCTAGTTGACTCCTCTAAGAGATGTTTATAGGCATGTCTTTATTGTCAGATTTCTTGGAAATGGGAAGACGTCATCATCTCTATTATGACAGACAAGTTGCAATGACGGAACCAGAAACCGACATCACCTTGCAATTCCGTCATCTCGCTAGCTCTCGCTGTGCCTACCCCTTGGCTGTTTGTATTTTAATAGTTCCTTAATGCTTCCCATAATCATGCTTTCAATCAAAGGTTTCTCTGTGGATGTGTGTATGAACACAATGGTCTTTGATATTTTATGAACTGATGACAGAAAGCATATGACGTCCTAATTTGCCAACGTTCACAACGTTATGTGACGGCAGACACACTTAAGATCACTCTTCCTGTACTGCAGTGTGTACCTAGAAACACCTTCCTGTATTCTATGCAAAAAGAGAACGATATAACGATATAACGATTTAAAGGGAAAGAACTTAAGGGAATATTATCAACGTTACATGTTCTTTATGTTCCTTGAATTGAGTGGACGAATAAGCTATGGATCCAATGAAGCTGATTTTTTACTTTGGTCAGACTTTGATCTTGCCCAGAACGGATCTGTTTGTCTCTTTTCCCTACTTGTATGATAAAGGGGGAACAGGGGAAATCTTTATGCAAAGATTTCCCTCGTCAAACGGTGGAAATCTTACCGTTGCACTTACACTGCAATCAAGAGTTAAAGCAGAAGGCGATTACCCATGCATTACCCCCTCCGTAAGGAGTTTCTTTAACTCTCCTTAACCCATCACCAGGGAAAGATGTGTGGGACTAATGTCTGTGCTGTAAATAGCAAGATGCACGTGTGAAGTGTTGCCTCACAGATTTACACTGTCTTTATGGTTCTCTTAGACCGTGGACAGAATAAAGGGCGAAACAATATACGCTGGCCTGAAGCCATTCAGATGGGTCAAGTGAACATGGAATCCTCTTCATGTGGGAAGACTACATGATCTTCAACTGTTCAAAGCCAAATTTCATTCGCTCTGAATTTTGAAATGTTACAGAGTCAAGTGAACATTTAGTAAGCACATCCAAACAGTTCTTATAGATCTTTGCATTGGTGTGACCAAGGGCAATATCATCCTTCCAGACCGGGGCTCTTAAATAAAAGTTAGATCGACTATTTGAAAAATGAATGTGTGTGGTCATCGACAGTTGACATAAAACAGTTTGCGCCATCATTAGCGGAATTATCAACACTCTACACTATGTGACTAAACGGATTCCAGAGTTACCTTTACAACGACGACACAACATTTTCAAAGAGTGCCCCTTGCCGATGGTTATTGAAATGCCCGAACACGTATCTTTCCATATCATGCCCGTTATTTCAAACTACACTGCAGCTCATGAGCCGATGGCCACAACTATCTAGGCCTCCCAGCAAGGTCGAATCTAATCCTATTTCAATTACATTGAAAGTTAGCTGCACACCGTCATTTATTCTACTGAGCCACAAGTCGGAATGAAGAGATTAAGGGAAACAATGGTATCACGTACCTCTCTTTGGTAGTCTCTTGATATTTCGTTCGTGATTTCTAAATTGTATTCTCATAATTTGCGTGGGCGTAACAAAGGCCAGATGTGGGCAAAAACTCCCGGAATGGTATATTGACACCCCTGTGGGCGCTGTTAAAGGCAGTTGACAGTTATATTCTCATCCAGTTTAAATATGTATCACATATGAAGGGCATAGCTTACTATAGTCATACAAATTTGATCGCACTCGTGGGTATAGCCGCAATCAACAAAGATCTATATATACAAGTTATCGTAAGTTGAATCATTTCACGTTTAATTATTTTAATGAATGGCTAGTCTCTATTAATCTGGTATTCTCTAGAAGTTTCTAGGGAAAAGCTGTGTGAGACGCTGTCAGTCTATTATATATGTTTTGATTACCGGTTTCAGGTTTATTAGAACCATTTATTGTTTGAAAACTCATTGATATAAGGAGAAAGTATTATCATATAAAGATTAATGATTTGAAATAAGTGTTGCTATAACTTTTCCATGAATTTGATTTGATTTAAAATATCAGCCTGCGCTGAGAAAAGCGTATTCTACATACTGTCATGCTGAATAAAATGTCGATATGACTATAGAATATGTTTTCCTTGATTCATGCATGCTTTAAGCATAAAATACCTATAATCAGTAAGTCACTTTTATGTTGAGACATTGTATATATTATGACTTTTGACGTTGCTCTGGGATGAGATATCATCTCTTCCTTCATCCCTGAGGCCTAGAAAAGAAACGGTCGTAGATGCAGAGAAGAGCATTCCTAGAAAATATAGCTTGTGGCCTTAAAATAAGTACAGTGACCGATGCATTATACAGGGTGGAGTTGGTGCTCGATTAAAAACTCAGTGTCCTACCTCATTTTTACTCCATCTAGGAAATGCTTGACCTTTTTAACACATTTTATCAGAAATACCCCAAAGATATAGTTTAGGATGAGGTAGGCTTTGCCCCCTCACTGTGTTGACTGTGATGTATGGATTGTTATAATAACATGGTATTAGCCAGGGTCTGTGAGTGTCTGTGATACATCAACGACAGAACATAGACAAAATCAGTTTTTGCATTATTTACATTTTTTTCAGCAATGGCAAAACATGAGGGTTCTTTCTACCGCTTCAAAGTACTTCTCAGGGGGCAGGCAGAGTGCTTGTTTTGATGCTTTATCCCCGAAAAAAAGTACACTCCTTTGGTGGGTAAACCGTTTTTACCGTATTTCAGTATAGATATCATTTCTATGTATCTATCATTTCATAGTAATAGATGCAATGATTTAGCGCTTTAGAATTACTCGTGATGGCACAATGCAATGTTTAAATACATGTTTAATAATGTATCTAATGTATACACAATACAAAAGTCAATACTAAATACATACTATATATATATATATGAAAAACCTAAAGGACACCTGTGCTAGTTTCTGTAAGATAGGTTACCATGGATGTGACCCCATACAGTTATGTGTCAGTTATCGGGGTAATTTTGATATTAAAAAAAGATGGGTTCTTGTTCACGTCCAAAAATAAGGTCGATATCAGGAAGACGGGTAGCATGGGGGCCTATTTATATACTTTGTCTAAAATTCCTAACACATACCCATTCTCACTTCAACATAATGATTGTGGTAATGAAAAGATTATTGAACAAATAGACGCCCCTCGATTAGTGCCCTGGTCAATAAATGGAGAGTCATAAAATGGAAAACATTCTAAGTCTGTTGTCTTCGAGTACACGCGTTGGGGTCCTTTCCCTAGTACCTTGAATGTAAAAGACTTTCAAATGAAGGACATACCCTTTACTATTCCCCCGTCGATTGTAGAATTGATAGGGCTGCCTCAAGGTAACACAGAATGTGAACAATGGAAACAAACGACTAGGGTAGACAATAAAAGCTCTGATAAGTATGCAACCACCGCTATAGATCCATCCAGCGTTCCCTAAAGGATACTTGACAAGGGACATTGGTCCCTGTGCGCAAGCAATATGGCCACTGTGACTCTTCAACGACCTGTAATGAGATAGGATCCCAATCCTAGGCTGTCTTTTCCCTTTACATCAACAGCCTTCGAAGATGCATACAAAGCTGACAAGCCCTCTTTTCGCAACCTCTATAGAAGAATCTGATATGGGTGGTTTAAGTAATACGTTAATATCAAGTGGTTTATAAATCTCTAGGGATACTGATACATATTTTCATGTTCTCTCGGCCTGACTTATACTTTTCTGTATGATCCTCAGCCCAGGGCCGATGGAATAGTAAGAGATGTTATGGCGTAAGCAGTCAAAAGCTGTTTTATTACACTATGTAAACTTTCAGGTACATTAGAGGTATCGACATGAAAGAAAAAAAGAGAAAACATTTTCAAGAGTTATCGACACTGAAGTGGTTATTATTTGCATGGTGAGCATGTATGGATTAGGCACCAAACGGGTGTGGCTGGAAGAAGGCTAGCGATTGGTTGATTCTTGAAGCGGGTGAGGCCTGTCCAATATAACAGCTGAGAGATAGCTTCCCATAGTTTTTTTTATTCTATGCTGAAGGTATCTCTATGAGACTATACCAAAACTTATGGGGTTCTAGCTGAATAATCAGATGTAGAAATTCTGAAACATTTTATAGCTGGATAATCTGTTGGCAGGATAATGCAAAATACGATATGGAAGCTACTCTTGTTTCTGTATCACTGATCTCTCTGAGTCAATTTAGCGCTTTTCCTTTTGGAAATTTCTCTTTCAATGGCGTCTCCTTTTTGTTTGCATCGTAAACATGGGAGATATATATTCCATAGGTGGCTGCCATCATTCCGAATCTATTTCCAAAAAGAACTTTATATTTAGGACATTTGATTAAGTTATCTATCAATAATATCTTTTTAAACTCTTACCTAATAATTATGTTCATTGCCACACGAGATTACCTTTAAAAGTCTGAGTAATGCAAGCAGGTGGGGTGTTCGGACATGGTCGGTGTTTATTGTGACAATTCAAAAACTCTGAAGAAATGAAAGCCTATGTGTCGAAAGTGGATGCCTCGAGGAAAGTTTCTTTTCTTCTTCGTGAAAGGCCACTTGCCTGCGGTTTTATATTTCCTAGTTCAAAGAGAACAGTAGGAAATTTGTTTAACTTTTTGTGAGAGGAAATGTTATTGGAAAACTGGCAGCCTGTGGTTCAGGAATATCCTCAATGGTAATCTGAAATATAGGCCAAGAAAAGGCTGGAAAGGAGAGAACTATTTCATATTCTTCTTAGCTCCAGAGGCAGCAAAACGCTCATAATTTAAAGGTATGAACTACAAAGTGATGATAGGAACAGCTTCAATAAAGTCTCTATAAACTGCTCTTTCACATTCAAAATGTTTCTCAAAAGCCATAGGTTACACCTGTCGTCATATAATTTCGAGGCGCGTTTTCGCTATCCGGTATAATGAAATATGTTACACTTGTGCTCACAGGAAGTCTAGAGTAAATCATTGCCGCTATCCCTTGTACTCCTTCCCTGCTTTTTCAGCCTGAAGCGTTAGACGCAGGTTGTAAAGTAGATATATACTTTACCTACCTGGTACACAACATGCCTCACTATCGGGGTCCCCAGCAAGGCAGTTACAAAAGCACCAAAGTCAGCATGTCTCTGACAAAAGGTAGCGCTTGTCCGGATGGCCCTGAATAATTAATACCCCAAGCGTTGTTCCAAGATTTGAGGGAGATGTAGGCTGATCGAGTTATTGGGGAAGCGAGAGGGATACTCGGGGAAGGGGTTTGAATAAGGCAAAGCAAAAGGTGGGTAGGGAGAAGTTGGCACGGTGATAAGGAAGATAGCATGAGCCAAGGTATTGTGTGCACAATGGATGACTTGATGGATGTAACTATAGATTAGGGACAAATGGATTTTACTGTTGAATATTAAATATATAAGTGCATAAATTATATGGTGTGCATAAACAGCTCTGGTGTGTATAATGTGTGCATAATTTTAGGGGGAACAATAGAAATAAGCCTAAGGTATATGAGTTTTAATGAGCCCATTCGTCTGGGATTGACTCAAGATGGCTTCAGCTTCCCAATCCCCGAGAAAATTACTAAAGATTAATATGAATGAATCTGGAGGAAAAGGGGAGAAAATATGCTGATGATTATTTGAAAATTGCATAAGGTATTGGGCAGACACCTGAGTCAGCAATTCCTCGCAAGGTGGTGGCGTGACACGGAGGAATGGGTGTATTGAGGAGGTTTGTGGGTGCTGGGGGAAGCAGCAACAGCAAAGGGGATAGTGATGGAACTTCAAGTTAGGCAGCAGGACACACAAACAGATGTCTATATAAGCGCGTAGTAGAGTGTAATTTATTCATAGAACAACACACACGAGAGTAAAAATCGTTCGATAGCGAATATAACAGCCATGGAGTTTTCCTTACGGTTTTCGTTGTATACCATGCCATGATTGGAAGAAAGATTTAGCCATACTCATTGAATATTGTGCAAAACCTCAACTTATATACATATAATATATGAAATAACTATATCGGCAAGCAATTAGGTTCCTACAATCAAACGCAAATAATGGGTATACCGAATGCTGCCTTCATATGTATTTTCAACGTATGCTAGTTCCATATTTAGCTGTATACATTCCAGAAAGCCAGGCAGTTGTTCCATAATAGGATGATTTCCTCGTTAATTGCTTCGGTATATATCTCAGGAAATTTACATGACACACTCGTGAACCCTTTTCAATGAACTTGAACCATGGTCTTTCATGCGAGAAAGATTATGGCGCAACATTATCGGGGTTTATGATACATCACCACATGGAAATGGACTTATCAATAACTCCCTGTCATTCCCAGCGATCATGAGATCGTCGGGATATTGTTTAGGGCAGTGCCACAACCCTGTTCCAGCCTAAGCTTAGTGGGATTTCCACCTCTATGGGCATTCTGAAAAGACACAGGTCGCTTCCAGTTGGGCATTGTGAGGCCAAAGAATCGGGCCAGCGATGTTACGGGTTTCCCTCATCCGGCAACGGTTCTTTTCCAACATGGTCAGATCTCATCCCTAGATTAACGGGTAGGTCCAACCTCTATCCATTGGAATAGATTCAGGTCAAGCCGGCAAGTGCGCAGATGGTTTAGGTTATTTTTCCATACCAAAAACACTTTTTCATTTTTTTTTACTCTATTGCAGCCACACTTCTTAATAATTCGCCTTCCAACCGTAATAGCCCTGCATTACATAGGTTAAATTATGGAGTAAGACGGTAATAATATTATGAAGGTTAGATTTATGTCTGTATTTATATACGCCACCTGGAGATGATTCTGAATGTATTCGTGGGAATAAGGTGTTATAATGTCCTGTAGCTGTTCATATCGCATTTCTACATTTCTTGATATTCCTGCTGACGGTCAGTCTTTTCCCAGGTTTTCATGATAAAGAGCATGCCTCCCAACATATCCGCATTCAAAGGACCCTATCGCTATGACCTTCCATATCCATCCGATATTGCCCCTTCTACCTTAGCGAGAGGACCCCTATGCCTCTCAGAATGACCGAACTGCCCTCAGGTGGTTTGCCTTTCATGTTTGGGTGCCAAGGGCTATAGCACCATGCATTCCTCCTTATGCATTTATCATGAAGAAGAGAATAAGCAACCCGGATGGTTTTATCAAAAGTGATGTACTCACATGTGAGTCTCCGAACAGAAAATGTATAACAGATGAATGGGTTTTCCTATGCATACATGCTTAAAAACGATCGTTCAATGTTCAGCAATGTATTGTTCCTTTGAAATGTGTATCGAGAATTAAACGTAGGAATATTTCTATTCTAAAACAGATGTACAGCACCTGTTGGGTTTGTGAAATTTGAATAGCTTTGTAATCTAGCTTTATATTCCGACTTTTTCCAGCACCGTCGACCCAGGGATACAGCCACAACCATTCCATTTTTATGGATTACTGGACCTTCCAGAATGACACACTCATTCTTCTAAAATGCCCAAAATGAAGGTGTATCAGTTTTCTCATTGTCCCTATCTCTGCTTACGTCTGTCACTCAGACTGTCCACCCGTCCTCTTCTGGATTTCTTTTCTCGTTCTTGCCTCCCCACCCCAAAGCTATTATTGGTCAGTTCAGTGAAGTGAAATGGTCGCCATGGCAAGAAAACCTTCCCGTTAGAAATAGACAAAGATAATAACTTCCTGAGATGGAATGCCATATTTTCAGTGGCTGGGAATAGAGACCTATGGTTGCCCCACCGGCCGGTGATCATTTTTACAACAGTCATCTCCCGCAAGCCTTGTGGATAGACCGTCATATCATTACCACAAGGGGGAGACGCTCACTGGATATATGGGTAGATGGCTTCTTAATAGAAAACGCCAATCTGATAGGAACTGCCTGTAAAGAGCTTATAGTAAGCGGGTGATAGCTGGGCTATCATGGCTGCAGACGTAATATGTATCCCTGTGTGTATTGCGACTGGAAGATTCCTTATACTTTGGAATGAGCAGTGGTCGATCCATGGAGGTTCATTACGATTCAGTCAGTTGGGATATCGGTAGAGAGAGTCAAGCATGGTATAAGGGTAGGAGGGTAGGAGGGTAGGGGTTAGGAGGGTAGGACAGCAGGGCAAATGCTCTCATATAAATGTTGTCCAGTATATATTTCCAGCTTCTAGATATGAAGTAAGGATAGCCAATGAACGGGGATCCCGAAAGTATTTTCCAGGCAGTTCCAGGCGCGAATATCTCACAGCATGGGGCAATTGCGTCCGTTAATGTCTCTCAGAGAACGGGCGTGTTGTATTATCTTTTTCAGTGGTCAGACTCTACACAAGGCAGTTCCAAATGTTCCACCAAATCGAACCCAGTCAAATCATGCAATGCTTTAGCTTAGATCTACTTCCATAAGTTTCTCCAGACGACTGACTTTTCAAATCCCGAATCAAATTATATATCGCTCTCCCCATGCAGGTTTCTCACGCGTTGAGTGAGATAGAGCCTCTTGTAGCACCTACTCTCTGGTTCTCATTCCAAGCTTAATTAAGCTCTGATGGGAGCCAAAATATCTTGATGAAATGTTCTATCAATGCCAGCCATTGACCACCCCTGAGCTGATGAGGCACCTTTCCTCACATAACGAGGGGGAGGTCATACAGTATGAGACGGCGCAGGTGGTAGAAATATGAATGTCAGTAGTATATGGAAGTGAGCTTTTGATGGAGGCAAGCAGGATGTGGTCTCATCCAAACTAAGCCGTACGTACGTTACGTCAATGGCCACAAATGCAGAGACACATATGGGAGGCATAAACCATAAAACAAATAGCAGAATCAGATTAACGTAATCAGTGGTACAGAAGTGGGGTCATAGGGAATTAAGAGGATAACCCACCTCTTCCCTAAAGTAAATGGAGATCGGCATCTCATGGTGTAATGGATATGCAGGTTCGTTAGTGTAAGTGGTTCGGTCGTGAATCTTTGTAGCGTTTGTTTTAGAAATCGTATTTCAGCAAAGATCAATTATAGCCACTATACAATAACAGCATTATTCTCAGAAATTGCTGACGAAAAACGTATTCAGTCCTGTCCAGAAAGCCACATTCTTCGAGCATTGCAGTTCACCGCATACAGGGATAAGCTTAACCACAAGGCTAAGACTAAGGCTAAAAGTGTTAATGGGAATCACCTGACCCCTAAAAGTTAGAGGGCCATTAGGGCTTTCTACTACAGACTAATGATAATAATGATGACATAATAATGATTGAGTACAAGTCCATTGTTAATCGTACATATTTAATCGTGTTTACGTGTGAAATTTGTTGTTGTGTTTCAATATAATCTTGCATTACCTCTGCAATTTTAATTATGTATTCAAATATATTATATCATTCATTCGTTCGTCGTAAATGCACCTTTCAAATTAATTTACATGCATTTCATACGTCCAGTAGTATCAACCACTTTCAACATTTTTATACTCCATATAAAATGTCATCAAAGTTCGTGTCCTATATATATACATATGATATTTATTCAACACAATATTTTAATGTCTTTTTACACTATTATAAAATAAAATTCCATCACCACTGCAGCGCCGCTCGTCGTATTAGTCTTATACAAATCCCTCAGAAACAAATCTGCATACTTGGTATGTTATGTAGAGAGAATTGATCAAACTGCATGTAATGAAGGTTTACGGGTTATAAATAAAATGAAACTAGCGGTCATTGAAACTAACACAGTTGGAAAACCATTGTAAATATTATGTTTCACAGGTTAACTAGATGCAAATCACCCAGGCCCTCTGTTCATACAGGTCTAGATTTTTTTGCAAAGCAAGAAAAGTTATTTTCTATGAATGGGACCCCAAATAACTTTAGGCTATTAAATTCTCCTATATGTTTGATGGGAATGTTATCACGGGTTATATTCTACCACCAGATTACTTACTGATTTTCTACATGTTACTTCATAAATATCGTCCTAATTCATCACATGTATGGTTCGCTCTCGTGTAGTGAGAAAAGGGAACTTAATTCTAACATATTGGAATTAACACTATAAATGAAATTCGTGCCCTCAAAACTTCTAAGTTAAGACTCTCACCACGCATATCTCTTGATCCTACAAAAAACAAATGCATATTTGAATCCCCAAAACAAACAATGTGATATCAATAGAACTGTGGACATGGGAGTAATACGAGAGTGCTGTCAATATTTGCTGAGCAGATTTATCAAGAATTAACACTGAATATCCCCAAGCTTTCTATCTGGTGGTTGATTTATCATGAAGTGACGCAACTAGCTATGGAATTATCGCAGTTATCCCGTTATAATTATGTTTGTGTATGGAATCATTAGTATTGACTCCGGTTATATTACAATTGATCAACGTCAGCATTTAGGATGCTACTATAAGTCTACACTGCATGAGATATCTTATGAATATTCATCACCATTGATCCTTGTAATTCATGCTCATCGTTTTGTAAAGGGGCCTCATTGGCCAAACACATTACGCCATCCAATTGTGAAAGAGCATTTAATCTTGGGAACGGGCGATAAATGGGGCTCTTCTCTTTCATTCACAATCGCCGTCTGCCGGACTCAACTGTTAATTGGTGTTAATGCGCGATAATAGGTCGTGTAATACGGGTACTCAATGCCTGGCATTCATTATGGTGGTCATTCACTGTCCTCGGAAATAGCTTTACAATTAAGCTTACCGCCGTATGTGACCGCAGGGGATGGACCTTTCTGGCAAAAAAGCCTTCGCTTTTTCATAGGCTAGATGCTAAGGTTCTGTAAAGTAAAATTAATCTTCATTTATACGAGGGTTTACCAAATGCAAAAAGTGGCTTAAATTGCTGAGAATGAAGCTAGCTAAGGATTTTGATAGGCTAAAACATAACAGAATATTATGATTCCAGCCATTTTTACCTACTTTCAAATGTTTCTATTTATCCTAGATTGTTTTAAATTAAGATTACCCAATGCGAAACAAACTCAGTGAAGGAGTGACATGGTTTCATTTTGAAACTGCAATAACTGGCCTCATGGACACCTCAGGTCAAGCTATTTATGAAATGACACAAGAACCCACGTGACCTGGCCAACATCGCCAATTTGTGCGATTTGAGGTCTAAAGCCTCCTCTCTTTTTTTTACCCCACCTCTCCAGCTCCTCACATATACATATACACGGACTGCCAACACCACACTATTTGTTTCTCGATCTTCGCGCATTTATTTTCTCCTCCTCTGAGAAACTTTACTTTCTCTCTCTCCGTTTTTATTTAGCAGATGGCAGGATCACGTCATGGCGTGACGTCACTGAGAAGTCTGCGTCATGGAATGCGCATGTGACATGTCACTTGCCTTTCGGCGCTGTGCCAGGGCTGTTATTTTGGTGGGGCAGACCAAAAAGAATTCTCAATAGGAAGATTAGGAAACACCTCGCAAATAGAGGTTTATATGATCAGATCCAGAAAGACAAATATAAGCTCTGCGATCGGCAAGTGCCACTTTGAAATGAAGAAAACAATATCAGAAATTAGTCACAGTAAGTGGTGCGGGGACCTTAGGCAGTGCCATTACTGTGCTGCATATATTAAAAGTATTGGCAAACTCCATCTTGAACTAAATTGATCGGAAGCAAATTAATTATGCATTACTTTTACAATACCATAATCGTAAGAAGTATAATTAGATCCGAAATCTTTCACCATCTCCATGCCTTTTGAAGCAATAAGCGGCTTAAATTGACCTTTCTCTTTGTAGAAATTGCGAGAGCGCCTTATCTTCAATCAGGTACGCTTTGCGGAAGGTCTTATAGTAATCTATATATTTAAACATACTTGGGCTCTGTGTAATTTAGAGCGTGGGATATTTTACAATGTGCCGCCATACCTCCATATAGGCTATGACATATGATGTGAATCAATGAGAAGAGGTAGAGCTGGGAAAAAAGTGGACATCTTTTATCAATACATGAGTAAAGCAGCGGATGAGAGATGGATCTAAGATCAAAAGATATACGCTTGATATGTTTTAGAGGCGATCATGTATGTGGGTAGAGACAGCTCCGGGTCATATAGACAACTGTCTCTCCGACGTACCTTGTACAAATGTAGATCTGAAACTTATCTCTTTGCCTTTTATATTACTGCTGTTTTATGGACCTTTTATTTTGCCATATACAGAGGAAAGTATTTACATTTTAACATCTTCCAGACTAGAAAAAAAGTTTTAATGTGTCTATTAAATGATGTGGCCAATGAGCAATTATATCTGGTCAAGACGAGACAAATCCATTTAAGCCTATAACTCGGAGTGATTCTGCAGAAGATTCTCAAGCAGAGTCCCCTAATATCCCCACAAGACCCCACAAAAGATGGGAAGCCAATATATCCCACTCCCCAGACTCGTCCCAGTTTAGAATTCGATCCATATTTGTTCATGCTTTTGGACCACCCCTACATTGGCCAGAGGCGCATCTCTCCCTCCGCCATCGGTGTGGGAGCCAGTATATGGTGGCCCTATAGCCAGTCAGTGAAGTATTGTAGGGACTCTACGTGACTCGCACAGTCGTTACCATAGCAACTCTAGAAGCTATAGCGGGCCCAAAGTGACAGGTCCTACTGTCCTCAGCCTTATAAATTTGACCTGAGATTATCATGGAGGCAAATGCTTTATTTGGGCAGACTGTTTGCTAGAACCACGTGGCCATGCTTCATCATTATATATATTATGTAGAGTGTGATATATCTGTATATTTACTTATGGTAGTGGGACACTGTTCAGACGCCTGAATTTACTAATGCATCCAAACTTATTGATTTGCCATCACTATGTGCCACCAACGGAGGATTCATTAGCCAGGTCAATGTCCTGAGCCCACCAATCGAAGATCAGACGCATATGATGGCCTAGTATTGATAAGTTTAAGAGCCTACCATCTATTTCGTATAGAACGAGATTTGTAAATTAATACTGATTTATGATTGTCCTGAGATGGTGACCCATATTTACCATATTTATGTCCTTTGACTAAGTAAAGTCTTTGGATCAATTGAAAAATCGAAGAGGAACAAAAAACGTTGCGGATATCATACATCCTGATTTTAGGGTAGAGTGGATCGAGTGACTGTTAAGAAAACGAGAGTGGTTAAGAGTTGTAAATAAAGGGGGGTCTCCACTGGCTGCGGTAAGCTCTGTGGTAAGCCTTGCGATGGTGCTGTGTTGGTGGGGAGTGGCGAGGACCTGCCTACATGGCCAGTGAACCATGTAGACAAGGACCTCGTCATACCTCTCCACCTACAAAACCAGCACAAACCATCGCAAGGCTTACCGCAGAGTGACAGAGCTTCTGGAGACCACCCTTTAGGAAACACATTTTCAGAAACAACACTGCAGTCCCTCTCCTGCAGTAGGCTAATACAACCACATTCTTCTAGGATTATATTCATGTAATGCACTTGTCAATTGCAACCCCCACCCCCACCCCCGGGTAGGTAGGGGAATGGTAGGGGAATGTCTGAGAAAATATTCCCCCACCCAGGCGGAGATTTCCCTTAGTTTACAGCAATATAAAGTGGATGGGTAGGGGAATGTCCGCCAATACCCATTTTATACCTTGGTTTGCAAGAGAGGAATAGCATTGCATAAAACATATCAGATGGTAAGATGCACTGGCTAAAGGGGGACCCACACATGAATTGACATGGGCCGATTTCAAAACAGAGCCGATTTCAGCACTCCCAATGTTTAAAAATGTGAAATTGATAGGGCAGAGGGTGGGGCAGTAGGCTTCCTATCACGAAAAGAGAGCCTAGATAGACTCCATTGATGAAAAAACAAACTCCTAGGGGTGTGGGGGGCATGCATATACCTACAGGAGACTTGTGACATATCCTCTCCTCCATCCCCCCTTACCCTAACCCCCTCAACAACCCCCTCCCATGAGCCCTCCCCCCACCCCCTAGGACCCCATACCCTAACCCCTACCCTAACCCTACCTCCAACACTAAAGGATCTTGACATTTCTAGTATAGGGTACACTCAAATTGGAGTACCCCATCATGTTAAGCACGTCATGTTCAAGCCTTACACTATTGAAACACTATATAGAGGGTGGTTGCAGCCTGTATAGTTCAAACATGACAGTCACTGGAATTGGGGTACCCCACTTGAATTAGAGTCCCACATCATGTTCAGCAAGTCAGGTCCAGGGATGACACTGTTGAAACACTATATAGGGGGCAGGTGCTGTCCAAAACACTGTGTGGGCTGGAGTCATGGAAGTGGGGTACCCCACATGAATTAGAGTCCCCCATCATGTTCAGCATGTCATGTTCAAGCCTGACACAATTGAAACACTATATAGAGGGTGGTTGCAGCCTGTAGAGTTCAAACATGACACTTAGTGGAATATAGTTTCCCATATAGTTCAGCAAGTCATCTTCAGACATGGCACTCATGAAACACTATATAGGAGGTAGTTGCTGTCCACACATATATAGATAGTGGTTGCAGTTTGTATACAGTATGCCTTTGTTGCTGCTGTCCAAAATGCTGGGGGGGGGGGGGCTAGTTAGGGGTTGACTCTCTTAAGGGGGCCCACACATGGCTGATTCTAAGCCGATTTGTATGTATACATGAGTATATATCATATATACATATATGAATGAATACATATATGAATGAATGTATGAATGAATGTATGTATGAATGAATGCATGGGTGTATGGATGTATGCATGGTATATGAATGTATGCATGGGTGTATATGTGTATGCATGGGTGTTGATGTTTAGAATTCAGATCTGATTAATGAAAATTCAAAAATATTTTTTCTCCAGCTCTACAGAGCTATGTCAACCAAAAACACCATTTGCAAGACTTTTTTTTACGATGGCCCTTATATTTTTGCAATATTAATTTAAGATATAATCATTCTTTGTAACCATCTCATATATTTGCTATGTTAGTTTGTCTAAAAAAAAGTGTCCTCAGAAAACAATTTGCCCCAGGGGGGTCGGGGATTTACAGGAATTTCTTGCCCTGGGGGGTCGGGGATTTCATCAAATTTCCCAACAGGCCAAGGACATTCCCCTACCTACCGGGGGGGGGGGGGGGTTGCAATGGACAAGTGCATAAAGAGCAACATTTGTATTGACCATTCCCAAATTTTTGTCTATTCATATGAAACCTGGATTTCCTTGGATGCAATTCAATAATATTATATTATTAGGGGTTCTTGGTATGGATTAGGGCAGGGATACAATCGTAACAATGTCATAGTTCTGCATTGAGAACACATCCCCCAAAGTTAGCGGGGAGTACCACTTTAACATTCAAAAGCCAAATATCGTGATTTAGAATCATGACTGGACCGACCACTTACAGAAATGGGCCTAATTTACAGTCACAATATATACACTTATGAAGGGTAATGAGGCCACATGTCACGGCAAGCGTTTAGGGGATATTTTCATTTAAAGAATGGGGACCTCTCCCTGCCCCGCCCACCCACACAGACTCGGGGCAAGGTCAGGATATATAAGAAAGCTATGCTATTATCTCTAGTGCTCAAGTGTTGCCTGTATGAACATTTCAATACATTAATATAGCCTTAAGGCATTATAGGTTTATGTATGTTTTAGTACATCATTCGAACGAACCGCATATATTATAGTGCATATAAAGTATGGACTATGATGACAGTAAGCGTCCCAACCAGGAGAGAGAGGGATGCTGCATAACATTGCATTAGGCCCTATAAGGCCTTCCAATACCCTAAGTACTTTGAAGTATGGTATGAAAAACAAGAAGCTAATTACCGTTTTGGCGGGAACTGCACCGCATCATGACAACTGGCATTAAGTGGAAGAGAAAGGTTCTGTGTTTATGGGTTCGTGTGCTGTAAAAGTTGCAGTACAGGCGACCCACTGGCAAAATAGCAAAATGGGCTCCGACCTTCAGATGCGATATCACCATTAACGATTGCTGTTAATTCATTTCGCATATCTATTCATGAATCAATCCATAATTACTTCCGATAATCTCTCCGAAAATTAGAAATTAATTTAGAAGTTTGACGTTAGTTGCTATACAGCCCTGGATGGCCATGGGCAGGGTACAGTTTTGCCTTTGATTCATGCCTATAGGTGTATATTTTATCCAGTTAGAGCCCAGCCACTTTTACTCCATGCATTTGGGGGAAAGCTGTTCGCACCACAAAAACATCTCATTCAGTAAAAGCTTCAGTTTGAAATGTCGTGGTCACGCGCAAGTGTTTTATAGGCTGCCTCAAGGCGGCGTAGAGGGTGCTGCTCGGCGTCCCTTTTGATAAGTCTAGGATTACAAGAGCAAGCAACTTCTGTCATCTAATGGCAACAATAGGCGCTTGGCAAGGTCAAAGGTCACGTCAGAGGTAGTCTGTATGTTCATCTATTAGCAGCTTGTGATTCTCTCTCTGTCACAAATGAAACAAAGCTGTACAGAAAAAAACTTCCATTGCCTAAAAGCCTTTAAAACCTTTAAGGGAGCAAGGGACTAATCCTTCGCAAATGTATTGTATCATGTTAGGTGAATAGTGGCAGGTAGGTATATGTCATATATGTAGGGAGCGTTTGCAAAACCTGACAGTTAGGAAAGTTAGAATGCAAGGATGGCATCTACATTCCGATCCCCGGTCCCCACTTTATTCAAACTTTGTAAATAAAATCTTTCATTTACGAACAGATTTGTTCTCTTAAATGCTTGTCCTCTCTAATTATCGATCTACTTATTTCTGGAGTTCATGTTCCGATCTGAAAACTTATTAAATGATTTTAAGTTCATCTTTAACTTCAAATTTGTTCATTATAAACTAAAATGGCAGTTTTTATTCTAATGCTATCTATGCCTATACATTAAAGGGATCAGAGTATTGGTAAAATAGTTGTGTTTTGACTGCGCAGACTATGGAATTCTATCAGCCTCTGCGTACATTTAATGCCATGGAAACCTCTCTCTTCGAGTTCAGAATTATTGATTTGAGGGAATCGCTATTGTCATGGATACACCCGTATATCTATTTTTGATAGAATATTGGGGTAAGAGTACGTAAAAACCGTAAAAATCATCGCAACTGACATACGTTTTTTGTACGCAATAAGTATCAATTCTTGTCAGATATTTCTGCAGTGTATAGGCAATACGATATCATCTGCACATTAGGTAAACCCTCCTTGCTTCCTTGATTTCATTAACTTGGCATACATGCAGACATCACAATTGTTCAGAAAACGAATACGGACAAGTAACTGTGACCCCCTATTTGTAGATGTACAAAATCTCTCAGGGGAGCCATGTCCAAAATCCAACGAGGGCTTTTCAGCTATTATCTTATGGCAGTTTCTTTCTTGGATTCTCCTGAACTGCCGGAGATAAGGGGTGGGACTTTTTAAAGAAATGTTCCCATGGTTATGTACACAAATGGAGAATGTTTGTTTCTTCTCACAAAGGGGCCATCTACATCTAGGAGGTTGGTTATCAGCTTGTTCCCATTCTATTTACAATAGCTTTAAATTCAGTCCAATAGAGTCAAGCCTGGAGGAAACTAAATAAAGTGAATAAAAAAATATTACGTCCCATGGGAAGGTTGTCTTACTTCGGCTACTAAGGTTGAGTCTGCCTTCGTCCTCACTGCTCGGAGCAAAATAAAAAGCGGAGTTCATACAGATTGATATTTTCAACACTTGAGATGACAGAGAGCTATACTCCTTTGATGTTTTGTATTGGTATGGATTTGTGTCCCCCTCGCTAGAGTACTTAATGTAAGAGGCATTGAGAGCCTCAGCATATTGGAGATGTGGGGGGATGGTGTGTACATGTATGCATAACATGTGTACCCAACCTCTAAAAGGGTGAGCGCACTTTTGGGAATATCCATGGATGGATAAAGGTCATATTCATAACTGATATGCGGATAAATTACTATTATGACATCTGAACTTGGTCCGATAATCTCTCTTAATATTAAATGATTTGTTCACAAAATTTATGCGCATTAAGATATTTGTACGGTAACACACAGCTTAAAATACTGAATAAATACCCTTGAAATGAATTCATCATGCTTAGAACTATATTCTATATTTCATATTATTTTATATATTATACGAATGTCTCATGTCAGGCATGTATACACACATGTGCACGCGCGTGAGTGCGCGCGTTGGCGACTGGGAAATGCATATTTCTGTTTCAATGTTAATGTTTTATGGTGATTCTCAGTATTGAAATGATACTTTTGGATTACGCCATCTCCTGATAAGCCTAATCATGAGAACCAATCTGAATTAATCCTCCATATTCTGGCCCATTCGCACAAATCTATGGCAATAACGTCCATTAATGATTCACATTTCAGTTTTTCCTTCCCCACCAACTTCACGCTATGAAACTTAAGCGTTTGCCATTAGTCGCTCACTCAACACCTGGAGGGAAAATTCTGCGGAGAAAAACCAAACATTTCGAATTGGTTCTCTAACCCGTTTTCAGGTGGCATCCTCCATCTTATTGTCACGTGGTATGTAAAATGTGAAGTTTGGGGGCAGAATTATGATTGTCATTTGGAAACCTGCGAGGGAAGTGGTTATTTTGGTTGCTGAATGGATTTTGGCAAGAAATATCTAACGTATTGCGTTCGTGGGGGCAATTTTCTGGAAGTGAGTCTCAGTATGCCGAGCATTCGAATGTGAAGGTCACATTTTTCCCATGAGGATTCCCAAGCCTCTTTCAGCCCATTATCCACATCAAAGAAGTAATGGTTTTGAAGAACCAAAGATCATTTGCATGAACTAAGAAATCTTATGATGCTGTTAATATTGCAATGCTTATTAGAAACTGATTCCTGGAATTATATCGATGGGACCTCTGGGAATGGTTTCTCCTGGAAAGGACATTGGAATATTGCTCGACTCCCTGTGAATATCTCAAGAGGGATTTTGACACAGAGTACATTGAGTCTGAAAACACTCACCTAAAGTTCCTGCAAAACGCATTGGCAATAAGATGCCCATTCGCGAAATTTTAACTGAGAAAGTTCTATCCCGTATTATTAAACTTTTTCCCAGTTTCCCAAAAGTAACCTGAATGTTGCCTGTGAGCCTGGCATCAAACCAACAATCAAGTGACGGTCATGTGATCCACCATGTAGGAGAGTCGGCCATAAGGGGGCGCCGAGGTGCGGCCACACGTTCTCTAATCAATACTAAATATCATATGGCAGCATGGCAACAAACAATTGGCACATGCTCTACCCACTGCAGTACAATATCCCGGACGAACATCCTTCCGAACTTTGCTCCACATGTGGACTGGTCAGTTACCTCCCTTGAGAAGACTCATTATTTCACATATCTGACAAAAAATTTGAATTTATTAGCAAGTGATGCATTGCGGTCTGTGACAATTGCTTGACAATTCTCTTCAAGTGAATTTTCAATGGTTTCTAGCTGCTGCATACGAAATCCGGCCATGGCCAACCTTAAACTCCAGTCCACGCATTTGTTTGCCACACCAACGATAAAACGTGATGCCGTGTGGAGTCAGACAGACATCAAGCCTTCTTGTAAGGGCAATCAGTCAAAATAGAGGTACAGATTGAACACACAAGTAGCTATTAGACTTATAAACAAGTGCACATGTCCAAATGTGTCTTATGTTAAAGGAGGAGAATAAATAGCAGCATCGGTCTACTTAAAGACGCAAGTTTAGATGTGTATTCATTAATTAGCAATAATGTAGACTCTTGGTTTCGGCATGATCATACCCTGGGGGATGTAGAGCAGGGTCAAACACAGGAGCCTGCCTGAGCTCCTAATGATCTAGAGTGACTAATGAATGAAGGGACTCATTTCATTATAACGGATAGACATTTTTGATCGCCTGCATGTATAGAACAACCTGGCTCTAATGTTGATATTGACCCGTTGTCCTGCTCATCAATAAAGCAATTCTCTTCTTTTGCACTAAATAATTCCTTCGCATACAGGTGAAACACCTGTGTTTGAATGCGTTTGATTTATACAGTCATTCAGAATTTGCTTGTAATGATCTGAAGCAGTCAATAGTATTGCCTGGCCGTACACTTCATTTGTTGTGGCTCTCTTGTACATGGTATCTTACACTATGTGACCGTTTTGAATTAGGGTAATAACAAAAGTGCCATATGTATATAAATATAAAAATTAAATTTAGTTCGTCCTATTGCCTTAGTTGAGTTTCACTTTCAAAGTCTAGATACAAACGATTTTCTTACTCTTCTTAGTCCAAGCAGAAATAAGGTTGTTATGCTCCTTTTTGAATTAAAACTTTAATCATTTACGACTCACCCTTCTTCCAAATCCTTTTTAAGTAAGACTTTGAGATTGATACTGCAGTGGCCCTCCCTGTGTGTGATGATCAAGTACATTAACTCTTGGATTAGTATGGACTGACAATCCTAACAACGCGGTAATTTGTCAATCAGAAAACATTCTATGGAAAGCTATGCAACTTTTTCAACTGTTATTGAATGGAAAGGTGGAAACAAAGAGGTAGAAACAAACTAATACCATTGTATTATAGTATTCAGTTGTGAATTTTCCAATAAATAGATCAAATCCCTTTTATTATCTACATTATGTTATACTGAAATTGTCAATTAGTAGTATGTAATAGATAATTGTATAGGTTTGTATCTAAACAAATACCCCTATAATATCGTGCATGGATATTATGATTGCACTTCAATAGTACTAGCTGTGCGGTCTCTGCTTTATTGTTGTAGCTGATCTGAATCAATGTGATAATTCTCAGTTATAATTCTCTGTAATTAATTTGAATTGAATTGAATTGAATTTGTTCTCGTCCTATTCCTCATATGTACGGAAACATCGGTGTGGTATAAAAACCAGTATGACCCCGTAGAAATTCAATTGAATCCGGGTAACAGCCATGTATACTTAGTTCCAAACGTAATGTTTATTCAATGAATCATACATCAGCTCATGGATATCAATGGGCTACTAGCCATACTCACCTTTTTTTTTTATCTCCCTAAGATGATTCAGTGCAGGCACTTTGTGAATTAGAAAATTTCAGAACTTCCTTTAATATCGTCAATGATCTGTAAATCCGCGATTTGACGATTTGTGTATTCCTCAGAATATGTTAAATGCATTGGGAAATCGTCTTATGTAACAAATGTTACAAATCAACTTCCCTATGTTATATACGAACTAGATTTAATGAATTAGCATAATATGTGAAAATTAATGTCCGAAACGTCGGGGGGTATCACTAGTAGGTTAAGTATCTCAAAGTTCCGCAGCTCTCATTATTATAATCTAAATCTACACTTTTAAGAGTAGTCAAGACATGTTTTGGTAGTTTCCATCACCAGTTCATGCCGTCTAGGAAAAAGTCCGCTGATTTAAATGTAGCCTAAATTCATAATTCAAAGAATGTGTTGTATGGACACAATCTCTGTGATGAGTAGTTTACGAGGAGTCTATATCTGTGAACAGGTACAGTCTACCTGTAGTTAAATATACCCCGAGGCTTATTTTTCAGTCCTGACGCTCCGAAGCCACTGGGTTCTTAGACACTACCCCCCTTGTGACTGAACGGTCCATGGGGAAAATGTGTTGCACCGGGGCATTAATACTTGCGCTACATGTGGTGCTATTGATGGTAAGAGCAGAAGCGGACAATAATATGCCCCAGAATCTGGTATTATCGCCCACTGCCTATTTCCATTTTTGCTAAAGCACTGCTATTGAATAATTTATGGTAGACTCATGCATGTATTTTACATCCGTGTTTGTATAGTGTAAAAAAATGAAGCTCCGACAACCCATGTCCTAGATTTCAGGGGTCGCCAATTCGAGATCCTACTTTGTAGGTACGATGGTCATGCGGTAAATATTACAATATATAACGACCTTACATATTAATTAGTAGGCTAGGCTTACATGTGCTTTTCTCCGTTTGCTTCCCGCTTTCGACCTATTAGTCCTATTTTGTACGATTTGAACTAAGGAGGCGCTAAATAGTTCTGTATAGGTTAAGGAACAGCGTTAGAGTTGGTTAGAGTAAAACTCATCACATTTTGAGCACTTAATAGTTTTCTGGGTTAAGGAAGAGTGTTCCGAGTAAAGCTCATCACATTCTGAGCACTTAGTGCAGTACATTGTGACATAAATATCTTTTCGCGAAGGTTGGAAAGTAAAAGCACAACACGTAGTATTTGCCTGCGGGAGTTGTTGGTGAGTTGGCGAGTAAGGGTACGCCTGGTAAAACACAGTCAGAGGCGGTACCTCATGCAGACAAACTCACAGGTGTAGAGGTATTCGTAAAACATAGATAGATACAGGGGAACACACTACACATTATCAACAGAGTATCATTGATATTATATAGAATTGAATATAGAGTCTCTACATATATAAAATTATAACAATCAATAATAATCTGGTGATAAATTGTATGTGTGTGCCCCTTCAATATGCGTGGGCATTTGATAAATCATAGAGGATATATCATCAAGCCATGGGAAGCAAAACAGTATTTTTGTATATGTCATTATAATAATTCAGATACTCCAACATTCTCACTCATTCTGGCCAATATGAACACAAGTGGCAAGTTGAAAACCACATGCAGAGCCAATGACTTTTAGTGAGTAACTACATTGAGTTACTTCTACTCCTACTCTCAATCAGCTCACGTGGTTGCAACCCTTCCCACCTAGATCCTGAATATCAAAAACAAAGTTCATAATAATATTTAGCGCTCATAATTAATTAACTTATAATATCAACACCATGCTGTGTATAAAAGAAAAACATGCCATTGTGATTGGCTTGCCAAATTATATATGGGAGTGGTACGTACGAGAGATTATGCAAACTATGCCATTTTTTACTCTTATGATGTTTTCTCTATTTTTGTTAAACGAGTCAGTGGTAAAAACATCAAAATAGAAATCAGGATATAGAAGATGTTTCTCGCGATAAAAAAATGTGGACAGACTGAGAATGTTGCATTGCAGCAATATCTATAGATACGAGGAATACATGAGATTCCATGTATGTCATGCAAATCGAAGTTCACATGCCAAAATATATCCCTAAGAATGCTATCACAATAGATACACCAGATAAATAACGTCTACATGGCAACATTAATATTAAAATATATTACTTTATGTATAGTATATACTTGAAATATACCATTGTGGGAGGTTTGTATACTGCATTCAGTTGTACCATTACTAGTAGTAGCTTCCTGGTGGTAACTCAATCTACCACTCTATACCACTCGGAGTAGCAGCATCGAGCGAGCCACATGATGCATGCTGCTACGCTCACACGTGTGTTAAATATGTCAAAGAACATTCAGCTTATGGTTACACAACAACAGTGAGTACTTTGGCCTGCTTTCGTGCAGTAGTGATCTATGTAATGCGAAGGGCTAGTGGTATGCCCTTGCGTCTGGAACACCTGTGGAACTGCAGAGTGAAAGGCTGAATAGCTTCATGGTCTATTATTGCCTGACTCCTTCGGCTAGAATTCTGGTAAATAGAACGTTGGGAGTCACTGTACAGTGTCTTAGCTCGCCTTAATTGCCGCCTCCTTGACGAGCCGAAAACATTGTCATGCATAAGCTTTGTTACATAAGGAATTGGGGGGATGATTCAATTATAAGCGATCTGGAATGTATCGCATAAAGGAATGTGTAATGGGAAGTGTTTTGAATGCGTTCCTAGGAACATAATCAAGCCATGCTTCTATATACGATAATATCATATGCATATACATGAGATTATTATATCATGACGCTTCAATATGCACTGTACGTATTATTTAAAGTATGAAATTATAAACTAGGAATTTTCTTGGAATTGCTTTAGAATTTCTTCTGCGCTACAATCCAATATTGCAAGCGTCGTTCTTGAAAGGTAAGATGTGCCTGGATTGTGAAAATAAACGGAGAAGAATCTCGTGGTCAAAGCAAATGTGATTCTGTATAGAGACAAGGAGGATGTCCAACTATGCCCATTCATCATAGTAGAACCTAATGGATCAGTGCTTAAAAACACCTCCACAAATAGTAACAAATCATCCCCAATTAACAGTACCATTCATTCGCTAACATCACATATTTGTCACTAAAAACCCGTCGTCGAAGCAATCAATCTCCTGTGATGGAGATAGCCAGCAGAACCTGCTTAAAATTCTTGGGAGCATCCATTCGTTGCTCTATCCCCTGAGTCGGCGTCGGATGATTTTTTAACCCTTTTTTCTGCTTGATTTTCCTATGTTTGTCATTGATTGTTAGGCTGCGGTAGGGGGCAAATGTTTGGTACTCTCACCAAAGTTATATTCTGCACTTGTGGGGCCTGACATACTCAATCACTAAAGTAAAAGCAGGCATGCATCGTTCTTCATATCCATATTTTTTGTTTTATTCTTACTTTTTACCGGCAATGGGAGGGAAATTGTACATAAAAGAAAGCGATAAGTTATGTTCTCCGGACGAGAATTGGCAGTTGGGGAAAGTAAAGTAAAGATAGTCATACTGTTCGACTTAGTTTGAAGGCCAAAAACTAATTAATAGTCTAATTTGTTTTTTCTAAATAAAGGTGAATTCATTTATAGCATGAATAAGGAAAGGAAATGGATAATAAAAACGAAGAAAATTTAAAGTGTGTCACGGTTTCACGAGGAATGAGTGGGATCATTAACTGGATGAAAAGAGGGAAATGTGGAACTTGTGGTCTGTGTGAAATAAAACAAGATATGGTGCAAGCAATATCAGGAATGGATATCAAAATACTCGTGTAATTTAGTGTGAGTCTTTTAATTGGTTGGCCATATTGCTTGTTATGGAAGACAAGCAGTGTGAGGTTGTCGTCATTCCTACAATTTGTATGAATATATTCTAGTGTTGCTTTCGGCGATATTTCTATAAACCCGAGGGATAGTTGAATGTGACATAATTATACCAATACATTCTCGATAGACCTACACAACAGTTGGTCCAACACAAATCATGCTTAATCCCAAGATTGATTAATACATCATTTTCGGTCGGATTGAAGATGCAGAGACAGAAAGTTAGCAGGAGCTCATTAAAGCATATTTATTTCTGTGGCATGAATCAATTATTGCATATATAATGCGCTTAGTCGCTTAGTCAGCATTCAAGCTATCATAATCTACCCTGTGTTGTCATATGTTGGGATTCCAGGTATAATTGCTTAATCCCAATACTGCTCACCCACAACAATTACAACCTTTCTCAGCTCATGGGAAATCAACATTTAACACACAACTTTAATTATACATCGCCGTTCTCGCTGCTGATAGTGACGCAATTATTAGTTCAGGCGTGCGCCAGACGAGCGGCAAATTAATAACGTTTCGGGATTATACCAACAAAAATGATTTCCTTTCCCATTCCCCAATATCAACACCGGCGGCATTGTAACTGCAGGCGGTTTTCTGGCGCATCAGTCCAAGAAATGAAAATGATTGTCTCCTTGGGTAGGCTGTATATTATCAATGGTTTGCGTTTGGAATTATTGATAACTGAAATTTCCGTGGGTCTGTGGATTTCAGTATTATGCCGAATGCAATACATAATATTATGTATACACGTGAAATATAATAAAAGTCATGTGTGGATCCAACAATGAGAGAAATAAGACTCCATACTATTCAACAGCCTGTTCAAAAGCTTAAAACCTTAGGCAATGAAAATGCCATAGACATGATTAATCTGCTTCCAAAGAGATTATTCCATTTTACATTTGAAAATGAATAGTCTGTATTATTGTTTCATGTACGCCCTCTCTCGTTTGTATACCAATAGGTAATGCCATTATTATGCTATTTGAAATATGTGAGTTCGTCACATGACACAGAATGAAGGTACATTGGCATTTAGAGGTCTCAAGATAGAGGGAGATCTTTTGAGGAATTGGAGGGCTTGTATACATCTATGTGAATGTCATCTGCCAAACAGTAATGCAAGTTTTATTCAATCAAACAGTAATGCATCCGTATACATGGATACATAGACTATGCTAAGCGCATTCTTTAGAGAAAACTTGTTATAATGTTTGAAAATCGTTGCGGTACTTCCGCGTTCTTTTTATTTCGCTGATTGTTCTGACGATATCGGCGGGAACTGCGCCTCAGACACTTGTGTTGCCAGACAGACAAATGAGAACCATATTATTATCTACGGCCTTCAACCACATATAGCCTAGAATATAGAATCAAGGCAGTTTTGACTATAGGAAAAACATTCTCTTTGTCCTTTATCAACCGTGGCATTCAGTATAAGATGATTTCACAATAAAGTGCAGATGACTTACGGTCGAAATCTTCGCGTATATAATAGCAGCAGTTTAAATAACTCATGTCTTTTGTTCTTCAGGAAAACATCCGATGGCTAGGATCTTACCAGACTCTACCCTGCTGTCGTACTTACCATGGGATATTATGTTAGGATAGCATTATCCGTTACATCAATAAGCCACGGCGATATCACACCCACGTCAGTCTCGGCTTTACAGTAAGTTTCACAAGTATTCCTTTTGAGGATTGTGTCAACCAGTCATTCCATGTCATCCATATATTCTCTGAAAATTTGAATTACTTAGGGAAGGAATTTGCTTCAAAAGGTTGAAACTTCACCCATTGTGCAAGCTGAGGCTTGGCGCATGTTGGCAGCCTTCACATACATCCTCTTAAGATATTATAATTCCTTTTTTATATGCCAAGATTATTCATGTATTCAGATCTCCATCTGGTTCTGATTTCCCCTCCAGACACAGTTGATTTTATTTGTTTGTTATGCGGGAAGATATGTTGAAAAATGTACTTGGAGACTACAAGGTGTTACTTATTGCATATGCTTTCGAAATACCTATCCTCGCGAGAAATAGCCTTACTGAAGTCTATGTATACGATACTATCACTATGACATCTAAAGAAGTTTACATCAACCTAGTCGACTGCCTGTACTGTACGTTAAAATCACAAGACCTATAGGTATGATACAATCACCAGAAAAGTTCACCCTCCGACCTAGCTCCTGTTGCAATTCCGATTACATTAGACCTTTCCCTGAAACTTTATTTACATATATTTTTCCCAATAGATATACTATATAATTATAAACTTCGCATTATTTCACTATTGTCTTATTTAGGCTTGCTGGACTCAATGTCCCCTGGTGGTGTTTTCCAATTGGTCCAGCTATATAACAGTAGCTACCTATGATGGAACACTTTTTCATACACAAAGTATAAAGATAGCTAGTTATGGAGTTACATTTAGATAAACTAACCCGGGTTCAGTTAGATTAGGAAAGAGCGAATTACCAACTGAGCTGGTTAGGTTATATGGGTCGTAATGATTATGAAGAGCATACCAATTTTGTCACAGTTTGAGATTCCATATAATAGTGACTAATGTAGTACAAACTCTTCTCCCGTATCAGGACAATTTATTGGAAAAAGTCGGTCAAAAAAGATCATGTCTCCCTTGAATTGAATTGAATTGAATTGAATTGAAATCTGTGTTTGTATTGAATGAATGCCAAAAATGCACAATATCCACAACAAAATAGTTTTCATCGAAACAATAATTGCACTATTGATACATTTGCATACCTCACTGATTATTTGTCCATAAATTATGACCAAGAATACTTTCATGACCGACATAGATTTTAAAGAGGCTTTTGATATTGTAATTTGTATTGGAAATAAATCTTCTGCATATAATTGGCTTAAATCATATCCTATGGCCAGATAATACCAATAAAAAATCTAATTTTATAACCGAACCCGACGAACCAACCCATCATCCACTTATATTTCTCATCAATTCATATCATAATATAACTTTAAGGCAGGTGTTAGACGGAGGACCGTCTCACAACGAAGCTACGAATGCTATATTCTGCCTAATAAATACATTTTACAAAAGAGTAAACAATAATACTTTGACTAAGGCTGGCATTACAGGGTGCTAAGCATTGAATCCTTGGCCCCGATTTCTTAATAGCCTATTATCAATGATATTGGGTTTTCGCTCAATAGCATTGCCTTTAAGTTATACGCAGACAGCACTGTATGGTACCCTCATGGGGATAGTATTGATGAATTATATAATAAAATGTAATCAGATTTGAATAAACGTTCGAGCTGGTGTTCTGTCAATGAATTTGTGAACACAATGATGGCAATGCTTATTACTAGGAAAATGAGAAGTTTGAATAAATACCACCGTAAAGCCTATTTTTTAAAAACAAACTTTATTGATCGAATTTTCACAAGTTGTGATATTTCTCATTCGTCAATCAAGGTGGGTGAATAAGTACAAGTAACTAGCTAATAATTGATGATAGTCTCTCATTTCGGCCACATTTAGACAATTAGAATAGTCACTAATAAAATGTGTTTGTTCGTCCCTCATGAATGATGATGACCAACCTTCACAATGTGGGTCATTATTCGTGTGCAGATGACTTATAAGACCAATTCTGGCCCCCAAGTCTCTGTTCCAGCGGGGGCATATACTTATGTTATTTTGTTTTAATGTGGTTTAATTTGTTATGTTTCTGCTGATCTTGTTGCCATGGCTTCACAGATGTGGATATATTTGGTAACCTGATAGTCTCGTAGCGGTAATATTTCTTTGATGGGGATGTGTGGAAGACGGAATTCCATTAAACCTCTCGAAATCTGTCACCTCCTCATTAAAACAACAGCTGGGTTAGGATTGAGGAACTCAGATTTGGGGGACAGCTCCCCGCGTTTTATCATCACCCTCTCTCCCACAGGCCCTGATGGCGATCATGCACAACACGATTGTGGTGAGGTGTATCAGTATGTATCAGGATGGCGGGCCTCATTACCTAAAGGAGTGGTCCTAGCTGGTCCTCCCTTCCCTCAGCTCCGAACTTGGTCAGTTAAGAACTTATAGTTTCATGACGTTCGACTCCTTCATGAACATCACTTCTCCAGGCTGAATGGTCAAGAGGGAGGACTTGGACTGGCTCCCCTTTTGAGAGTATCTTTGTATCTATTCATTTGGCCACCAACAGAACACGATCCCTAGGTCAGCTATAGTGATGGACGATGTGTTTTGACAGCCAACATTCATGCATTCTAAAGATGTGGCCACCCCAGTACAGCTGAGATTTTTGTAGGAGAACATCTTGGTAGGCATCCCAGTTTTCTTCAGTATGGTGTTAGTGAGTTTTCATGGGCAACTGAGATGGAAGTGGTTCAGCTTAGTTGCATGCTTGGAGTATAGGTGGTTTATACCTTTGAGGCATAGGGCAATGCTGTAAACATGGCACCTTTGTACACCTTGACTTTCATCTTTAGTGTTCACCCAGGCTGTACCCCGACAAAACTGTACAAGCGCCCAAACGCAGAGCTGTCTTTGGACAGCCTTGATTGTACTTTATGCACACAGTGGGACAAGGTGCGAGCAAAAATGGCAAGTGTGTCTACTTCTGTTAGTACATGATAGTTGATACTTATGTGGGGTTTGGTGTAGCCTTTGTCGGGTGCATTTTGGTACTGTTGTGTTCTTTATCCTCGTGGTCAAAACGAAGTCCCATACTTATGTCTGCCTCCTGTGCAGCAGCTCCATGGGTGTTCCGGACCGTTTTTCATGCCCGCAGAGTCCACCAGCAAAAGCTACACAATTGAATCCAGTCTCTCCCGGTGTCACTAGTCTTTCCCAGTTGTCAACTAGCCTTTCCCAGTTGTCAGTTATGAGTATGGTACCATTTGCACTAAGCAGGGATGTGGTACAGGAGTACTGTGAAGTGTTGACACAACAGCAGGACAGTTTCATGTTGTTAGTGTCAGCATGTAGTTGGGCCTCTCCTTCTCTATCACTGTACCATTGTCTTGTATTTTACGAAGCTCTCTTTGCAGTTTCTGGCAACATCCTTATACGTTGCTTCTCTGGCCTAGGCTTGATTGCAGAGATATTGTTGGTAGAGAGCTCTTTTCCCATTTAGAAGTTCTTGAAAGATCATATCATTTTCATTAAATCATTTTTCATGATTTCAGATGTTGGACCCAGTTCTTCCATATACGGTAAACATTTTCAGGTGACCTGCTAAATTCTGGAATGTGCCCCCTTGGCTAACAAACATTGGAACCTAAAAGCATTTAAATCTAACGATAAATCATGGTTATTCAGCAAGACCATAACCCAGCTCAGTAACTATATATGTTATTATATTACTTAAAATGAATACTGTTTGTTATCCTTATTTCAACTCCGATTCATCGTTAATGTTACTAGGGAATCATTTTTTTTTTGAAATTTTTTTATTCAGGACACAGACATTTCCATACGACAGTCATTATTAGGGAATATGGTGTACAAACCTAAAGCCCCGTGTCCACTAAGGCGTGTTGTACATAACTCAAAGTAGTGGTTAAATATGAGATATAAATATAAGGTATTTATTAACTTACTAATTCAGTCGAACGTGTACTCTATGTCAAATAACCTACACTAATACTTATGGAGAGCATTCATCATTTATATATAACTTGTAGTAGACGCGATATAAAGAAAAGGGATTCTGGGATATGTATGACTTATGGCTCATTTCTTGCACAGAGTTTGGCTGGGCGGATGGTAATAAAGAACCTATCAGCTGATGAGATATTGTATAACTGAAACGAATTGTTAAGTAATCATCTTCTTTATCGGTGTGTTATTTGCGAAGGGACTTTTTTCAAAAGGCAAAGAAGTATACCTATATAATCGGCAGATCCTGGCCAATACATTCATCGAGCCAAACCCTTTCAGCAAAGTTGTGTCAGATAATCATAACATATTTTCCGACGACATGCGGTTTGTTATGTGTAAACAAGTTTAGTTTGCTTGAGAAACAGAAAAACGGTCCGAGATGGACAGTGCAAACGGGAAATGATAGAGGTTTTGACATCTCGCTTTCCCTTGTGCCTATAGCTTGAGCTTAAAAGATTTTCGGTTGTTTTCACTCTACTGCGTTCCACATACTTTTAGGTAAGTCTAGCGGCGTATTGCCTAATTAGCCTACCGAATGTTACTTCGTGTTATTTCTAATTCTTATTTCAAAAACTTTGCAATCATTTACTAAGTTTCCATCCTCATTAAATGCGAACATCAGATCCGAGCGGTTTCTTTGAGAATTCTCTTGAGTATCCCAGTCAAACTGCTCATACTCCATACTCTGTCCTTGACAATAAGGCAAGACAATGGAATGTCAATTCGTTCGGTAAACTACATGTCCCCAGCCCATCTCCATTCTGACATATTCTCATCACAGTACCCCCGTCCCTGTAATGTATTGCCAATGTAATCAGTTTGAGCTGGGAGAATAGGCAAGTCGCTTGATTAACCAGAGGAAAAATGCTATGTTCTTCGGTGATGGGATTGGATGGTATAGAATAGTTGGTCCAGAAATGCCTAAAATCTAAGGCATTCAATCTAACAGAAGCTTAACGAAATGGATAGCTTAAACGACCACTTCGTTGGCACTTTGGAATTTTCCAAATTATCTATTAAAAGTTTACTACGGTCGTGGGATTCAGACCTGTAGATTATAATTATATGCTAAAAATTTAATGTCATTTAAAATGTATACCATTCATGTCATTGCCCTTTTATCATTGCATCGTTATGTATAATAATTAATGTATCCTCACGTTTCAAGCAATTCTGTATGAAAAAGAATTTATACCTTTTCGTACTAATACCCAAATTACTCAGTACTTTGGGAATGTAAATATTGCAATAAGGAATTTGTGATATATCATTTTCAATTATTGATCTTCGGCTGTTTTAAAGGCCATCAATTCTTTTCCTTCCGTTAGCGTCATGTTATAGTCGCGCCCAAGCATTAGTGCGCTTTTTAAAAAAAATACCAAATAATTATACATGTTGCATAAGGTACTTTCAGAACCATCGATAATGTATCCGGTTCAATGCTCCAATTGTCGCATGGAACGCTTATCCCAATACATGTTTTGTTAACACAGAGTCATACTTTCATGTTCAAATATCGCCAAAGTTGATATAGACCTAAGACAGTGGAAAATCAATTTTAGCTGAAATATATATGTGGGGATGTTTTATTTGAAATGGTCCGCTTGCTTTATCATGAGTGTCTGTGCTAGCGTGCTTAAATGATGAGTGGTTTATGATTTTCATTGTTATTAGTAAAATGGGCATCATGCATCAAAAGAAAATATTAATTTATAGATACACATAAACAAAGCATTTATCCTTTCCTTGATGTCATAGTATTACTACTAAAAGTGCTTTTGTATCAGCGTAAAACGCCCATGCTCATCTCCTGTGCGATACAACGGAGTTATTGTTTACCAGAATAAGTCCAGGCTTTAGACTTGCTGTATAGAATAGTTATACTTATGTAGAGCTATAATCTAGAAGTGAAATGTGGAAGGGCTCCTTATTTGTCTTTTCTATTCATATATATATAACTGTCAGATACACAAGAAGAAATAAAAAGGGGTACTTAAATACTAGAAATTACCTAATTGGTTTTGATTGTCTAAGACGTGTGTTCTAATGTATTCAAGAGTAACAATTTTGAACTTCGTATAAAAAAAACGTCCCTGAAAGTTGCAAGAAAATGAACTATTGTCAAGAAATACTCGCCACCGACAGTTACAAATTACCACTCTGAAATCAGAAAGTGTATTGTGAAGTTCAGAAACAATCGTGTTGGATTGAAATTTCAACTCATGTCTTTGATATAGCACAAGTGATTCTGTTCTGGGTTTTTTTTTAGATATTTTATCTAAGTAGGAATATACAAATGCGTGTCCTTTGCCATCTCGGCTTTACGAGGATCAGGCATAAGTTTTCCACCTCGTTTCACCTCGTTCCTACACGTTAATATTACACCGCTGAAATGAGCCGAATAAAAGGAGACACGAGAGCTACATTGAAATTGAAATTAGGTATGCGCTGACATAAAGCTATAACCGGGTGGCTTTTCGCGTGTCACCGTCTAATATATAATATATCATGACACCGGCCGAGTATGCTGCAGCAGGTACGTCTAGATACTTTAAAGGAGCGACATGATCTATGCATATTTGTGTGTAGGATGTTTTGGATGAAATGCTCATGGAGTAAGAGCAATGACATCTTGCATCCCTCAGGATATCATATTAGGACATCAAAGAAAGGGATGTTCATCTTGACTTTTATCATCAAGCGTCTATTTCCTTATAGTGTAGGGAAATTTCCCCTGGGGACTGGATAATCTCAATCAGAGCTCCATCGCCATCACTGTCATGAGTTTATAATAGCAGTTGACGGAGCTGTCCAATCCCGTCCCTTGGAATGCATTGGCTTTCACAATGTCAGAGGTATGGGTGACAACGTAAAAATCAATTAGGTGCTGACATTTACATTTATCTCTGTCATCCTGACAGAGGCTCGAGGAGAAAATCGAATTTGCCATAATCTATAGCAGTTGACTTTGTGGAGAAATTGTAAAATGTAATAATTAGATAACCCCATTGTGAATTGACGATTGGGAGAAATGACTTGGGAATTGTTTTGTTTTTTTAACAGATTTTTATTTCGGTAAAATTCACAATTTATAGTGATATGTTTCAGTATTGAAATAGGTTCATACAAATTTATTGTTTGATTCCATGTATGATGAATGGTGTAGATTGATGAATGAATTACAAAACAGATATGTCGAAATACACGTCTTGGATGGAGACGTACACCTCAATAATGTCAAAGCTTCACGGTAGTCCAGTCTAGTTGTGATTGAATCAATGCAATTGTATAAAATAAGATAAATAGTACTATATCAAAGCAGGATATTATGAATGAACGAAACTGACATTTATAAGTAAAGTTGCTTCGGCATCGATGTATCAGACGCTCATATAGTTCTTCAGGAAGAGTGTATGAGAGAGAGACCTCTCCCAGACGCAATCTGCAGTAAGTGAAAATGTCCAGACAGATTCGGAATTTTATGCCTGTTATTTAAGGCAGAAACAATCCATACTTCATGTTAATACTATGGCGCTCATTTGTCTGCAATTTGTCTATCGGGAATATTCATGAGGACTGTTTCCAAGTCCAAATTCTCCGTACTGAATCATGAAAAATACATGCAATGATACTGACTGCAATAAATTAGCATATCTTCAAATATAGAGCAGTTATACTATCATTTCTCCTTAGGTGTGTCATACAAATTATTACGGTACCTGTGGGTATCGATCAACTTAGGACAAATCTAAGTAGCTAAAAGACAGAAAAAAATTAGATAAGCAATAGAGAAATTTAAAAAGCCTTCGCCCATCGAATACATGGGAAATGTGCTTGTGTCCTCTGGGTGGGGCATTCTGACTGATTCTCTCCTAAATGTTCTCGGTGAGCTGGCAGAGCGTGAGAAGAGAGGCCACGACGAAAAGCTATTTTGTTATTTAAATAGTAAACCTGTTCGACAATGGAAGTTCTTCATTAGGAAAATGTATATTCAAGGAAAGTACCAGAGACGCTTGCTTTTTATATGATTACAGCAGACAAAGACGGTTAAAGACAGGTTGCTATAAATGGCGTGAAACAACCACATAACCACCAAGCAGTCCTGCTTACTTTTACAAGTCGGTTATAATTTTATATTTGCCTGGACTAAAATATACATATTTATTATAAATGTATAATTTACTTGGTTGTTCTGCATTCAAGTACACGCACTCTCAGACAAGAAACAATAATCCATTCAGAGGTTTTACGTTATAAAATACCCATGCCCATATATAGCAAGTCATTAAACATCTATATCATAGCCATGGCCTATACAAACTACTTTTCAGGCTGTGAGGGCTTGCATGGGATGAGTCTTGGAAAGCAACAGACCTGGTGATAATGTTCCCTTACATCGGCATCTATCTATGTAAGCCCATGCGACGTCAGCCCACACCCATGACACTTCATCAACATCAGTTTAAAACAGTTAAGGCTGGCTAAAGGTCAGGTCTAACAAGTACTGCACAGAGGACAATGGATGTTTTGCTCTAATTAAAACCACAAAGGACCGGGAAAGTGTTCAAGGTTAAAAGCAAAATAAGCGAGAGAAATTACAATCAAATTCATCATATTTTTGGCAATTCAGCTTGGATCGATGGGAGGTTTCATTTAAATATTCATTACCTGGTAATTTTCGTAAAATTGGAACTTTCTAAAAAAAATAATAAGAAAAATTGTATTCATACCCAACCCATCCAAAAGCCACCAACATAGAATATTATTGGAGCTTGGCCTGATCCTCTTAGTGTAAAACCAAAACACCTTCCATATTTTTCATTACGGTGTACACAGGAATCCCACAGTTGTCAATTTATGGCTCCTTTCATCTTAAAGAAATGCCTTCAAGCGTTCAAGGTTTAGATGCAAAGTAAGCGAGAGAAATTACAATCAAATTCATCATATTTTTGGTCGTTCCCTTGGATCGATAGGAGTGTCCATTTAAATATTCATTACCAGCTAATTTCCGTTAAAATGGATTTCTTTTTAAATATTGAAAATAAGAGACCAACAGATTGCACCATAATATTTGTATTGTCCCAACTTGCCACTTCTGTATGTATAGAACAGTGAAAATGGAAAAATCGTAAATTAGTATTGTACTAGATATTCTATTACATGTTACATTTCTTGATTCCCAAAATTACCTTCGCACAAGAGGTACGTACGTATCTGGACCTGGCTTAATAGACTGAGGAAGAGATGTAATAGACTTGTAGAATACCGTACTCCTCCTCCTACAGTGTACTATACGACCCCTAGAAATGCCCCATAAAAGTGGCATTTGTATATAAAGATACACTAATAATAGGTCTATGTTCCCGCGTAAGGTTTCCTATTATGATTGGAACAAGTGTAGATCGTGGAGGGAGGGGTCATGTTTAATATCTTATATATATTACGTGATCATAAAGTTCCTGGCGCTGCACGGTTTAGACGATTGATATGAATGTGTTTTGCATAATGATCATTTGGTAAAGATAGACCGATATCTGAAGCTTCATATGATATCTATATGTATAAGATATATAATTTATATGATATTTACATATCATCACATGTATACAATATGCCATTAGGATCTGCTATCGGCCGTCGACATAGTCTTGTTGTTTTGAAGTGGCCTTATGTTGGTACATGTATACGTATTAATGTTTGCAGAAACTGAAAGGAGGATAATTCCCCAATATAATATGGATGCCAATTACACATGGACAAATCGTTCCTCGATCGTGGTGATGAGCGAGAGTCGCGGGCACCATTCGGAAACGCCCAGAATGTTCACTCAAATAATAGGGGAAAAATAGGAAAAAATGTGTTGTAAATAAAGACAAAAGTCGAAAATGTGTGAACAAGAAGAAAGTGTATGAACAAGAGTTAAACGAGATTAGATTTCACGTGAAGTGACGCCCATGGGCGCAGCCCTCTTAGATTCCTTCCTCAAGTGGAACTTAGAGTTTTAGTTGTAACAACCATATAAAATGATAATGCTATTAATGTGGGATTTAATTAATGCTAGCCTGCTCCTTTAGCTATTTAAAAATGTCTTCATTATTGAGATATATTAAGAAGAACTTGAGATAATCATTAATCCTCTAATAATCATAGTCCTAACTTCCGTGCTTTTTTGACCCGTATTGATGGATAGTCAACGGATGGCAAAGGGGGAATTTTGTTGTTGTTCAAATTTCATGTTATTACAGAGCACATCTCAATTTACATTGATTTTCATAAGAGCCCTGTAATCTATTCAATACAATACTAAAGTAGGGCATCACAATTCTACCAGCTTAAAATATAATTCGTTTCCTAAGTGAGAAGACTTTTACTGTACAGATCTATAAACTCAGTTACTTTTATCAATTGAAAGTGATGGGCGAAAAGTTTAATGGGTATTTCACTCAAGGAAGATGGATATAATGCATAATGCAAAACACAGGTGTGCTGAATCGGTTCTTGAAATTGATGCCCCTGACAAGTACATAGAACAGGGTGCAGCAAGCAGCTTACGATTTTCGGCAACCATTTCCAAGGAGGGACCTTTGTCTTCTAGATCATATCTGAGATAAGAAATACATTGTCAAAACATTCAAAACAGTTATTCATAATATCAGATGTAATCAAAGTTTTCTTATCAATTAACGAGGATATACGAACTTCTTAGTTAGGATTGGGGGCTGATGATGAGTCCTTGTAATTTTGAAGAGGCTAAGAACGGATTTGCTGCTCGCCTCAGCAATCCAAACAAACCAAAATGAAGTAGCCTCTAAAATTAATGCTGTCGGCATGATCTGGAATTCTCCTAAAGTCCGTTCACCCACGCAATTGACCTTGGTGATACTTGGCAATAAATTCCCACTTCTTTTAATATTGGTATGAAATGTGGACCAATGAATTGCCCCTTATAGGTGTCCCCCATTTCTGTAATGAATTGGCATTGTGTATTTAGTCGATGGTCGACCGACTGTATTAAAAAAAACGGTTGATATGGACAGTTCCAAATCATATCTCAGTAGGAAAGATTTATGAGTTTTTAAATTGAGTCCAAGATCAAGATTGTATTTGATCCCAATCAAAATGAAAGGAAATTCAGAATGCGGTGCTCGTTGATGTAATATGATGTAACTAATTACAAAGCTGCAGTTTCAAGGATCGCCAATCGCGCTTCTTTTGATTAGTGGTTTTCGGTTGCAGGGATCATTTTAAATCACTTGAAGTCGTAGAAGAAAGTAATTTAAGTAAAGGAATTTAACATTAAAGTGATATGATCTATTTTTTCGATATGTTGTTTTAACTATTGTTAGTTGTTATTGTTGAGTAGATGGCACTAGAGCAAATAAGAAAGCCCAGCATCACATTATTTTTGATGTTTAATTTAAAAGAAATGCCCTCTTATATACAAAAAATGCCACGTATAACTCACTTGGCAGAGGGTATAAACCTAAAGATCCTACATCCAAGATTCGACAAGTTTAGAAAGTCGCCTACCTTCACGTGGAATAATTAGGGACGATTGGAAGATGATTTAGAGATAGATACGATTTGTATAAACTCAAGAGGAGAGCAGTGTGAGCTGGTAAACTGTTGTCACTTTGTATTGCGACGGATCTGATTTAGATATGAATAAGGTTATGGATATCAAAATATATAACTGAAATGGGTGCGTATATTCAGTTATATTTATTTCTGAGCAGACAAAGTATTCCATTTTTAAAAGGGCAACACAAAAATTATGAAAATGTCGATGTATCTACAGTATGATGCATGATATTATTATATATTATTATACACGCATTGCTCTGAAAACAACGTATCTAGAATGATTTACGCATAGTACGTATTTCACTAGGGATTTACATGGGATTGTCATGTCATTGTCATTAAACTGAAAGCATGTACATAATAAATCTGTTAACTAACTCGTTGGTTTCAGTCGCTTATAGGACTGCACTTGTTGCTACGCAACTCGTGCAATATTCACGCTCCTTCAACCATCTCGTTAGTTAACCTGTATGTATTAATATGTTGTAGTTAGTGATTATCATGGAAATGAATGCACTAGAGTAAGAAATCTACATCCGCTCAGATGTCATGGGGGCACGATTTTTGTTTTTAAAAAGCGGGGATTCAAACCTAGTATGGCTAATATGAGGTGTTAGATGCATTATAAGTATGATTAACTAACGAGTTGGTTGAAGGACGTGAATATTGCACGAGTTGCGTAGCAAGGAGTGGAATATTCTAAGCGACTGAAACCAACAAGTTAGTTAACAGATTTATTATACATGCTTTCAATCATGAATATAGAAACAAATCGAGTCATAAATTTGAATTTTACCGGTAATCTTAGTACCAAAACAGATTGGTTTCCATGACAACCCCACGTAAATCACTAGTGAAATACGCACTATGTGTAAATCACTCTAGATGCGTTCTTTTCAGAGCAATGCGTGTATAATAATATCACATGTCAAACTCTATCTGAATAACCTGTATGTATACCTGCTTGGCCACAAATACCACATAATAGTGGTGGTCGAAAAGACAGTCTGAAATCTGAAATGACCAAGGTAATGGCAAATATATATTGGGGTGAGTCCTCAATAGTTATAAACAAAACAATTATATCGGGGTTATCAATTATTGGTGTCATACAATTTAGGTTCAAGTGGTTAGTGAAGACTAATAGAATGTTAGGGGAGTGCAAGGTGTTGCATTGGGAGGGAATAATCCGAGGTAATGGCAAATCTGTATTGGGGTAATCGAGGATAAGCCTGTGGTCTACTATTGTGAATACTAGTATATACTGAGACCACACGACCTAATCTTAAATATAAGAGCGTCGTATATGGGTTTAAGATATCGTAAACATTTACAAGAAATCTTAAATTTAAGATCGTCTTTAAGAAGTATGTTACTATTTACGATAGTCTTTATCAAACTGTTAATTACAGTCTGAATCGGTTATTGAATGCATGAAACAATGTAGATATATTTCTTCCACCATTTCCTCAGAGTATTTTCATTAACAAAATAATATTGGATGGTGTGGCACTTAATTAATGAAGCTCATTATTTAAGAACATATCCTACATGTGCGAGCAGGATGTATCTTATATCATTCGATTTCATCTTATTTTTATGAAACAACCCCCTGGTGCCAAAGGGCTGTGTGAACCATAGTAGACAGGGCAGTCAGCACTTTTTTTGGAACAAGGAACAAAGCCGAGTTTATAGGACCAAAGTACTGCGAGAGATACACCAGCCATTCTCCCATTATTCTCATGCCCTGAGATAGGAACTCAGGCTCAATGAGCAATGTTTTATATATCCTTATCGTAGACAGTTATCCGGAGATCAACTGATGCAATTTGGCTCCCGTAGGCTACTTGCTGCCTGGATCTTATCTGCAGCTGATTTTGCGTAGTTGATACTTCAGAGGACAAGAGAGCACTTGGTGGGACATTCCTTGCAGCAACACTAATTACACCCTGGTCATAATGTATGTCTCACTCCAAAATGGAAATATCATCAAGTAAATAGAGATGTTATCCCTGTCGCCCAAATACCGTTCTTAAATATCCTTTTCAGTATTTAGGGAGTGACCAATTGAATTATTATCTAATATCTTGCCTGTATATGTATAGGATTTAATTGAGCAAAATTCCGAATTAAATAGCTATTCATGCTGCAGTATATATATTCATTCAGTTTTCAGAGATGAGCAACAGCAGCAATCTAAGGTTTTAAGCCTCCTGCCGTAACTTCTCGCCGTAAGCATAGCGATTGCTTTTTAGCCTTACATCACTTCAATCACCATCTGTGTCAATTGTCAATTATATTAATGTGTCATCTGACTATAAAAAGCAAAAAAAACTATTCGATCGACCCCTCTCTGGCGAGTGTAATTGCGTCAAGTCCAGGGAACAAGAATATGAGGAGAGAGAATTGAACGCTCTGCCTTTTCTCATCTGCATGAAATGCATCAGGATCTGAACACAGTAAAAAGTACCGTAGTATTGTTGGACGTGTTGAATCACTGGCGTCAGTGCGTAGATATTGAATAATCGCTAAGAGAACAAGTAAAGGTATCATTTTCAAAGTAGCAGGTTGTTAAACGCCTCAATAACAGCATCATGGTGATAAGAGCATCGTCAGGTAAGAAATTAATTTAGTTTGTAAATTGAAATTGGTATTCAGGTTCAACTTTTGGATATTAGTACCATCTCGGGGGACAGAAATCCCTATCCCCTATCCCTATCCCCAGAAATAGAAGGGATCAGGGGCCATCAAATAAGCTATGATATCCTCTTCTCAAATGAGTAGCTTATTGGCTACCAGGGGGCACTGTAGGTGAATATTTTAGGTTTTTAGCCCATACATGATTCAAATATTGTTTGTATGATATGTGCCTTGAATGTCTTAAAAGATCAAGGTAACACAATGAATAAACATAAACCTGATGATATGATAATCTCCTCTATCTAAATTAAAGTTAGGTGCGCTTTCTAACCTAGAAATATCTCTTTCATAGACACATCCTTTTGAATAGACATCATATACCCTGGTATGATTGAATTTATGACTATATATATTCCCTACGTATTATACATTGAACATTTTATTTCACTATTAATAGATACATCCCATTCAAGTGACTGGGCATGTTGTAGTATGTCAGTTGTCCAATATGTTTTATTTTCCTGGCAATTTTCTATTCTAACTACCAACTGACTTGTAATCTGTTTACCGAATTTCAAAGCATAAGCTCGGGTCGCTTGAAAACCCCACTCCTATGGAAATTGTCTTGCCCAGTTGAAACAAGATCAATGTTTTGGCTCAAGTTAACCAGGAATGTAGATCTAACTTCCCTGCTTTAACTGTGTTTTTATTGTTTCTATGTTTAAACAATTGACTGTCCACAGAAATCCTATTTTGGCATATGGATCCATAGCTACATCCATACAATCATTTATCAGAAGATGAAGCTCTGCTGCTGGCACCATTTGTTTACCCTTTGTCAAGTTCACCCGTATCCTCTTTTACTACTAAGAAGGAAATAGTTCCCGAGCGACTGAAGCCCCGAGGATGTTGTGTTATATTATATGGTTATATGGCCAACGCCGGAGGTCGATCGATCGTGTCATATTTAAACACAGCGTCCGAGGGTGTAAGGAGCCAGGGGTCTATTCCGTTTAGTCAAACGTAATAAATAAGAGGATAATATATGATATATTCATTTTGCGGCCCTATATATTATATTGTTATAGGATAGCTTATTTGATTGGTATAGGGGTGACGATCGTCACCCAGGTATGTTAGTTATGTGTTCTGGGGTTCATTGAGTCTGCTCCTAAATGTGTCAACACCCCATTACTTTAGGTATGGGGACGAGGGGACGAGCCGTCACCCAGGACGAGCCGTCACCCATGTTAAACCGTCCCCCCTTCTTTTATGGTTATTTTATGAGTATTTTATGTGTTCTTCTTGAGTATATAAGGCTCACTGTGAGTCGTGTAGATTTGTCATTTACCATCTTGACCCTTCCCTGGATACTTGTACTGGATTTAACTTGGAATAAAACCTGACTACTTTGGAAACTTACTTGCTCGCTTCTACTCTTTCTTAGCGCGCTCCAACTCGCCGACCAAGGTCACTAAGACCCCATCTACCTCCTCCAGGGGGACGACTAAGCTTTTCTCTAAGTAAATCGCCACGCTACCACGTTCTAGATCTACATAGGAATGGCCCATGAGTCTACTCTCTCTCAGGAATATTTGCGGGACGAGTCTAATACCGGTAGTTTAAGTTCCAATAGCTCTAATAGTAATCAACCTAATTCTTTAATTAATCAACACCCAAAGGAGGACGAGCCAAACCGCAACATTGGTGGCAGCGGTGGGGATCTACCTGGAAGAAGGAAATCTTCAGATACAGATAGTAACCCCCTGGCTCTATCATCCTCCCTGGAAATTACAGTTAATCCAAGATTAAGGGAAGAGTGGGAAATGGCTCGATCAAACGAAGCAGCCAGGATTAATGTGATGGGAAGTGCATCGGATGCAGAACCTGGACCTTTTGATAGAGATAGGGTAGCCAGGCCTGAAAGAAATCATGGATTAAACATGGATGACGACGAGGTGGAGAGACGTCCCAACATGGATAGGGGACGAGGGAGAGCTGACATGCATGGATACCAATGGGGGCAGCGACAAGGTCGCAAGGTCAAAACTGCACCAAGATCCTACGATGGTTCAACATCACTCAATGATTTCTTAAATCACTTTAGGGTGGTAGCCGACCTTAATGGATGGTCGAACAGGGAGTGCGCCTTATATTTGGGAGCCAGTTTGGATGGATCCGCCCTCGCCATACTAGATAAGGTTGACCTTGACGACAGAGATAGCTTTCTACAACTTGTACAGGAGTTGGAAAAGCGCTATCAGCCTGCAGATCAATTAGCCTTGTACAGGACTCAACTGAGATTGAAGAAGCAAGGCAAAGATGAAGCTGTTAATGACTTAGCTGATGAGCTAGAGAGGATGGTACGCCTGGCATATCCACGAGTCGATAGAGAAGTGAGGGATGATCTCAGTAGAGATGCTCTAATTGCTGCACTCAAAGATGAGAAACTCAGACAGTGGACAGTGCAGGCCCGCCCCCGATCATTTGCTGAGGCTAGGGCTGCTGCTTTGCATGGTGAAGCTTTTCACCATGCTGAACGAGACAGACCATCGCAACCCAAGGCCCAAGGTCATCTCAGGCTGACCACTGCCGATGACAAACCACCACAGGTAGCATCTCAGTTCGAACAGATATTGGGAAAAATATTAGATCGACTGAGTAAGATGGAAAGTGGACCCCATCAGTCAGCACCACCTCGTAACATGTATCATTCTAGACCTAGGGTGTGCTATCAGTGTGGAGATCCAGGACACTTCCGGAGGGAATGCCCAAATAGACCAGAAGAGGATGGCTCTAGAGGTCAGGGAAACGACAGAGGACAGTAAGCCACCGGGATACTGTCCAGCAAGTCACCGGTAATGAAGCATGGATAGCAGTTGAAGGCCGTTGGGATCCGTCTACAGCAGGAATTGTGGTGGAAGGGAGATGTAAGGGTGTGGACATTCAGTGGCTAGTTGATACAGGTGCCTGCACGACCATAATCAGTAAATGGACGTGGGAAAGAATGAATGAACCACCCCCATTGAGACATTCCAAGATAAGAATCACAGGGGCTGGAGGATCACCGGTAGACGTGCTAGGCGAAGCAGAGATAGGGGTGGATTTTGGATCACTATTTTTAGAGATGAAAGTCATTGTGGCCAAACTGGATGAAGGTGGGATATTGGGCATGGATGTTATCAGAGCAAGACGGGGACTTGTAGATACAGACACCGGGACTATTTTTCTAAATTCCCAAAAGGTGTTACAACCCCAGAAAGCACATGGATTTGCATATGCGGCCCAGGAAACAACCATAACGGCTGGAAGTCGAGTAAGAATGAATATTACTTGGGATGTAATGGAGCATCGTGAAAATGCTGGAGATCGAGAGCCTCTTGGAGAGGTGGGCGATCGGATTCTTATTATGGAGGATGATGACCTTATCCAGGATGTTAGGATAGCAAGGACTGTTCATTTCCCTCAGGGGACAGAAGGTGTAGCAGAAGTATTGAATAGAGGGCTACAGGATATACGTATCCCCAAAGGTAGTAAAGTAGCTGTGTGGGCTGAGGGAGAGGATACAATGCTTCCCCCCCCACCTGATGATGACCCGAGTGGAGGAGACATTACTTGGAATACATTGGATGATTTGTGGGCGCAAACAGATCTACAGGTGATAGAAGGGTGCGAGGAACAGATACAAGGATTGTATGAGAAATTCCAGGGGCTATTTCTCCGGAAGGGAGAAACACTGGGAAGGACTGGCCTCACCAAGCATCACATAGATACTGGAGACCACCCCCCGATTAAACAAAGACCCCGACGTGTCCCCATCCACAGGAAACACATCGTTGATGAGGAGCTACAGAAAATGGAAGAGGGAGGAATTATTGAACCATGTAAAGGCCCCTGGGCTAGCCCCATAGTGCTTGTTAAAAAGAAAGACGGTGGCTGGCGTTTTTGCATCGATTACAGAAATGTCAACAAGATCACAAAGAAGGATGCCTATCCCCTACCACGTATGGACGATACGTTAGACATGCTGAGCGGAGCGAGCGTATTTTGCACGCTTGACCTTGCTAGCGGCTACTGGCAAGTTGAAATGGATGCGAGTAGTATAGAGAAAACGGCCTTTTGCACACATCGCGGTCTGTACCAGTTCAATGTAATGCCGTTTGGGCTGGTAAATGCTCCATCCACATTTGAAAGACTAATGGATACGGTATTAGCTGGTCTTGTGGGAGAGGAATGCCTTGTGTACCTCGATGACATAATAATTTATGGTCGGACAGTGCAGGAATGTGCAGACAGGCTTGATCGTGTGCTGGAGCGAATCAGGCTGGCTGGCCTAACAATAAAACCATCAAAGTGTCAGCTATTTCAGGCCTCTGTGGCCTTCTTGGGACATGTTGTCTCAAAGGAGGGCGTGGCCACAGATCCGGATAAGATCGCAGCTGTGAAAAGCTGGCCCTACCCTACAAATAAGGAACAGCTCAGGAGTTTCCTTGGATTTTGCTCGTATTATAGATCATTCGTAAAGGACTTTTCAATTATTGCTGCACCTATGTTTCAACTCACAAAGAAAGATGTCCCCTATGTATGGACCCCTGAGTGTACTGAATCAATGGATAAAATACGGGAGAGTTTGTGTGATGCTCCAGTGCTTGCATTTCCTGACCCCAAAGCAATGATGATTCTCGATTCAGATGCCTGTCAGTTTGGAATTGGCTGTGTGTTGTCTCAGGTTATAGATGGGAAAGAACGAGTGTTAGGATATGCTAGCCGTACCTTGGATAAAGCCCAGAGGAATTATTGTGTCACACGTCAAGAGCTACTCGCTGTGATTTTTGGTGTAAGGAAATACCGCTCTTATCTCATTGGAGGCGATTTCCTCGTCAGGACGGATCACAGTGCTCTGAGATGGTTACTTGACATGAAAGAGCCTGAAGGACAGATGGCTAGGTGGATTGAGGAATTATCTACATATACCTTTAAAGTGGAACACCGTGCAGGCCGAAAACACCTGAATGCCGACGGGCTATCAAGAATCCCATGCAGCCAGTGTCATAGGATAGACACAAATGAGGAAATGGGCGATGGAATAGCAGTAATCAGGAGTATTACATGGGATGAAGGGCGCATCTCGGTACGAGAGAAGCAGGAAGCGGAGCCTATGTGTGTCCTTTTCAAACAGGCAGTGACAGATGGCCAGGTACCCAATGATGAACAGAGACTACCTGGAAGTGACTGGCTCTGGCTTAAGCATAATTACCAAGCATTGGCCATCCAGAATGACATACTCGGTAGCTACAGGTGGACTGGAGCTGGGGGCAGAGAATGGCGAGCATACGTTCCTCCGTTGGCAAGGAGAGAGTTTATGGAAATGACACATGGTGGACCACTTGGTGCTCATTTGGGTCGAGACAAGACTCTCAGCAAATTGAGGCGCTCATGCTACTGGCCTACAATGTCCAGAGATGTGGCTACATTTGTCTCTGCTTGTGTTTTATGCCAACAACGAAAACCCCCACCCAGGAAGAAGAGAACGGCCTTGGGAGAGAGGCCATTGAAGGGAGCCTGGGAGGAAATTGCCATCGACATTACTGGACCATTCCCACGGTCACAAGCTGGCAATAAGTATGTCTTAGTTGTGTCAGATCTGTTCTCCAGGTGGACAGAGGCCTTCCCAATAAGTGATTTCACTGCAAAGACTGTAGCTGACGTGCTAGTGACAGAGGTCGTGTGCAGGTATGGCACACCATTGGTGTGGCACTCTGACCAGGGGAGAAATTTCGAATCCAATTTATTTAAAGAGGTGGCACGACTCCTAGGCATTGATAAATCACGAACATGCAGCTTTCACCCGATCGCAAATGGCCAGGTGGAGAGATATAACCGTACGTTGGGAGCCATGCTGGCCACTCTTGTTAATTCTAGACAGGATAATTGGGACTCCTTTCTTCCCTTCATCACATCCTCCTACCGCGCCTCTGTTCATCCCACCACCAAATTCACACCCAATTACCTGGCAATGGGTAGAGAAATGAATATGCCATGGGATATAGCCTATCCATCTCATGGGGAAAACTTGACAGACTCCAAGGAGGAGTACATAATACAACTTCTGGAAAGGATTGAGGTAGCACACAGAGTTGCGTTTGAGAACATCAAAGTGACAAGAAAGAAAGAAAAGTGCTATTATGATCGGAATGTGAAAGCAACTAGATACCAGGAGGGTCAAATGGTGTGGGTCTTTCAACCTTTCAGGAAGGTTGGGAAGTCACCCAAGTTACAGAGGTTCTGGACTGGGCCCTGGGAGATTACAGAGGTGCTGAGTGATATGGTGTACAGAGTAAAAAAGGGCAGAACCCAAAAAGTCATCCATGGGGATATCATGAAGGCCGCCGACATGGGAGAACGGGTGCTATACCGATTGCGCCATTACCAACCTGTGATGGGTGACGGGTGCCAACAGCAGGGTGATAAAACAGGTGTCAACTATCCGTCCCCCTGTTGTACTGATGTCACCAGGCCTTTGCTCGGCAGCAACCACCGTGGAGGAGGGGTGACGAGGGCAAAGGCCAAAGGAGAACAATCTGGTCTGGCTGTCCTGATGCTGAAGGAGTACAGCTTTTGGGGACGATGGAATCGCATTCCATGGGCCCGAGCCAGGGTGGTGGAGGTGAATTCCCCAGCCCGGGAGCCCTCAGGGTGGGAGGGAGGAGGCCTCACACTTATAAAAAGCAACCCAGAGGGAGTCAGGTCAGTCTCTGACACAATGTCACGCTACCACCAGTGCCCCTACTGCTCCTGGGTCTCCAGAGACCGGCGAGATTGGAGAAGGCACAAGGAAACACACGAGGATTTAATCTACGGGCTGGCTTGTCCCCACTGCCCTCAGGTGAAAAGGAGTGGCCGAGCCACTGAGATGGTGCATCATCGGGCAAATCTCCATGGCGACCCGAAGGATATATCGCTGGGGTCGAGTGGTGTTTTTGTGGTCACCAGCACCAACCCCCTGAAGGGCAGACCAGCCACCCCTTATGAGACAGCAATGTTTGACCGGGGACATCGCCGAGTATGTGACCTCCCTCTGGAGGAGTATGACTCCAGGAGGCCGGAGAGTAGCCCTCACCACAAGAGGCCCGTCTCACCTGCTCCCAGGGTGGGAAAGGAGAATAAGAGGAGGAGAGTGGAACAAACGGGGGAGAGAGATGCTCCTGAGAAGGATACTAAACGCAAGAGCAAGAGCAAGAAAGAAGATCGAGATAAGGGAAGCAGTAGGTCGTTGCTGGGGGCATTAGACAATGCTCGCCCAGAGAGAGCCCCTCGGAGCAGCTCTACAGCAACCTACGTGCCCAGCACGGAAATGGTCTCTCCCTCCCATGATGACTTGGGTCCCCCTCCCCCTTATGAGTTGGATGGAGACGTGATTGTCAGGGACTTGACCAAACATGCTCTACCTATGAGGATACCAGAAAAGGTTATGAGAGATCTAGTGGTCAAGGATGTGGATGTGGAGTGTGGGGCCGGGGTGGTGTCAGAGACAGTCTATGAAGAGACCAAGGTCACCAGTAGCGACTCGACCTCCATGGCTGCGGCTGTGGAGGCGATATTACTATTGGCCAATGACCAATCTGACGTCGCCCCGGTGGAATGCACCAACCAAATAACGACACCATCAGTGCATTCTTCTCATCGTCCCCTCCCAGTCATCTCCATCTCAACCTCGGAGGAAGGAGGCTGGGATTTGAACAGTAGTACCAAACGCACCCTAGCCTCGCTGCTCCCCGAACCAGAGGCTGAGCCAACCCCTGCCTTCGCCGCCATGCCCCCTCTACCCCCGAGACAGACACAGGTCACCAGCGGTGGCACCTTCAATCCCTTGGATCCACATCCTAGGTTGACCACCATGGTAATTCCCCAAGGTATTGCTCATGAACTCCATCAGGAGACCTGGGAAGCCAAGAAAAAGGGCAAGACTAGGGCGCTGAGTTTCCGCCGTGTGTTTACGTGGAGAACAACCGATGACCGGCCCCTGCTTGTACAACCAGAGGGACCCCCGTCCCTACCTGCCTGGCCAGGATTTCCCGATCAGGAAGAAAAGGAAATTAACACCAAAACCCCCGCAGGAAATGACGGGATGACATTCACCCAGGAGGTCATTGCCACCTATGAGAGGGTGATGGAGGAAATTCCCCCGGAGCAGAGGGATCTATAGAGTATTTGTGAGAAGTCAGACCAATTGCTATACGACAGCATGGAAAGTGAAGTGCTATTAACCAGTGAATTGAAATTGTGTTTCCCTACTTCCCCTCCTTAGGGAGAGGATAGGCCTCTTCTAAGTTCTGTGTATGTGCCAGCCAAGTGATGCTAGGAACATTTGCTCCATGCCTGGAGTCAAGGACAGTAATCCGAGATTTCTTCACCTTATTATAAACATTGACTTTTGCTACACAAAGAGTGTAGTTGCTGAAATCAAGAACATTTCTTATTTTTAAATTGACTCTTAATGCTCCGTGTCACATAGTAACGATCACTGGATGGTGATATACTTGTCTTAAGCACGTGTGGAGTGGTTCGTCCCACAAGAATGTTGATTGCTGAAATATGATACCGGGTGTCTGCTACCGCTTGTCATGATGTGAGAGGCACGCGCGGGTGTTATCGCTGGCCAACTGACCACAGCCGCCGCCCGTATGGTCACTTGTGCGTTGACAGATAAAGTCTAGATGACTTGTTTTAATAGACTATTTACACTATATGTTTGTATGCCTGATTTTTATGTTGTATACACTCACCTTTAGTCGATATTTACTGTATAACGATGAAGTTGTTTTGGTTCACGTTTAAAGAACGCGGGTAGAGCTTTTATAACCTTTTACTATGTTTCTTTTATTATGTTTGCCATTTATGTGCAGCCTCTGAGTTCTCGAGGACGAGAACAACCTCAGAAGGGGGCTCTGTTATAGGATAGCTTATTTGATTGGTATAGGGGTGACGATCGTCACCCAGGTATGTTAGTTATGTGTTCTGGGGTTCATTGAGTCTGCTCCTAAATGTGTCAACACCCCATTACTTTAGGTATGGGGACGAGGGGACGAGCCGTCACCCAGGACGAGCCGTCACCCATGTTAAACCGTCCCCCCTTCTTTTATGGTTATTTTATGAGTATTTTATGTGTTCTTCTTGAGTATATAAGGCTCACTGTGAGTCGTGTAGATTTGTCATTTACCATCTTGACCCTTCCCTGGATACTTGTACTGGATTTAACTTGGAATAAAACCTGACTACTTTGGAAACTTACTTGCTCGCTTCTACTCTTTCTTAGCGCGCTCCAACTCGCCGACCAAGGTCACTAAGACCCCATCTACCTCCTCCAGGGGGACGACTAAGCTTTTCTCTAAGTAAATCGCCACGCTACCACGTTCTAGATCTACATAGGAATGGCCCATGAGTCTACTCTCTCTCAGGAATATTTGCGGGACGAGTCTAATACCGGTAGTTTAAGTTCCAATAGCTCTAATAGTAATCAACCTAATTCTTTAATTAATCAACACCCAAAGGAGGACGAGCCAAACCGCAACAATATATATTATCTATTATCTCAGAGAATGAGTCGGACGTTCACTAATCTGTATTCAGAGCATAACGGAGTTTCTTGGCAGAATTTCACATTTAATCACGATAGTATTATGCATGCATTCAGACATATATTTCTTCTATGAGGCTAATTTGCTAATATAAGGAACTTTTAGATTCAGTAGCAGGCCTTGCTGGAAGGCCTGTGCTATACGTACAAAGGTTAGATCCTTGTTCCTGCCACTGTTTATTAAACCATATAGAAAACGATATAGCCAGCCAGAGATTGCTCCGGTGTACAAATCGCAGCACAGGGTACCAGCGTACGCGTGGGATAAGCCGGGTACCAGAGTTTTTTTCATCGGTTGGACTTCGGGTGTTTCCGTCTCGCTACCCCCGAGCACCATAGGCCAAGTAGATGCTCTCAGCTACACAGGCACACACACACTCGCACGCAGGTCTCGGGACGGGTGAGGGTTGCGGTAGGTGACGTCACGCATATGTTCAAGTCCCGAGTGGATGCATACACTCCTACCAGCGAGGGGCACTGAGTGAGTGTTGGGTCCATCCTGGGTCCACCTCCCTGCTATACCACGGTGACGGGAGACGGGTGTAGTGAGAACACTGCACTCACAGAAAGCAGGGGCGGATCCAGAAAGAGTGGCAATATGCTAGCGCTGGTCTGAACGGGGGGTCCGGGGGCATGCTCCCCCAGGAAATTTTGAAATTTAAGGTGCCCCCCTCTCTCTCTGTGATTTCTTTATCTCCCCCCTCCCCTCTCTCAAGTGGCGAAGCCACTTGTATATGAAATAAAACTGTAGGAGGCAGGAAGCCTGGAATTTTGTTTCATGCGAAAGGAGGACAACACAGAGATCAAGTGGCGGGGTGTTGTACCAAATAATGGTTGCTCATGGGACTGCTAAACTTTCTCCTTCAATGTTTGTGCTGAAGTCCAGCATAGCCTTCCATGAACATCTGGATTGTAATGATTTTGGTAGAGATGACTTTCTTGTTCCAGAAAGGAATTAAACCCATGGTCTACCTACCTATAGATACATGTCCACTGCTCCTGCCCACAGAGACTGGGTCTGTCCTGTCTGACTACCTGTCTTACACCAATTCAGGGTCACTTTCTGGGCTGTATACATTTGTTGCACTTGACATTGGGAAGTTATCAAAATGACATTTTGAGAAAGGCTAACGCTTACATCTGTACGGTTTTGTGACCATAAATAACCACAATGATATCCTAGATTTCATCGGGAAGGTATAGTCCATATTCATGACATATTTTAAAACGTTTTTATTGGCCACAAATATTTAACACAGAAAATACGCAAAATCCATTGCAGAATTGTTTTCATGTGTTACCACATGACATAGCATATTGGTTAATTCTTCAACCACTCTAGTCCAAATTCTCGGAGATTTGAATGTTGGTTTCCAATGACAAATAGATCTAGCACACCGAATCTCAGACATGTTTATCATTTGATAATCTGCGTCATTGCACATTTGGAATGATGAGAGAATTGTCATAGACAGAGTCATCCAATAGGAAACCAGATAAATGAAAGGATGGAATGAATGCCAGTTTATAAACCCAACATACGTCTACACAGTGGAAACATTAAGCAACATTGCTATCTCTTTTTTCTTCCACTCAATACATCTTCTACCCATCGACCAGTCATATCCTTCTCTCTGATGTAGATATCGGCATGCAGATAGGTTTTAACGTAGTGCTTTACCCTCGGCCCTTTTACCTCGAGCCGTCAACCATTTATAAAGAGTTTTATCCAACATCGAACGACTGAGGTAATATCTCCATAATGTTCGGATCCCGATACATCAAAGCAAGTGGTGTATGTCAAAGCAGCATGGTCGTTAAGAATTCCTGGGTGTGGTGGCTTCGTATCGGAGACAATGGGATATTAATGTTCAATTGCTGCGTATGCTGACATCCTTTTATCACGTCTGCTGCGACCGATTGCCTTTATAACGTTGTCGCTACTTGATGATATAACTGAACTAAGCTTGATCACTCGGTTATATCAAGATTGCCTATTTGTCTTATCCTTGTGAAGGTAGCTGAGAGAATTATAATTTAATCCAACCGTTACCCCTTTAGTTCCTTGCTCACTCATGTAACATAGTATTAAAGGTTGCACCATAGGCGGTAATGTGTGGGCATAACATCCATGCACTGTGGAAGAATTTATAAGTTATGAAATTCAATTTCTATTCAAATTCAATTTATGAAATTATGAAATTGCTATACATTTCATCAGTCTTTTTCAATTCCATGTCAAGAACAATTGCAATTGATCAAAGAATCGGAGACGCGTGATTAGCCTTTAGTGAAAGAGGGAAGTTTATGAGAACCACAAGTTATGATTAAGTTGCATAACCGAAGGAATTGAAAGAACATTATTATATTTGCGTTATTACCACGGTTATTGTTCAAATGACTATAGACTAGTCCTTATAGTGGCTTCCTTTTGTTTTTTGTTTTTTAAGGATTAAATTCAGCAAAGTCATTACAACTATGTATCTTTCCTTTACTACTTTACAGTATGGTATCCGGGGATTGACACCTTAGATTTTTTCAATTAGATGAACGCTTTTTGTCAGGCGATTTCTTATGAGAACACCAAAAACCTTTGTGGTTATAATTCATGAATGTCTACAATATCCCTTTTGAGTATTGTGTATATACATTGCACTCAAATGTCCCTTTTGCATTTTCAATTAGCAACAAATCAATATGTCACTGCCTCCTTTAGCATGGAAATGGCAGCTGGCTTATTTATTGAAAGCAATGCCAACATTGCTTCTCAATATTGCCTAATATCATTGTAAGCACTGGGTGGTGACCTTAGAGAGCTGAGGCCCTCTCCCGAGCAGCCCTCACTCTTCCTTACAGCCCACAACCAGCTGCAGGACATTACCAATTTATGTGCATTCACGCTCCCAACTCGATCAAACGAACACCGCAGGTCACATCTTTACCATCTTCCACTGTCGAGCTATATTGCTACTTTTTGGCTTGCAAGCGCAGGGAAATTAGATATTGACATATAATATGAACCTATATACGAGAATGGCGATGCTAAGTTTGTTAAGGTTTCTGTCCACAAGGGGATACTGCACCGGCGAAATGAAATTTGATCGGGGTACAAGTGGAAAGGTAAGAGTGAAATTCATAAGAAAGAATCCATACAATAATAGACCTGTGTTGGGAAATAGAGTTCCTTTTCTCATTTGGCGTTTAGTGGATCGGTGCCGTGTCCCCTATTGACATAGATCTCATTTATAAAAAGTATGATAAATCATGGCAATTTTACACATGGATATTAAATAAGGGCGCATTGTATTACCATCAGGAAAGGTTCATGGGGGTATCTGTCAATTTTGGCAGCAACTAGCAACTTTACCTTTAAGCTTTTGTGCAGTATTGGCCTATCATTAGTGAGGTCGTGAACCATCAATTTAACATATCCTTGCCCTTTTCTTCATGGATAATAAACTTACCGCAGCTTTTATATAACGGCCGGAGAGTTAACGTAATGAACTCCTCCTACTTACAACAATTGGCGCTGACAAAGACACACGGGTGACCATTACCATTGGAGACATTGCAACATCGTTTGTCGCTTTCATTTTGAGCTGGTCCGCTCCGGCCCTCCAACTCTACTCCACGGTGGTTAAGCATTACATATTGAATGAATATACAACAACCAGATTTGTGTTGCAGTCGAAGAGAAGCCCGTAGTCTTAAAATTGATGTGTAATATCCATCGAACAAGTTTGGATTTTAGAAATCAGCTTCGTAATCGTTTAAATTGCATTACTTTGCCATAAGATATATTCAATCAAAACCAACCTAAATTATGACTATAGAGATGTGGACGTTAAACCGACCTTTACAATCATGTGGTTTAACCATATACTCGAGCAAATCAATATAATTCCCCGGTGAATGAAACATAATATTCAACTAATATAAGCTAAAACACAACTGTCAACTCCTGCATTTAATAGCATTTTCAGGCCTGTAATGGCTATTAAGGGACACTCGCCAGCTTAAGGAGACATTTGAAACTATAAATAATGTTTTAACGGTGACGTGACCTTAGCGTCCCTGGCAACCTTCCTATTGGGTTTCAATCGGACAACAATGAATAGTATTTACAATGAATTAGTTTTCAACCTGAACAGCAATTAATATGTCGTTATTTCATCGGTTTTTCACGCAACATTTCTCATAATTTATTTTCCTCGCATATATGTAAATGCACTACACATTTTCTACAACCAACCGAAAGAGTTTACTGTAGACACAATTTAATTTCGAGATGCGATTTTAATTTTAATTTTAAATGCGAGACACTGCCTTGGTGTTCATTAAGATTAGAATGGCTTAAATCAATAAGATCTTCAAAAAGTGAAGATTCCATATAATTATGTGCGCAAGAGTGTAGATGACATAGTTAGGATAATAATTGGTCTTAAACAAGCTCATGTGTGTCAATCTAAGATTTTAACTTGCCTTCATCCACGTACCCTTGTATTGTAGTAAACAGGTATATAATTATGATACAGTAATATAGCGGATCTTTAATTGAATTCAATTGAAAATAACAATTCACTGTGATTACAAAACTTCCAACATACAAAATTAATGATGCGGGAACTTAATATGTAGTTTATGCATATATACCTGTACTGCTTTTAGTAATTTAACAATAATAAGAGTATGCACTGAGGTCACCGGTGAGTAGATGGCCTGAACATTATTCAGAAATTACTAAATTTTCAATCAGTTACCGCTGAGAATAGTTTGTTAAAATATATGTAATGCTATAACTGAATAGAAATTATCTAAACTCAAGAAAAGAAATGTAGACATATGTGATAAAAAAAAGGATCAGAACACACTCGAAACATTTAGGGTATAACACAGGTGTAGATTCTTCTATCAATTAATAACCCGGCTCTTGTGCACTAAATCCGTCGTGGTGAATAGACAAATCAATCTCACAATGAGGGTTAAAACTGCAACTCAAAACGAGTGGAAGGAACTCATTACAGTGATCCCGGTCTGTCTGAGCTTCCAGCTATTGTTACAACTCGTGTTGACATGAATACTTGATCTTCTCATCTCAGATTGCTTCTGGGCCTGGTTCGAAATCGCGACAGTCTCAGTTTTCTTTCAAGGACATTTGTCTAGAAAGGAAAAAATACCCTTTGATGGCTGGTGATTATGGTAGCCCAGGTAGGGATTGATGAGTCCACATAAAATACATCGACCCTCTGACGGCTTTGGTTTAACTCTTCGTTTCAGCTGTCCAACAGATTAGATCTATGGCGGTAACTTAACACAAGTCATAAGTTCCTCAAGACCCACAATAAGGAATATATCCGACTTTATTTCAATTATCTCTTTACTCATTTTTACATAATATTAAAATAAATGGCTTGGCAATTCTGCACCGAATGAAGTATTATGTATAATGACCGGATTTTGTCATCTCCTTTGCAAAGTACAAATACATAGATACAATTTTAACGATATATCAAGAACAAAACTACCATGAATATATATCATCATTACTAAAGGTTTTTTTTCTTTTTCTTTTCTATGTGAATGTTCATAAACAATTTATATCAAATCCTCCTTGAAAAAGCGATAATGAACCCGGAACTTCGGAACCCTCAATAAACAAACAATACGAAATCAACCTGCCGCTTCCCTCCTATGCTCTGGGTGGATTCTCTTACCTTTAGACTGCAGTTGTAACTGAGAGTCCAATGTGAATGCAATTCTTTAAACTGTAATTATAAGATACCTCTACATAATCGAAATATTGTCCAGAAATGAAGGCAATGGGGTCATTACCGCTATTTCTAATACAAGCCCCTAAAACCAGCTCCCCATCAATCAAAATCTTCCCCATCTTGTAGAATTGAATCAGTCACATTTACAGAACAGGTCTAAAAAGGTAACAGATTTATTATTATTTGTGGGCCTTTGAACTTCTACCTCAATTACGGATTTTGTTTCATTTCTGGAAGCAAGACTTGTGATCCTTTGGGGCTCATAATGTTTTGATTTTGCATCAATAATTTATTTACACAGACCTGTAATAAGAAACTCTAAAGCAATCTCTCATGAAGGTGGATAGAAAGGGCGACTGTCAACTGCTCATCGTTACCATGACAACCTGTAAAACCTAAAATGTTGAGCAGATGAGAGACATTGTTGAAGGCATGGGGCAAATAATAGTATTTATAAGGTATTTCTTAGACTGGGCCCATAGGTAAATCCAGAACGGTCTGGGGAGGAAAATAAAACAGCCAATGATAATCCTCGTGTCAGCATCTCAAAGGGACTTGATCATAAACAGAGCCCTTCACTCATTAGATCCGAAGTTCACAAAGGAGAAATGCCATAATCGTCAAGGATTAACACTTCGAGACCAACTGGCAATCCACAGTTTCTCATTTTGACTTTGGTCTATGAAGTTGTAAATTCCTTTTTTACCTCTCTCTTTCTTTCTCTATTCGTCCGATCTTTCAATAGTTTTGCATGTGCATTATTATGTGTGGAAGTGTCTAGACTTGTAGGTATTGAACAGGGCACCACGCCGCAATGCTAATAAGCATAGAACACACTAACACACAACCTTGGTTTTATTTTCACTTCCGCTAACAATTTGTTTAAGACGATTGTAGAGAATCTGTCGACATGAACAAAGCATTTACTGGGCGTTCCCCTCCAGGCTGATAACGCCAGGAATGCGATGCCCTGGAAGCTACTGCCAACTGCCCAGACTCGAGCATATAGTAGATTGGATCGATGAGAATTTTGTTGTCTTATATAATTGACTGTAAAACTGTCCGGACAGGGACAAGGAACAATCCCTGAATTAAAGGAACCTACCTTGGTCTAATCGGACGTAAATAAGGAGTTGGTATATCTGGTGGAATGAGCATCAGGGAACCATACTTCCAGGTGTTAGTCATGCAGGCTTGTACGCTCCACATATCTTTTTATAGTTCCCCAGGTTATCAAATGGATTTGGTGCATGGGCTATTATTCATTTTTTTTTTAATAAATGTTATTGGAACCATTGTCATAAGTGATAATTTCATGGGAATCCAAGTAAAAAGGGTCGAAACATCTAGGATAAATAATAATTTTCTTCTGTTTAACATAGTCTAGGATAGAAATACAAAAACTAGCATAGCAAAGCTACAGGTTATTACATACAGATATGTGAAATAATATACAGTAGCGACATCAATATTTTTTTTTTTTTTTTTCCTCAACAAGAAAGATAATATCTACTCGATAAGTAAGAAACACATCGTACGTTAGGCAGTATATATATACATTTTCAATACAATATATGCACCTCATAAAGATTATGACAGGACAGGACTAAATTCTCTGTGTTAGTGTCTGTACCAAGTGTTATCATTCTTTAGATACGACTTTATATTTGGCCATGTTTGCATTCGAATGGGCGCTGGCAACCCATTCCATAGACTTGGACCGATGAATTGAGGTGATGTTCGTACCTTTTCAATTTTCGGTAAATTTACTTTTAACACTGGGCCATCGTTCACCCTAGTAGCTACCGGTACATTACTAAGGTTATCCTCGTCTAGTTGCTTTTTGTACATGATGTTCAGAAGCGCAATATTAGACCTCTTCATTAGTGGGTCAATTTTACAATCCATACATAGTTCCAGACCATTTCTGGGGTCATTTTGGTAGACAATTTTTACTGCACGATAAATTAAGTGCTGTAATTTTTCCCTCATATCAGATGTAGAGAGAGTCGCAAACATATTTCCATATTCTAACAGAGACAATATATGGCTCTTTACTATAGTTTTCGCCATAGATATGTTCAGGTATGGTCTAATACGTTGGAATTGTATTACCTTACTGGTAGTAACAGCTTTCATTTTAATAAGGTGATCTCTCATTGACACCTTATCATCCACCTTGAAGCCCAAATATTTGACTGTTTTGGAGATAGTAATGTCTCGACCTTTAAGGTATATCCTCCCCAGATTGGCAAAATTTACCTTTTTTAGCCTTCTATTTGTACCCAAGATCTGTATTTGACATTTTCTTTCGTTCAACTCTAACCTGTTACATTACATCCACTCATTGATGAGAATCATAGCTGTCTGAGTGAATGTCATATTTACATCAAGATTTTCGCCAGTAATAATGATAGCCGTATCGTCGGTGTACAAAGTTAAATTTACCTTAATTTCTGGTGAATGAAGGTTCTTTAAACAGTGTGATATGTCATTGATGTAGATCAAAAATACGACCGGGCCAAGATGGCTCCCTTGAGGAACTCCTCTATTTATAGTAATGGGGTCCGATAAGTGGCCATTCAGATCTGTTCGTTGCGCTCTATTTAAAAGATAATTCATAATAATCTTGATCAGAGCGGGGTTAAACTTATAATATATTAGTTTATCCCTAAGAATGTCATGATTGATACAGTTAAATGCCTTGGAGATATCATAAAAGGAGGCAACCGTTAATAACCCATTATTCATGCCGTCAATTACTGGGGAAAGAAAGTCGTAGAAGCTCATGTTAGTCGAATGGTTCCGTCTAAATCCACCCTGGGATCGACAAAATAGGTCATTTAACTCCATATGGTTAACTACAGCTGTACAAATAATTTTTTCCAAGATTTTTGACAACGTAGGTACAATCGCAATGGGTCATAAGTTGTTAAAAAGTCGTAAATTCCCATCTTTAGGTATAGGCTTGATAGTGTACTCTTTCCACTCGAAAGGCATCATACCTGTTGCAATACAGTATTTCATAAGCAGGGTGGTCTGGGGCACAAATAGCTTGAGGAACATTTTTAGGGCCTTAGTATTAATCCAACTGAATCCACAATTGTTATTAGTATCAATGCTATCAATCAGATCTGCAATTACCTTCTCAGTAATAAGTGTTCTAGTTGACAAAATTGTTTCCGGAACACTTTCCAAATAATTCCTATGTGCATGGTGAAGGTTCCCATCCCTCGACCCAAATTTGCTATAGAATTCATTCAGTTTGTTTGAGGCATCGGCTCCACTATATTCGTAACCTTCATGTTTAAAAGAAGTTGGTAGCTTTTTTGCACCTTTTCCAAACAGCTCATTAATACCTCTCCAGAACTTTCTACTATTGTTTGGGCAGTTTTGCAGATTATTCCTGATTACGTCTCTTTTTTGGATCTTAATGAATTTACTAATTTCTCTACGGAGGACAACAGCTTGCCTAAAATATTCAGGAGAGTTATATTTCCTGGATTTTTTGAATAATTTATCTCGTAGGGCAATTTTCCTCATCAGCTCATATGATAACTTATATTTACCCTTAGTCATGATTTGTATATCCTCTATTGGACAGTGAACATCGAGATAACCCTCAATACAAGTTTTCATGCCTGACCACAAGGCATTCACTGAAGTATTCATATCACCAAAGCATGTTGGATTACCAGTATTCGGAAGCAGATGATTTGTTAAATGTGCTTCATCGATTTTGTGATATTTTCTACCCTTCTTTACGTCCCTATGTACAACCTCTTTACCCTTTTTAATCTGTGAAAAAATACAGAGGTGATCAAATATGTTGTAGTTTAGTACGTTAGAAGATAATACATGCGGATGATCTGTGAATATAATATCAATTGCTGATCCTACCTGACCATTAAACCTTGTCGGTTTATTTATGCAAGAAACCAGGTGAAAGTCAGATAGCATTGACAGAAGATCTGACACCTTGGAATCCTTTTTTTCAATGAGGTTTATATTTATTCATTCCAACATATATATTTTTTTAATTTATATTCCATCGTTACTAACGAAGATCACATGGGCAGAAGTATTGTTTTTAGGCTCTGCATGGTATGTTCTTGCAAAGCTAAAGATGAAACTTTGACCTCCGACATAAAACATTCTAGTGTTAGATTTGTAGGTCTGGTTAAAATGTGATGTGTCACAAGAAAATGAGTGACAAGTCGCAAAAAAATGGATTTTGAAAAGATGAGATCAAGCGACTTCCAATGATGGTAAATATTTTTTGTATATCATTTTTTTTATATCATATTATATCTTATAGTAAAGTAGCTAAATATATTCCTTAGGATAATATAACCTCAGATATGCATTTATATATAAATGCATCAAATATAGTCTTAAGGCTAGTCCACTAAGCTGATTCTCATACGATTTTGCGCCGCAGAAGCCCTGTTTCCACTAAATTCCGTGAGAATCGCATGAAAATTGGCTTATAGTGGACTCGGCCCTTTCAGTGATTTTTCAGACCCCTAATGACGGGACCAGAGGGTGTTCACTGCCACTGTAGTTATAGTTGTGAGTCTATTATTCTGTGAGTCATTTATTATAAGGGTTGGTAGGGGCCAGTCGGGGGAAAGTGTACAGTGAGAAACAGAGTATCTTCGAAAATTTCAAGGCCATTTAATAGATTCCAACAGAATTCCTGTAACACATCACAAATGTATACCAACACGCACCTGACTCCTTTAGGTGATTACTTGAACTACTTATAGACTTGTACAGTAAGTCTAGGATTTGTTTGGTCAAAAATGAAAATAAGATCCTTTAAAAAGTTGTATAGATCATTGATATTAGTATCGCCACCATCGCCCTGATATATTGTATCGATTGAGATAGAATGGGTGACTCGGTGCTAGTCCGTTTATTGTCTAGAACTAGCTATAACTAATACCATGCAGTTTATGTCCCATGGATAATTGCAACCTACTCTTTTTAAAAGCATTCAATATAGTCTTATACTTCGAGACATGGATTTGTGCTACTAACAGCACTAAACACCCCGAATATGAAATCATTCCGAACAAGGGTTCCTTTAATGAAAAATACCATTTTTTGCGACTTGTGACTCATTTTCCTTCAACACATCACAAATGTACCAGCGCGCACCTGCAGATTTCTTTTGCTGATTACTTATAGACTTGTGCAGTCTAGGATTTATTTTGTCGAGAATGAAAATAAGATCCTTTAAAAAGTTATATATGGATGAACTTTCAATATAACAATTGATGAAACGATTTGAATGACTATTAGCGAACATCAATATTATTATTATTTGCCACAATCGCCCTGGACTGTAAACATTTAGATAGGCTGGGTGATACAAGGTTCTCACAGAACATCCGGATTCAAATTCCATGACTTTTCCATGACTTTTCGTCACGTGAATGAAAAATTCAATGACTCTCAATAATCAGAGTAAAGCTGCCTGGTCCATCCACCCATTTCTGGTAGGAGGTAGGAGAGGGGAATGAGATGAGGCACAAATGAGGTGCTAGGATAAAAATTTGGATATGCAAATTTAAGGCCAAAACAGCCTTCCGACAGCGAGGAGAAACGGTGGAAGAGTGCGGCCACTTTGGACAAACGTCATGCTGAACAAAATGTAGAACTTGTCGGTGGTATTATGAAGAATTTTAATTTTAAGATTCCGAATTTCATTTTCAATGACTTTCCATGACCTGTCCAGAATTCCATGACTTTCCAGGCCTGGAAAACCAAATCACTAATACCATGACCGTAGGAACCTTGTGATAGTCCGTCTATTATCTATAACTAATACCAGTTGATATCCAATGGATATTTGCAACCTACTCGTTTTTTTATATTCCTTAACACAAATTGCCGCTGCTTGGCATAGGTTTTACGTAGCGTGGAAACAAAATCGTTTAAGAATATAATGCAACTATCGGGGAAAAGTAAATTTTAAATCATGGCAATGTTCTATAAAGGAGATTAGCTTTTTTTGTATAGATGACCCGAACTGTAGCATGAAAGCATGGTATGATAAAAAATGATAAGAGGCAAAAAGCTTAGAGATGAAATGGGAAGACGAAAGAACTTTCCTTAGCAGGGCTACGTAATCTTATGACATGGCTGTCATTGGTGTTGTTTTACCATTAATATCCGCCCTTAATCACTATCACACATCTTCAGTGGAAATTGCGACCTACTTAGAGCAGCGCCTTTATGCATCATATTTCATTATGCAATCAATATGATTTCTGCACGCCCACGATATCATGGGTAGCCTATTTATACAACACATGTAATAAGAACTGTCCATCGCAATGTTGTATTACAACTCGGTATAGAGGTTAGAATAGCAGAGCTCCCTTATTAAGTGTCATGCCCTCCCGATCAAGAAGATATTACATTTTTCCCTCACCACAAGTTTGTTTTACTGTCTGATAACACTAGTGATGTTTTTCTTTTGTAAAACCAAACTTCAACAACTGGGCGAACTTAAATTACTTTCGGGTGTTGTTCTGTCCGCAAAATAAAGAGGCGGGAGATGAATTTGCTCCAGAACTTGTATGACTTAGACAATTGAAAAATAAAAGAGATTATATTTTGTCACCACACAAAAAGTGAGTACAGTAATGCATTAAAATGCTTTGAATGAAGTATTATAAGAACTATACAGACAAATGCAACATTAACTAGTATGAAATGACTTTATTCAAAAGAGTTCAAGCTGATTTTACCGCTTACACACCTTCGAATGCCACCAGTAAAAGATCAGTAACATGTAATACAATTAACTGGATGATATCACTTATAGTGCGATTACGATCATGACTTTGGTCGAAATTTTTATCTTTCGTCATGGACCCACATACCTGAGTCACGCACCGAAACACAAAACATATACCTGAAGTCGGGAGCTAGGTTGAAAATAATAAAACAAGTCGAGGTACCGGTATCTAGTTCGAAAAGATAAAGTCCTTCGCAGAGGGACTCAAATAATAATCCTAAACATTAACGGAAAGGTCAGGAGGTCAGCAAGAACTCCAGGTTAAAAAGTAAAATCAAATAACTGCGAATACTGATGTCAATATTTTCGCATTGATATAGATTACAGAAGTACAATATCTGTATGTGATACAATATTTGTCTATGCTAGGGGCATATAATAAATAGTGAATGGAACTCGGTACACAACATAACAACAATGATACGTGATATAGCAATGGGTTTCTTTTAAAACCGCAATATATTGCACGTTGAATATCAACATTATTTCTACACATAAAGTAGAACTGAAATAAGTTTCAAATCGAAACAATATGAAACTCAGGTTCCTGGCAGTATTTATATTTTTGAATATATATAAAATACACCGGTCAATTCAATACTGCGGAAAAAGAAAGGCGTGGGGTATCGTCAGAAGACTTTTAATACCGAAAGGGCGAAAGCGTACTTGCCCTCCATTCACCAGGTATTCATCTATACTTGTCAATTATAATAATACTAACAATGGTATTCTGACCATGCTTTGTACAAATAGAAAGACAAATATCTTCAAGAGATATGCCTTTTATTCAATGCTCTAGGTAAAATAGTCCAACAGTTTGATAAGTTAAAATCCAATATTTAAAAAAGAAATCTATATTCTCGTTGATTAAATAACTTAACAATATATCATTTTCGTTAAAACCAAACTCACAACACACCTCTTAACATTAATTTAAGCACGATGGAAATCTTCCCAACAATTAACAAAGACGTCAATTGTATTAGACTTAATTAGACTTAATTCTCAGTTAAAATGGTTGAATTCTGTCCAATTGGCATATTATTTTAACTTCAGATGTATTTCTAAACGAAGTTCTGAAGCAGGTGGGTGTCATCATAAGGCTGTCCTTCTGGGGATATATGTTGTACATACGATGAATTCCAAACCGACCATGTTTTTAGTTTTTGCCAATTTCTTCCCTGATGAGATTTGCCAATCTTTCTAATCCCTGTCAAAGAAAATCAAGTTAGTATTAGTCCTAGACAAGGGAACAAATGCGTACAATAAACTAAAGAATTCCATGTGAAAGGATGTGTTCTATATGTAGGACTTATAATTTGTAGTCGTAAATAGATGACCCTGTTTCTTCAACCCAATGCAATATCAAATACGTGAGAGTCGTAATTAGTACATATTGTGATATTATTCCATGTATTTTCATTTGATTCTCTCCATACTATCGGGGTTAATTACAGTGGTAATTACTTAGACGTCAGAGGGCACTTAAATTCTAATGATATCCGAAACTTCACCCTCTTCTAGCGATTCTAGCATTTGATTATAAATTCGATCATGAAGCAAAGAGTAAATTGGATATCATCGGTGTTGATTAAAACCTGAAAATATATGGCTTAATTGACCTAAAGTGTTAGTACAAGAATTTTACATCATATTCCCTGTAGGGAAAAACATAATGCAGAACAATTCCCCAAGTTTATGCTCCGAAATTGGTAGCCAAGAGTTAGAATAAATCCTAAAGTCGCAAGCAAGACAGACAGGGCGCTTTGTTTTCAAACAATTACTGAAACCTAATTGGCCCATTAGATTGGCCCAATATGATACAGGGGAGTGCAATTAGGTAATGAACATTACATGTAAACGGCTTTGCAATGAGCAGTGACAACATTGACAACTGTGTTTTCTATTTGCAGGTAGGAGGTGGACGACAGAGGTGGAGAGATGGTCGCACAGAGAGAATCGAGTTTCCTGAATTTAGAAGCAGGAGATGAGGGAAGGCTGGAATACTCTGGCAACTACACAGCCTCCGAGCCAGAGCCAGAGGCGCCTCTACTGGTCAACGGCTCTATTCTGGATAATGCTACACGCCTGGTGGGAAGCGCCGACTCTACCCGCAATGTGCATACCCATGGAAGAATCAAGCCTATTGGTAATCCACAATATGGGAACTTCTATAGTGAATACGATCCAATGACTGGAGCTCGGACGGCTGCCATCCTAGGGTCATTGTTAATGATGCTAGTGGTCTATATCGTCTACAAAGCTAAGTGCCATCAAGAGTGGACGGACGAGGACGATTATTATCTCCAGCAATATAAGCAACGCCAAGCACAAAAGACAATAGGGAAACAGGTGCCCAGGAGGAGTGTTAATTATATAATCGATCCAGTGTGTCATCCAGATCCTCAAATACTTGCTGCCACAGCACAATGGGTTAAGATGCAGCCCTTAGAGACAGCAGTCCCCGAACCACTACCTGGGGAGAAGCGACGACCTCGCTATCCCCTATCACGCATACCTAGTGTTAGCGCTGAGAATATTAACAGACACATCATGAACTATCCCCCTTTCTTACCAAACGGTCATGGCCCGCCCAACCAACGAATGGACATGGCCAGGCACTGTTACGAGTATGTGCCCAATGGTTACCTAAAGAATGTCCATAAGGATTGTTTAGATCACAGCGAATGGGTGCAGAGCGAGACACAGCTAGGAACTTCCCACTACGACCCAACCCATTTAGACCCAGGTGATGATCTCTTCCTAGAGTTTGGAAGCTACAGTCGAAGGCAAAGTTCCTATACTGATATTCCTATAAGCGATGTTCATGCTAACGAAAGGGACGTATTCATACATGTAGAAGTGAAGCCAGAAAAACCCCCTTTGCAACAGTGCACTAGTTTAGATCGCCATAACAATAACCACAGCGATAGCAGTGCATTGCTAGACAGCACTGACTATCCTCTCGATGTGTGTTCAAACTGCTTGACGGACATGAACCTTGTGGAATTGGGGAGCAGTCCTCACCACCACCACCATCCCCAAATTCATAGACCTTCCCTTATGCTTCCTCCTGAATCAGACCTCCCTCTTGCCCGCAGACAGCTTCCAAGGTCAAGCAGAGCTAGGCCTAAGTCAAAGCAGAGGTCAATGGAAACAACTGGTTCCAGTATGGGCAGCAGTAGTCAACAGCAATCTATGGATGATGATAGCCCAGTGTTTTGTGTCAGCAGTCTACCAGTTAGAGACGCTGCCCCTGGCTCCCTAGATATCAATGACTTATCTTCTAATGAAAACTCTTCAGACCAGCACTTAGCCTCGTCTGCCAGTGCCCGGGTGCCAGTACTCTCCTATTTTAATAATTTAGTCAACAACTCTACTTTCTCTACTATGAGTACTGCCACAGCCTCGTCCAACGGCTCGTACCAGTCGGAGGGGCAAGACATTCCACTTTCAGACTTGCAAGCCTCGGTGGTGACACCTGAGGAAGAGAACACTGCTGGCATAGACGCCCCTGAGCAACAACAACAGCAGCAACAACAACAGGCCAAACACATTGTGGAAGTTACCATAGAAACCACAGCCCTAGCGAGCAGCTCCAAGTCCAATGATGAAATGGACACCATGTTGTGAATGTTGTGATAGTCATAAATTTGTGATGCACCAATACTGTAATTTATTCGTCACACCAACTCATTGAGAAAGTAACTAAGTTAGAAATGAAACATTAGCTTGATTTTTTTTATATATAAAGATATCAAAGAGATTCATCATCAGTAAGTAACGGATGTGTTGCTGTCCGAGAATGTTTGCTTGACGAAATATTGAGATTGATCGGAGGTCGTTCAGTTATTCCAAGTTGTTGATAGAATTTGAAATGATAAACTCTATGTATCCATTATATCTACAGAGGGATAGGTTGTAGCATTCTGGACAAAATCAGGATTAGAGAAAGAATAAACGAGCGCTTCTTCATCATAGTTTCCTGTGGGCGTTTTAGCCTTTCGGGCTTCTGAGGTAATGACCATTTGGGAGGGTCCCCGATGGAACAATCTACCATGATTGACAGCTTCCTTATCATGTACATAGCAACGGTCTAAGGAGGTCAAAACAGCTGGTCGCACTACCTCCATTTAGTGATAAAGATGATTTATCATTGCAGTTTTTTCCCCTTTTTTATTGGCACTATTTCAGTCTCTAGAGATGGTAACCTAGCTCCGGAAAAACCCAGTTCCCCCCAGAGGAGGGGAGAGTAGTAGTGTTGGGCGGTACCTAACAGACATCGATACACATATTTAGGGTTAAACTCGATTCCAATAAAGATTAGTGATTTTACATCAGAGGGGTGGTAAACTTGGAGACAAGAAAGATATGAATAACATACTTGAAGAATTGAATCATAGCTAGGTGGGAGGTGGGGGTAGAAATATTGTCATGTATTTGTACTTCGTTTGAAACCATTGCATTAACTCCAAATTTTATTCTTCCATGAGATTTCCCAAACATGACCTATACCGGTACTAACCGATTTCTAACTGCTTGACAAGTTGACCGAAAAGCGATATGAACGTTTTAATCAGAGGTCCCAAAGTTGAAGCAAGCTATAGAATTGATCGTGCAGCATAAAATAGTAAGTATTAACAGACACATCATAACTGAACAGAACCTAACCCTTTAAAGGACTTTAAAGAACATTTTTGTCTAACTAATTATGGATAATGTGACCAAAACAAGATTATGTACTACATTTTTTTCTTCAAAATATATACCGGTATATATATAAATTTAAAAGCCAATGTGAAGGATATGCTACTGTATTTATTATAAACCGCCACAGAAATTTCTCACTGGAACTTTGGAAATTACATAGAGAAAAACTGCCAGCCATATGTGTTCTCACAATTTAAGGTAAAAATAAAAATCAATCACAAAATGCTGACCAATAATTTATCGCAGGTGCTATGGACTGATACCATTTCCTCGCAATGCGCCCTGGTATGTGACTGTACATTGTATATCCGTTGTTTTCTTCACAGAAAAGGAATGATGATTGTTAAGACGTTATACTAAATTTGTAAGAATTTATATATAATTGTGTGACTCCTGGAGCAGGTATTGTCTTCTCATTGTGATATAAGATATATAAAACAATGATTACTTGGTGAATAAATTTTGTGATAAGAAAAACATTGTAGTTCTGGTCATATTGTCCCCTACATGGTATAGGGCTTGGCGAATGAATGCTGTTAAAATATATACAAAGTAAAGACACAGGCTTTAAATAAAAGACACCATTTAGAAACCAGATCCCCGACCCCCTCGATAATAAAAGGAATATATCTATATAGATTATACTATATATATCAGGGATGAAATTGGGGTCATGGTAAAGATACTGAAATATTTCTGGCAAGGGGAAAAGCACCCATAGGAAATGCCCCCGAACATTTTTTGAAAACACTCTTTATATGGAGCAATCCATAAACGAATAGACGAATAAACAATACTTTTAGTGCATATATTTAAGGACGATTTACTTATTTCACTTAGGGTAGATAAAATTTATGGAATTTGGTGTAAATTCGAGTTATCAAAAATACTGATTTCAGTAGAAAAACAACTAACCGTGTCCATTTGTTCTGGAGTTGCTAATGAAAATGATGCTCGTACATATGAAGAGGGGGCGTCCGAGTCAGGCATGAAGGCACAGCCGGGCACTAGCAACACCTAGTGGTAGATAAAAGAATCAAAGTGTGAAATGAGGCAAGTGAAACGAGCATGTCATGCTTGCGTGAATCTGATCATCTGAGTCATACTTAAGAATGAGGTGAGGGAAAATTAAAAAGTTAAATGAGGGATTACTTGTAAAAGTTGATATTTGACTGGATGTTCATAAATGACTTCTATAGTGGGATGAGGGATTAATAAATGGCATAAATAACAAAAATGTCTTCTGATATAACACTAATTAAAGATTAAGACTAAGAACTATTAAGTGTGTCGTACCAAAGAGCAAAGGGCATATATATTAAAGATGAATGCTCTCAGCGAAATCAAGTTGTAAATACTGCATAAATCGCCCACGGCTGGGAGTCTTTTTAACTTACATAATGCTAAAATATTACATACAAATGGACGTAAATGATAAAGTTGAAAACCTTTCAAAACTAACGCAACTTGATGGAAATAATCCACTGTAAAGTACACTCCACACGAACGTATGTAGTTGACTGGAAGTGGAACTCGTGGATTAGTAAACTGGGTCTAGACAAGGTCGAGGATCACTGATTTCGACACAGCGTGTATCAAATCCACTAAGTGGGTCCTCCTGCCTTACTGTATTTCATGTATGCATCCCTTACCAGATGGCGCTACGTTCAACGAGGCATCGCGTGCATATCTCCCAAGATGAAATTTATGAAATATTTATACTTAATTGGAATATTTCGATGTTGACTCGTGGTCTAATTGATCCCGGACTGCTATGAGTTAGATAAATGTAACGCACCGGGTAGGTGAGAACAGTAATCCGGTGTAATTATGAAGAAAGGGGACAGCATCCATAAGACACCACGATTACAATCATGACACAATGCCTGGTATATATACGTACAGGGTCTATGCTACAATTGCCCGAATGAACCTCGGTGGTCCGGGGTGCAGGCTTCAAACCTGTAGCTGACTGACGTCGGAGTGGTTCAATTCCACCTTTCAGGCGAGGGATAGAATACCCTAGGGCCAGTTGCATGCGAAAGCATTCTTTTAGATCCCTTACATACATCAACACGCTTCTGCTGTTTAGTATCGCGACTCTAAAAGATAAGGCATCGTGAAAACAATAGGTGCACGCGTGACCCTTTGTGAGATAAGTATATAACATTGACAACGCTTCTATCTAGCCTTGAGTAGTATACACCTCCTGTCCTGTATACATGTTTGAAGGAGTAGGCTACTTAGTTTCCAATCATTTAGAATCTGATCAGTATAGTTTATAAGGTTTGGAGATAATTCCAAACTATAGCTGTGAGTGTGATCAATGAATTCTACTGATTTGAAGCGCAAGTGAAAAGTATGTGTTCCTCTTTAGATCAATGAAATTATCTAGTAAAACTTTCAGTTTTGTATTTTTTGTTCACATGACGGTGCATTGGAAATGTCATGATTACCCGAGAACTTTATGTAGAATATGTTTCGCTCTTCCCCCTTTTTCGGTGTAGACACTTTACTTGTCTGTTCGTTTATTCCTTTTCCGCCAACAGCTCCTCCCCCCCCCCTTCACACCCACTTAAACCTCCTCTCCTTTTTAAATACCCTCTCTTCGAGCGCAGCAATACATGATTATACATTCTTCTGATGTATGTATGTGGTAGATTGATATGAATCTACACATTAACCTAACCCAACAAAGCAGGAGAACAATGTACATGTCATATATGTACTAGTATAAGCGATTAAGCGGCGGTCTAAATAGGGAGGTTCAGCAAGTCTAACCTATAGTACGTTGACATACGTTAAAAGGGGAAAAAAAGGTTCATATCAGCAAAACATGGCGGGAAAAACGTTACGTAACATATGAAGCAAAATGTTTCGTCTCACAATTATTTTTTAATGCGGCGTAATTCACAAAAAAAGATACGGTTACAGTTACGTAGCTTTACGTAATTAAGATATATATGTTTACTTGCGGAACCTCCTGTTGAAGTTCGTCAATGTTAAAAGTATTTTTCTCTAAAAATACGGGAGCCCCTTTGTGACGAAAAAGCAAGCTTGAGATCTGTGATACGTGACTAGGTCCCTAAAGAAACGTGGAACTTACATCACGCTTCAAAACAATAAACTTTTAAGACCCTTCTCCACTAAGCCGATTCTCACAGAATTTAGTGGAACAGATTTCTCTGCGGCGCAAAGTCACATGAGAATCGGCTTAGTGGACTAGGCACTTTATTGTATAAATGAAGACATGCACAAGGGTTCCCAATTCCAAGGAGGAGGAAGCTTTTTACTAAAAGTGAAAAAAACCTTCATGGTCTAGAGAGAACAGCGCATATATATGTAGGCAACGCAATAGGGTATCAACATGGTTGACGAGCGTTTTTTGTTATATTCTGTAAATGATTGGCCGTAATAGTAATAAAAAAATATGTACATACAGATCGATCGTCCTAGTACAAACTCACATGAAGCAAAATCCAGTCTTCTGACTACAGTACAACACACACGCACGCGTTTACAAAATAGACAAACGCATACAATGAATTGGATAAACCTACATACACCTGATGAAGGGAGTGTTTCCCGAAAGCTTGTGAAGAATAAATAACGACTACAAAAACTCGGGGTTTATTTCCCAATCCTTAACGACCAACATCACTTACCACACCGGCCAACCCGATATACCACGATCTTTTCCCACTCCACTTACAAACCTACATACTGTAAACGTATTAATGTTCGCCCAGTATTGATTTTCGCGATTTTCGCGCACACCCCTATGTGCGCAATTTTAAATCGTGCGCGAACCTATAATTATTACATAAACAAGGCATGAGGCTTCTTTGCTGCACAAATTTAAATCCACACGAAAAGGTGTCAAAGTATCTAGTGCGCGAAAATTTATCCGCGCGAAAATAAATAAGTTTACAGTAATCATAAAATTGAATGTTTTACCTCTTTGTCGAGAGCCTTTTTCTCGATGAGTTCCTTAGTATCACTTATTCCATGTAATTTCATCCACAGAAACATGCCGGCAACAGGTTCATCCCATACGGCAAGATCTTTGGGGGAAAAGATACGCAAAACACAGATCATGGAGCTAAATCCAATCTTTTAAGTTATGTCATTCAAAACATGGGATATGATGAATATAATTAACATTGTAATGAATATAATTAACATTACGATGAATATAACTAACATTATGATGAATATGATTAACACTTAATAGTTACTCACCTTTCAGCCACTTATTAGAGTACTTTATCATAGAATCTTTTTGTCCCTCATAGAATTTCACAACACTGGAAAAAAAGGGT